>CM059280.1:19292782-19310282 GCA_030347295.1 Setipinna tenuifilis | reverse complement strand
CTCTCCATTAGTCACTCTGGCTCTGGCTTGTGTTTAATTGGTGAAACAGGCTCATTTGATCTCATTGAAGTTAAATATTTTTTAAAAATAAAGAATCTTAATAGTCAGCAGTTTTCATGTATCTCCTTCTCATCTAGTCTTCTCCCCACCATCTGTTCATGTCTATTACACCACCTATGTGTTTTGTCTTTCTCTCTGTCTCTCTCTGTGTCTGCCTGTCTGTTTGTCTCTCTCTCTCACTCTCTCTCTGTCTGTGTGTCTTTCTTTCTCTGTCTGTGTGTCTTTCTTTCTTTCTTTCTCTGCCTCTCTCTCTCTCCCTCTACCGCTCCCGTTCCTGCTCCTGCTCTCTTCCTCTGTCTATTTTTCTAAGGTCTGTCTGATAAACGTTTTATTGGTTTACTGGTCTTATTGACAGCTAGGTTGGCTATTTGGCTGACTTGAATCAATAACATGCTGGGCCTCAGTGAATCCTGAAGAGGCTTGGAAGGGCAAGATGAACAAAGATGCAATGATCTTACTCCTAGCTGATGTTGTGCATTTTTCAGCGTATGTTAGGGGTGAGGGGGTTGCTGTAGCATGCTGGGGAAGATAGGGAGTTCATTTTCAGAATTGAGTGACCTTGCATTGAGGGGGTGGGTTTTTTCTGTGAACTGGTGGTGTATGTTTGGCTGCTTAGTTTTTTTGTTAGGTTATTGATAGATAGATGGATAGATACATTCTTTATCCCCACGGGATATTATAGTATCCAGTAGTTTATGCACCACCTACATTATAATACAATAAAGCAGAAATCGGTAGAAATTATCTACACAGGTGCTTATGAATCACAGTGTAAAGGTGAAGTATGGTGCAGTAGTATACAGTACACTAATAAAATAATAAAGCAGTATGCTAACAGATAAGAGGTAAAAGTAAAAGCTTTGCAATATGCAATAATAGCCATATGGCCAGAGAGCTTGTGTCAAGCTAAACAGTTTGTGCAAGTAAATGTGTGAATGTTAGATGGTGGTCTAATAGATGGAGTGTCAAATTTCTCTCCCTCTCCCCTCTTCCCTCTTTCTTCTCTCTTTCTGTTTGTCTCTCTCTTTCTCTGTCTTTTACTCTCACATACACACCCTCTATCTTCCTCTCTCTAACTTATTCTTTCTTTCACTATCTATCTTTTATTCAATCTCTCTCTTTCTCTCTTTCTTTCGCCCCCCATCTCTCTCCCAACATCTCTCTCCCACTCCCTCTCTCTGTCTCTCTGTCTCTCTCTCTCTCTCTCTCTTTATGTATTTGTCTCTCTCCTCTCTTCTCTCTCTCTCGCACACGCATACAGATGAGTCATCTCTTATGATGGACAACGTGTCACACGTCCCTCAGACGGTGGTCAGTCACACTGTCCCGCCAGGCCCCCACAGAGTGTCAGGGCCCCGACCTCACGCTGACATGCTGACGCCTGACCCACGGGACACCTTCTATCACAGTAGGAACTGCCTTTGTGTGGGTGTGGGTGTGTGTGTGTGTGTGTGGATGGGTGGGTGTGTGTTGTTGTGTGTGCATGTCTGTGTTTGTGTGTGTGTGGGTGTGTCTGTGCATGTCTGTGTTTGTGTGTCTGTGAGTGTATGTGTGTGTACATGTCTGTGTCTGTGTGTGTGTGTGTGTGCGCGTGTGTGTGTGTTTACTTCTCCTGTATGTTTAAAACATAAGACTGGATTTTTCCATGTTACACTGCTGCATAAGTGTGTTTGTGCTTGTGTCTGTGTTAATGTGTGTGTGTTTGTGTGTGTGCCAGTGTGTTTGTGGTTCTATAGGATGTACTGTGTATGCATGCATAATAGTGCTGAGTAAACATGCATCTCATGGAGAGTGACAGGTATTTAATATACATCCATATTTGTGCAACCCCCACAAGGATATTGACTTCTGTGGGCACAGGATATCCTTTATATAGGAGCAATAAGTGCTGTGTGTGTTTTCTTGCATTTGTCAGAGTAAATGTGTGTGTGTGTGTGTGTGTGTGTGTGTGTGTGCGTGTGTGTGTGCGTGTGTGCGCATGCCTGTGTGTGTGAGTGTTTAGGTCATTATTATTGGGATGGGGGGAGTAAATTGTGTTGGTGTGCTTGCTTTTGCATATGTAACTCCTCGTGTGTGTGTGTGTGTGTGTGTGTGTGTGTGTGTGTGTGTGTGCGTGTGTGCATCTGCATCTGCATCTGCATCTGCAGTTCCACTGATCTCTGAATCGCGGCTCCTAAACGTTTTGCCCCCCTGTCTCTACTCGCCCACTTACGTCCTCAAAGACTTTCCCATCGCCCGCTACCAAGGCCTTCAGTTTGTGAGTAACACCTCATCTGTCTACCATCCTATGTGTGTAGGTGGGAATGTCCACTTTTTGAGACAATTGCATAAACACTGAGTATTACTATTGAGACCACAGTAAATACATTTGCCTGATTTGGGGCCAGACTTATTTCTGTGATTTACTGAACATGTTGCACCCTCTTGTGGTCATTTGGTGTCATTGCAGCTTTTCTACGCGCTTTGTTTAGCAGGCAATGCTGACTCATAAACTATAGTACCCAATGTAAAAAGCAGGATACTTCAGTGTCATGCTTTCATTATCCTACTTTTAAACTTTGTTTAGGAAGTGTAAATGTTTGTAGTTGTTTGTTTGTTTGTTTGTTCTAAATGTTTTTATGGTGATGTATGCTCCTCAGGTGTACCTGTCCTTTGTTTACCCCAATGACTTTACACGACTCACTCACATGGAGAAAGACAACAAGTGCTTCTACAAGGAGTCTCCTATGTACCTAGAGAGGTGAGTGCACACATCTGGCACATCTGTGCCCTAGACCCATTTGGTGCATTCAGTTGCAGCTGCTAATGTGTGTGTGTGTGTGTGTGTGTGTGTGTGTGTGTGTGTCTTCATTTGTTCAATCAGGTATGGATTCTACAAGTATATGAAAATGGATGAGGAAGAGGATGACACCCCATTTTTCTTCCCAAACCCTGATGGTACATAAAGGTCCTTGTGTGTGTGTGTGTGTGTGCGTGTGTGTGTGTAAGGGACGTGGATTATAGGTGGAGGTGGAGAAATAGCTGATTATACAAAAGTCGTGATGTGGGGAAAAATTAGGCACTGTAACCCTTGTAGATCACTGTCTGTTCATTACTACTGGTAATAAGCAGTGGGAGTTATATGAAGAACTAGATACTAGAAAAACTAGATAGGTAACTAGTTAAGCAGATACAGAGACATTAAATGTTTGTGTGATTTATCATTTGCATGTCAAATCCACAGACTTCCTGGAGGAGGAGGAAGGGGCAGACCCAGAGGAGGAAAGACTGACCTCTGACAAGCAGCCAATCAGGAGAAGTCAAAACCACAGTACGGCCAATCCCAGTGCCAGGGTATCTCCAAAGCCCACCTTTACAATTGAGGACAGACAGGGGCAGCTCTTTCCTCACGAGCGACCAAGTCCTGATAAACGAGGGAGCGAGAGAGAGGGAGGTGAGGAGGAGGAAGAAGAGGAGGAGGACAGGGAGGAGGAGGAAGAGGGCAGACGGGACAGTGATGGAGGAGAGAACATTCAGGGCAGCAGAGCCAGAGGGCGAACTCTCTCATGGGTGCGCACGGGAGGAGTTGGAGAGGACCCCAGAAAAGCACCTTCTCGGGGACACACTCTCACTCACGCACTCACACACTCTCGCACGCACGCGCACGCACACACAAACCCACTTCCCGGCTCACTGGCTCTGCTCCCTCAGAACAGCTCGCTCTACACACTCGTCAAGCATCTCCTCGGCAGCGTGCCCTGGAATTCTGTCCCCCCCGCCAGACACACTCATCCGGCCAGTTCCCAAAGGCTGTGGGGAGGAGGAGACTGGGTGGGAAGAGCTCCCGGCACCCACCCGCAGACCCCCGACGGTGGGGAGCGCTCGGTGGAGGTCATGCCTGGGGTCTTCCTGTACCGTACCACGAATACAGCGGCACGGCTGTCTCGCTCCAGTCCAGCCAAGCACAGACACACACCCCAAACCTCAGAGGGCATCGCGCAGCTAAATATAGACTCAGCCACCTCCTCCTCCCACAGTAAGATACATCCACATCCAGCCCTGACTGCCACATACACGCCAAGTGACCCATCAGATCGCCCAGAGGACACGCAAGCATCCCGATGGGGCCTCAGGTACTTCAGACTGGCAGGGTTATATATGCAGATCTACTCAACTCCAGGCTTGTGTGTGTGTGTTTGTGTGTGTGTGCTTGTGTGTGTGTGCTTGTGTGCGTTTGTGCGTGTCTGTATATGTCTATCTGTGTGTGTCTGCGCCCACTGGAGGAATTAAGCATTACACACTTACCGCTTTCTTTTATTAATGGAAAAATATCATTGTTTGTGAAAGCAGCAGATTTTGATTGCCTTACTTGTGTGACAGTTTAACTGACTTGATTGTGCTTAATTAACTTAAAGTTCCCAAATGGTAATAATGTATTTTTTCTGTCAAATGTGGGTGTGTGTGAGTGAGTGTGTATTGCATGTGTGTGGTTTAGTGTTTGGTTAGATATGTGGTTAATGTGCTCATAGCCACATTTTGGCCTTCATCTTTTCTAGCTACATCAACCCTCCAGGCAGCTCCCCTTCCTCTACTTCCCCCGTGAGCAGACCCCTTCCTGGGCAGCAATCCTCTGAAAACAGCCTCCCCACAGTCGAGACCCAATCCATCAGGGCCTCCAGGGCCTCCGAGCCCTCCGCGTCCCAGCCAGAGGCCTCGGATGTGGGCTCCCAGGCCGAGCAGGGTGGGGGCACTTCAGAGTACAGCTACGAGGAGCATGAGGACCTGAAGCCGGACTGGGAGGAGAAGGCCATCAACTGGCAGAGGACGTTCAGTGCCAACACGGTGGACTTTGAGACGCTGCGCTCCGACTGGAACGACCTGAGATGCAACGTGTCAGGAAACCTGCAGCTGGCCGAGGGCGAGGCTCTTGACCTCGTCTCACAATACGTGGACAGGCTCAACAAGCACAACGCTGGGTGAGAGACGTGTGTGTGTGTGTGTGTGTGTGCGTACGTGTGTATGCAGACAGTGTGCATATGTGTGTGTATGCAGACAGACAAAATAGGTCTTGACCTCATCTCACAATGCATGGACAGGCTGAACAAGCAGAATGCAGAGTCGGAAAGATGTGTGTGTGCGTGTGTGTATGCAAACAGACAAAATGTGGGATGATTAAGCTTGTGTGGGAGAGCTGAGAAAGGAAGCGATTTGTGAACTCTGATGTGTGTGTGTGTATTTGTGTGTGTGTGCATGCATAGTGCGTGTGTGTTTGTTTGTGTGTGTGCGTGCATGCATGTGTGCGTATGTGTGTGTGCATGTCTGAGCGTCTGCAAACTTAACTTTCAACAAACTTTCAAAGTCTTGCTAAGAATAAGAAGCTCTTTTGTCCAAACTGGGCTTGATATTCCCCGCTACGTTTTATTTAAGTTGGCAGTTTGATTTTGTGATGTTGCAGAGGAGTCGGCCATCACAGTTTCTTCACTCTCACTACCTTCACTGCTTCTCTCAGTTATTGGATGAAAGACTATTCCAAAAGCAATTTTCTGCTTTTGAGGCAGCGCTGTTATAGTAGACAGAACAGAGACTATCCTGCAGTGCCAAAGTAACTCGTGCTAGGCTGGTAAAAGAACACATTGTGGCACAGTCTTTTTTATTGTGGGAATCAAAAAGCCAATGACAAATGACAGTGTGGGACATTGAACAAAGACGGAAAGGGCTGTACACTAAACTGGAAACCATAAATTGTTTCACCAGGAACAATTGGTGATACAATAAAATGTTAAAACACAGTAGAAACAACAGAGATACAGTACAGTGCACGGATGTGCGCACACACACACACACACACATACATGCATATGTTGCTGTGTGTTAATGTATTATTTACAAGTGTCTGTCCAGTGCCTTTATTACCACATGCCTCTCTGGTAGTCTTTTTCTCTTGGGCAGCTAATGGTTAGGGAGTTGGTCTTTGGGTCACAGGTTTCATTCCCATATCAGTAGGAATAAATGTGGGTACGGGAGTGAATAACCAGCGCTCCCCTGCACCCTCATTTACTAGGCGTCGCTCTGGGTAAAGGTTTTACCTAAATGCAATGTAATATTTATCTTCTGTGTTCTTTGTTCCTCCCAGCATCTACGTCCTTCATCACATCGTAAATGTGGAGAAACGCCGCGACTCAGCCAGGGGGAACCGTTTCCTTCTGGAGCTGGTGTTGTTGGAGGGAGGGCAGAAGAAGGTGCGCGTGTCTGAATACGTTTACCTGCTACTCCGCCGCAGTCGCCTGGATGACAGCCTGGAGATGCACGAGGGTGGTGCCCCTTTTTCCTCTTCCTCCTCCTCCTCCTCCATGTCCCCTGCCTCTCCCTCACACCCGGTGCCCCCCAGGTCCCCAGTGCCCAGCCGCACCAGTGCCCAGGAGCATGCCACCCCTGCCTGGAGCTTAGGCTACGCCAGGCCCTGGCTCTGCCAGCCCAGTGTTCTCCGCTGGAGACGAGACGTCATGGTGCACTTTGTGGTGCCAGGTAGGTGATCTACACTCAACTCTGCCAGTGACCCTTAGGAATGGTGACTTCAGTGACATGTCAGTCTATCTACCACTATGAAGAAAGAAGACATTTTATCTAGAATAGTGGTTGTCAAACTGGGGTACAAGTACCCTGGGGGTACTTGGACAAATTCATTTTGGGAACTGCTAATTTAGAACATCTTTTCCTCTCCTTGTCTCCACATTCCATTCTTTGTCCTTAACCCTGTTCTATCTTTCTGGTTGTCCATGTTTTATTCCTCCTTTTGTCTTTCTCCTCTTCAAACTCCTCTTTATATCCTCTTCCGTTCTTTCCTTCCTCCATCCGCTTTCTCCTCAAACCTCTTCTCTACCGTTAGTAAAGAACCAGGCTCGCTGGGTGGTGCAGTTCATCTCTGACATGGAGGCACTACGCAGAGAGACCCTGGATGACAACTTCGGCGTGGTCATCGTGGACTTCCAGAGCGAGGACATGGATGTGGAGAGGGCTCTGAGGGAGAGCTCCCTGCCACGGTACGCTCATCTTTGGCCCCTGGGGGCCCACGGCTCTGTGAGCAGGGTACACTGGATGTACGCACTTGCAGACCTAGAGAATGTTAGGCTAATAGTAACATAATAGTAACATCTAGTACACCCACTCAAAAGTGAGGCTTGTAATTCACTCATAACGC
This sequence comes from Setipinna tenuifilis, assembly GCA_030347295.1. Classification (NCBI taxonomy): domain Eukaryota; kingdom Metazoa; phylum Chordata; class Actinopteri; order Clupeiformes; family Engraulidae; genus Setipinna; species Setipinna tenuifilis. The sequence continues at coordinate 19,303,045 of CM059280.1, read as the reverse complement.
AAAAACACACTTAATGATAGACTTACTGTTTCTCCCAGTGTGCCCGTTATTGTCAATAAATCATCAAAATCTGTCCTAGCAATTGAGATCAGCTTCTGTTTCGATGCCAGTGTGGGCTGGTGTTTCAAGGACAAACCTCCATCAAACACCAGCCATTGTTATAAACCTTACCACAATTTAGATTTAATTATAAACATGTTGCAAAAATATTTGGCAGCTATCGTTTGCATGAGAAAGAGATAATGCCATCTTCAACCTTAACATGCAATTTTGGCACAGTGTGTTTGGCTTGTATGCAATGTGTGTGTTTTCTTACTGAGTACCTGCTGATCCAAATACATTTGCAAATGTGTCTGTGTTTGTGCATTCCTGTGTGTGTGTGTGTGTGTGTGTGTGTGTGTGTGTGTGTGTGTGTGTGTGTGTGTGTGTGTGTGTGTGTGTGTGTGTGTGTGTCTTTTTCTTTGTGTGTGTGTCTGGTGTTTACAGATATGAGTATTTGAGGCGTGCAGGGCGGTTTGAGCGTGCAGCTGGACTGCAGGCAGGGGTGGACAGCATCCAGGTGAGACACCACAGGCCAGGGTCACAACACAGCCAACCATGCTGAGAGTAATGCTGGCATTCATCTATGAGTTAGTGCACTACCCGTGTATGGACACTAGAGGGCAGCACTGCCCTCACACATGTCCAGGCTATCATCCCTGTAGGATGTGAGTGGGTAGGACGAGAGAATTGTTGAGATAACTGACACCTTGAGCTCAGTGTTTTTTACGTCAAATCAAATGTCAGTGGTTATTCTTGAAGCTGTGATATTACAGTCATGTTAGTCACCAGCCTTACAGTCAAAGCTGACAATATGACAGCTGAGAGAACTTTGGAACTTTTCTGTAGTGCTAATGTTGTATCTAACAATTTATGTAACTTCTGGTAGTACAAACATGTTATATGTTATGGTATATGTAGTGTGTGTGTGTTTGGTCGTTTAGAATGAAAAGTATGACTAAAAGTATTGTGTGAGCATGTTGACATGCATTTGTCTGTGTTTATATGTGCGTGCATGCGTGTGTGTGTGCGTGTGTGTGTGTGTGTGCGTGTGTGTGTGTGTGTGTGTGTGTGTGTGTGTGTGTGATAGGACAGCCACAGCATAGTGTTCCTGTGTGACCTGCACATCCACTTCCCTGCCTCTCTGCTGGAGAGCATTAGAAAGCACTGTGTGGAGGGCAGGCTGGCATTCGCACCTATAGTCATGAGACTCAACTGTGGAGCTACACCGCACGAGCCAGAGGGTAATACACACACACACACACTCTCACACACTTACCACAAACATACACACGTACCACAAACATATACACGCACACACTGTCTCTCTTTCTCTCCTTCACTCCCATACACTCACCCTCTCTCTCTTTCTCTTGCTCTCTCTCTCACTCACACACACACACACACATATGGATACACACATACACACACACTCAGACAGAAACACCTGCATACTTTATGTGTAATTAACTAGAATAGAATAGAATAGAATAGAATAGAAAAAAATTGAATAGTTAAGCAGTAAAACACGAGTGGGAGTGGGGTTGGTGGTTGATATTGCTTTGGCTGTGGTTCGGCCATAAGCACGAAGCCGAGGGCTGAGTGCCGTAGGTGACCACAGCCGTGGCGGTATCCGCTATCCAACCCCACGACCAGATGTTTATGCTAGATGTTTATTGTCATTATTTCCTGTACTTCCATACAGACACAAATGAAACTATGTTCTTCTTAGGCTAAGAGTCTTAGCATAGCAACTTAAAACTAACAAGGTGATAGTATTAACTGACTAGGTAATCAAGCACTTACTCAATGAGTGACCGTGTTCTGTGTGTGTGTTGTGGTGTGGCAGGGTACTGGGAGGTGAATGGCTTTGGACTGCTGGGCCTGTACAAGTCAGACTTTGACAGGGTGGGAGGCATGAACACTGAGGAGTTTAAAGAACGCTGGGGAGGAGAGGACTGGGAGTTGCTGGATAGGTATACACACACATACAGACACACACACACAAATGAAGTGGCCATTTGTTGTCTTTCTGCTTATACCACTGTTTTATTTTTTAAGGTGAAGTACACACCATCCGTTTCATAGGTATTCTGATGCCATCCTCATAATAGTTAATTTCTTCAAGCTTCACCCAGCTGTTAATGTTGCTGTTCTGTCCTCTTCATGGTTCCCCAGGGTTCTACAGAACGGCCTGGAGGTAGAGCGCCTTCGCCTGAGGAACTTCTTCCACTACTACCACTCCAAGCGCGGAATGTGGAACTCTCAGACAAAGAAGGTTCCTAAAGGCTAACTGCAGGATAACCTTTTAAATGCCCTCAAAAAGACTACAAACTCTGTCCCTTCCAGGGCACAAACAATCCCAACAGAACTCTCTAGAACTCTTACAGAGAGATGTAGAGATGGCGACATCATTGGGTTGTGACAAGATGTTCTGCCCACGTATGGTGAACACTATTATCAGCCATTGTCGAGAACCGGATGCATTCTGTGAGAAGGGTCTATATCTGCTTGAAAGAAAGGAGATACTGTCAAGTCATAGATTATGGTAGAATCATAGTGTAAGGCTAGATGTGTGAACACTTCAACTTAGTCACAATATGTGCACAATCTGAAGTGTGTGTATGTGTGTTTTAGGGTGGTCTGGTGCTAATGTAAAGTATTGTGTGTGTGTGTGTGTGTGTGTGTGTGTGTATGTGTATGTGCGCAGGTGTGTGTACATTTGTGTTTATCCTTTTTTGTGTATGAACAAGTCTCTCTCTCTCTCTCTCTCTCTCTCTCTCTCTCTCTCTCTCTCTCTCTGTCTGTCCTTCTCTTCGTGTCAGTGTGTGTGAGTGAGTGAGTGAGTGTGTGTGTTTGTGTACAACCATTTGTGTGTGTGTGGGTATGTGTGAGAGAGAGAGTCCTACTGCCTAACTGCTAGCATGTACACAGACAGAGAAAGGGTGAAAGCACATGCAGTAAAGTGTCTGTCTTTCTTTCCTCCCGCCCTTTCTTTCTATGTCTCTCTCTTGCGTCGCTGCTTCCATGACTGTCAGTCACACAATCAGTCACTCTTTCCTCGCCCTTGAAACTGTGATGGGATTATTTACCAGTTCCTGCGTCATGTTGTCTTAAGACCAATGATCAATGCAACAGCCTGCCTCCTCAAGCAGCCTGTGAATATGACTGCCCCAAATAACAGGAAAAACTACAAAAATACAGCATCAGTCCAGGACTTTTGGAGGAATGATTTCTATGAAATTGTTTGTTTACTATTTCCATGCTGCTTTATTCCATTATTTTCAGAATAAAATCTGTGAAGTGCTTTTAACCCATTTCTCAGAATGTTCTTCAAACAAACAGCTGGAATAAGGAATTACAATATACCTTCACTGAAGCAAAAGGACATAGGTTGACCACACAAATAAGGTTAGGGAGATGTACAGCTGAATTGCAGAATAAATGGAACTGTAATCTATGGTTACTAAGAAGGAAAAATAAGTAATTGAACAACAGTTGCTCATCAAAATGATAGTGATACCCAAGGTGTTGCATCTAAATAAGTTTTAAGGATTGTTTCTGATTAGGTCCTTTGTTTGGCTATGGACCACCTCCTCTTTGACAATAAAGAAGTCAACAAATATAATGTATCACTCTGATAATGGCATCATGGCAAATATTATATATTACTCTGATAATAGCACCATTACATCTGAATTGGTAAGTGGTAATCTTTAAGCCTTTATATTCCTCTTAACCCTATCCACATTATTTTACACATTTTGTGAACTTTTAAAATGCTGTTAGTATAAATTGTATGTGTTAGAGGATAGGCTATGGTAACAGAATTTGGTTGTATATTTTTCCATTACTTTTACCTAAATCAATCACCATGTTTGAGGTTCGTAGTCCCACACGCAGTCATTCTAACTAGGGGCAGAGGGTTCTTATGCCATTATTCAGCTTTCTTAGTCGTTTTGTGTCTTAAAGCCACTTCTTGTGCTTGGAACACTGGCATGTATTTCGCTTCTTTAAGCGCACAGATATCTCATTGGCTCTCAAAATACTCAACGGCTATTGGTTCGCATACGTCGTCAGCTGCTCGCGTGCCTCCCTCTTTTAAAGCTTGTTGACAGTGAACGCGAGCAGTGAGACCTGCTCTCCAGCTGTGAGCGCACACACAACCAGGCATGAAGGTGTGAAAAGGGTCTAGTCAACAGACGTTTATTTAAGCAGATTAAATCACTGAAACAATAGCTGAAGTCATTACTCTGGATCACTTTCATCGAGATTAATCAGCGTCGCCTAGCCGCCGTCTCTATTAATCAGTTAAGACATTTGCGAGCAGGAATACCCGAAACTGGGTGTCCCTTTCAGTTGGCAGAGAAAACTTTAAAGAGGCTTTAGTTGCGAGGCGAACCAGCAAACAGACATGGCTGTGTCGAGCAGTCCTAACACTAAAACCCTCGAAGACCTGACGCTGGACTCTGGCTATGGCGCCGGGGACTCTTACCGTTCTTTGCCCTCGTCCAGATGCAACTCTCAGGCGCACACCAGTACTCCTCATCGCTCAGGATGGTGGTGCCACGGGGGTTCAATGAACAGTCGCAATAACAGTTGGGACACTGTAAACACAGCGCTCCCAGAAGAGCCAGAGGACGTGCTTAACAAATGCCCTAGGCTGCCAGATTTGGAAGAGTTTCCCTGGACTGATGATGAGGTGGCTGAAGTGTTGCAGAGAGTGGCTGGGGGGAATGCAAAGTTTTCCACCGAGGCCGTCCGGAGATTATCGGTGCTTCTGCGAAGGGCACTGCTACGAATCTCTAGAGAGGCACAACGTCTCAGTGTAATGCATTGCCGCTGCACTCGCTTCGAGGTCCAAACCGCCCTCCGCTTGGTGCTGAGCTGGGCTCTCGCAGAGACCTGTATCTCGGCAACGGTCAAAGCCATCTCCCTCTTCAGCATGAGCTCCGGGGAGACCCTGCGTAAAGGCAAAACCGCCCGTTGCGACCTCACCTTACAAGTCGGACGGTTTTTTCGCTGGATGGTAGACACTCGGGTCTCGGTTCGCATTCACGAGTATGCAGCCATCTGTCTCACTGCGTGCATCGAGAGTTTGTTGGAGGAGATAGCATCCCGAGTCTTGCTGTGGCATTCACAGACTGCAAACGGCGCTCTCGGCGGCCCGGTGCCTGTCGGGGTGGATGCGGTGGAAGCAGTTGTCAGCAGCGACGCTGAACTCTACGGGGTCATGCTTCAGTACGAGCATCTTATTTGCGGGAAAAACGCCAACGGTAAGATACCTTATCTATGTACAAAAAACGTTTTTGTCTGAGGATTGCATGACTAAATTGCTACTTAAATCTTGGCATTCATCTGAATTGCATAACTAAATTGCTACTTAAATCTTGGCATTCATCTGTATTGCACAGCTTAATTGCTACTTAAATTTTGGCATCCATCTCTTGCCGCCAGTCTGAGCAATGAAGTTCTGGGTAAATTTGAGAAGGAGTCAGCACAAACTCAGTAATAATCACCATGGCATTTAGTGTAGTTTTTTAGGCGGACATACATGCTCAGTTCTGCAGATAAGCGCTCAAATGACCCATTCTTTGCAGACTACAAACGCGCACCCCTCACCGCAAGCCGCTGTCATTATGTAGGGCGCTCATTAATGAGGCCTGATTGCGGAATTATGCCTCTGCGCACAATAGGCCCGCGCTGCGCTAACATGCCCCGGGCGGCATAGATGACAGCTCTCTGGCACGCCAACAGACAAAAATCTCTGAAACGCTATATGACCATCATGGCCGGTATACCGCTCATCTAGAAAAAAAATGACTCTTGATCATGCACGACGCAGAGTTATATAAGGACATTTGATAAAGATACAGCGCATTCTTGAAGTAACGGTATCGTCCTTGTTGTTATCGTGCCAGTATCGTGTAGCCCCATAATACAGTCTGAAAAGCAGACTGTAAGTATGCAGTGGAGTGAAGTTTGCCATGTGACAAATGAGCCTGAGCTCCAGTTTGTGTGTGTGTGTGTGTGTGTGTGTGTGTGTGTGTGTGTGTGTGTGTGTGAATGAGAGAAGGGGAAAGGCAAGTGGCAGAATGTGCAGTGCACCCTAAAGCTGGCACTTGTTTGTGTATTTTGTCTTCCAGTGGTTTACCCTTCATCATTGTTCAGTGATTGAGAGGCTGTTAGTGAGCTGTAATTATGGTTTGTGTGTGGGGGGGTTCCCCAGCCTGGTCATTATATGAACACACACACACACACATAAACACAAACACACCCACACAAACACACACTTTCTTTCATACACTCTTTTTCACTTTCTTGCCCACATGCACACATACAGACTCTCAATCACTCTGGAGCACAATATGTGCACACAGACACAGAAACACACACACACACACACACACACACACACAAGCACAAGCACACAAGCACAAATAAAAGGGCTTTGTTCTAGTGACTGAGTGTTAGAGGCATAACTAGGCTGCCCCAGAGAGGAGTTAGGACAGGCGCCAGGGTCCACCTCGGCTTCTGGTTTGTCCTCAGATCTGGTTCTGATCAACCCCTCAGCTCTCCTCAGGGAGGAATCTGGTTTTGGATCTTGTCCGCTATCCAGCTCACGGGCTGTTTGTGGTGGACTGCACTGGGCCACGGGGTCCCATCTGCCAGAGTGAAGGAAGCCTTGTAGCGGAAATGAAAAATGTGCTTTAATGTAGTTGAATATAGTGTTTTTCATGCGGAAAATTATAATGGTTTCTCCATCATCCCTATAGAGTACATGGAACGCAGGGAGTACAGTGGATGGCTCCATGTGAACACATGCATGACTTAATATGCAGGAGTTAGAATATGATCCTGCAGCTGTGTGAGAGAGACAAAAAAACAGCGCTGTTGGTTTTATATGACATGAAGCTTCCTCCTTACATGGCTTATGTCTTAGATGTAGATGTCAGGTTATTATATGGAGACAGACTGAAAATGTCATTACACACACACACACACACACACACACACACACACACACGCACACACACACACACACACACACCCCTTCATGAGATACATACACATGTCCAAGCACACACACACATGCACATACACACAGACACACATACACACACAAAACACAAATCATCTGCTACAGTATGTTAGGCTCAATCAATTACCTCTCTGACTTTAAAACTAATTCATTTGTGCTTGTGTGAGGCTCATCCTTCTGTGGTGCTGTATGCATTAAAGTCCCGTCTGTGTTAGGGGCCCTGGCAGGGGGCTGATGGAGCACTGGGTGGCAGCTCTGGGGGTGGGAATCAGGTCTTGTGCCTGAGAGGGGGCTGGGGAGAAGTAGCAGCAGAAACTGGCTGTGGCAAACACACACACACAGATGCGTGCACACACACACACACAGTCACGGAGTTCTCTCACTCACGTGCCACACCACACTGCACCCACAGGCACACATAGACACACAAATACAAACACACACACACACACACACACACACACACACACACACACACACACTCACATCTGGAACTCTTCAAGGACCCTAACATTTTCAACAGCTTGATGAACGTCCAGGCTCTCCCTTGTGCTGTCGTCTCCTTTCCCCAGCCCACCCCCTACCCCCCGTCCATTGGCCCTACAGCCTCAGTCAGCCTCATGTGCTCTAGTACCCATGTCATCTCCTCATACTAAAGCAGACACACTCACCTGTGCATATGCACTTCCCCCCTTTCGAAAGATATTACTTTGGTAACAGTTAATTTGGACAGTCCACCCACAGAGACTTAACTGTGGGTGGACTAATTATTTTGTTCATTATTTTTTGGACTTATGACCTTAACCAAACCTAACCCCTAGCCCTAACCTTAACAAGACACAATATTTCAACAGATGGTTTGTTAATAGTCTCAGCATAGAGCCATCTGTTACATTATCCAAATAAAGTGTGACCATTGCTTTAATACATTGTCCACATCAGTGTTTCTCAAAGTTTTCAGACCGAGGACCACTTCCCTCCCTTAAAAAAAAAACCTCAAGGATCCCCTCCCCCATCTGAGGTTAACAGGGCTATGTACATGCAAGAAATGGTACAGTATCACAGCCCTAACTAGGGAATCACATTCATATTATATACATGTCATTTATAAACACTGCATAGCATATGTACCTTCAGAAACATGAAAAATATATATTTTAACACAACTCTTCACAGACCATTTGGGATTTCCTGTGTACCACACTTTGAGAAACATTGGTCTGCAATCTCTATTCTCCGATCCATTTTCTATTTATTGCCTTCTTTGTTCTGCAGTCCATTCCATTCTGTGGCAAAGCAATGCTGATGTGAAAATAGCAAGCTTCTCTAGCTTGTTTTGGCCTAAAAATAAAATGGCTGCTTCATCTTCTTATGTTTTATGTGCCACTCATTTAGGAATCAAAGGATCTGTATTTTTAACAATCCTTTGTCCCATATGATCAAGTCAATGTGTGCTGTGAAAGACCAATTGGTGAAACCAGTTTCACACTAAGCCTAATTTTACATCAATGTGTTTCTATTGTTTATAGGAATGTGTGTGTGTGTGTGTGTGTGTGTGTGTGTGTCTGTGTGTCTGTGTGTGTCTGTGTCTGTGTCTGTGTCTGTGTCTGTGTATCTGTGTGTCTGCGTGTGTTGTATGTTCTATGTTCAATGTTGTGTGTATGCTTTGTTCTGTATGTATTTATGTGAGTGTATTTGCATGTGTATTGTGTATAGCATTGTATGTTTTGTGTGTGTGTGTGTGTGTGTGTGTGTGTGTGTGTGTGTGTGTGTGTGTGTGTGTGTGTGTTTGGTGGATGTGTGTGTATTTCAGTCAAAGTACAGTGTTGTAGCCTAGGGAGCTCTGGGGAGGTTTCTGTGGTTATACAGCAGGAAAAATCTAGCTCTGAAACTTCAGGCCTGTTTCCCAGACAGCTGGCACAGAGTCAGCAGTGATTTTCTAAGACCAGGCCACTCACAGGACTCTCAAACACACACACACACACACACACACACACACACACACACACACACACACACACACACACACACACACACACACACACACACACACACACACCTTAACTAAGAATCACAAACACTGAGGTCTGTCCACTGATTAGCATTGCTTTTGTAAGCTCTAGTGCTGTTTTTGTATAGGTGAACTTATAGGGCAGTAGCCAAAAGCACTCACTCCTTTCCTAAAGGTGTCAGGTAGTTCAGCCAGCTGAGCATCGTGGTGGGAAATCCTGTTCGCTGGCTCCTGAGCTCAGGCATAGCTTTGTTTAACTCAATACATTTATATTATTGTATTATTTCTTGATTTTTTAAGTTCACAAGTGCAAGCCAATGGTCACTGCAGAGCTTTGATATGGGAACAATACTAACACTCATACTAATACTGTCGTTGTCCTTCTCTTTATTCATGCATACTAAATGTCACAAAATGTGTGCCATATTGATTATCAGCAATCATACTAATATTTTGTCATACCCTTTATGTGTTCAAACTAAGTGGCCACATGCCATAGTAATAACATTTGAAACAAGGGTGGCAACTACAAATGTCATTGCTGTTTTTGTTATTATTAATTATTTGGTTGTTTGGTGACCATCAGCAAATGGTGAGGAACTCTTGATCAATGTTTCTCCAAAGCCCAGCATTAAATGTTTAACTGTCTTGTTTGGCCACGCTACAAAAACATTACATATGTTTAATGTAGAGGGGTAGTTCATATTCCTATTTTGGAATATTCCTATTTTGGAATTCAACTGTTATATTCAAATAGTTTCATAGTTAATAGTTAATTCCAAAAAACAATGGATTAGTTATGCCAATTACTTTTTTTTTTTTTTTAAATCTGTCTCTCTTCTCTCACTGTGTGTTATAGCAGAATTAACAGCAACATTATTTTAACGGTTGAACTTCCTAGAATAGCCAACAGACAGGATGCGCCTATCTACCAATTACTGATGAAGCGAGTGAGCAAGTTGCGGAAGTTCACTCCGATAGGCACGGTCCAATTCCCCACACATTTAGCCAGTGACTCAGTGATGAAGGCTGCTCACCAGGGTCGCAGACGCCAACAGGAAGTGACTAATTAGAGTGGAGGAAGTGGATAAAAACAGAACTCACAGGTATACAGGTCACATGACTCCACTGAGAGCTCTAGTTTGTGAGCTAGTATCGTGGTTAAAGGCTC
>CM059280.1:19277782-19282782 GCA_030347295.1 Setipinna tenuifilis | reverse complement strand
GAGCCAGAGAAAATTCTGTCACTGAGTGAACAAGAACTGTGTGTGTGTGTGTGTGTGTGTGTGTGTGTTGTGTGTGTGTGTGTGTGTGTGTGTGTGTGTGTCCTATTGTTATGCCCCATGGTGAGTCAGCACATTCTCCTCTCTAGCAGACTCTGTCCTCACACAAAGGCACCAGCCCCTCAAAAGAACGCAGGGGTCATGCACTGTATGAAAACAGTGACACCATCACACAGACAGACACAGACAGACAGACACACATACACACAAACACACACATACACACACACACACACACACACACACACACGCAAACACACGCATACACACACACACACACACACACACACACACACACACACAGAAACACACACACACAGAAACACACTAAAATTTGTTGTCTACTGTAGTATGTGTCACATGGAGTCTCACATTGGCACTAAACTGTGTGTCAGTCCATTCTCTGTGTGTTTGTCTGAGCACCATCATTTTGGGCTAGATTAGACCAGCAGCAGCACTGCCTGGTTCCTGCCCCGGCTGCAGCAGGGTCTCCTGGGTAAATTAGCGGCGAGGCTGCTTTTGTGGGCGAGACAAACCCCAACCACCACAGCCAGCCCACCACACCCCTCCGCTGACCCTGGGACAGGGTTAGAGTAGAGAGGGAGAGGGAGAGAGGGAGGGGGATGGGGAGGGGAGGAGGAAAGAAGGGAGAAAAAGAAGGGTGTGGGGGTGTGTGTGGGGGGGTGGTGGTGGAGGGGATTACCACAGCAACCAGTAGCCCATGCAGAGACACACCCATCAGTCAAAAGACCTAAGCTGCATGCAACAGTACTTCTTTTGGAGCTTGAAGATGTTTCCCCTTTCATTCTAAGGTGTTCTTCAGTTCAGTGAAAAGGTGAAACATCTTCAAACTTCAAAAAGATGTCCAGTTGCAAGCAATCTTTTGACTACCATGACCTGGATGAATGGCAGTCCTTACAGACACACCCTTCAGTCCCTTTGCTGTCTCCTCCCCCCTCTCCACTCTTCCGCCTCTGCCTCTGGGCCTCCCTCCATCATTAAGATAAAATGGTCTGCTGGACGTATTTAGTGAGATGCCTCTGATTACACCAACTGCCCATTTCCATTGTGATAGCCTTGCTTGTGTAGGTGGGAGGCAGTACAATTGTGGCATAGGCTGTTTGCACATACAGTGTGTGTGTATTAATGCAATATCTGTATATTTATATTTATTTATATTTATCAATAAGATATATTTAGTGCATTAAAAAATAAAAATAAAAATACTTTTGTGTGCATGATTAAGTGTTTGTGTGAACCTGTATGTGTATAAACGTGTTACTATTGAATTAAAAAATTCAATAAAATTGACTTCTTTCCTCTCCCTGTGTGTGTGTGTGTGTGTGTGTGTATGTGTATGTGTGTATGTGTATGTGTATGTGTGTGTGTGTTTGTGTGTGTGCGCGTGCGTGTGTTGTTGTGTGTTTGTCCCGGTGTGTGTGTGTCTGTCTGTTTGTGTATTTGTGTGTGTGTGTGTGTATGTGTGTGTGTGTGTGTGTGTGCGTGTGTCTGTAGGTGAGCTGTCCCTGCCTGCGCGGTTCAGCCGCTACTCTGAGGTGGAGGGTCCACTGGAGCGTCGGGAGGATGCGTACGTACAGCTGGAGCTGCGCACACTGGAGCAGGCCCTCCTGGCCACCTGCGTCGGCAGCATCTCAGAGCTCAGTGAGTCCCCAACACACACACACACACACACACACACACACACACACACACACACACACATTTTAGCACTACACTTTTACACAAGTGAGTCTCCAACTCACACACACACACACACACACACACACACACACACACACACACACACACTTTTAGTCTCCAACTCACACACACACACACACACACACACACACACACACACACACACACACATTTTAGCGCTACACTCTTACACAAGTGAGTCTCCAACTCACACACACACACACACACACACACACACACACACACACACACACACACACACACACACAATTTAGCGCTTTAGCGGAGACTCACTTTTACCTCAGTGATTCTCCAACCCACACAAACACACACTTTAGCACTATAGTCTTACATTACACATTTTAGCGCTACACGTTTACCTCACACACACACACACACACACAATCAGACAGATGCTGTTCACGGTTAAATATGGGGGTTAATCAGTGCCATACACACACTTTAGAACAGTCTACAGTCTCACATCAGTAAGTGCCCACCATACACTCAGATGGTCATATAGACACACACTCTTTACAAACTACAGACTCAACTAAAGGAGTCCCCACCACACTCTCACAGTGCAATATACACACGCTTTACAGGGACAGTCTCCCCTTTCACCTTTCAACTTTGACCTCTTGTGCTCGTACCAGTTGCCTCTCTGATCACCACAATACAACCTCTGACCCCTCACCTCTCTGTCTTTTTTGTGTTTTTCACTCTGCTTTTGTTTCATCTCTGCCCTTCTCCACCCCCCCCCCCCCCCACAACCCCATCTTCCCCAACTTTTTGGTCCTTTCTTGTCTTTGTACATGTTCGGTTCACAGGTGTCAATCCCCGGGTTCAGAAAGTAAAAAACCCTGCCACAAATTTGATCCAACCAGCTCTTAATCAGCTGATGACTCAATACAGTTAGCTACTTAGTAAGTCACTCAGTGTTACAAGGAAAATGTAGCATGGTTTTTACTTTCTGGTCTAGGGATTGATACCTCTGGTTCAGTTATCATAGCAAATGGTCCTCTTCACCTTCCTTCTGCTCCAGTTCTGTTCTGCTAAGCTCTTCTGGTGCTGTTGCATTTTGGTTTTCTTTTCTGTATTTTATTACTCTGTATGCTCCCCATACAGAACCATTAGGGGTTAAGTGGATATCATTACACAAGTAGGTCAGAACTGTGTGTGTGTGTGTGTGTGTGTGTGTGTGTTTGTGTGTGTGTGTAAACTGAACTAAAATGACCCAGGTTGTTATGTATGAATCAGCAGTGTGTTCTGGCTACTGGATTGGGGGTGGGGGTTGGAGGGGGCATTGTTTACATTGCGTTTCCTGCTTCAAGCCTGAGCCTCTCTCTGCCCAGCCCACACCAGGGGTGGGTATATGGAGGGAGGGAGGGAACACTCGCCTGGTTGTGTGCCCGACACAAGAGCATCTTATGTGGGATCGGCAGGGGGAAAAATCGGGGCCTGTCCACCTTGTGAGACCTGGCTTTGTGCGGCCAGGCTGGTTCGGCAGGAGCTGCCCCACTGGAACAAACAACCTCTTTAACTCTCCAGCACAAAGCCAAACCTTGTCGTGTGTCGAGGTGTTTCAACAGAGAAAGAAAGAACCTGTTTTCTGAAAAATCATGGGTCAATCATTGTAATTGCCTTAAAAAGCAACCCACCCTAAATTGTGATGCTTTATTTCAATAACGTCATTTAGTGTGAGATAAACTGTTTTTTTGCTTGTGACCTGTGATTGGAACTGGTGAAAAACACAGAGCAGTTGTGTGGAGTTTTTTTTCCCTCTCAACAGTAGCACCTTTTTCAAGATTTCTCTGTACATTTCTTCTTCTCGTTCTCCTTCCCCCCCTGTGTCCGACTCCCTCTTTTCATTGATGTGATTTTCATGTGCTGACCCAGGATGCCTGGACAAGCTACTGGCTGTTTGGAATGAGCATCACAGGCACACAAAGCTCTCTGGTTTCCTCTCTTCTGCCGTCTACCTCTCTCATCCCTCTGTTCTCCACCCCCTCTATCTACCACTGAGGATCCAGAAGGCCCTTAGTTTCCCCCTCTGTCCTTCTCTGTCCTAATAACACACAGATTCTCTCCTTCATCTTTGTCTGCTTCTCTCATCTTTCGTCCTCCTTCCCTCTCGTCCATCTCTCTCTTTCCCCCTCCCTCTCTCTCTCCTACTTTTTTGTTTTCTCTTCTACCTTTTGTCCATCCGCCACTCATCACCCTTTCACTTGTTTACCTCTCATCCCTCTGTTCTCTACCTCCATCTGTCTCTATCCGCTACTGAGGATCCAGAGCCAATACACACACCTCCTCCCTCTTCATCTCACCCAGTGGCCATGACTGTACTTTATCCAATACCTTCATTCATCTGTACTTCATCCAAACCACATATGTATATTATATTGTCCATATTGTATACTCTGTATATTAAGATAGTACACATGTATATTATGTGTTCATAGTACATCTGATGTATACTGATATAGCACACCTGTATATCTGCTTATTGCCCTCCTGTATATTCATAATTATTGCCCTCATGTACTATCCTAATTATTCCCACCTGATCATACTGCCCCTATTTATTTAGTATATATACTCCATACTACACTGTACTATAGTGTATATATTGTATATATCACACTTGAACATCTGATTAGATGCTAAACCATATTTCATTACCCTGTATTTTTACATGTGTAATGACAATACAGTTGAATCTAATCTAATCCAAGAAAGCTCTTAGTTTCCCCTTGTCTCTCCCCTCTGGCCCTCTACTTCTCTAATGACACTCAGAGATGGTCTCCTTCAATCCTTCTAGCCCTCTCTCTCGTCTCTCTCTCTCTCTCTCTCTCTCTCTCTCTCTCTCTCTCTCTCTGTCTCTCGTCTCTCTTCGTCTCTCTGTTCCTCAGAGGATTCCTTCCATTTTACCTCCTCTCTCTCCTGTCATTTGTCCATCCATTACCATATAATCCCCCACCACTCCCACCCCCTTTCTCTTCCTCTCATTCCTCTTCTCCTCTCCCGGGGTCATGTCCTGCCAGGCCTCCATCTCTCTCCCCTCCCTCTCTCTCTCCATCCCTCCATCTCTAAAGCTCAGGTACAAATGGATCTTCCTGACGAGGGATTCATGCCCCCCCCCCCCCCCCCAACACTCCTCCACTTCCTGTGTCAGCTCCTTTAGAGCACTGCTCCTACCCCCCCCCCCCCCATCAATCTACTACACAGACCCTTATACATCT
>CM059280.1:19245282-19275282 GCA_030347295.1 Setipinna tenuifilis | reverse complement strand
CTACTGACAAGTTCAACCTGGACCTGGGCTTCAGGATGCTCAACTGTGGACGCAGCGATCTGATTGGACAGGCCATTCAGCTTCTGGGGCCAGAGGGGGTGAACAGTAAAGATGACCAGGTACAGATAAATATACGTGCTCGCACACACACGCACACACACGCACACACACACACACACACACACATAATGACACACACACACACACACACACACACATAATGACACTTACACACACTTACCCTTTTTATATGGAGACATGACAAAGAGGCTAAGGATGCTGCATAATGTGGAAGAAAAAACAGGAGTTCACTTCTAATGTTGCCCATGTTGGGAAAGAAATTGGTTTACATTTATGAGGAAACTAAAGGTCTTTCTTTTCTTCTTCCTTTCTTGTCTGTTTCTCTGCCTGTCTGTCTGTCTGTCTGTCTGTCTGTCTGTCTGTCTGTTTCTCTGCCCATCTGTCTCTCTCTTTCTGTCTCTCGCTGTCTCTCTCTCTCTCTCTCTCTCTCAGGGCATGACCCCTCTGATGTATGCGTGTGTGGCTGGGGACGAGGCCCTGGTGCAGATGCTGGTAGATGCAGGAGCCGGCCTGGAGGTGGCGGTAAGGAGACACCTGCTGTCTTTTGTCTTTCTCAGCTCCTGTCATTCAATATAAAGTAAAGCCCATCCCCCAAAGGTCATAGCCAATGTGATGTTCTGAACTGACTTGTGGTGAGGCATATTTAATAATACACAGAAACAACCTTTCAATGTAAGCAAACTTTACTGTAACGAACTGAATTGGCTTTTATTACTGTTACACACACACACACACACACACACACACACACACACACACACACACACACACACACACAATGTACATATATAGACCTGAACTAAGGAGAGCGTTACCAACAGGCAAGGAATAGTTAACACAATACACAGAGAAAAACACTCACTGACAGTGTCCCTTCCTCGCTCTCTTTGTTCGTCCCTCCTTCCGTCTGTGTGTGTGTGTGTGTGTGTGTGTGTGTGTGTCACAGGTGCCAGCCTTCTCGTCCTCCTACCCTTCGGTCCATCCTGACACGCGGGACTGGGTGGCACTGACGTTCGCTGTTCTGCACGGCCACTTGTCTGTGGTCCAGGTAAGGCCCTATCACATGACCTAAAGCCCATAGACTTAATCAGCAAAAAATATATACATAGCCAGTGCCTGCTTTTTATTCATCTAAGATACCACGGTGGTAAAAAAGGCCTTAATGTATTTGAACTAAGCCCCCCATGTATACCATCCCATCTATAGAGTCATTATAGTGAACCTATTTGTATTTAATCATTTTGGTGTGTGTGTGTGTGTGTGTGTGTGTGTGTGTGTGTGTGTGTGTGTGTGTGTGTGTGTGTGTGTAGCTGCTTTTAGATGTAGGAGCAGATGTGGAGGGCGCTGCCAGCAAGAGTGGGCATCGGGGCTGGGCTCCCACTCCTCTTCAGCTGGCATCTGCTGCAGGTAGGCACACACACACACACACATACACACATACCCACACACAAAAACTTGACACCACTTCTGATGTAAACCCATGTTGTGCAGCTTATGCCAGAAGTTATTTTCAGCAAGTGTTTATGTTTTTTGTTCATGTGTGTGTGTGTGTGTATGGTTGCAGGTAATTATGAGATGGTGAGCCTGCTCTTGGATCGAGGGGCGGACCCTCTGCTTCAGATGCATTCTGGGGATGCTCTGACATCATCACTGTATGAGGACATGAACTGCTTCAGTCATGCTGCTGCTCATGGACACAGGTACAGTGTGAGTGTGAGTGTGAGTGTGAGTGTGTGTGTGTGTGTGTGTGTGTGTGTGTGTGTGTGTGTGTGTGTGTGTGTGTGTGTGTGTGTGTGTGTGTGAAAGAAAGATAATGGGCGAGGGGCTCAGACACACATACTACTACAGCTACTACTACAGCTGTTAAAGCAGAGTTATGATTGTGTGTGTGTGTATTTGTGTGTGTGTTTGTGCACGCTTGTAAACTGTAAGTGTGTTTGCACGTGCTTGAGTCTGCACACTTGTGCATGCGCTTGTGTATGTGAGTGTGTGTATTCGGTGCATCCTTGTAACACAGCCCATCTCTCCCACCGGCCCCTTGCAGGAACGTGTTGCGTAAGCTGCTCTCGCACCCCGAGGGCCGGCAGGAGGAGGTGCTCTCCCTGGAGGAGATCCTGGCTGAGGGCCTGCAGGACTCTGGCTCCCACTCCCACGCAGGAGCCTCCCGCCAGCAGGGGGCGCCGGCACCACGCCTCTGCAAGGCCAGAATGAGAGCACTGCAGCAGGCCTGCCTGCACAGCGCAGAGCACGGATACCTGGATGTCACTATGGAGCTCCGCACTCTAGGTATACAGTCTATGCTACACTGCTACACACACACAACACACACACACACACACACACACACACACACACACCCACACACACACACACACATATACATATATATATATATATATATATATATATATATATATATAGAGAGAGAGAGAGAGAGAGAAAGAGAGAGAGAGAGAGAGACAGACAGACAGACAGCAGACAGAGAGACAGGTACAGAGATGTGTATATATAGAGATGAGATGTATATACACAATATTGTGCAAAAGTCTTAGACCAGCATTTTTATAGCATTATTAACAAGTAACATTTATTAAGTATTACCACACTTCATAAAGAAAGTGCTTAATGGAGAAAGTACTTCAGAATATGTTGTGTTACGTATACACATTGTACACTTCTTTTCATTTCTTTTTTTGGTCATTCTCGAGTTTTACACATCTAGCTTTCCATCCAATTCAGTCTGCGTTTTTGAAGCTTTATAATAAAAGTCTCCTCTTCTTTCTCTTGGTGTCAGGCGTACCCTGGAGGCTTCACGTGTGGCTGCAGTCCCTCCAGAGTGCCCACCAGCAGTCCAGGACCGACGCGCTCCTCTCCCTCCTGTCCGAGTTCACGTCCATCGGGCGTGACGAATACTCCCAGGCCCTGGTTTCTGATGGCCTACCCCTCATGTTCAACATCTTCAAAACTACACAGGTACCCATTAAGACATGCCAGTTGAACCTTTTCTCATGAACATATATTGTTAGATTGATCGTGATCTAGATTTTTGAAAATATCCTTTTTTTTATACATTTTCATTATTCAGTATCTATTAACTGGATAATTATGGTAATTAATCAGGTAAACCTCATGACATATCACCTAGTCTTTACTCACCTGTCATTCATAACAGTCAAAACAGTATCAAAACAGTTTACCTCTATATACAGTAGTCACCTTATTGTCATACAATGATAGTCCTATCTAGTATTTCTCCTATATACATTCAACACCAGTGCACCTAAACTGTTAAAACGATGACCACAGTTATTGACCAGTAAAATTATTTGCAGACTGTGTAGGCACTACACACACAAACACTTATGTTTATGTCTCAATCAGCCCATTTTGTAACTCAGAAGTTGTCTGAAGTCACTGTTTATAGGGTTATTTTCAAACTTTACCGGTTTCGCACTTCTCAACTGAAAGCACAAATACTACAACAAAAATGTAGGGTAAACAGTAATACTATAAATAGTGTGGCAAAGAAAGGACAGAGATATTAGATAGAGATAGAGATGTAAAATATGTATGTGTTCTCTCCTCACCACAGAATAATGAGCTGATCAAACACCTGGCGGCCATCTTTAGTCACTGCTTTGGATCGGCCCCGCCTCCTCCCATTCCAGCCGCACGAGACACATCCTCCGCACAGCTGGGTAATAACACTCATCATACAGCACACACAAACATGGGCTCACACACACATACACACACACACACACACACACACACACACACACACACACACACACACACGGACTATCCCAAAAATGCAAGGTTGTTATTAAATGAAGATAAACAGGTTAACATCATGTAACTGTTTTATATTTGTTTTAATGCAGATGCCCACTTCCTGAATAACCGGGAGATGTCTGACGTGACATTTGTGGTTGAAGGGCGACCATTTTACGCTCATCGAGTCCTGCTAATGTCTGTGTCAGACAGGTGAGAAATACATGGGTGTCTGCACACACACACAGACACGCACGCATGCACGCACATAGTGACACTTAGACTTACACACATGTAATCTCACACACACACACACACACACACACACACACACACACACACACACACACACGCAAATAACGGCACTTACACTCACGCACGGAGACAACAAATGAGAGCAAACATTCATACTTTTTTGCACATTGTTTGGCTGTATTTTCTGAGCAACCTTTTCCCCTCTATTCAGGTTTAAAGCCTTGCTTGGGCCATCGCCCTCTAGTGGACGACCGGGGCATAAACATATTCCCATTACCAATGTCTCCTACATAACCTTTCAGGTAAGCCTACCTGCATGGCCCTTTTACTCATCCAGATCTTATCCTACCATACCATCCATATTAAACTGCAGTTGGCGGACTGACTCAACAATTAGTTAGTAAGAGTAACTCAAATGTGCAGCCAAATATCACCCAAATATCATGACTGACGGACTGTCTCTCTGTATTGGTTTTCACTAACCTAAGGGAGATCTAAGTTTTGATCAGCTGGATTATAATCAAAATGACTGACCTGTTTCCCTGTTCTACCACCAACACCCCTGCCCCCCCCCCCCCCCCCCCCTCTTGTGTTCTTGTGTCCGCGCAGAGGATGATGAGTTATTTATACTGTGGAGGCAGCGAATGTCTTGATGCTCCTTTGACAGACCTTCTTGAGGTAAGCTGTGAATTGTTGTCAACCCATTTTGAAGTGCTACTTTTTTGCACTTTTTGTGAAGTCTGCTGTGTGTTTTGATTGAATATAAACAGTCTGTTGAAATGACTGTTGAAATGATAATGACTGTCTTTTCCCCCATGCAGCTCCTGGCAGTTGCTGACTCCTTCCAGGTGGGTGCGCTAAAGAGGCAGTGTGAGATGATGTGTGTTGACCACATTCAGCTGAACAACGCCGTCCACCTCTATCTCAAAGCAAGGGTAAGAATAAAGCTTTCACCCAAGGGGAACACAAAACTACCTGTTAAATTTATGTACATTTGTCATGGTCAATTATGTGGGGTAATAGTTATATATTATCAATTAAAACACTGTAAAATGTAACCTATAGGATTTCTAAAATGAAGGTAAAAAATATTTTCTGTCTGTGTTATCTCTTCATCAGGCTTGTGGAGCTAAAGAACTGGCTGTGTTCTGCGAAGGGTACATCCTCCAGAGGATGGCAGACTTCCTGGAGAAAGGCGACCTTCAGAGCCTCTTTCAGGCCTCCTCAGGGTCCACCGCAGTTGGGGCACAGCTGGACTATTCACCCCTAGAGGGTCTCCAAGCCACACTGACCCATCGCCTACACTCCTGCTGTGTGCCTGGACAGGGCTGAGGAAGAGCAGGGACAAGACGAGGCTCATCCAGTCAGTGGAATCAGTTGGCTGGTACTGAATGAAGCCAGAGAGAGTCAGCAAGGAGGAGGTGGCTCAGGCAATTGCTACATGCCAGCAGTGATAGATAGAAGCTTAGAGTAGCCTATGTAAATCTTCCATGTATAACCAACACCTTAAAAAAAGGCTAGAGTAGGGGCACCAACAATGAGACAGCAAATGCAGAAACGCTGTGAGGGCCAGTTGTCTTATTCCTTGCCTGGTCCACTTTAACAACAAATTGAAAATGTACCCCGTAAGTTTGGTGAACTTCAGTGACAGCTCCACAGACAGCTGAGAGGAACCATATTGGAAAGGCTGTTGCCCTTTGGTGGCCAGGTGTTCTTTGCACAAAGAAAGGCACATCAAACTATTTCTATCACTACAGTGTTCAAGAGCCTTGTGAATCAGGAGAATGTGAGAAACACTGGTTTCATAAGTTTAACACAGTGCTAGAGGTCGTTTTATTATCTGTAATATAATCCACTAAGTCAATGTACAGATGTGACACATATTTAATACTTAAAGCATTTAGTAAATAATGTGAAATATTTATGCCGTTTACTTGGATATATTAGTTTATGTCCACCATTTTTTGTCATTTTTACTATTTTATTTGACTTATTTGGCTCATAAAACTCCCTGCATCTGCATTTATATATTGCAGTAATAAACCTCATACGAAGAAGTGTTGTATTCACTTGTTTTATTATGGGATGGAACAGTAGTGATGATGTGGGCCCAGTCAAGCTGGCAAAAATGCCACACAACCATCATTTTAAACATCAAACTGGCGGGACGTTAATAATAATTGGATGCTGATAGGACCTAATTTAGCATCAGCTGTATGTTAAACTACAATAATAGATTTGCTAACTAGGTTTGTTGTTTAAATGATAGTACCTGTTTAAATAATGCTCTAAATAACTACTGGTTTAAAATGTTCTCCACGTTAATCAGGCAGTGCAGCAGAGCTTCTTTTAAATGTGTATAAATTCCAGAGGTGAAATTTATTTGGAACAGCCTCTGAAAGTAAAAGTCCTGCCATTATTTGGTCTTACCTGTAGACTCAAAACAAGTTATTTCACTAATCAGCTTCTCTACCTGACTAAAGAGCTGTGCGAATTAGAATCAGCTGGTTAGGTGACTGGCTTGAACAAATACGTGGAATGGACTTTTACTCACTGAAGTTGGATTTCCCACCACTTTAAATTACATTTAGGCTATTCATTCAACAGCCAGCCATTTTCACCAAAGCAACATACAGTAGGCTATGTCTGAGGCACAACGATCAAGAGACAGTGAGGTAGGAGAGGCGAGGAGAGTGAACAGAGCACATGTTCATAGTATACTGATCGATCAGAAACAAGTGAGTCAGCGAGAGAGCTATGGCTTTATTATGGCAACTGCACAAAACGGAGCAAGGCAGCTCCCAAAGCTGATTCACCTGCAGTAGACGATAAACTTCGACGCTGACTAACTCAAACACTAGCCTCAGCAAGCATGATTTCTTCTCTGACTAGAGACATACAAAACACATCAAAATCTTACACCTCCTTTTGTAGGGTAGGCTACTGCAAATATATGATGTAGTCTTGCTTAGTCTGTTCAATGAACTGAATATACGCATGTTGATACTAAAAACACGATAGAAACACGATATACTGTACCTCTCCACTCAACTCGCAAGCAACAAGTGGACGGAAAATGTGTGGTCGTCATAGTAAGGTACAGGGGTGCTCTCTACTGGCAGAAAATGAACCCACAGGCCACAGAGCATAGACACCCTTTCATGCAGATGCCGAAAAATGTCAATTTCTGCCTATATTTCATATTTGATATGTACAGTAAAATATCTCTGGCTCTGCATATGCCATTGTCATCATTTATGAACCAATTGACACATGGGCCATCAAGTTCAAAGAGCCTAAGTGTTTTACTGAGATCATTATGAATTCAATATTACAGTTGGCACAGCAGTAAAATTAATAAAAAATCGCCTATAAAACGCCTATGATTTTTTAGTATTTGTAATGTAAAATTGTGTATGAGTGGCAGAGAATCACAAAATTACATAACATGACACACTAACATGTTGGTAAGATGTGTAAAAAAAATTGAAGGCATTAGGCAAAGTTTTACAAGTGCTACAAAAGAATATCCATTACATTATATAGGCGTTCCGAAGTGTCTACCCAAGCTCTCCAAACCTACCCAAATGCAAAAACAAGCATATCACTGAAAATCAAGTGTTTACATTTACATTTTGTCCTATATAAACCATTTTGTGTTGAATTGAGTGTACACACACACACACACACACACACACACACACACACACACACACACACACATAGAAAGGGTTTTAACCCATACATAATATAGACTTAAGGTATGTATAGCCCATACATATATTATGCCCAAAAGTCCCAGCCAGATGGTCTGTCTGCTCTCGACATGACAGAGTTAAGTATATTTCTTAATATTTATCATGCCAGACCTGTATAAAGAGAAATGAACCTTTCAAATGTGTGTTTGCAGGAGTTTCATGACACTCTGTTGTAATATCACCTTTCAGCTGACCCACATTTGCATGGCCATTTCATACCAGTCCCATTTTCATAACTGCTTGACGGTCTGCATTCAAGCAGTAGTCAATGAACCACATTCAGCTGATCCCACACAGGCAAATGAGAAATGCTATGAGAAAGCAATGTTTGTGTCTTGCAATGTTTTCTATTTTAGAAGTTTTTGATAAACATTTCATGCTGACCAAAAATCTGTTTTGTGTGTCAATCAGAATACATTTTGTAAAACTACACATCTCTGGTTGTTTATCTGTTTTCCTCCATGGTCTATTAGCTTCTGTATATGCAAGTATCACACTAAGAAAACATATTAGCAAACACAGAACATTGTCAGTCTGTGTAACAGGTCATGGATACCTGAGCTGGGAAAGTAATTCATGCTTTCCAGTAAAACAAAGTTTCAATAAAATTGTACAAATGTCATACCAGTAATATGTTAATAAATGAAGAGAACTAGCAAAAGGCAGAATACTTTCCCTTGACATCTTCTAACAAGCCGAATACATACCCACTGAACCTTGTGATGTTTCAGTGGCATAGAGAAGAAGAAGAACCGATATTGGAAGGGATGGTAACATCACCCTGTAGAGGTCGGACACTAAAATATCAGACACAGATGGTGGTTGAGGAGAGGACAAGGCTTTTTTTCTGAGAGCTGTGCACCAGAGTAGTAAAGCAGCTCCACAAAGGAGAGCTAAATGAGTTAAAATCATTTTCATGGTTGAGCTCTTTTCTTATGTGGATTAACATAGTACCTTTCACTACAAATGTTTCTCTACACCTGTCATACCAGACCTGAGTATGTAGGGAAATTACCCTCCAAATGTGTGTTTGCAGAAGTTTCATGACACCCCGTACCCTGACGTGATATCTTTTCTCCAGACCCACATTTGCATGGCCATTTCATACCAGTCACATTTTTATTACTGCTCAACGGGTTGTACTGAAGCAATAGTGAATGAGCCACAAAGACATAAGTCATTCAGCTGATCCTACAGGCAAATATGCCATGAGCCGTTTAGTGCAGTCATGCTGTCCATTGTTTGCACAGAGACAGACTGTGGTGGTGTTTCTCCATTCAATACAACCTGAAAATCATACTTGTATTATTACTATAGGTGTTTAAACAAAGTCATGAGAAAAAAGACACATGGTTGCAATAAAGCAGTTTGGTCTAAAAAAATTGTGAAAAAAAAGTGTTAGTGTTAATCAGAATACATGATTTAAAACTTGTACAAATCTGTCTTTAGTTATGTATATATCTCTTGGTCAGTGTGTGCTATCTTTTTAACAAGAGTCTGATTTTCTTTGTTGAAAGGGCATCATTTTTAAAGTGTCATTCAAGTGTTCAAGTTTAGCTTCTGTGACTCAGGCCACACAAAACAGGAAAGAGAGGATTTGAAGACTGCCCTGCCGTTCAGTTACCACATTTTTGATACTAAGACTGTTCTTGTATTTAGAATTATTATCTGTTATTTACATGTACAGATATTTGATCAGTACAAGCTGGGGGAGTGTTCAATGAAACTGTATGCATAATGTTTTTAAGGTGATAAAATTAATATACCGGTAAGTAGGCTATTTTATGAAGGATTTGGTTTGTTATTTTTCTTTGAAACATATAAAGCACATAGGCTACTGTTTTTAATGTTGATTTGATTCTATTTGTTATTGTATTCATTTCTTGGTTTTGTATCAGGTATCAGTTGTTTCATCAGGGTGTAAGCGAGTGACCACAACCCACTTCTGTCAAAGAGGTACAATGCTTTATAGGATTCTCTAACTTCTATCGGAAGTTCATTAGGAACTTCAGCACTGTAGCTGCACCACTGACCAACCTGACCAAAAAAATATCTGGTCCTTTTACCTGGACAGCTGAAGTTGAGAGGGCATTCCAGGATTTGAAGGTGAAGTTCACTGCTGCACCAGTACTTACCTTGCTTGACCCCTCTCTCCCCTTTGTTGTGTAGGTAGATGCTTCTGATCTGGCTGTGGGTGATTTCCTGTCTCAACAATTTGCCGATGGAGAGCTTCACCCCTGTGCCTTTTTTTTGCTCATGACTCTCAGATGCCACAAGTAACTGCGATGTGGGGGATTGAGACCTCCTAGCAGTCAAGAAGGTGTTGGAGGAGTGGCGCCATTGGCTCGAGGGGGTACCAGAATCCATTTGTGGTATGGACAGGCCACAAGAACCTGCAATATATGCAAGGGGCAAAGCCTCTCAATCCCAGGCAGGCAGGGTGGGCTCTCATTTTAGTTTCATTCCGTCTTATTGACCAGGTTCTAGGAACAAGAAACCACATGCTCTGCTAACCCTAACCCTCTTCCCACTCTACCCTGTGACCATCCTCCCACTCGCTAAGATTGTGGATTCACTACGGTGGGGAGTTGAGTCTTTAGTGCAACATGCCCAGCTTTGTGCATTACGTGCTGTCTATAGTGCACAGTCAAGTCCTTCAGTGGGGACACTCCTCTTGGCTGACCAGTCACCCAGGCTCTCGCAGAACTTTGGAGTTCCTCAGTAGGCGGCTTTGGTGGCCGCAGATGAGTGTGGATGTAAGGTCTTTTTTTCGCTGCTTGCACTGTCTGTTCCTAAAATAAGAGCCTGCATACCTCTCCCCAAGGCTTCAGGTCTTCCGCCGTCAGAGGGTAACACAGTAATTTTAGTCATTGTTAATAGTTTTTTCCAAGGTGTGTCGATTCATTACCTTGCCCAAGCGTCCCTCTGCCCCAGAAACGGCTAAGGTTGTTTGCCAGTACGTGTTTAGGATCTTCGGTCTCCCATTGGATGTGGTCTTTGATTGTGGGCCTCAATTTACTTTGCAGTTCTGGAGAGCCTTCTGCAAGTTGATTGGAGCCAAGGTCAGCCTTTCCTCTGGTTTCCACCCAGAATCAGACAGAGAGACTAAACCAGGACCTCGAGACAACCCTCCGTTGCCTTGTCTGCAGCAATTCATCCACATGGAGCAGTTATATCATCTGGACGGAGTATGCTCACAATTCCCTATGCTGTTCTTCGACAGGGCTGAGTCCATTTGAGTGCCAGTTTGGTTTTATCCCCCAAGAGCCAGATTTTGGAGTCCCCTCTGCCCAGACTGCTGACGACCTGCGCCTTCCCTACGCCTTCCCTACGCCAAAGAGTCTGGCTCTCGGCCCGTGACCTTCCCCTGCGGGTGGAGTCTCGGAAGCTGGCTCCACAGTTTGTGGGACCTTTCAAGGTGCTACAGGGGGTCAATCCTGTGGCCTATCGCCTGCAGCTCCCTCGGGCCATGCAGATTAATCCCAACTTTCATGTGTCCCGTTTGCGCCCGGTTGTCACCAGTCCTCTTGCTTCCCCGATGAAAACCCTTCCAGCCCCCAAGGATTGTTGATGGTAAGCCGGTTTACACTGTCCATCACCTGCTGGATTCTTGCCGCATCGGGAGGGGCTTGCAATGGACTGGGAAGGTTATGGACCAGAGGAGCAGTCCTGGATTTTTTTTTCAAATGCGACCCAGGCCACTTTGATATGTGGTCCTAAAGCCGATACATATGCGATCTTTTGACATGCGAATTCAGTCTGAACAGCCAGGTCGCATTCATCTGACCTACACGTCAACAAGCGATGGTAAAGTGGTAAAAGTAGGTGCTTACAAACGTATGTTCTTGTCATACGAAAATTGTGTATGAACTATGTATGGACGTTGCTGCCACTGCCCCACAAAACACCATGACCAAAAACCTTGCTCTTCTCCTTCTTAAATTCCTCCTTAAAACAAATATGTTCTATATCTGCTGGACAGCAACATTAAAATCGTCAGATATTCACTGCTAGCATCCATGTTTACTTCCGTAAACACTGAGCACACTCACTGTGTGTAACGTCCTTGCGTCCTCCAATGTGCAAGCGGGACACTTTTGGGCCATTTAAAGTTCACACTGAATATCACATACAGGTCACATTTAATTGGAAATGTGAACGACCTCGTAAAAAAATCCGATTTCACAAAAAAATCCAAATTGAGCATTAAGCCCTGCAGTCTGAACGTAGCCAAAGTCATGTGTGTTGTTAAGCAATCCTTTGATCATTAGACCCACCTGACTCTTGTTTGGGTTCCTTTATAAGTCTTTTCAGTTTCATGCTCTATGCTCCGTCTTGGAATTGTCTTCCTTGAGTCCACACAGCAATGTAAGTTTCTTTGTGCCTTTGATTTTTCTATGCCTTTTTTATCACTGGGACTTTTGATCTCCTGTGTTTTTTGTGAAATGCTTCCTGTGGATTTTTTTACTTTGTTTGCACTTTGTTCTCCTGTGGCGATTTTTGACCGCTTGGACTTTGTTCTCTTG
Organism: Setipinna tenuifilis; assembly: GCA_030347295.1. Classification (NCBI taxonomy): domain Eukaryota; kingdom Metazoa; phylum Chordata; class Actinopteri; order Clupeiformes; family Engraulidae; genus Setipinna; species Setipinna tenuifilis. The sequence goes on along the minus strand of CM059280.1, from coordinate 19,262,888 downwards.
TGTTTTTGTGAATTGCTTCTGTTGGATTGTTCAGCCTGCTTTAACTTTTTGGATCTTCTGTGCTTTGGATTTAGTTTTTTTCTCTGTCTCTTTTTTTACCCTGTTTTGGACTAAATTTTGACTGCTGATCCTCTGAGCATTTTGTAAATGTGCCTGCCGTTTTATACTGCTGATATGTTTTTTTTTTTTGGACTTATTTTTGGAGATATTCTGCATATTCTCCAAGTATTTTGTGAACCCTTGTTTTACCCAGTAAACACACTGTGACTGTGAGCCTTGTCTCTCTCTGCAATTTATTCTATGGTCTTGCAGCAAGGCTTTTACCTGCTATGCAAGAGTCCTGGGTTCAATCCCCACATGAAACCTGATAAGTTGTCTTCCTTAAAGACAGCTGAGTGCTGATTCTAAGGCAGACTGACCCCGAAGAATCATCATAAGTAAGTACTGCCCTAAATTACTGGTATGATATGTATACACTCATGGCTTATAAAAAAGAATATTATGTACATGTACTTATTTGCAACAAAATAAACTAAGATTTCTCAATCAGTCTTCTATCACAAGTAACTCTTTATGCTGCCTTTTTCTTGATGGTTATAATGTAGTTGATGGGAATAATGTAATTTCCCTGAATGTATTTTTGTTAGATTTGGCAGGCTTATTTTTTTAGACATGTCTGTACAAGACTGAAAAAAAAAAACAATTCTAAAAGAGACATCGTTTTCCATAGCGTTCTCTTGTTTAATTCACATGGTCATGAAGCCATTTCTGACAGGTGTGTGTGTGTGTGTGCTGGTGTGATGTGTGTCAGGAATGTGGTGACATTTTTTGTTCTTCTTTATTCCTCCTTGGTCTCTCTGCAGGTGCGTGGCTCACCTGACCATGGCAAAGACACCTGCAGCATTGGTCCTCCTACTGGCCACCCTTCTGCAGCTGGTGCTGTACTGCAGTGCTTCAGTACCACTTCACATTCACCTCAGCCTCAATGGACAGACCGACCCAAGGTTTAACAAAATCAAAGAACATTTTCATATAAGTGTTAAAGAACTGAGTGACACAGATTTAGCAGATGTACAAAATAAGATAACAGAAACACGCATAAGGCTTTACATAAGTGGTGACTTTGAGGTGATTCGTAAGGTTCCAGGCGATAGGACCAGTGATACAAGTTTGGTTTGGCACAAGGACAAAACAGCAAAGGATCTTGCTGAAATTGTCTCTAAAATGATTCCTTTTAAAGCTATTGGTATAGTGGCATTTCCTACTATTACCCAGTTATTCAGTGGCTTTAAGTTTTTAGAGGATTTTGAAAAAGTAATCTGGAATACTCATACAGATCTATCTGTTGGCCGGGAAAAAAATCATTTTTACTTTATCTTGGATGAAACATTTGAAACAGAAACAAAAAGGATTGAAAACACATTTACACAACAGAATGAAGATGACAAGCTCATCAGTATAGCTGCAAATAACAAACTTAACTTCTATCATTATGGCAGTCAAAAGTGGAGCAATGGAGTTGAAAGCGTGTCTCAGGTTCTCATCCACGAGGCAGATACGGTCATGATACAATTTGTGTCAAAATGTGATGTTGCATCTTCTAAATTAACACTAGGCGGATTGCCAGCTCAAGCTCTTTCTGAGGAATTGATAAAAGTACTTCAACCTAACGATCCAGAAGCTAAAAATCTACGTCATCCTCATCAAACAATCAGGACCCAACTTCCAAATGATTGTGGTGATGACAAGCAGAGGACCACATTCACAGAGGAGCTAATCAACAGCTTAAGGGAAAAGAACATTGACGCATTTGGAAAAGAACCAAGTGCAGTGTTGTACATCTGTCAAGAAAACTTTCTCAATGATTTAAAGTATAGAATGGATTCAACAGATAAAACAGACAACAAAAAAATCCAATATTATGCAGTGCTGGGTGAAAATGTACAGGTAAACCGCAGTAAGAATATACCAATTACATCAAAACAATTGGACATAAAAGAACTGTCAATTGAATTTCACTGTCATGGAACATTTACAAAGACATCAAGTTTAGTTTGTGACTTAGAAGCGAAAAAGCTAGCTGAACATCTAAAAAACATTTTCAACCGGTTAAAATTTACATCCCCACCACACATGCAAATAGTTTTCTATGCTTGTAATGTAGGCACCGAAAAAGGTAAGAAATATATTCACGCGTTTTTGAGCAACCTTAACAAAGACATTGAAGAAATAATCGCTTTTAAATCATGGACATCACAAGCAGCAGGCACACCTATGACGGCTGCCGCTGAGGAAAATATTTTCAAAGCTACAACTATAATTGATGAAGGTGAGATTGATCCGGATGCTGAAGTTTTGGAATATGGAATTAATACTGAACGTTACTTTGAATTGTTTGGCAAAATTGTATTAAAATCTATCACCTACCCATTTGGCAGATTTACTGTAAGAATGAGAAAAATGAATGAGAAAAATGATTATTTGGATTTTCCTGTTTTGCCAAGAACAGAGTTGTTTTTGGATGAGGAGTAGTAGGCCCACTAATGATGAGTGAGTGGGTGTCTGTTTCTGTGCGCGAAGCACTCAAATCCTGCAAAATTTCAACTTTTGATCTAATGAACAATTTATTTTGTGACTCTTTATATCTGGAAGTGTCTGTGACAGATCTTCTTGCTGGTTACATTGTACCAATAATAACACTTATTATTTTACTACTATATAGAAATATTTATATATTTGTAATCAATTGCTTATTTTCTGTACGCATTTTCCGGAATATATTTCCCTACACAGTGAACTGAGGAAATAATTAAACTATTGCAATTAAAATATGTTCAGTTGTTGGTGTAAAAAGGTTGCTTTGGGGGGGTGGGGGGAGCTCACTAACAAACTCTTTTTCTGGGGTGACTGACTTTTAGGGGTGCTTAGCACCAAGTGCTGATGGCGGTTCTTAATGTTAAAGAGGTACTATGCAACTTTGAGTGCTTTTTCTCAACAGAGCTCCCGCTAGTGTCTCCTAGGAAATTAACGGTTTTCCCTTCCCCTCACCCTGTGCATGTGTTTTCAACTCGACACTAATACGAAAGTAGTCACATCCACCGAGGTAAGGGACAGGGACGAGGCTCATCCAGTCAGTGGAATCAGTTGGCTGGTACTGAATGAAGCCAGAGAGAGTCAGCAAGGAGGTGGCTCAGGCAAATGCTACATGCCAGCAGTGATAGATAGAAGCTTAGAGTAGCCTATGTAAATCTTCCGTGTATAACCAACACCTTAAAAAAAGGCTAGAGTAGGGGCACCAACAATGAGACAGCAAATGCAGAAACGCCGTAAGGGCCAGTTGTCTTGCCTGGTCCACTTTAACAACAAATTGAAAATGTACCCCGTAAGTTTGGTGAACTTCAGTGACAGCTCCACAGACAGCTGAGAGGAACCATATTGGAAAGTCTGTTGCCCTTTGGTGGCCAGGTGTTCTTTGCACAAAGAAAGGCACATCAAACTATTTCTATCACTACAGTGTTCAAGAGCCTTGTGAATCAGGAGAATGTGAGAAACACAGGTTTCATAAGTTTAACACAGTGCTAGAGGTCGTTTTATTCTGTGTAATATAATCCACTAAGTCAATGTACAGATGTGACACATATTTAATACTTAAAGCATTTAGTAAATAATGTGAAATATTTATGCCGTTTACTTGGATATATTAGTTTATGTCCACCATTTTTTGTCATTTTTACTATTTTATTTGGCTCATAAAACTCCCTGCATCTGCATTTATATATTGCAGTAATAAACCTCATACGAAGAAGTGTTGTATTCACTTGTTTTATTTTGGGATGGAACAGTAGTGATGTGGGCCCAGTCAAGCTGGCAAAAATGCCACACAACCGTCATTTTAAACATCAAACTGGCGGGATGTTAATAATAATTGGATGCTGATAGGACTTAATTTAGCATCAGCTGTATGTTAAACTACAATAATAGATTTGCTAACTAGGTTTGTTGTTTAAATGATAGTACCTGTTTAAATAATGCTTTAAATAACTGCAGGTTTAAAATGTTTTTTTAGAGTGCTCCACATTAATCAGGCAGTGCAGCAGAGCTCCTTTGTCTGTGTATAAATTCCAGAGGTGAAATTTATTTGGAACAGCCTCTGAAAGTAAAAGTCCTGCCATTATTTGGTCTTACCTGTAGACTCAAAACAAGTTATTTCACTAATCAGCTTCTCTACCTGACTAAAGAGCTGTGCGAATTAGAATCAGCTGGTTAGGTGACTGGCTTGAACAAATACGTGGAATGGACGTTTACTCACTGAAGTTGGATTTCCCACCACTTTAAATTACATTTAGGCTATTCATTCAACAGACAGCCATTTTCACCAAAGCAAAATACAATATGTCTGAGGCACAACAATCAAGAGACAGTGAGGTAGGAGAGACGAGGAGAGTGAACAGAGCACATGTTCATAGTATACTGATCGATCATAAACAAGTGAGTGCTATGGCTTTATTATGGCAAATGCACAAAACGGAGCAAGGCAGCTCCCAAAGCTGATTCACCTGCAGTAGACGATAAACTTCGACACTGACTAACTCAGACACTAGCCTCAGCAAGCATGATTTCCTCTCTGACTAGAGACGCACAAAACATATCAAAATCTTACACCTCCTTTTGTAGGGTACTGCAAATATATGATGTAGTCTTGCTTAGTCTGTTTAATGAACTGAATATACGCATGATGAAAGGCATTGATGCATACCAGTAGCCTAAGTCGTTTTAATCCATAGGTACACGAGAACAAACAACATGCTGATACTAAAAACACGATAGAAACACGATATACTGTACCTCTCCACTCAACTCGCAAGCAACAAGTGGACGGAAAATGTGTGGTCGTCATAGTAAGGTACAGGGGTGCCCTCTACTAGCAGAAAATAAACACACAAGACAGAGCATAGACACCCTTTCATGCAGATGCCAAAAAATTACAATTTTTGCCTATATTTCATATTTGATATGTATAGTAAAATATCTCTAGTTCTACATATGCCATTGTCATCATTTATGAACCAATTGACACATGGGCCATCAAGTTCAAAGAGCTAAAGTGTTTTACTGAGATCATTATGAATTCAATATTAGAGTTGGCACAGCAGTAAAATGAATAAAAAATCGCCTATAAAACGCCTATGATTTTTTAGTATTTGTAATGTAAAATTGTCTATGAGTTGCAGAGAATCACAAAACTACATAACATAACACACCAACATGTTGGTAACGTGTAAAAAAATTGAAGGCATTAGGCAAAGTTTTACAAGTGCTACAAAAGAATATCCATTACATTATATAGGCATTCCGAAGTGTCTACCCAAGCTCTCCAAACCTACCCAAATGCAAAAACAAGCATATCACTGAAAATCAAGTGTTTACATTTACATGTTGTCCTATATAAACCATTTTCTGTTGAATTGAGTGTATACACACACACACACACACACACACACACACACACACACACACACACACACACACACACACACACACACACATATATAGAAAGGGTTTTAACCCATACATAATATAGACTTAAGGTATGGCCCATACATATACAGTATCATGCCCAAAAGTCCCAGCCAGATGGTCTGTCTGCTCTTGACATGACAGAGTTAAGTATATTTCTTAATATTTATCATGCCAGACCTGTATAAAGAGAAATTACCCTTTCAAATGTGTGTTTGCAGGAGTTTCATGACACTCTGGACTCTGCTCTGTTGTAATGTCCCTTTTCAGCTGACCCACATTTGCATGGCCATTTCATACCAGTCACATTTTCATAACTGCTTAACGGTCTGCATTCAAGCAGTAGTCAATGAACCACATTGAGATAAGTCGTTCAGCTGATCCCACACAGTTTGTGTCTTGCAATGTAAAACTACACATCTCTCTGGTTGTTTATCTGTTTTCCTCCATGGTCTATTAGCTTCTGTATATGCAAGTATCACACTAAGAAAACATATTAGCAAACACAGAACATTGGCACTCTGTGTAACGGGCCATGAATACCTGAGCTGGGAAAGTAATTCAAGCTTCCTAGTAAAACCAAGTGTCAACAAAATTGTACAAATGTCATGCCAGTTATAAGCTAATAAATGAAGAGAACTAGCAAAAGGCAGAATACTTTCCCTTGACATCTTCTAACAAGCCGAATACATACCCACTGAACCTTGTGATGTTTCAGTAGCATAGAGAAGAAGAAGAACCGATATTGGAAGGGATGGTAACATCACCCTGTGGAGGTCAGACACTAAAATATCAGACACAGATGGTGGTTGAGGAGAGGACAAGGCTTTTTTTTCTGAGAGCTGTGCACCAGAGTAGTAAAGCAGCTCCACAAAGGAGAGCTAAATGAGTTAAAATCATTTTCATGGTTGAGCTCTTTTCTTATGTGGATTAACATAGTACTTTTCACTACAAATGTTTCTCTACACCTGTCATACCAGACCTGAGTATGTAGGGAAATTACCCTCCAAATGTGTGTTTGCAGAAGTTTCATGACACCTCGTACCCTGACGTGATATCTTTTCTCCAGACCCACATTTGCATGGCCATTTCATATCAGTCACATTTTTATTACTGCTCAACGGGTTGTACTCAAGCAATAGTGAATGAGCCACAAAGTCATTCAGCTGATCCTACAGGCAAATATGCCATGAGCCGTTTAGTGCAGTCATTTGTCAGTTAAACCTCTTTTCATCTTGACACGAAGCAGTACATTTGAATCCTAACATGATAACATTTTCATTTATGGTCTGGCCTTATAAAAAAGGGTTCCACTCACAAGAATTCACCAGACAAGGCCATCTGGGCTAGAGAGAGAGAGAGAGAGAGAGGGAGAGAGAGAGAGAGAGAGAGAGAGAGAGCGTGCAAGAGAGGAGGTAAAGACTGTCCTTCTTTTTGTCCTTGGTTTTTTTATTTGTCTTTGAAACATCCAATGCACATACTGCTTTTAATGTTTATTTGATTCGATTTGTAATTGTATTAATTTGTTAATTTTGTATCAGTTTTTTAGTTCTCTTCCTGAAAGTCAGCTGAGTACTGATCCTAAGACAGACTGACCCAGGAGAATCATCATAAGTAAGTACTGCCCTAAATTACTGGTATGAAATGTATACAATCATGGCCCATGGCTTATAAAGAAGAATATTATGTACTTAAAATATTACTTATGTCACAGACCAGACAAACGAGGAAACCAGTTGCGTCATGAACCACGGTTTATTGAATTTGCAGGGAAAGGGAGTGGGAGTGGGAGTGTATGTGTGTCAGGAGATGCGGAGCGGGGCTCCAACCCCTGGCTTGCTGAGAGGAAAGGCTCCGGAGGTGAACTGGTAGCGGTAGTACAGGCACAGCACTCAGGTAGCACAGGGAGCAGGCTGGGGCAACAGGCAGGCTGGGGCAACAGGCAGAGGTACAGGGAACACACAGGCCAAATTCGAAGTTTAAGAGCAGAAGGCAGGAGAAGAAGCAGAGTCGAGTCGGTCCGGATCGTAACAGAAAGTCAGGATTGTGAGCAGGTAAAGCAAACTGATCTGACAAGGAGAGACTGAAGAGCAGGAGTTTAAATGCAGAGAGTCATTCGGTAGGTAATGAGAAACAGATAGCAGAGCCACTGAGTGCAGAGTGGCAGCGGTTGGAGACTGATAGCCTGAGTGGAAGGCGGCGTGGTTGGTAATTGGTGAGTGTAGTGGAAAGTTACCCACACAGCAGAGTCGAGAGAGAGCTCACGACAACTTGCATCAAAATAAACTAAGGTTTCTCAAAAATGACAATAAAATCAGTCTTCTATCGCAAGTAACACTTTATGCTGACTTTTTGTTGATGAGTGTGTTGAGGGTTATAATGTAGCTTCTTTACACCATAACAACTATTTCAAAATTTGTTGTTTCATAGAAACCATCTGTAACCAAAATCTGTAATGCCAAAAGCAAGAAGTGTAATTAATGAATTCTTCATGATGTTTTTTATAACTACAAAGATGATTAGATGATTTTCTGAATGTGGTGGCATGTAATCATGGACTCTCTGACAAGCCAGAAATGATTTTACAATTACTTGCCGAATAATCTAGTTTTCCTGAATGTAAGTCTTTTTTGTTGGACTTGACATGCTCATTTTTTAAGACATGTCTGTACAAGACCGAAAACACCTAGGCCTATTATAAAAGAGACAGAGTTTTCCATAGTGTTCTCTTGTTTATTGCATTCAATTACTCCGATGCCATTGGACTGCAAGAAATGCTGTTTTGTTTGTGACCTTGCTAAACTGTAAAGCACTTTGAGCTGCATCTTGTATGTATGAACTGTGCTATACAAGTAAAGGTTATTATTATTATTATTATTATTATTATTATTATTAATTCACATGGTCATGAAGTGTGTGTGTGTGTGCTGGTGTGATGTGTGTCAGGAATGTGGTGACATTTTTCTTTGCTCTTCTTTATTCCTCCTTGGTCTCTCTGCAGGTGCGTGGCTCTGGCTCACCTGACCATGGCAAAGACACCTGCAGCATCGGTCCTCCTACTGGCCGCTCTTCTGCAGCTGGTGCTGTACTGCAGTGCTTCAGCACCACTTCACATCCACCTCAGCCTCAATGGACAGACCGACCCAAGGTTTAACAAAATCAAAGAACATTTTCATATAAGTGTTAAAGAACTGAGTGACACAGATTTAGCAGCTGTACAAAATAAGATAACAGAAACACGCATAAGGCTTTACATAAGTGGTGACTTTGAGGTGATCCGTAAGGTTCCAGGCGATAGGACCAGTGATACAAGTTTGGTTTGGCACAAGGACAAAAAAGGAAAGGATCTTGCTGAAATTGTCTCTAAAATGATTCCTCCTAAAGCTATTGGTATAGTGGCATTTCCTACTATTACCCAGTTATTCAGTGGCTTTAAGTTTTTAGAGGATTTTGAAAAAGAAATCCGAAATACTCATATAGACCTCTCTGTTGGCCGGGAATCAATTCATTTTTACTTTATCTTAGATGAAACATTTGAAGAAGAAATAAAAAGGATTGAAAACACATTTACACAACAGAATGAAGATGACAAGCTCATCAGTATAGCTGCAAATAACGAACTTAACTTCTATCATTTTGGCAGTCAAAAGTGGAGCAATGGAGTCGAAAGCGTGTCTCAGGTTCTCATCCACGAGGCAGATACGGTCATGATACAATTTGTGTCAAAATGTGCTGTTAGAGATTCTAAATTAACTCTAGGAGGATTGACAGCTCAAGCTCTTTCTGAGGAATTGATAAAAGTACTTATATCTAATGATCCAGATACTAAAAATCTACGTCATCCTCATCAAACAATCAGGACCCAACTTCCAAATAATTGTGGTAATGACAAGCAGAGGACCATATTCACAGAGGAGCTAATCAACAGCTTAAGGGATAATGACATTGACGCATTTGGAAAAGAACCAAGTGCAGTGTTGTATGTCTGCCCCAAAGACTTTCTCGATGATTTAAAGCATAGAATGCGTTCAACACATGGAACAAACAGCAAAAAAGTGAAATATTATGCAGTGTTGGATGGAAGTGTACAGGTACACGATATTAAGGATAAACCAATTACATCAGAACAAGAAATAAAAGAACTGTCAATTGAATTCCACTGTCATGGAACATTTACAAGGACATCCAGTTTAGTTTGTGACTTAGAAGCGAAAAAGCTAGCTGAACATCTAAAAAACATTTTAAACCGGTTAAAATTTACATCCCCACCACACATGCAAATAGTTTTCTATGCTTGTAATGTAGGCACCAAAAAAGGTATGGTATATATTCACACGTTTTTGAGCAACCTTAACAAAGACATTGAAGAAATAATCGCTTTTAAATCATGGACATCACAACAAGCAGACAAACCTATGACGTCTGTCGCTGAGGAAGATATTTTCAAAGCTACAACTATAATTGATAAAGGCGAGATCGATGCAGATGCTAAAATATTGGAATATGGAATTAGTAGCCGTACATTTGAATTGTTTGGAAAAATTGTGTTAAAATCTATCACCTACCCATTTGGCAGATTTACTGTAAGAATGAGAAAAATGAAAGAGAAAAATGATTACTGGGAGTTTCCTGTTTTGCCAAGAACAGAGTTGTTTTTGGATGAGGAGTAGTAGGCCCACTAATCCGGGTCCGGGTATGAGTGGGTGTCTGTTGCTGTGCGCAAAGCACTCAAATCCTGCAAAATTTCAACTTTTGATCTAAAGAACAATTTATTTTGCGACTTTTTACATCTGGAAGAGCCTGTAACAGATTTTCTTGCTGGTTACATATTGTACTTGTACTGTACTATACAAATCATATGCTATTTTTGTAATGCAGGGACCAAGGCAGGTCAGACATTTGTTAAAACATTTTTGAACCACAAGGATATACAAGAAGAAAATATACAAGATGTGATCTCTTTTAAATCATGAGTTATTTGGATTGTGCAAGGAGAAGAAAGAGGAGATATTTTCATTTCTGTTTCTACAAAAGAAATGTACAAAGCTGCAGTCATAATTGACAATAAAAAATAACTCCTAAAAATGAGAAATTGACAAATGAAGAAAGCTACAAATATGAACTGGTAGTCAAACTATGCATTTGGCCTATTTACTGTTAGACTGCAAAAGACGGGTAATAAATATAACAGTTTTGTTGTATTGCCAAAAACAGAGTATGAACTTCTAAAGCTGTACTTAATAATGTGTCACAATGAATATGAGAAATAAACCCATGTGCATCAAAGTAGTTTTGTGGTCATTTTCTTGGGATTAAAGCTCAATCAGACCCACTGTGTAGAAATGGCAAGATCTCAGTACTTTAGTTAGGCTTTAGTTACTTTACTTAGGCTTTGCTCCATACTGATAGAACAATCCTATTCAATAGAAACAAATAAAGTCTTCTTTACCTTCTTTTTCCATTGAGCCTTCCCCTACAAGATGAGGTGTTAGTTCCAAACTGTCATGGTGTGTAGACTGTTGGTCTGTCTATAAGTCATCTTAACTGTTGTCATATATGTGTTTCACCCAATAAACAGTACAACCACTGTACAAGTCTCATTCTCATTCAGAATAATTGGGTTACTTATTTTAAAATGGTTATTGAAATATTATTTATTACTGAAAAAATATTGTTAGGCCTACTTCCCAACATTCTCACACATTTGAAGACTACAACATTTAAACATGGGCTGTGTCTTTGCATAGGCCTTTCATTTTAAGTGCCATTACCTTGCATCTACAGGTGTTTTATGGTAGTAGTATTTAAAATGTATCTCTCTTGTGTAAAATGTTATATTGTACTGTAGTTAAAATATGATTAGCTTTGGTGCAATATTACATGCACCAGGCCCCAGAACACACCTTAATTTATCAACTAACAACATATAGATGATAACATGATATGCAACATATGGAGATGTAAAACCATCTTATGTTATTTACTAATTGTAGCTAACTTACTGATACTAAAGCTACTGATTATATTATTTACTGGGAATTAGCCTGATTTTACCATTATGCTGTTTTAAAATGTATTCCAGCTCCTTTGACTGACTATTCTATATCCCTCTTTTTGACAGATAGGCAAACTATGGCAAGTCTGCATCGAGGGGACATATTTCTACTAGATGTCCTATGTTAACTGACTGGTTTACAACCTGTGTTGTTTTGTATTCAGCCTTGCTAGCATGAGCCAGTAGGGTATTGTTACAGAGGTCTATACTGTAACATAGATTGTTATGTATTGACACCTTAGATCGGTTTATCTTTATTTTAAAACTACACATTTAAGTTTCCTGAATGTAGCATGCACGTTTCTTTCCAATAGATATAAGAATGTGTGTATGTAAACTGTCAGCTAACCATCCTTTCTTTATATCCTGAAAAAAATTAAGTTTGTCTTTCAGGATGTCAACATGTAGAACCAAAGGGCCACAAGTGATGTTGTCAACTCATTAGTGATGTGGCCAAGTCTCCTGTGGTACCCTTCACCCCCCAACTTGATCTCACATGATTATCCTTACTCCATACTCACCATCTAGCCATGATCTAACATAGTCAACCCTAGGGAATCATATACTCATAGATCATATAGAAAGCAACTCTAGGTCACCTACTGCAGGTCATGTAGTAATGTGGCCATGTGTGATTCAGTAGAGCTAACAACCTGTCTACTTTCCCCCTTTCCAGACATCTAGGCACATGTCATCTGTTCATTTAAAGGTCAGCAGTGGCCCTGTGCGCTGTCAGGTGAGGGAATCACAGAGCAGAGGCGTTGTACAATCCGTATTGCTTTATTTATTCAGCCATCCACCTCCATGCTGCGCCAGTCAGCCACCAGGGCGAGAGAGCGAGAGTGCTGAGATCTCACCAGGAGCACCGATAGGAGGCGGACGAGGATGTGGGGCCCAGGGAGGAACACAAGGACAAACACAGGAGGGCAGAGGAGGGGGGAGAGAGAGAGGGAGAGAGGGAGAGAGAGAGAGAGAGAGAGAGAGAGAGAGAGTTATGGAGAAAGAGAGTTCATGAATGCGAGACAGAGAGGATTGAGGGAGAGAGAAGAGGGTGAGTGAGGGAGAGAGAAAAAGTTGGAGAGGGTGAGAGAGAGAGAGTGAGTGAGAGACAGAGAGAGGAGGAGGAGTGAGAGAGTAAGGGGGGAGTGAGGAAACAGGAGTAAGAGAGAGTGAGAGAGAGAGAACAAGATAGGAATACCAATCTAGGAGAAATAAGGGCAAGATGAAACAAAACAAAACAAACAAATAAAAAAACCTGAAAAACCAAAGAAGAGACACATTTTTCCCTTCAAAATAAGATAGAGGAACTTTGGGATTACAAGGTCTGTGGAAATCTAACGGTTACAACATCATGCAAAGAAAAGCCGGCCACCGGACATGCAAAACAGCATTACAAGATCAAACCCAGGAGCAGGTCTCCTGCAACCAAGTGCCATGAGGAAACCCCCTACACCCCCGCCCCCACCCCCCACCAAAAAAAAAAGAATTTTATTTACATTGAACCTCCTTGAGCGTCCCTCCCCCGACCCCCAGCCACGCACACCGACAAGAAGAAACATCAGAGACGGACATCACCTCTTTCTCCAAAATGCTAGTCTACATTCTTAAATGACTCATAAATAATTGAACATACAATACAAGCTTTTCTCAACTGGACAAAGGATAAAAAACAGGTGTCTTTGATCACATACTGTTAATGGATTCAACCATAAGTATGGGAGAGAATGTTTGATGCCCTGATACCATGACAATCTGTCAACTATCTACCCCGTTTTGATCCTATAAATACCTAAGAATAGAATAAATTAATGTGTGTGTATTTATATATATATTAACAGAAAGACAAGACATTCACCATTATAACCAAATAAATAAATTACAAAAATATTCACAATTATGATTCTCTGAATCCTGCAGATGCTTCCTTCAAAAATATTAAAAACATTAAATACAGAATTAGAAAAAAAATTAACAAACTGAGAATCAAACATCAATGCATAACACCAATTAAAGGTGACAAAGAAGTGACTTGTTCCACAAATGAGCAAAACAGAAAATAAATAAATAAATAAATACAGTCTGATCAAAGTCACAGCTAGACATTTGTTATACAATAGAAACATATCTAGTCTGTACAACATAATATTTTATTTGTGTCTTGCTTAGCTTGCCCCGTCCATGTGGCATGCTCCCAGTGTTTTGTTTTTGCCACGAGGATCTTGTGTCATTTTTACAGCAGGTCCAGGAAAGAGTAGTGATGGTTCATTCAGAAGGAAATAACAACATTAAGAATACAATCCTGACAATGTCTGTGTGGGTATCTCCATTCTCATTTGTCCAATGTCTGTGCTAGCATCCCCTCTTTTCCTGTAGCCTAATACATCCAAGCATGTATGTGTTTGTGTTTGTGTTTGTGTGTTGGTGTGTGTGTTGGTGTGTGTGTGTGTGTGTGTGTGTGTGTGTGTGTGTGCGTGTGCATTTGCACATGTGCACATATGAAGGGTAAAGAAGACAGTGAGAGAGTGAGAGAGAGACAGAGACAAAGACAGAGACTATGTGCTTGAAGAATATATTTATCTTAAGGCTTTTCCCCCAGTCTTCCATGGTCCAAAATCCAGCAGGCAAGAAGCAGTAGGAGGGAGCATAGGTTGAGTACCATCTGGTACAGTCAGAGAAGCATTGGGGCATACAGCTGAGAGACTATTCCATGATGCATCACAGTCCACAGGTGAGGTGCACTGGGGCCACTGTTCATTTTGGGGACTTTTGGGATTGGGCTTTTGCTTCTTAGGATGTGTCTTATTTCAGAGTGATTGTGGGGGACATGTGTCAACATTATGATGGGTGGGTGGTTGTCCTCAGGGACCTTCTGCCTTATAGTCAAAGTGTCCTCTTCAGACAGAAGGAGTGGAACTTTAATACGCTTTCTGGATATGTGCTGGTAGTGAAAACAAGCCAAGCGATCACCAAACTGTGCACAAGAGACAAATAGAAACAACAAAAAAAGATGAAATGAAAACAAAACAAAGCAATGGGGAGGAAAAAAATTAGACCACCTGTGACACTACAACAGAAATTTCCCAACAGATTCCAGTCATTTCATTGTACAAAACCGTTTTGTCGGTATTTCAAACCAACCAGTTTTTTTCCCCTAGATTGAACTTTTAAGATCTTCATTCTCTCTCCTTTTTCTCTTTTCATATGAATTACTTTTCTCTCTTTTTTTGTTTGGGTGGGTGGGTGGGTGGGGGGGTATCTAGCCCTCTCCTAAGGTTGGTCCTGTGAGCCAGTGGGACTGGGAGTGACAGGGGCAGGAGCAGGGGCAGGGGCAGGGGCAGGAGCAGGGGCAGGAGCAGGGGCAGGGGCAAGGGGAGGGGGAGGGGGAGGGGGCGAGGGAGTTTGGGCCCTGTCTCTGCTGGCTGCTTGGCTCTTAAAGTCAGAGTCAGAGGGCTCGGCCTCCGGCCTCCTGCCGTTAGCCCCCTGCTTGCTGGGCGTGCCCGGGGAGCGTGGCGCCTGAGCGTGCTTCTCGTCTGAAAAAAGCTGCCTAATTACGTCAAAGAAGTTACTCAACGGACTACCTGGGGGCA
This sequence comes from Setipinna tenuifilis, assembly GCA_030347295.1. Taxonomy (NCBI): domain Eukaryota; kingdom Metazoa; phylum Chordata; class Actinopteri; order Clupeiformes; family Engraulidae; genus Setipinna; species Setipinna tenuifilis. Next base: position 19,247,729 of record CM059280.1, on the reverse strand, counting down.
CAAATGAGAAGACAAGACAAAGAGAGAGAGAGAAAGAAAGAGAGAGAGGAAGATAGACAGATAGATAGAGAGAACAAACAAACAAATGAACAATGAGATTCTCTGGAAAGAGAGGAGATGACAAAGGATGAGCTCAAGGCTGCAAGAGACTCCATGCCACTCCAAAATCACCAGACATGCTACAGTCAGTCAGAACACAGACAAGTCACTCTGACAACACTGAAACCATGGTTGCCTGTTAAATCACAAGTGAACGGCGTTTTTATGGCATTTTTTCTTAAATAATAATACTAAGATGGGTTTAAACACACTTGCTGCACCATTTAGCATTATCCTGATTGAAATTCCCAAGCATCAATTATGTACTTTAAAACTGACACTGTGCATTGCATAGCATACGTTCTCAATGAACATTTTGCTTAGATTTTAAAATGGCGGAGACCATAGGTACAGCAACAGTATCATTATATTATATTCTAATCTAGTTACACCTGTTTGCTACAGCCATGAAGCATTATACTGTATATGCTCTGGCTGGTGGAGTCTCCATATTGGCTTGCCCAAGTGGAATGGGTATAGTGCATGAGAGATTTGGAAAACCTTTGAAAAAAAGCCAAATTGCACAGGTCTGTTGTTGATAACACCACATAACTTCCCTGTGACTCACTGAAGGAATATTAATGCAAAACTAAGTAGTTTTTCTCAACAAGGTTTGCAAAATCGTTTCAGTGGTTCATCAATGTGTAACAGGGTGAAAGGCACTTCTGAATTTGCTTTGCCACCCTCTATTTGGCACTAGAGGGTTATAGCACCCTCTAGTGCTATAACCGCACTAAGCATGTTTGGAGGAGTGGAGCGTCTCTCTGTACTTCTCTATGAGAGACAATCCCGCTTCCAACCTGTAGGGCGACTGAAGATGAAAACTACTTAGTATTGCTTTAATGCAAGTATATTATTCACATCTCTGCAAAAATATAGATAACAGGACAGGAAGACGGACATGTTAGTTTTTGTTAGTCAGTTACAGTGACACTGACAGATGTTCAGTCATGAAGGACATGGTAGCCTGACACTAAGAGGCAAACACATGACATCCAGACACACAGCATTCAGCTCTGGCATCTAAGTGGGGGGTATGTGGGTGTTACCAGCAAAAATCTCTCATGACTGCAATTACCCATTTACTGCAGGTTCTGAAGGCTTTTCTGATTTTGCTGTTATAAAACAACGTCATCACCTCTACATAACATTACAGTACCCACTGCTAGGTCATTTTAAATGTCCTGCTGTTTGACGTTGCAGCTGTCAGAAACCACAGAAGCATTTCTGTGAAATATATCAGTGGTTGCTGGCATGCGGGCATAACGGAATGTTATGTAGCGTTTTATAACATCATACAGGGCTCACTGGCAGGTTTATGTGGTGATTGTGTGTGTGTGTGTGTGTGTGTGTGTGTGTGTGTGTGTGTGTGTGTGTGTGTGTGTGTGTGTGCGTGTGCATGTGTGTGTGTGTGTGGCGGGGTGTGTGTGTACTGTATGTATGTATTTTTGTTAATGCATTCACTGGGACCATAGACCCTGCTGTCATTCTTGGGTTAAATTCAACATTGATCAGTCAGGTGGACACACTGGACCACACATGCTCTTACAGGCAATAATCCATGCGCAGATAATATACACATTCACACATATACACACAGCAAGAAGATACATCCAACACACGCAACACATACACATTTGTAGTCTTGATTACACTTGATTAGGTTGTTCAACTGTGGACACAAAATCACTATATCACACAAACACAGAGTGCAGAATTAGTGTGGTCTTTTGGGTAGTGTGTTCAGTGCTCAGGAGGGTTTGAAATAAGTGTGGTCCTAATAAAATAAGTGACAAACAGGGAAGTATCAGTGTCACTTGCATTAAGGTGCGCTACATACAGTAGTGGTAGTAGTAATAGTACCACCATAAAACTGTCCAACATGAAAATGACATAAGCCAGCACGTCAGCACTCCCCAACCCCAACCCTCCCAGTCATCAACTTTTGAAGTGCCAATATCAGATGCTGCTCATGGGTGATCTGAGGCATGAACACCTGGGTTCAGCTTATTCTGCAGGGGTCTGATCCATGCTGTCGTTTGGGACCTACCTATGCTGTAGTCAAAACAGCTAAGTTGTTCTTCTGCTTACAACTTAGCTCTTTTGACTGCCATGACATGGATGAACAATATTGTCACAGACATATTATCTATGCTGTAGTTTGGGGCCTACAGCAAGGAGCTCATATCTCATATATTTACTTGCATTAACCCTGCTGCATCGGACATATTTACAACTGCTGAAGACTGCAGGCTTATGACAGTTTGATGTCAGCGCTCATGATGGCCTCGAGTCTTTTGGGAGGAGGTGGTGGGGGTGGGGAAGAGTGCTTTTTTTTGGGGGGGGGG
>CM059280.1:19237782-19240282 GCA_030347295.1 Setipinna tenuifilis | reverse complement strand
CACACATGCAGGCACGCATGCCAATGCACACATACATACACACACACACACACACACACACACACACACACACACACACACACACACACACACACACACACCTAGGTTGCTAAAACACAGAGTAGAGGCTTTGAAATGTGCACCATTCATGAAGGATTTGAGAACCACCCTGCTTAGCTGTGTAACAACCCCAGGCACGCAGGGGGTCTAACAGATGGACAGAACGCTAGTGCCCCCTCTCACATAAACATGGAAGCCTACACCTACCTGCAAGACTGCTTTTACACTTTCCTAAACTGTGTATACTAGCTCCCATTTCTGTTGCTGTTTTATTAAAAATGAGCCTTAAAATGAGGCTGTTAAAGAAGAAGTTATCCCGTGAAAACAGACAAATTTAGCTCTCGTAAACCTTTGGTTTCAGTAATTGAACTAATCGCGTTTATTTTCAGCTTGTCCTTGCATCCGAATGTCTTACACCACCTGGCCGATAATAGTCTTGCTTATGCTAACATGTACAGAGAGTGCCATTGGACAATGACACATTGGCTGTAAATGATCTAAGGCATGTATGAGTGATTTTTTTCTTTCGATGGAATGTATCCTGTAAGAAGTGATAATACATGACATAAACAAGATGGTTCTCCTACATGCAACATGTTTCACATGGGTCAGAAGTGTGAGTGAGTTAGAGTGTGTGTGTGTGCCTGTATGTGTGCATGTGTGTGTCTGTGTTCCTGTATGTGTGCAGTGCGTGTGTGTGTGTGTGCCTCTGTGTGTGTGTGACTGTATGTGTGCATGCGTATGTGTCTGTGTGCGTGTGTGTGTGTGTGTGCCTGTATGTGTGCATGTGCGTGTGTCTGTGTGCTGAGATGTATGCATGTGTGTGTGTGTGTGAGTCTGTGTGTGTGTGTGTGTGTCTGTGTGGTGGTTTGTGTGTGTGTGTGTGTGTGTGTGTGTTAGTGTGTGCGTAAGTGTAAGTGTGTGTGCGCGCATGTGTAGGACATGAAGAGAGACTCACTCTGGGGACGAGTCTGGCGTTAGGCTAGACATCTCCTCCTGGGTGGGCACTGCGGATGGCAGGGAGGGAAGCACGTGCGTGAAGGGGAGGTTATATAAGGGACACCGGCACCATCTCACCCACTCAGATAAAACATTAACCTCAATCAGTCACACTGCTCTGGAGACCCCTAAGGCTCCTGCTGAAGGTTTTTTTTTTAAAAAGACTTTTTGCCTTCCCATGCAATACCTTTGTGTTACTCTGCAATACTTTTGTGTTAGGCCATTAAGCTTTCATTTTGCTTTTATCAAGGTATTATAAACGAGTGTCAAGGCAAAAAAAAATGTTGAAGTATTTAAGATTTGTAATTAATTAGTAAAAATGTACTGCCTGTGAGAAGCAAATTAAGTCTGTCAGATTTTTCATTGACATCAAAAGACAGAGTAAACCAGCCTGATGTAGTAAAGAGCTTGCTGTCAGTCATGATGGCCAGCATGGATTGGTTTCACTGATGTACTATATTAAACACTTGCTACTACATCAACTCATATTTATAACCAAATCTTTTAACAACAAAAGTGGCAAAAAAGACATTATCACACTAAAGAGGTTTCTATACATTATGATTTGCAATTTCATTAAGGTACCGTAACATCACATTAAAATATAGGTCTTGATCTACTACAAACAAAAAAAAAATCTTTATCTACTACGTGAATTTAAAAAAAAATTACAGTATGCTTAGTTTATGCATGTCTGCAGCACTTCCATGTGATATTACTTATTCAATAAAAATCAGGGCCTATGGCACCCTGTGTCAGCAACACCAATCCCCACATCGTTGCTGTTGTGTGTGTGCGCCACCTTACTTTGCATTTTCCTGCGATGGAAGCGTGGGGAGCCCAGGAAGCTGTTCTTGATGGAGTTGAAGCGCATCCTCCAGGGCAGTCCCCCCAGCGAGGGGCTGGGCGGTGGGGTGGGGCTGGGCGTGCCCGCCGGGCTCTCTTTGGGCGTGTGCACGGGCGTGCCCTTGGGCGTGGGCAGCGGGCTGGCGCGGGGCGAGCCGTGCGGCGTGACCTGGGGCAGGAGGCAGGGGGGCACAGGTTTGGCGGTGAGCTCCGGGTGCAGCCGGTGGAGCCGTACCGGGGAGAGGGGGGAGAGGGGCGACAGGGGCGAACCGGGCGACAGCGGCATGGCCAGCTTGGGGGGGACGGTGAGGGGGGAGCGCCGCGCCCGCGGGCTGTTGAGGATGGGCGAGGGGAGGGGCTGGTACGGGGAGGGTGACGAGGGCGTGGAGGGTTCTGATTGGACAGAGGACGGGGGAGGGCCGGTGTGGGGGAGGGGATTGGAGCGTGTGGTCTGCAGGGGCTTGTGGGGCGAGCGGGGCTTGGCGGGCAGCGTCTGTGTTTTGGGGTCGATGTAGGGGGCGTGTGTCCGTGGGGACAGAGGCACGCTGCCGTTGAGACGGGGCCCTCCGCGTGGGGAGTGTGTGGGGCTGCAGTT
>CM059280.1:19230282-19232782 GCA_030347295.1 Setipinna tenuifilis | reverse complement strand
TTTCTCGCTCTCCTCTCTCTCTCTTTCCCTCTGTCTTTTTTTTTATCTTATTCTCCCTCTCACAAGATGTGATAGCTGAATTGTGTATTCAACATATAATGTGTAGGATTTATGAGGATCTATTAGCAGAGATGAAATAGAGAGTGTATAATTGTGTTTTCATTGGTGCATGAATGTTTGTATTTTCCTTAGCTTAAAATGAAAATTGTTAAAATTGCAGCTTTTTCTTCACAGGGGGGGCTATGTTGGGCTGCTGTGTCTCAGTGCAGTAGTCTAGAACGGATACCACTAGCTGTTAACAGGATCTACAGCATTTTTGTATTAAAGCTTTTATTACGAGACACACATTTAAAAAAAAACACAGATTTTTTACTTGCTATTTGGCAGAAAAAGAAACCCAAGGACAAGCAAGGCAGCATGAGGTCTCATTTTCAAAGAGACGACAACATGCAGCAAAATGGAATCAAGAGTGGCAATGGCGGACAATTAGGCATATACACCATGGTGTGGCCTTCCCTACGTGGAAATTGCTGAGGAGGAAAAAATATACCCAGAGTGACGCTGAAGCTGCATGTTTTCTGCTGGCCAGGTAATTTAGCCTACCAATTTAAATGCTGTTTGTTGTTTGATAGCTTTAGCTAGAGCATGGTCAGAGTTACCAACATTACCAGTCCATTTCCCCATGTCAGGGTTAGGAAATACTTAATTGCTCCCAGGGTAGCAGTTTTACATTTATGTGTCCAAACTGGACCCTGGTGATATTACCAGGATGAGCCCACAACTGCTGACAATGTTTGCCGATTCTAAAGGGTAACAATAAAACCACTTTAGAGATTGTGTCAGCCTGCAACTAACAAAGCCAAACTCCACCATTTGCAGTCCTTTGAAGCTATGACCTAAATTGCACAGACGATCAAACGAAATATAATTTTTAACCATGTATCTAAAAACACGTATGAGAAGATGACATTATTTTGGAAGCTACTACTGGCACCTAACAGACCCCAAAAGCTATACACCATTGGGGACAAACAGAAGTGAGGGAGGTTTATTTGTTTGGAAACCACCTCCAATCTAAATAGTATGTGCCACAAGATTCTACCAACTGTGCCTTTAATGGCCTTATAGTCTGCAGTCTATTATAAAGATTAGATTGACGTTAAAATGGAGGTTTAGCTCGCTTCTCTGGTTTATCTGGAAACAAGTGAAAGTTGTTCATCAAACATGACAAATGGTTTGTCATGTCTGATGATCATGTTTGTGCCACCAGCCATGTATGCGAGTCTCTTCCTTAAGAGAAACAAGAAAGGCTAACCTGATCCTTTGAGACACAACTGAAACGTAATGTAGAACATGGATGCAGGCACAGCAGAGCTATGGAGAAATAAGAAACACAGCCATAGACAAAGAATGGCTAATTAAGCCCTAAATGGGATCTGTTATGGGATTGTGCTGCCAACATCAAAGGAGAAAAGGGAGAGTGTGTGTCTGCTAGTAAAATATAGGGCATGACATGCTGAGAGAGAGATGAGAGAAAAACACAGTGAAAAGAAAGAGGAAGGAGAAAGGGGAGAAAGAGATGGAGGCAGAGAGGAACTTGGGGAGCAGACTCCATGTGTTTGATGTTTATGGTCTGCAGCCAGAGGGGCACCCCCTCATCTCCTCAGTAACACAGTTATGCTGAGACTTCCTCTGTGCATTAGCCTGGTGGACCAGACTCTTTCTCTTCATGCAGAGAGCCTGGTTGTTCTCCATAGGCATACGTTTGCTACCAGGTACCAGGATGGGTACTTGGTGTGAATTTTTAAAACCACTGGGCCTGCCTCCAGCCAATCGCAGCTGATTGCAAATCAAAAAAGTTTGTTGAGGTAACCTGGAGTCAGGTAGTATGGCGTAGTGGGTGGTAGCCTGGCTATTTGTGATTCACTATAGATCAGGGTCTGTTAGTACCCTCAGCCAACAAAAAGTGCCTTCCAAAGTTGCTTTGGCTTTGCTATTTTTAATTGATAAATAAATGATGAACATAAAGGCTGTTGTGTAGTTGAGGGCAAAGGCACACAAATGCCATTTAGTCACATTTTTTTTACAACTGGGCATATTGTTTATCCACTATTCACCATTACACCACTGTAACATGGCACATGAAGACATAACCTGTGCACTGGTGTGTGGGCATGTATGTATTTGTGTGTTTGTATGTGTGAGCATGCATGTCTATGTGTATGTTTCTCTGTGTGTGTGTGTGTTTCTGTGTGTGTTTCTGTGTGTGTGTGTGTTTACCTCTGGCCATGATTGGTCAGGTCTATGGCTCGTCTGACAGGCACAGGTGACCCTCCCTCGGTGACGGGGAGTACCTCCATGCTCTTCCTCTCCGGCCTCCTCTTGTTGTGCCTCGTCAACATGGGAGAGTCCACACGCTTACGCGGGGGATCTGCGCAATGACATGAACACACACACGCACACACACACACACAGACACAGACACGCACACACACATGCA
>CM059280.1:19222782-19227782 GCA_030347295.1 Setipinna tenuifilis | reverse complement strand
CAGACTCCCTAAGCCCTTCTGACACCATACAACTCTGCATCAGAATTAGCTTCACTTAAACTGTCAGGCCTCCACAAAAGCCCTGTCTACCGCACACAGCTTATAAGAACAGACAGAGGCTTCTTTCTCACTGTCTCTCTTTCTGTCTCTCTCATTCCCTTACATGCACACACACATCAGCACTATGAATCCATCAACCAGTAAGGACCCTCAGTAGGTTTATTGGTAAAATAAATGTATCTAGTAATTTTGCTCAGAACTTGCTGTGTGTGTGTGTGTGTGTGAGAGTGTGTTTGTGCAACACAGGGCTCTTGTATTAGTAATTTACCACTTGCTTAAAGTTAACATACTCATAACAGTAAGTAATTAAACCTGCATTCATAAATAATAAACACCCTCCTGGTTGACACAGACATTTATGGGTGTGACACCCTGGTGGCAATATATACCGTGAGTCTCTTGTTGGCGTCCACCTCGATCATGCCTTTCAGCAGGTTCTGGCAGTCGGGTGGGATGAAGTGGGGCATGTGGAACACGCCCAGCTTCACCTTTTCCAGAAGGTTCCGCAGGTTGTCGTCATCAAACGGCAGCGCGCCCTGATGACAGAGACAGAGAGGGGAGAGAGAGGGGTAATAGTGAGAGGGGAGAAAGGGTGGCAGACAAAGTCAGGTCAAGTCACGTGCATTAATAAAGCACTTTTAAAAACAACGACAACAGCTGACCAAATTGCTGGACAAGGGGTAAAATGACTTGGTAGACAAACAGAATGGACAACATAAAGTGAACATGACAAAAACAAAACAGATAAAACAATAAGACATTCATATTGTATTGAACGCCAGGGCATAAAAATAGGTTTTCAGGTGAGATTTAAAAACAGCCACGGAATGAGCAAGGCATATGTGCAGTGGCGGCTCATTATGGAGCTTAGGAGCAATCACTGCAAAGGCCCGGTCACCACTGCTTTTTATCCTGTGCCACAGAGAGGTCAAACTGTTGGACAGAAAACAACAGACAACCTTGACCAGACACAGAGGGGCTCAGGGCTCAGGGAGAGACTGACACACATGAGTGAGGTATTCTACAAAGCAGCTCTCGTCACTGATGTCACCTGGGTAAGTCAACTCTTAGCAAGTGGTAAACCTTCTAATAAAAGAGACCTGTGGCTTTGTTATGGTAGGAGGATGAAGTTGGAGGACTGTTCTATTAACAAATGTATGACTCACTCTGAGTTAAATTAGCTGTATAAGTCACTAAACTACCTACTTAGATGTTTCTAGACTGAATTGGGGCCCTGACAGAAAGAAAACACCACTGTTATTGAAAACTGCGTTGCCACAGCTGTATTTTAAAGGCCCTCAAGGATCTTAGAGGCCTCAAGGCCCCAAGCAGTTGTTGTGTTGCCTGTTGGATAGCTATGCCTCTGATGAGAACCTAACTCTCAGAACCCAAAGACAAACTTTTACATGTTTGGGGTTCCTCTTGGCACCGCTACAGCACTGAGCACCTCCTATTTCCTGGAGCCTTTCTTACACCTGAGAGCATCATCCGCCATCGATCAAAGACAAACAAACAAAACAAATAAACAGACAAGAAGAGAACAAACAAACAAAAGGGAGTTTTGTTGCCCAGGCTGATAACCTGAGAAGAACGCCCTATGGCAGGGAACAAGTGATTGGTTTTCAGGGCTGAATAAGCTGGAGAGAACAACAAAAAATGCAAACAAGAGGATATTGCTCTGGTCTCTTAGTCCCTATGAGGTTTCATACAGAATTCAACAGTCTCCCTGTCTTGCTTTATCTTTTTCTCTCTCTTTGTCTTTCTCTCTCTCTTTCTATCCTTCTTTCTCTGTATCTCTCTCTTTCTCTCTCTCTCTCTCTCTCCGTATGTGTGTGTCTGTATATGCCTGTGTGTGCACAGTAGTAGTGACTTGAGGACTGAAGTGGTGTGGCATTAAATATAGCTACATGTTCCTAAGAGGAAAAAGTGCCTTTTAGTGTGTGTGTGCATGATGGAAGAAGTAGTAGTCACAGTAGTAAGGAGTGGTAGTGTCTTTAGCTTTGTAACAGTACTGTTGTGGTGTGTGATAGTGTGGGAGTTCATATCAGTAAATATGTATAATGCCATGTGTATTTGTGTTTATGTTTGCATATTATTAGTCCCTTTGTGGCCTGTGGCTCAGCTTCCTGGGTATTGTCCTGTCATGTTGAGCTGCATTGTGCTGCGCTGTCTTGACTTGTCTTGAGTTGTGTATTTTAAGATTCTGTGGCTATGTGACTCATCCTTAACAATCCTTCACTTCAGCAGTGTGAAGATGACACAGAAGTGGCATAGCAAACTCTCTCTTTCTCTCTCTCTCTCTCCCTCTCTCTCTCTCTCTCTTTCTCTCTCTCCTCATCCCTCCTTCTCCCTCTCTGCATGTGAATGTGTCTTTTTTTTTAACTGAACAATGGAGAATAGGGATTCAAATAATCAAGCTTTGACGTAAGAACCATGGCAACTCCCAAACTCTGAAATACAAAAAAAACTGAAGTTCTTCAATTCACAAGTCACAGTTCTTGATTTATGTGAGTGGATTCACAAACAGGGATTTGCGGATCACGATAGCAATACCCTTGGCAAGGGAAACTATAACATGACAGCTAAACTGAACAGAGGTGAGGTGAGGTGAGGTGAGGTGAGCAACGGTGAGGAGAACAGAAAGAACTGCAGAAGACTAAGTCCACTAACTTTGCTGTAGAGCTACAGTATAGTATAGAGGACTACAGTGGCATGGCAGTGGTACACTTTCAGAAATAATGTACCAGTAGGGGTACAAATCTGTATATTATGGTACAATCAGCATTAGTGTACCCCCAAAAGTTAACATTTGGACCTTAAGGTACTGATGTGTACCTTTTCAGCTTTGAAGAAGGTACAGACTAGTTGTGAAACAGTGGTGAAAAGGTACAATTGTGTGCCATTAAGGGTACTGCCAGTGTGACAAGCTTTGTACCCCTAAAAGTACAATTCTGTACCCTCTGTTCTGAGTGTAAGCATCTATATCAAATGTAAACACAGTCGTCCTTCACTTACCACTAAAAGTGCAAAGAGAATGACGCCACAACTCCAGACATCCGCCTTCCGACCATCATACTTCTCTCCCTGAGAGGCACAGAGGGAGGGAGAGACAGAGAGATGGGAGAAAGAGAGAGGAAAGAGAGAGAGAAATGGAGAAAGAGACCACAAAAGGGTAAGAGTAAGAAAAGAGGAGAGAAGAGGGATGAAATAATTATTTTGCTTGTCAGAGAGAAATAGAACAAGCGAAACAGTGGCAGAGAGAGAGAGAGGAGTGGGAGAAAAAAAGAGCAGAAAGCACTCACCCTTATGACCTCTGGGCTTGCATAGTGAGGAGATCTGTGAAAAGAGAGAGAGAGAGAGGGAGAGAGAAAGAGAAATGAGGGAGAATGAGAGCTTTTCTTTATTCTGTCAGTGCACTCACACTGTTTTTTTTCTATCTCCTTTAATTCCTCCCTTGAGTTGGGAGCGATGGAGGGCACATGAAGAGTGGCACTACAAAACGACTGCCGGCCTGTCCTGAATGAAGGCGAAAAAAGTACTAATGCTTGTCACGCCACATCCCATTCCAAAGCACACGGCCTGGCTTCCGCACCCTTCCGCTCAGCAAGAGCTGCTTCTTTCTTCTTTCTTCTGGGGACATACACCATATCAAGATGGTAAATGGCCTTGCAGACCTGCTTTCAAGACACCAGGGCGCCTCCACAGAGAAAGATGCATGTAGGTTTCAATGAAGCGTCTCTCTTTTTTTGGTGTCACAATAAAAGTTTAAATGTGTCCTTCCAAAACCAGTTTGGAAAGGAAACTGGCCTCGAGATTCACATAAAACCTGATGAACTGCATTCATGTTTACAGTACCTCTCACTCACTCACCTCGCTTGGATGCTCCCTCCCTCACTCACTCCCTCCCTCACTCACTCACTCACTCACTGCCTCACTCACCCACTCACTTATTCACTTACTCTCTCGCACTCACTCTCAGACTCACTCACTCACTCATGTACTTACTCACTCAATCACTCACTCACAATCTCTCTCCAAATTTGAGCTCCTTATTCTTAGGCTTATTCTCATTCCACAAGCACACAGCAGCTTCATGAAACAATATTAGTGTTTTCTAAGTTTCCGCTGCCAAAACAGTTAGTGAGGCTGGGACATAACTGACTTTGATGGTAATGTATTCATAAGTAATAATAGCAGTGTTGTGTTTTTAGACATGCGGCCACAACACAGCCCACCGCCACGTCTCCCCTGACAACAACACCCATCGCCGTGGCAATGCCAGTGTTCCGCTGATTGTTAGCGTCGTGGGGAATTATGTAAATGTATTCAGAGTTCCATCAAGTTTACTCCAAATAAAGGAACCCAATACACAAGCCATTTCTTACAGTAATTGCACACCCGAATATGTTTCCTTATGGAGATCAAGTCTCTGCTGACAGCTAGCAACCAATTTTGGGAGAAATTCAATTTTTTATTATGTTTGAAATATGCATACTTCTTTATACTCCGTGGACTTTATCCAGAACTATTAAACTAAGGTAACTAAATCCAAATGAAATTTGGCAACATGTAAAGTGCACAAACTGCATGCATATATGTTTAGCATAACAGTATTAAAAAAGTGTGTGCTTCCAAGTTCAAGGAAACACCAAGAATATGAAAGTGAAATGCATTTACATTAATTCTCTAAACATAACACACACCTACACGCATGCACGCACATGCACACACACACACACACCTACACACACACACACACACACACACACACACACACACACATCTTGCTGCAAAACCTGTATGCACCTGTACCTTGCTTTTTCACTTTCATTAAATAATCTATTAACCCAAAATGTTGGAACAGATTGCATCGGTAATAAATAACATCATTATAACTCATTTTACAACATTAAACAGTCAATTTCAATCGTTTAAATAAT
>CM059280.1:19205282-19215282 GCA_030347295.1 Setipinna tenuifilis | reverse complement strand
GACACAGACACACACAGACACACACACACACACACACACACACAGTGCTACAGTATACATACTTCACTATAACAAGCGTACACAAAGACACAGACACACACACACACACACACACACAGTGCTAAAGTACACATACTTCACTATAACAAGCGTACACAAACACACACACACACACACGCCAGCTGACCTTTGTCAGAACAATGAGTCCCTAACTTACCACACACACCTTCATGGCTCCTATAAACACTCCAGTACATTTCATCTAAGTCATCTGTGTACCGCTAGTTATATGACTGTAAATGTAAAAGCTCACCAATATTATCCACTACTGTCAGGCTGACTTAAATAAAGTTTCAGTCGGGAGTCATCAGACTGTATGCCAATGCATTCCCACATTACGACAAGTAATGTGTATAATCATAAGCAGGTAGATATGTCTTTTACATCTGTGCTGTGCAGCAAAGAGAGCACCTTCCCAGGCTGGCTATGGCACAGATCTGGGCCAAATCTGGCTTGGACCCACTCTGGCATGGGTCAAATGTGGGAATGGAATCCCTCCCAGAAGCAGATGGCAGCTGGGCTGTACCTGTGTAAGGGCTAAGAGCTGGGCTTGCCACCCAAGACTGCCTGATGCCAGCGGTAATGGAGGTGGTGAGAGAGCAGTGACCTCAAACTCTCAAAGCCTCAGACCTAAGTCGCTGGGGTACCAAAGCTGCCCTCTGATCGTAATGCTTAAAGGGGCTCGGGCTAGCATGCTCCCTTTCCCATGAAGCCTGACATACATTCAAGGAGTCCATGGGAAAAAACAGGCAGAGTCACAAAATCACATTTTGTAAGTTACTTCCCCCATCAGTAGTTGCATTGAAACCTGTAATCCTGGGCGAAGCATAGCCTCGAATTAGAAGCATTTTTAAAAATAGCATTTACTCATAAAATTAAATCAAAAATCAAATATTTAAATTACATTTTCTTAGTTTTGCCATTTTGTGACCCTCCTCGTTTTTCCCGTTGATTCCTCATTTGGAAATAACCTCCACACTGTGCCTATTCCAAATTTATAGCTATGGGTTATGCTTTGTCGTTAGCTGTGCTTTTGTCGAGAGCTTTCAGAAACCAAGAACGGCAAGCCTCTCACTAACACTCCCGATGGTGAGGGCACACATCAACACAACTGGAAAAAAAACTCTACCTAGGCTATGTGACGTGCACTGCATATGTGCAGCTGCATGTGCCGCAATACACAAAGGCCCCATAGGAGCCAGGCTTGTTGGTGTGGCAATGCTCAGAGCGCATGCTCAACCGTAGCGAAGGGACAGACAATGCAACACCAGCATAGAAACAACCACTTCAGGCCCCAAAGAATGTGTGTTCCTTTTGTTATGTTTTTAAAGTTCACTTTGTCTTTTATTTTTCCCTTTTTTTTCATTCCTGAGGTCAGGTGGGCAATATTTGCAACCACAGCAGAAACTTTTGACCGGAACCATTTGAAACGCACAGTACACTAAATGGTTAATATAAAAAAGCGATTAAGGGAATTTAATACCAAGCCTCATTTAAACAAATAAAGACGTTGGCACATCAACACACCGTCGTTTGCTGCATTGAAAATGCACCAGTAAATGATTTATGTTAATGAAATATTCATAAGATTCATAAATAGGTAATTGCCAAGCTTTGTGTGATTTATGATTTCAACATTTTTAAATAAACACCACATTGAATAATTCACATCTCCTGGGTAAATGTTTTTTTGTCTGACAAGTCTCCTTTGTCTTCTTAACTCCTGAAATACTGGTTAGCTGGATAGATTCAATTAACAACGTTTAACCTGTAGCTGTCGAATCACAGATTAAAAAACAACCTAGCCAATGTGTTTGTATTCTTCTGCAGATTTTTAATAAAGGATAATGTGTTAACATGTCATTTTTTGAAAATCCATAATTAATATTTTACTGAAAAATAGGAATAGTTAAAAACAGTCTAAAGAAGACACCAGAAAGAAGTCTTCAAACTGAATTTCCTAGGAGCATTAAGGCAGACAGACAGATTAGCATGACCAGCTATGCGTGGAGCATAAATATAAGACAATGAGGTGTCCTCAGCCTTAGCTTGGTGTCTCTGTGTGTCTCAACCCTTCTGTTACCCTCAAATTTTCAAAGATCTTTTATCCTTGGGGTTGATTTGACCCCAGCCATTGAAATCTCCAGAAAATGTGTATAATTCAAAATATTGGCCAAGTTTGTGTGTCAGGTACTTTTATATTTCTTTGTTGAGGACCAAAAAAGCCCATTAAATATAGACCCCACACATAATAATAATAAGGTGTCCTTAGCTTGGTGTCTCTGTGTGTATTAAGTCAGACATCACACATAGGGCCTGGGTGTTTGTCAGCTAACTTAACCTTACTGAAGTTAGTCAGCCACACTAAGGGGTAGCTGGGCTGGCATAGCAGTTTCCTAACTCAACAGCCAAACACATAAACACAGCAGCCTTATGAGTGCTTTTCCCCAGAGTGACTTTATATCTCCTGCTTCTTAAAGTGCTCGGCGAGATCCACCTGCTGCAAGATAGATTAAGGCACCTGATCAATAAATAACGGTGAATGATAATCATCTCTTGACTGGAGCGACAGCACCCCTGCAGAGTGCCTCAGCATGACAGCACCGGCTGAGTTTGACGCTGAGTTTGACCTGACTTCCTTCCAACTCAACTGCCACAACAAAGTCTTGCTAAAAATGTCAAGGTCACACCCATTGATTGACCTCCATTCATACTGTACTGCAGGTGCATGTCAATGAACTACAATACCATGAAAAGTTTCATTTATTTCAGTGCAATGTAAAATGCAAAAGCAGGCCCTACCAAGTAGTGAGGATATTAACATGAACATACATTTCAGAAGGCTGACATTTCTGTATTGGAAATCCTTTTTTATTGGTTTGATATTGGTATCTCAGTTTAATTTTTTCTGAGATACTGGACGGTCTAGCTCCAGCTGTAAGCTGTAATCATCAAAATTTCAGCAAAGAAAGGCTTGACATTTTTCACTTTGCACTGTGTGCAAAGAATCAATATAATATATGGGGTTCACTTTTTGAATTGAATTAATAAAAATAAATGAACTCTCCCTTGATATTCTAATTCATTGAGATGCACCTGAAAGTCACTACATTAAAACTCTTGTAGAATGACTGCATAAATGTACGAACAAGCAAACGAATGAATGAATGAATGAATGAATGAATGAATGAATGAATGAATGAATTCAAAAGTTTCTTGCTGACCATATGGAGTGGCTGTGGCAGAAGTCCAGGGCCGAGATGATCTGTCTGAAGAACTTGCGGGATTCTTTGGGGGTCAGGCGGCCCTTCTTGACCAGATAGTCAAACAGCTCTCCCCCAGACACATGCTCCAGCACCAGATACCTGTGGACACACACACACACACACACACACGCACACACACACACACACACACACACACACACACACACACACTCGCATGCACGCATGCACGCACACACACGCACACACACGCACACATGCGCACACACACACACACACGCACACACACGCACACACACGCACACACACACACACATAAAGACACGTGACTGAGAAATACATACTAAGAGAGACTAATCATGTCATAGGTATGTACATCTGTGGGCAAAACAACAGTGGTAATTTAAATGGGTAGTCCGTCTACACAGACTTTACAGATCTTTTAATAAAATCCATCTTCAGTCTTTCTAACTTTTTTTTTTCAATATATTACCTTTACCTATTACCCCATAACTGGAACTGTAACTTTACTTCAACAGAAGTATCTGTATAGTCTATAGGTAACCCATTACCATGAGTGTGCTGAGGGGTACAGAGAGAGAGAGAGAGAGAGAGAGAGAGAGAGAGAGAGAGAGAGAGAAGGCTTGGCCAAAACCAGTCACACCAATATTAAAGTACAGCCTAATAGAGATAAAGAGACATAAGAGAGAATTACAGAAAAGAGCAACAAAAACAAAAAAAGAGAGAGAGATGGGGGTTGGGGGATGGCTGAAAGATATTGCACAGTGCCATATACGCCTAAGGTATAGTCTGAGGCCTGAGGCCAATACCCAATCACAAGTCCCAGGGAGATTGCTTCAGCCAATCGGAGAGTCGCCCGAAGGCTTCCACGGCTGCGACTTCCTGTCACACTCCCACCAGAGATCTAATCAATTAATTCACACGCTGACATGCAGCTGCGGGGAGATTAATCGCGAATCACTGCTAATCCAATCTGTTAGATTAACCACAAAAAGTCAGGGAAGTTAATGCTCATCAGTTTGCACTTTGAAAAAGTCACAGTGGCTTTATGTAGCCATTTAAAGCCACTGATAGCTCAGTCTATATTAAATTTGGGCCTCATTTTGAACTGAGCAGAACTGAAGTCGCTGTGACATCTCTAATCCAGAGCTGAATGAAATGACCTCCCTACTACATGCAGGCTGAGATGATCTAATGGGAGACTAATAGGAGATCCAGAGCTTAACACAATACTCTGGATTTTTTTGACTTGTTAGACTTTCACGTATTTTATGAGTAATCTTAAAAACTTTCATGCTTATAATTTATCCCGGTACCTCATATATTGGTATGGAATCAAATTGGCATCAACGTTTTTTTTTTTTCAAGTGCTTAATGCAGTGTATCACATAGACCAACACGAAATACCCACAGACATAACATGCACCAAACAATTTGGTACAGATATGAAGTACAAAGCAGCGTGTGCGTACAAACACACACACACACACACACATACACGCACACACACATATACATACATGCCTAACATCTTCTGATTTATTAGCTGATTAAAGGATTTGCTCATGCGATCACCTGTCACGGCTGTTCAACATTAAGGCCGGATGGGTGTTTGATTTGCGAGTGTGAAAATGTTTCAAGACACACTCTTTCATGGCGATACACACGTTCCTATCTGACACGGGCCATCCATCTGTGTCATCAGAATATTAAGAAAACAAATTCCAGGCCTCTGGCTCTGAGGAAAAGCCTTTATCAATTACGGTGAAGAGCATTAGTCTAGCCATTGGACCAAAGAGAAGGGAAAAGAAAAAGAGCAAGAGAAGAGAAAATAAGAGAAGAGAAGAGAGGAGAAGAGAAGAGAAGAAAAGAGAAAGGAAGAGAAGAGAAGGGAGGAGAAGAGAAGAGAAGGGAAGTGAAGAGAAGAGAAGAGAAGAGAAGAGAAGAGAAGAGAAGAGAAGAGAAGAGAAGAAAAGAGCCGACCAGAACAGGCTAAGAAAACAAGAGAGGAGAACGAAAGTAAAGCATATAAATTGGATACAGAAGCGAGAGGAGGCAGCAGAAGAGAAGAAGAGGCAGAGAAACAGGGGTGGAGAAGTGAGAGAACAGATGTGGGAGGGGGGCCAGGGGGAAAATAAAAGAGGATAAGTCAGAGACTAGGAATACTGGGGCTGAGTAAACATGAGATTTATTGACGTACAGTAGGAAACGCCGGAACTGAATGGGCGTGAAGTCAACTACCATAAGCCTCATACAATGACTGTCAACTTATGCTTTTTAGCACTGTATGAGCAATACACTGCTGCTCAATCTCACGCATTTGCAGAAGGCTTTATGGGTGTACATATTTGCTGAAGAATAGGGATTTACACTGTGGGGCTGCAAGAAAGTAGACAAACACAGACAAACACAGACACAGATAGACGCAAATAAAAAAAGGAAGCTGTACTTACAGATACTTCTTATTTTCATAAACATCGTGCAGTTTTAAAACGTGTGGATGTTCAATCAGCTTCAAAATTGCTATTTCTCGTTCCACCTGCAAAACAGAGAGAGGCAGCAGCAAGATAGAGAGAGAGAGAGAGAGAGTGAGCACGGGGGGGGGGTAAGAAAGAGAGTGCAAGGGGGGAGGCAGAGGTGTATTGGAGAGAGAGACAGAAAGAAAAGGAGAGAGAGAGAGAGTCACAGGAGGGGTTGAGAGTAAGAAAGAGAGTGTAAGGGGGGGGCAGAGATGTAGGAGAGAGAGAGACAGACAGACAGAAAAGGAGAGAGAGAGAGAGAGGGAGGGAGAGAGAGAGGGAGACAGAGAGGAGAGAGAGAAAGAGAGAGAGAGAGGGGAGTGGGGAATGATAGATTAGCTCATGTTTAGTCAGCATTAAATCCGGGTGGGTGTGCAAGGCACAAAGCTGAGACAGAGGCTTGGGGCTTAATTACAGTTTTCCTTCCTTGCCAAACACACTGAGATTGTGTGTGTGTATGTGACTGTGTGGAAACGTGAACACACACACACACACACACACATTCAGTTAAACACACACACACACACCCAGTCACACACACACACACACAGTCACACACACACACACAGTCACACACACACACACGCACACACACACGCCTATGAACACACACACACACACACACACACACACAGCCACACACAAGCATATAATCAAATATACATCATGAATGGAAACCGATAGATTCTTGACCATGATTCTGAATAAAACAGGTTCCTCCAGGATTAATTGTTCCTCTGGGTGTCTGCCGAGTCGAAAGACCATTGATGTAAAATATGTTTAACTATATATAAATGTGGCTATAAATCTGAGACTGTGAGGGTTCATTTGCCTTAGTCTGTATTCACATGGTAGGTTAGTTTTCACGTGTGTGTGTGTGTGTGTGTGTGTGTGTGTGTGTGTGTGTCTATAATATATTAGGTTGGATGGAGATTTCCTTGTTGTGTCTAATTACTGTTTATGCATACTCATTAACTTAGTCTCATTAAGCTGCAGTGTGTGGGAATGCAGAGTTAAACATAGCGGAGGACATTCCACAATGTCTGAACACACACACACACACACATGCACACACACATGCACACACACCTACACACACACACACACACACACACACACACACAGTTCCCTCGAACACTAAATAATTTACATACATTTCCCTCAGCCCCATCAGCTTAGACTATTAACATTAGTGAACTACACGAGTTATAAATAAGGTAAGCCGGCGTCCACCATCTGGAATTCCTCACAGTAAGACACGCTAATTATTAGATTCAGCCATGAAAATTTCAACAGTAACATCAGCGCTATTGACTGTAATGAATCCCAACCAACACAAAGAGACAATGCATATACATAAGGAAATACAATATAGACACACTGAGATTTGATGACTCTTAGATGATACCTGTACAACGCACACACTGAAATCTGAACTGGTAGATACCTTGTAGCAAATATTATTAAATAATATTAATTTAACTGTAAGCTTGGTGCACATGTCATCCCCCACCTACTTCTCTCTCTCTCTCTGTCTCTCTATCACACACACACACACACACACACACACACACACACACACACACACACACACACAGACACTCGCTCTCACACAGACACACACACACGCACGCGCACAAGCACACAGAGACACTCACACACACACACACAGCTTCTCATTTCTCTTCCAACTGCTGCCATCCAATGCCAGCAGGACGGGCAACATCTCCGAAAGATGATGTCATCCCAAACCCCCACTCTGCTGCTCTGCCTCTTTGTGCGTGTGTGTGGTGCGTGTGGATGTGCGTGTGTGTGTGTGTGTGGTGTGTCTGGATTTGTGTGTGTGTGTGCTACACGTGTGTGCAAGTGTGAGCTCACACCTGTGCTTGACTGGGTTTGTGTGTCAAATTTGTGCATGTGTGTGTTCCTGCACGTGTGTGTAGGTGTGTGCATGGGCCAGTGTGTGTGTGTGTGTGTGTGTTGGGGCGGTTGGTGAGTGTGTGGGTGTGTGCCTGCACATTGTGCCAGGGATCCAGCAGGAGACGAAGAGAGCAACATAATGACCAGTGAGTCATAACGCTCCTTTTCTAACTCAGCTGCTCCACCAGAACAACCCCACAGCCACCTCTTTCTTTCTTTCTCCCTTCATTTCCTTCCTTTTTTTTCTTTCGTTCTCTTTTTCTTTCTTTCTTTCATTCATTCATTCTTTCCTTCCTTCTTTCTGTCTTTCACTCACACTTGTAAAGACACACAATGTGAACAATATTTAAATGCGTACTGTGTAGATGAGATAAGTAAGGGTAAATATTCATTAGGAGCTTCACAAAGGAATCGTCCTCTTTTGTCCTCGGTAAACTCTATTCTGACATTGTGGTCAACCACAGACCTTACCATACCACATTATATTGTACCACACCACACACCTTACCACAAAACACACCACACCACACACCTTACCACAGAACACACCACACTGCACCACCCTGCACCAAACCATACTATACCATACCACACCACACTACACCACATCAAACTACACTACACCACATCACACACCTTACCACACCACACCATACCATACCACACTATACCCCTTACCATACCACACCACACTATGCCATAACACACTTTACCTCTTATCACAGCCCTTACCATACCACACCACACTGTGCCACACTACACAATACCACACTACACTACACCACGTCACACACCTTAACACACTATAATGAACTTACTTACGCTATGCTATTCTACACCACACCACACTTTACCAAAACAGTCTACACTACACACCTTATCAACCCACACTACACTTTACATAACGGTATGCTATGTTATACTATGCCATATAGCCGTATGCTATACCACACCACACCATACTGTACCACAGCACACCCAACTTACTACAGTGTGTTATGCTATACTATGCTATGCTATGTTGTGCTACACTACACTATACTATACTTTATTATACTATATTTTACTATACTATAGTAATACTATAGTATATACTTTATTATACTATACTATACCTCCCTATACTATCCTACTTCAGCTGATGGTATGAGTGGGAGGACTAAGTCTTTGTCTGGTGTGGTTCTATCTGAGACACACGCATATTAGTGCACAGGAGAAGGAATCGGGTTGGGGGGAACTAGGGACGGGGCTGAGGTCAGTGCATGGGGTGGAAAAGAGATAGAAAAAACAAATAAAGGAATATAAATATTTATAGGATAAAACAGAGCATAGGGAGGACTGGGGAGGAAAGTGGGAAATGGCAGATGGAGTAATCTACCCATGCATGCGTGTGTGTGTGTGTGTGTGTGTGTGTGTGTGTGTGTGTGTGTGTGTGTGTGTGTGTGTGTGTCTGTGCATGCGTGTGTGTGCATGTGTGTGTGTGTTCCATGATCACCACCCCTAGTAGTGATGGGATGTTAGTTGTGTGTGAGAGTGGTGTATGTGTGTGTGTGTGTGTGTGTGTGTGTGTGTGTGTGTGTGTGTGTGTGTGTGTGTGTGTATGGTGTGACATACACTATGTGTGTGTGTGTGTGTGTGTGTGTGTGTGTGTGTGTGTGTGTGTGTGTGTGGGGAGGGTGTGAGGGTGTTGAGAGATTTCTTCCCCTCTCTATATCCGTGTTTAATAACTATCACTTAACTCAATCTCCTCTGAGTAATCAGCACTCTAATTTCCCCCGAGATCTCACGGGAACCAGCTCCCACTCTTACCAAGGGCAGAGAGCAACCACACACACACTCATACACACACATTTGCACATACTCACATGGACACGGACACACACACACGGATACACACACACACACACACACACACACACACGCACACACACACACACACACACACACACACACACACATCACACACACATTACCCTCTATGATTGACACACAAGCTTCCATTACACACTTACATGGATGTGCACACATACACACACACATAGACATTTTCTTTCTCTCTCTCTCTCTCTCTCTCTCTCTCTCTCTCTCGCTCTCTCTCTCTCTCTCTCTCTCTCTCTCTCTCTCTCACACACACACACACACACACACACACACACACACACACACACACACTGAACACCCAGCCATGATTTCTATCTCTTGAGGTTCTCACACTTCACTCTCTTACACTCACATGTGCCCCCCACCCCCACCCCC
>CM059280.1:19187782-19192782 GCA_030347295.1 Setipinna tenuifilis | reverse complement strand
GGAGCCCCAAGGGTCTGCTAGAGTTGAGGGAGGGAAATGTTAGTCAGTTTTCCATTGGCAGCACTCGCCACTGTGGTATCCTCACACGAACTGGCACAGACTGGCGAGCAGTGCTACTGTCTGGACCCCACACCAGCATAGACACACACAGAAACACACAGACACAAACAAATACACACACACACACATGCACATGCGCACACACACACACACACAATGACTCAGATCCAGAGTGAACTCAAACACCTCAGACCTTAGGTCACCTCACTTACCAGCTGTTGCAACCACAAACACACACACACACATTTGAAGACTTCAAGACACACACACATACACACACATACATCAAACACGTACATACACAGTAACACACACACACACACACACACACACACACACACACACACACTAAGAACATCAAGGGCTTCTGTGGATTACAGCTGAGGCTGCCTGTTCTATTTCATTACACCTTGGGGTTGATTCCTTCAGTCCATTAAAAAAGGTGGATGGTCCATTTACTTCATAACAAGGAGTTTGGGTCCTGCACTTCATTACAACAGGGGATTGGTTCCGTTTCTCCATTACATTATAGGGTTTCTCTCTTTGGTTCATTACAAGTAGCGGATGGTTCATTTACTTCATTGCATTGAGAGATCAGATGGGCGGCATGTGATAAAACCAAGTTTTTTTGTGATCAAGTTTTTATTTTACAGCACTAACACAACATATATTTTTGATACACCACAGCGAGGAAAGATGTTTTAAAGTAACTCATGGGAGAAAAAAAAATGCTGTAGACTTGATTCTCAGGTGACATTAGTTTCAGTCTGAAAAGACACACTCACTTGTTGTCTTAACATTTAAATTCTACTGATTTATTATTGCTGACTGTTTATAGGCCACCTAAAATCTCTGCACCCCTCTTCCTTGAGGAGTTTGGGGAATTTCTTTCAATCATCTGCTTGGGGTATGAACACATCATAATAACTGGAGATTTTAACTTTCATGTTGATAACTTAGAAAATACATATGCTAAAGAATTCCTGTCGCTTATTGATATGTTCAACCTTACTCAGCATGTACAGCAGGCCACCCATGAGAAAGGGCACATCTTAGACCTTGTCATTACAAAGGGTGTTGAAGCTATAATTACTGTCAAGGATTTTGGTTTTTCAGATCATTCCTGTGTGTTTGCCAATGTTAGTTTATCCCCCCATGTGCAAAATAAGCTAGTTACTGTAAGAAAAAGAATCATAAACAATAGTACAGCATCTCTCTTTGAACAAGCACTCCTGGAAACCCATACTGAAACTTCTCAGTGTGCTAATGATCTATTGGATAATTTTAATTATAGGATGTCCCATATTATGGATGCTATTGCTCCCTTAAAAACCAAAACACTTAGCCATCAAAAAGCACCTTGGAAATTGAGTCCTTCAGTCAAACAATCAAAGCGAAATTGTAGAAAGGCCGAGAGGCAGTGGCGTAAAACTAAACTTCAAGTTCACCACCTAATCTACAAAGACATGCTCCGTAAACATAACCAGGAAACATCTAAAGCTAGACAATCATTCTTTTCTGACCTAATCAATAGAAACATCAATAATGCTCGTGTACTATTTAGTACTGTGGAAAAGCTGACTAATCCCCAGCAAAAACTGCCTCCTGAGTTTCTTTCAATAAGTAAATGCAACGACTTTGCTCATTTTTTCAAAGGAAAGGTTGATAACATACGTACAAACATAGTCACACAGGCAAAATCAAACCACAACTTGGATGGTTTTCCCTCAGTTAAGACAAACGTCAACCAAATGGAATCATTTAGTCTAATTGATGTCGATATTCTCAAGAAAACTGTACTAAGTCTTAGCTCCTCTACATCTGACCTAGACGTTCTGCCTACAGCCTTTTTTAAATCCACTCTACACCTGATATCACATGATGTGATTCAGATTATTAACACTTCTCTGTCGACTGGACTTTTTCCCTCTTCTCTAAAGAAAGCAGTGGTTAAACCCCTGTTAAAGAAAAATAACCTTGACCCTCTGGTGTTAAACAACTATAGGCCTATATCTAATTTACCATTCATTAGTAAAATAATGGAGAGAATAGTTTTTAATCAATTGAATACATTTCTGACATCAAATGGTTGCCTTGATGATTTTCAATCAGGCTTTCGTTCCAATCACAGCACAGAAACAGCTCTTACCAAAGTAATGAATGACATACGACTGAACTCTGATGCTGGCAAATCCTCAGTTTTGGTGCTTCTTGACCTTAGTGCGGCATTTGACACTGTTGACCATGACATCTTACTGCATAGACTTGAGCATTGGGTTGGTCTTACTGGTATAGCTATCAAATGGTTTGAATCATACCTAAAACAAAGAAGTTTTTATGTTTCCATTGGATGTTACACCTAATCAGCTATGCCTCTGAACTGTGGAGTCCCCCAAGGTTCCATTTTAGGGCCACTACTCTTTAACATTTATATGCTGCCACTTGCACAGATTATTAGAAATAACTCAATTAAGTACCATAGTTATGCTGATGACACACAGTTATATCTAGCCTTGTCACCTAACGATTTTCATCCTCTTAAATCCCTCTACAACTGCATTGACCAAATTAACAGCTGGATGTCTCAAAACTTTCTACAGCTCAACACAGATAAAACTGAGATAATTATATTTGGGAATAATCAGAAAAGGCATAAGATTGACACAATACTTAAAACTAAAGGACTCAAAGCAAAGGACACAGTCAAAAATCTTGGTGTCCTTATTGATTGTGATCTCACATTTAACAGTCATATGAAAGCCATCACAAAGTCCGCATTCTACCATCTCAAAAACATCTCCAAGCTTAGGGGTCTAATGTCTAAGCAAGATCTTGAAAAGCTGGTACATGCCTTCATCTCAAGTAGAGTCGATTACTGCAATAGCCTCTTCACTGGCCTTCCCAAAAAGAATATCAAACAGCTCCAATTAATACAAAATGCAGCTGCAAGAGTTCTTACAAGAACAAAAAAAATTGATCACATCACCCCAATTTTAAGGTCTCTGCACTGGCTCCCAGTGAGATACAGGATTGACTTTAAGGCCTTACTACTACTGTTCAAGTCACTTAATGGGAAGGGTCCCAGTTACATACTTGATATGTTTCAGCCATATACCCCATCTAGGTCTCTGAGATCCATGGATAGAAATCTATTGACCATACCTTCTGTACAAACAAAGTGTGGTGAGGCAGCCTTTAGCTATTATACAGCAAAGCTCTGGAACCTGCTTCCAGAGGATGTAAAGAATGCCCCTACTGTAGAGAGTTTTAAAAGCAGACTCAAGACAAAACTTTTTTCTGATGCCTTTTCCTAATTTTTATTTTTATGTCTTATTTTTTATTTTATTTTCATTCTTCTTCTCATTATTATTATTTTAATGGTTTTGCTTTATTTTAAATTGTATTTTACTTTTTAAATCTTTAACTGTATTCTATTTTAAAATTTGTGTAAAGCGCATTGAAGTGCATTTATGTATGAAATGCGCTATACAAATGATTTTGACTTGACTTGACTTGACTAACATTTAAGTGCAGAGTAAAGCAAGGCACACACCTTTTTTTGTCTAAAGTCTGGGTGCTGGACCACGTAACAGGCCCATGAAGAAGATAAAGTCCACAACACCAGTAATGTGCTCACAATTTGTATTTCAAATGTAAAGTGCAATAAAATGTATTATTATTATTGTTGTTGTTGTTATTGTTTTTATTATTATGATTATTATGATTATTATTATTATTATTATTATTATTATTATTACCATCTGTTGTCTGATTAAGGGCTAAGGCCCATAAATGTCACTGTTAAAAGATTATTGGGATCATAATTACTGACGTTTCAGACTTTATGATCTTCATTCTTTATGTTTAAGCATGTCTGTGTACCTTGCTCGGAGAGGAGAAGAAAGAAAGAAAGAAATAAAGAAGGAAAGAAAAAGCCTCTTACCTTCATCAGGACGGACTCACTGAGCTTCTCACGGTTGACGATCTTTATGGCCATTTTTTGACATGTTACACAGTGAACTCCTAGCTTCACCAGACCTGCAGACACACACACACACACACACACACACACACACACACACACACACACACACACACGCACGCATGCATGCACACACGCACACAGACAGGGCAAAGAGAAAGAAGAAAGAGAACTTAATGTCAAAAATTCTAAATATTCAAATCCTGAAAGAATATACACACACACACACACTTCATACATGAGATATAATGTCAAAAGATCCTCAATGTCAAGCCTCATCCCAAGTGCCTCCAGAACATGTGTAGACAAAGAGACAATGGAGGGAGGGATGGGGGGATAGAGAGAGTCAGACGAAAAAGAAACATCACAAGAAACACAAACGCATACAAAGCTTGCAACACTGATCTTTTGGCTGGGAAGAAAACCCTAATGTCAATGAGCAAATCATTCAAAACACACAAAGTGACTTCACTTCTGACATCTACACATGCAAAGCACACACACACACACACACCCACACACACACACACACACACACAAACACACTAGCAGCCTTCAGAGAATGCACACATATTTCACAGAGTTGTCTCATCTGAGATGAAAACGCACTCTTTCTTTCTGTCATCCTTTTTTTTTTCTTCTTTGTCTGCCCTCCCCTACTGCCTTCATGTCAATGAAAACACACTTTTCATTTGTGCCAGAGGAAAATGTCAGGACATGCAGAAGCACAAACGAGACCAGGCCCCCCCTGTCTTACATATACACACACACACACACACACACACACACACACACACACACAACCACAAAAACAACCACACACACATCCACATCCACACACACACACACACACACACGCATACACACACACACACAACCACAAAAACAACCACACACACATCCACATCCACACACACACGCATACACACACACACACACAAACCTACATGTTTCTATG
>CM059280.1:18870282-19155282 GCA_030347295.1 Setipinna tenuifilis | reverse complement strand
GCCTCATCCTCTTCCCTAACACACAATCTAAGTTAGTTTATTAGCATGATGAAACTTATGTTAGACTTAAGGAAATGTCATCTAGTGCCAAAAACTCCCTTGAAAACTTTCCATTTTTCTGCAGGCCCCATGTCTGCCCATGCAACACCATGCCAGGCTGACATTAAGGGAACAGACCGGTTTAAAAGAGGCCTCCTGCAGGTAGCTGAGCATGCATTGATATATACATGTAGGACTCAGCAGGGAGGTCCATCCCCCCACAGATACACTGACACCTTAATGTACGGAGAGAAAATGTGCCGCTGTGTGTGTGTGTGTGTGTGTGTGTGTGTGTGTATTCGTGCGTGTGTATAAAAGACAGAGAGAGAGTGTGTTATATGCGTGTGTTTGTGTGTGTGTGTGTGTGTGTGGGTGTGTGTGTGTGTGTGCTTGGGTGAGAGGGAGAGGGGAAAGGGGGGATAGAATCGAACTGCTGCTGTCTGCCTGTGATCTGTTGCCTGCAAGGCATGCCTATTGTGTGTCTGTGTGTGTGTGTGTCTGTGTCTGTGTGTGTGTGTGTGTGTGTGTGTGTGTGTGTGTATGTGAGAGAGAGAGAGCGAGAGCAAGAGAGAGAGAGAGGAGGTGGTGGGGGGGGGGGGGGGGGGGGTAGGAAACCATGACAACAGTCCACTGCTTCCCAGCACTTTTGCTAAATGAGAGCCAAGCCAATTGCAGAATGGGACAACTCTGAAAGCAAGAGACTTAAATCCCAACAAGACACACACACACACACACACAAAGCACATCATTCAGATGTTAAAGCTTGCAGACACACTACAGAGAAAAGTCAACCGAGCTACTTTGTCAGGGACCATTTAGGGCACAAACAGGCCAAATGAATGCTGGGAGCGTCCTAGTAGTTGATCACATCAACATGCAGTGTAGCATGCTGCTTGTGCAGTTAAAACATCATCAATTGTTCATTTGTAGCTAGTCCGTCTAAATAGCCGCTTCATCTGAGAAAGACAATAGACAATTTTCCCACCCTTGTACACTGTCTGAGCCGATTTTCAACGCAACAACCACTTCCAGCTACAGAAAGGACTGATGCCACCACTTTGTTCAATATTCACCATTCGCCGCAGTATTCTCAAAGGAACAGCTCGATGCTACAGATGCGACTCCTGCCACTGACCTAAAAACAACTGGATTGGCAGTGACTAATTAGCCTGCCTGCATGGCCTCATTCACTTACATGCATTTGCATGAATTAGGGTGGACGTCCAGTGTGGATGCAAGCACGTGTGAATATGAGCCAGCTAGCCATTACCAGCATAGCCAAACTCACATGGATGGCCTGGAGCCTAAATTAGCCCACAATAAGAACGGACTCTAGGGTCAAATATCCAGCTAGTTTGGCATGAAGCCTAACTGACGGGCCTGATTTTTGGCACTGTCTGTGAATGACAGACCTGAGCTGAGTGGCACCTGCCCTGTCAGCAACTTGCTAACTGGCACATGTGTAGGTATTTAGCCTAGTTATTATTTGGTGTTGTACATTGTACTGCCATACTATACTGTAATGCATTTTTCTGTCCTATCACTATATGTTGTCCATGGTAGCAAACTAGTCTTTCCTTTGATGGTTATTAAAGTTCCATCCATTTGTCTATCCATCCATCCATCCATCCATCCATCCATCCATCCATCCATCCATCCATCCATCCATCCATCCATCCATCTATCCATCCATCCATCCATTCATCCATCCATCCATCCAGCATTATCCTTCTGGCAGCCATCTGCTGATCAGTACGAATGAGTGCAGAGAGTCCAGGCTCATCACTGCTAATACAGCTCAGTATGTGCCACTGGAAGCAACCCCACAAGCAGAGGCAATCACATTACTGCGTGAGCACTTACACATTATGAGCATCTCGCAGTAATGAACGCGGTCATGACGAGAGCCATTACGGCAACCGGGCCATTTGGAACATTTGGACACACGAGAAAGAGGAAAGGAAGTTGCTCAAATCATGAAAGAGTGAGAAAGAGACAGACAGACAGACACAGAGAGAGAGAGAGAGAGAGAGAGAGAGTGAGAGAGAGAGAGAAGCAGAGGAAAAGAGGCAGGGGGAGGTAGAGAGAGAAAGAGAGAGAAGAGGGGGGGGGGGGGGACAGAACTAATGCCAGGCAATGCAGTGGTGCAGTCTTGTGCGATGCGGTCCAACTAATGCTGCAGCTTCTGTGATAAAGCTTAAGACTGACACGCTAGAGGGACTCGGAGGAGAGGGAGATCAGGGGAGAGAGGGAAAGAAAGACAGATATAGAAAGAGAAAAAGACAGAGAGAGAGAGAGAGAGACCGAGAGACAAAGAGAGAGGGGAGGACTCGGAGGAGTGGGAGATCAGGAGAGAGAGAAAAAAGATGACGAAAATGAGTGGAGAGGTGGCTATAGAAAGAAAGGCAAGAGAAGTGGGACAAGTCATGTTGAGAGACTGAGTGTGAAGTTAAAAAAAGGAATATGACAAATACTAGTGACATGGTCTACAGTGAGGGGGCAGGTAGTGAGAGTCTGTGTGTGTGTGTGTGTGTGTGTTCGTGCCTGGTTGTGTGTGTGCCTGAGTGTGTATGTGTGTGTGTGTGTGTGTGTGTGTTCGTGCCTGGTTGTGTGTGTGCCTGGGTGTGTGTGTGTGTGTGTGTGTGTGTGTGTGTGTGTGTGTGTGTGTGTGTGTGTGTGTTCAATGTCACTTTAATATGTCATGTTTGAGAGAGGCTAGCGAGTTATTAAGACATTGCAGTGTACATTTTAGAATTGTAACTAGGGAAATGGCTTTTCTCTGGCTTCCACTCTTCCTACAAATTTTAAGCTAAAAAAATCATCCCCCATCACACCTGTGTCTGACCGACTTGATGGCTGACCGAGGATAGTGGGAGAGAGACAAAAAGACTCACTCTGACTTGTCAGGGGACATTTAAACTAGTCCTGGGCGACTCTGTGGTCAAAATCATTTTGCCCTTGTAGTTCTCTTTGGTTGTTCCAAGGAACATCTCGGAGGGATTTTCAGGGCAAATCACACAGGATGTTTGCAGTGTATTAGACTGTATTTTTAGGAACAGTCTGTCACTGTATGTTTTCATTTATTCTATTTAGATTTTTTTTTAAAAGAATGACAATAACAAAAGAGTTGCAAATACTGTATGTTAAGAAAGACAGACAGACAGACATGAGACATTTCTTTTTTCTCAGGTCATAACCACAACAACAGCAAACACACAAATACACACCACGCAATGTCTAACACCACCTTTTTCTGGTAACTGTGAATGTATCTGCCTCTTTGTGTAAACAGTGCCTTAAACTAAATTATGACACTGTTTACAACATTCAGCATACGGCTTCTAACCGTGTGAACTTCATTATTAGAGGCCAGCTGACCACGATTGCAGTTTTCCTTTACCTGTTATATGTGTTTTCAGAGAGAAGCAGATATTAGCAGACTAAAACAAGGCTATCCACTCTAGGGCTTTCCCTCAGTGTTTCACTGAAGGCTCTGCCAATGCTGCCTCCCTCTAACTCCCTCCCTCCCTCCCTTCCCCCCTCCCTCTCTCCCTCCCCTCTTCTCTTTCAAACTATTATCCCTCTCTCCCCTCCCCCTCACTTCATACTTCTTTTGTGACATATGGGCTTTCCTCAGCAACAACTGAGGAGCTGCAATCAGCAACAGTGGCCAACAATATAAGACTGTAAGAGACAAAACTGTCATAGCCTATCCGTACAACATGTAATACCAGGTCTCAATAAAGAAATTTGTAATTTTTTATGGATTCAGTCAGACTATTAACAGCTTTAATGAATACTTTAGTCCCTTTCAAAAAAAAATTCCCAAAAGCTATCCCTGGTACCACTGAAGCAAAGCATACATCAAAATGAATTTGATAGCCTGATATAACACATTCAGTGGAATGAGATATCAACTGAGATCTCACGCCAACACAGAACACGGTGCTCATACAATGAGTGACAACTTCCAGCTATAATCATCAACTCAGCCGTGTGTATTTGAATTGGTTTCGTCTGCTAGACCTAGCAAACGCACGCAACACGCACACACAAAAATCAATCAAATTTGTGGATTTATCCTAGGCCCCGCCAGCTGGGCTGGACGGAGATGGTACCACCGCATATTGTGGTTGCTGGCGGAAACAGATGGACAGCTAGGCAAGTCAGGGAGAAAGCCCCCTTTCTCACGGCGTCAGAACGTCACCCCACTGTCAGAGGGCGAAAGATGAGGAAGGGCTTATAGCCTACTGTTCTCAGCACCACGGAATTCATAAAATGCCCCCTTAAGCCATGCCCACGAGTCGCCGCATTAAAACTTCGTCTCAAACATTACACCAAGCCTTTTCAAAAACCGTTGATGGTGTGAAATAAGCGCACCGGTCGCAAAAAAATAAGTATGCCAATTATAAAATAAACGTAGTTCTAAACTCAGAACCGATGTTCTTCACGCAAGAACATTTACCCTCCATACCAAGTTCCATATGATTTGGACGGTTCCCTTGTGCGTCAATGTGCTGATTTCCAGTGCTATTTTGTCATAACACGGTCGGCTGTGCAGTTTGTACTGGTAGGAAGCACGTCCCGTTGTCTGGTAAATAGGGATTAACGGCATTATGTCTCATTCAGACGAAAGCCAGGCCAGCTGACAGTTGCACTACTTTGCTTTATGCATTAATAAAAGCAAGTATCTCGTCATCGTTAAAGTCTAATCAAAATACAAAACCCTGCAACTGGACGAGATCACAAATCGTATGATGCAATTCTTAATCTGTGCATTCAGTGAACCGCTGAACCATGAACGACCTGCCAAAAATCGCATATTCAGCCCTCCGGCTACGACCTGAGTGTTTCATATGGTGCTGTTGCCAGATAGAGCGCACCAGCGCATCCGCATCCCGGCACGGGCAAGGCAGCATCCAAGCCCAGTTAACGCTTATATAAAAAAAACGCAGAGAAGGACTAACCTGTCTGCCCTTTTCCTAGGGTCTTTTCCAAGCGATAGGGTCCCACATAGTTGGCATGTAGGGCGCTACCCTCCTTTCCTGATGACATGTTTGCCTAAGGTTTACGCCGAGGTTCGCAAAGGCGTTAAATGGGTTACTGTGTCTCTTTTTTGCACCGACACCAGCAGTGCCCTGTCTTCCCCAGCCCGATCAGGTTGGTGTTCGCTTGTTCGATTTCGGGTTAGTAGTTGCTTCACGCCGCGTCTCCCTGTTCTCCTTCGCTATAAGACGCTATTAAATACAAATGTCATTGTGTGGCGCTAACGCGTGTAGCCTCTCTTTGCCTGCGTTGGTGCTAGGGAGCAGGGAGAGCTATCCTCGCTCGCATCAGCACTGTCGAGGCGAATGCTCTCCGATGCTCCAAACACAGTACACTGATTGACGCAACATTCGACAAAGCAGCGTCTTTCCTGACGCCTGCGCAGAGGAGCAACACG
This sequence comes from Setipinna tenuifilis, assembly GCA_030347295.1. Taxonomy (NCBI): domain Eukaryota; kingdom Metazoa; phylum Chordata; class Actinopteri; order Clupeiformes; family Engraulidae; genus Setipinna; species Setipinna tenuifilis. Next base: position 19,149,800 of record CM059280.1, on the reverse strand, counting down.
GTTTGAGAGCCGCAGAACAGAAGTTAGAATGATGCACAGGTCAGCCCGGGCAGGGAGGAGATGGGGATTCCTAATGTACCTTCTACTTTTTGTACCTTTTGTATATTTCTGCATTTGTGTATGGCTGTGGCACCAAGTGTATGTTTTGTGGTGAGCATCACCCTATGACAGAAAACTGTACCGTTTTTCCTTTGTCAAATCTGTCTGTGTCCCATACCTCAGGTAATGTTTTCCCACTCTGTTTACCACAGGTGCAGTGTTTCACAGCACTTACCTTGAGAACCATAGTGCTCGAAGCTGGTTACCAAACCAGAGCAGGTGTGCCTGTCACTGTAAGAAAAATATATTTTGTCAAGCATATTTGTTTCATTATGTTTAAGCAGTAGTATAATATAATATAATATAATATAATATAATATAATATAATATAATATAATATAATATAATATAATATAATATCATGGTGACTTTTGTTGGGTCTGTTGTCTGAAGGAAGACAGTATTTAAATGGATGCCCATAAGATGGCACTAAGGCAGTCAGGTGTTTAACTTCAAACATGCTCAAAGTCTTTGAAGTCTTGGAGAACATCTGTACAAGTTGGCCCTCTCTGTCCCATTCTCTCTCTCTCTCTCTCTCTCTCTCTCTCTCTCTCTCTCTCTCTCTCTCTCTCTCTCTCTCTCTCTCTCTCTCTCTCTCTCTCTCTCTCTCTCTCTCTCTCTCTCTCCTTCTGACAGATGTCAATTAATTTAGAACACATTCGTTAAAGAAATCTTACCATGATTAGAAATAAACATGTAAACATCTGTGATGTTAGTATAAATATTTTTATTTCTGACAAAAAAATCATGCAAAGATAATTTATTATTTCTTTCTGTATAGATTGAATCTATCTAATGTTTCTGATAAATTGACCTGAGGTCACCAAACATCACTACACTTAAACCTGATTAAAAAATGACGTCCCAATGTAGTCACGGCAACCACCTCAAACCAATAATAAGACCCCAGGGAGTGAAGAGTGACAGATGTAACCCTGCCCCCAAACACACACACACACTCTCTCTCTCCCCCACACACACACAACACACACACACAGATACATTCACCTGTATAACACACATGCAATAATGTTAAGAAGTATGCATAACTACACACACAAACAGACACACATATACATACAGTACACACACAGACACACAAACACATATTGAACAAACACACACACACACACAAATACATAGACTATATGTAGACACACACACATACACACAAACAGGATTACGCATCTATGTAATCACACAAGTAATGAAACACATTCACCCTAAGCCACTTGTACAGGCCAGAAGGCTAGACCTCATCATTGGCTGCCCCGCACACGACTGCGTGTCTCACTTCACAGGCAGGGGGCTCGCCATTAATTAATTGTGTCCCCCTCCCCCTCCCTCCCTCCCTCCCTCCCTCCCTACCCAGCAACTTTACTGCTATTGTCTCAGACGCTCGGCCCGTGACCTCACCAGCTAAATCAATCTCTCACTTTCACTCCCACTCACTCCTCTCCCAGCTCGCGACAATAGTGGGCCACAGACAAAAGGGCCATGGCACTCGCTGCATGGCGAATGTCCACCAGCGCTGGCCCAGGCACATCACCTAGCCACTGGACCATTGTTTAATTCTGTGATATGTTTAAAGTGGCGCTTCACTGACACGCTCACATTTGTCATGGACAAACACGAGCTAACAGACATGAGCTAATGCAAGGGGCAAGAGGTGAACAAAGACATACAAATGGAGTTAAGGATTTATTGACTATAAATATTGGTTGAGCGTGGAATGGATTGAGAGAAAGAGAGAGAGAGAGAAATCGAACCTTTGAGTTGACTTGGAAAACTGCCCTTTTGTTGTAACTCTCAGTCACCCTGTCTTGAGACAATGTTTGTATCACCATTAGGTAATCTATCTCTGATAGTTTGGTGGATCATAACATCCATAACTGTGTGGTTAATCATGTTATTGGGATGTTTTTGTTTTAAATTGGCTCTTCATATTCTGTCTTGATTCTAAACATGTTCTTGTTTCTTTTTTTTTTTTCAAACATGAATTTTAAATAATTGAAAAGGGGGCAAGGTTTAGTGTTTTTTTACATTTCTACAATTTCATCCATTCACTTTAACTCATTTACACTAACTACATGATATCAAATGCTATTTAACTATGGTGTGACTGAAACAATATCAGCTTAGTTGCAAAGAGATGCAGTGTTGCAAATAGCTGTGATGTTGAAAACATCCTGTGTCTGACTCTTTCTTATCTGTGAAGTTGCGGTCTTTATTTTTGACCTGTGGCTGGAGAAGGAGGGTTTTGTCTCGGTCAGTTGGAGAATCTAAAGGAGTTTTGTGAGAGCCGTTGTAAACAAAAGTGGGTGTATTATGCATAGGGCAACAGGGTTCACTCCTGCTTCACAACTGACCCCACACATTCTGAAAACAACACACCATCCTTTTCAGACTTTCAGAGTGTGCTGACTATATGATTATGCAAAACCTTGCAAATGGAGATTACTGTTATGACACCTAACAGCCCTTATATTCAGAGCAGATTGGATCACAGGGACATCCATACTGGTTGTATCCTACTGCATTTAACTTACCAATAATAAACATATTTTGCCTTTCATCATTACATTTTCATTGAAGGATGTATACAAACAAAATTATAAAAACAATAACTACAAGAAGATAGAAGTCTTCATCTAGCAGTGAGGCAAGCTTAAATATTTTACTGTTACTTAACAATAGGCTATATAAATATATATCTATAGAAAAATGAGACACTCCTCTAACTTACAAAACATAAATGAAGTGCTTAAAACACTTGCAACAAATAAGACACGTAAACTAGTCTGACCTGAAATTGCTTTGTAGTAGGACCCTTGTATGTTTATCTGGTGTATCCCAGATGGATAAGGTGAAAAACACACTGCTGCCCTCTGCTGTTCACAGCTGAACATGCAGATCATTCTAAAGATGCTACAGTATATCTGCAGATATAGAGTATTATTATATTATATAATACTTACCCAGTAGCTAAATCAAAGCAGAGCACAACCACTCTGAGATTGTACAAGAGACACTTATAATCTTTGATTCATATAGCACAATGCAAACAAACAAATAAAAGCCAAAATGCACAAGTCTGTCAAAGCATTCATACATCTACATTTTCTGGTGATCACAAGCCTTTTTTGATTGTTTAGCAGACACCATTTCCCAGAGCAACTAACAACAAGGACAGACCCCCCACCACCAAGGAAATCAAGTGCCTTACAAAGGGGCACGGCTGAGACCACGAACTGGCAGCTGTGTGTGTGTGTGTGTGTGTGTGTGTGTGTGTGTGTAATTAGAAAGCAAGAGGGGGCCATCTTGCTTTAATTCAAAATTACTGTAATTTAAACAAACTGCTCATTTTTATTTGTTTGTTCTTTCTTTTTATGACTCAAACCTACGTCACAGTACATACTTATTTTTATTCTACATAGGCCTTTTTTGGACTCAATCCATACATGTCTTGACTTTACTCACCTATGGTAGCCATAAACCTACAAACAGGCTTCCCAAGAACTGTCATCCTGCACCAACACTGATATTATTAAAACATTTAATTCAAACACTGAGAAGGGTACATACAGTAGGCACTTGGGCAGAGGCACATGTATATTTGATTAATAAAATGTAAAAAATGTATTTATTATACGATATAATATGTTGAAAAAGTATGAAAAAAATATTATATTCAAATGATTGATATGTAGTGATATAGGTGAACACTTACTGATTGGCTGTTATACAGGTAAACAGTTATTTTAAAAAAAAAAGGGAGCATTAGAATTCACAGACATGTTAACTGGTATATTAAACAACTGTCAATTCAAATGAACAAGTATGTCATGTGTACTGTACAAACATAAAGATGTACAGAAATAAAACAGCTTACAGTTAGTCTTTTACAGAAACTACAGATTACATATTGGTTCAAACGTACTTCATTTTTCTTCAGTTATTATGTTATTTTAGAGGTGTAGTGTCTTTGTCACACACAATAGAAGACTACAGATGACATTAAATTTCATGTAAACATGTTACTGACAATATATAGACCACTACAAAATGAATTAAGTTGCAGATGTCAACTGGATAATAAAAAATCCCTTTTAAAAAAGTTGTGACTTAAGGGAGCATTTATATAAACCCTACAATGTCTACTTTGTAAACATCTTCTTATAAAGTGACAAACATAAAAAATAAGACATATTATCGCTTCTTCATTTTAACTTGATTTGGTGCTGCACTCTTCTCTGTTGTAGTCTCTGTCTCTCATATGCCTTATTCAAAGTCAGTTTAGCATGTTACAAAGTGCTTTAGAATAGTACAGCCACGCAAAATACCTTTATAATGGACATAATAGAATAAATGTAGATTGTACGGTAGGGACCTACTTAAATGTAGTGTAGAATATTAAACGTACATGTATAGAAATATAGACAGCTTTCAGCACGTCTGCCACTAACATTTCCCTTCTCTGACTTATTAGACCTTGTCATTTTACAAATGACTATTTGAATGAGGTGATCACTTTGTCCTTTTTAGCACCTGGAAATGCAGACAGGACATTCCCTCATAAATATATGGCCTACCAATTAGTATGTCATATTGATAATGTTAGCAGTTAAAAAACACAGAAGGAATACAAACTCTAAATCCAGTTTCAATTCTAATTGTCTTTAAACATAAGGATATCATAGTTTGAGTGTACTAGTGTGTGTGTGTGTGTGTGTGTGTGTGTGTGTGTGTGTGTGTGTGTGTGTGTGTGTGTGTGTGTGTGTGTCTTTAAGAAGTGAGAATTGGCTCAGTAGAGCTCACTCAGGCCTGCGGTTTTACGAGCTTTTTGCATCAAAGCCCGTAGTTGAAACTGTTTACGAGACAGAATCCGGACATGCTGTTAAAAAGAAAAATTAAAAAAGAACATTAGTAATAAAATCAGCGAATAACAACTAAGCATCACTAAAAATCATACAGTAGAGCTATCTGTGCGGTCTGAAGTAATATAAACATACCAAAGTAAAAATAAAACAAAGATGTGAAAATGACACTAAAAGGCAATATGGGGGGCAGATACTAGAACGCAGAGAGATATGACACAAAGCTATGAAAACAGAAGGTTTTCGAAACATCTAAACCGATAGCCATAAAGATGGGGCACATTTAAAATGCTTATATCTTGGATTATAAAAATGACAGAGTGGCAAATATAGTTATTGCATAACTGATACACAGGAACCTAACATATAATCTACAAACTTGCCATTTCTTACAGGTAGTTCGTGGCATGGTGACATCATTAGGGTCACCAATACCAACTTCCTGTAAGAAGTACCAAAATCTTAAATAATATGTCGAACTCCTGTATATCATTTGTGTAATTAATATATTTGGTATCCTTTGTCAATTTTACAATCCAAGATATGTTCCATCATTATTGCCCACCCTGCCACATCATTGCCTATGAAGTTAAAGTGTTCATTCCAAAAAAAAAAAACCTCAGTTAACAATCTGTGTTGTGAGAGAAATCCAGTCTATCCAACATCAAACAGAATACTTCCCACCATTTAAACATCTGCAGGTGAGGATTATGGTATTCATTATGATTTTATTAACTAGTTAGCATAACAGTGTGGCCCTAGCACAACAGTGCAACCCTGGCTGTGGTGTAATGCTTAATCACCTTCAGGAAGACATCCAGGTCGATGACCCCTCTGCGTAGGGCCTCCCCGAGGTAGAAGATGGTGTCCTCGATGGCGTTCTCCTCCGCATACAGGTTCAGTATTTGCCTGTAGAGGGGCGCGGTTGGAACTATGACATCATCAATGTCGCTGCTCTCTGACTGGTTGTCCATCTTCTCCAGCGCTGCTTTCATTTCCTCGTCTTTCTGCTTGAGGAGCTCGATATTTCTGTCCACATCCGTCTGAATGCAAGAAACACACAGGTAAATGCAAACATACACACACACGCATGCACGCACGCACGCTTGCAAACGCACACATGTACACATACACACTCACCTGAAGGCACAACAAAACTCATAGGACAAAGCAAAACTCATGGGACAAAAAGCAGCTGTACAGTAACATATTCTGAAGCAACATTTTGAACATCCAAACACCCTTTTCAAAACAGCTGATTATTTAATAATGGAGTAAACACTGTTCTTCCAAATCCTCTTCAACACTTGTTTGACCTCTATTTTCCCTAACTCTCTCTTCCTAACTCTCTCCCTTTTACCATCACTTGTCCAAATCTGCCAATCATTCACTAAATTGCTGTCTCTTACCATCTCTTGTCCAATTTTGCTGATCATGTCCTCCAGTCTCTGATGCCCCCTCTTAAGGTCCTCCTCGGTCTTCTTAAGGGCGTCGAGCTCAGCCTGGGCGCGGTCCATCTCCTCTTTCATCCGCCAGCGCAGCTTGTCGCTCACCGCAGACACCAGCGACGCTCTGATGGTGTCCTCGCCTATAGTGGCATCGCGACTGGGACCTGATGGCACCACACACACACACACACAGAGTGAGAAACATGCAAACACACACATAAACACGGAGACACAAACATACACACCCATCCACACTTACAAACATATACACACAACAGTGCGTACATAAAACACACACACACACATACACAAAGGGATGCACACGCACACACACTTACAAGAACAAGTGACAGTGTAGACATATACACAGACACGCACACACACAAACAACAATCATACATACACACAAATGCACAAGAACAAGTGACAGTGTAGACATACACAGAAGCGTGTACACACACACACACACACACACACACACAAACATAACAATCATACACACACACACAGACACCCAGCCACACACACACCTGTTTATATCTGTGGGTGTATCATTACACACACACACACAAATCTTACCAAGTGAAAAGACTTTGGTATGTGAAGTTAGGGATAAGAAAAGATAAGTTAAGCAGACATATTGTCACAACCAGCAAGAGTGCCCATACCTGTGGTGACACTGGGAGACACTGGGGGGGTGAAGTGGCCTGGGGGAGGGCCAGCAGGGTAGGAGCCCGTGGCAGGATAGGGGTAGCCCTGAAAACTGCTTGATCAACACAAGGATAAGAAGTATGGTATGTTGTGTATGAAGAAAACTGTTTCCGTTTTTTTTTTTTTTTTAAATTAATTAGGCATTTAACCAAGTCTTTTCCCAACGATCCACATACTATGCATTTTTAGTGCAGGTAGTCTGAACCCTCATGGTAAGTTAGCACTGCATGGCACTGAGTTCTCAAGAAGCTTTTGTTTAAGTATCAAAGAGCACACCTGGGGTTGGGTGAGCGAGGAGGACCATAGGAAGCAGCTGGGCCAGGCATATAAGCAGCTAGAACATAAAATATTTTAATGACAATAACAACAAAAAATAGTTATGCAAACATCAACACAAATGGGCAAAAACAAATGTGATCAAATTTGAATAGGTTACAGAATAGGTTCATTATGATTCACCCTGAAAACAGTTTCATACGTAACATTGGTATGAATGTCATACAGGATTGTGGCATGTGTCTTCAATCATAGCTGGTTACAATATAGAATGATTGGCAGTGAGTCTTTAAAAAAAAGTAAAGCAGCAAGCCAAAGTGAGTAACATGGCTGTGTCTCAAATGACTCACATTCTGTCATCCATGTACACCTTCCAGATCATTCAGAACTAGGCATCTAAGACTGTAAACCTTAGATTGGTCAGTGTAAGATTAGTAAATATTAGCAGTGATTCTCTGGCAGGGAGAGTTAGCCTGAGTGCAACTTGACTCTTGTGCAGACATTCATCAATAACTCACTGCTGGTTGGACCGGCTGGCTGGAAGGGCTGGTAGGGTGCTTGTGTGGTAGGCCGCGAGAAAACAGGTGGCTCCTCCCCGAATACCATGATCATTACCTGGATTAGGCTGAACAAGTCTGACTGGGGCTGAGAGCACAGAAGGAGATAGGAGAAGAAGAGACGTGCTTTAGCGCCGGCAGGCAAACAGCAAACAGCACAAACACACAAACAGATCGGCTAAAGACAGCAATACCAGGGGCATCGAATCCAAGTTAAAATATGTCAAAACACGCTCAGAGCATACTTTGGGGATGGGAGGTAAGTAATAGAGTTTGAGGGGAAAGGGAGGGAGGCTACCATTAGTGTGCCACAGTGTCAGCTACTAGCCTTTGACACAAGTGGAAGCTTGTACTTGTTACTGTGCTTCACCACCCAACATCAATTCCATGGAAAAAAACAGTGGATTTAAACTTAAGCATTCTGATGAAATAAGTGTTTTTTAATGCATGTGGTATGCCACATCAAAGTTAGTCACAGCGGAAAAGGCAAACATCATTCTACTTAATAAAAGCATTTTGAGTCATCCAGTCTACTTTGTCATACTAAAAAAGACAGACAGATTTAATAATTGGTTGTCTCTCTCTAACTTTTAGAGACAACTGGTAGACAACCAGAATACATCAAGGATTCTCTGGAGGATCGAGTCTCTGAATTTAAGTCTCTGGATCAAGGACTCACATGTTTCCATTCGTGCAGGTAGGGCAGGTAGACTTTGCCATTGGCATCCACGTGCTTCCCGGTCTTGATCATCATGGTGTGGGTGGGCTTCACAAAGCAAATTGGGGGATTATAGGGGTAGGTGTCCAGAAGCCAGACACAAATAGGAATGTTGTACGTATTCCCTACAAGAGAGCACAGGAGAAAACACATACCCACACTTCTTATTATATTATGGAGCCAGATTAGATTTGTAACTGGTCTATAAAAATGATTTAGGATAATTTCATAGATGTTAAAAAAAAACATGGACATGTTTTCCCCCAAATGTATGATACTGCTCATAGGCCAGAAAATAACATCAATCATATGCCAAGCAGTTGAGTACAACATCCCAAACAAAGATATTGATCCAGGATAAGATGGCTCCCATGTGTGTCTTTGTTTTGTCTAGGGTTGCACATTTTGTCTGCCCTTGACTGTTAGATAGGCATAACAGAACCACGCTCGCATAGGAGAAAACAGAAGTAAGGGACAAAGAATAAAAAAACACCATAACACCTTTAAGTGAGCATAAAGGTTTAAAGGTAATTGGTAAACCTAGTCTACAATTTCTGATTTTAAGGCTCCTAAGGCTACAAAAGTACCCAACAAAATACAATGAAACTGCTTGATTTCAAGGGGGGGGGGGGGGGGGGGGGGTATTTTACCTCTGTAGCTTACAGGCACAGTCCCTGTCAGGCTCATCAGTTCCCTGCTGGAGCCATCATTAAACACTGAGAGGAAAAGAGACAGCAGATAGTAGTTATGCCATGTGCGCACAGTCTTCAGCCATGTGTTTGTCTTCATTTGGTCAAACACATAGTTATTATATATAGTACATACTATGTACATAGCACATAGTAATTATTGCAAACAAATGTTCAAACATTCTCACCCTAACCCACTCTAATGACACCACAGTGTGTCTACATTAGACATACCAGATGTATTCTTTATATACATTCTACAATGACAAGTTGAAGTAAACTTATTCTACCTTGTACAATGACAACCTGCAGTTTACCATGGCACAGCCTAGAATAGACTGTCGTATTTATAGGTGTTGATGCTGATATGCTGCTTCAATGATTAATGCACCAAGATAGCCAAGGATAAACTTAATTCCCAAAGGTTCACCGTACCGTATGAGTCCATTAGAGGCTTGAGATCCTTGTACTGAGTGATGACATTCGTGATTTCCCGAACTGTCAGATCCCTGTATTTGTAGCCCTGTGGATGTTAAAAAGATACAGTTTCCTATTTCATAGAAATGACGCGAGTAGACTACAGTAGTTTCAAGTCTGCGTAATGTAGGCTAATGTAATAATATTTGTAAATTCTGTGGCCTATGTAGGTCTGTAAGGAAAACGTGTGTGATGAGAAACAAGACGAAACACAGATGTTCTAAACAAAACCTTTACAAGCTACATGTAGCTTAGCAGCATACAGATCAACATTTTTAATCAAATGCAAATTTCAAATAGGCGAGTGGACTTAATTACTTCGCCAAGGGCAAAAAAACTTAGGCTAAAGCAACACATGAGATGAGAAAAAGAAAAGTAACGAATTGGAACTTACCTTTGCCAACATTTTTCGGAGTGCATTTTCGTTGACTGCCATTTTATAGCGAATCGTGTTTAAAAAACAAGAGTAAATAATGTATCGCCCACGTTTAACTTCACTTCTTTGTGCGACAAAGAGATACCCCCTTCGATCAAATTGGCATTATTTTAGTGAAAGGTCTGGGTAAACAGCCGACTAAACGTCAGATCATTCTCTCTTCAGGAATCTGGAAAACTTCCTCATAGTTTGTGACCAGCTGACTGCATGGATTGGGCGCGTTCGCGATACGCAGAGAGCGCATAGGTTGTACTCACAGGCCTTGCACGCGGGCGTAAATTTATGTAACAACCACTGTTGCGATTAGAATGAGGACACTGCAAACTATCTAATGGCCCTTGTGTCGTTTCACAGCGTACTTGCTAATCCAACACTTAAACCAGAAACGGTCCATGGTCTTGTCAGCAAACTTTCGATTGTTTTTTTTAACAACTCGAACAACAAAATGGAATTCGCCTTGCAGAACTGTGCGTGTTCTTTAGAATGATTGTCTCTGCTTACAATTTCACAAGCACAACACAAGCTACAATTCAAGATGAGAATGTAGCATATATTGGTCAAAATATGGGACGTAACATTATATGTAGACACTGGTGAGTGCAGTAAAACCACAGAAGTGTTAAATGTGATTGTACAAGTTAAAAAAAACAGCTGTTGTTGTATAGTAATGTGCTATAGTGTTTTTTAACCCTACTATAGTAAATATGTAGTAGGCTACTACAACTATAGTTCACTAAAATATACTAGGCCTACTATTATATTGCTATAGTCAGGTTAAATACACTATAGTATTTACTGTACTAAATATGTGGTATTCTATAGTTTATACTAAAGTATAGTATTTTTTTCACATGGGGCCCTTTCAACTTAATATTTCTAATTAAGTCAATCCATTTCCTCTCACCATCACTGGTTCTTGCAGGTTGTCTTCCGTTCAAATCACAGCAGCAGTCAAAAGTGGAAGACTTTTGTATTTAAACTTAGAAAAGCACACACATCGTAATGTCTTCATTAGGGGATGCTGTGGTATTACAGGGTATATTTAAATACAAGTATGTTGTGCAAACTATGTGGTAGTATTGGGTACTAGCCTATGTGTAGCAAATTATGCAAAACAATCTATCTTTAGGACCTTGCTGCAAAACAGTATATGACCATGGAATGGTATATGGAATATGAAAAACTACACAAAATAAACAAAAAGTGAGGACATTTGTGTTTGGTAGATTATTCCTTTGTAATAACATCATTTTTTGGCAGAAAGTTTTATACTGTTGAAAAGCCGATTACTTTCCCTTTTAAATGTATATCGTTAATAAGGAGCATGCATGTGAGGGATGATTTGGTGGCACTTATGACAAATTTGGCCAATTTTTGGTTAGCACTCATGGATGTTCACAAATAGTCAATTGTTTCACTTTTTCCTTGCCATTACTACACACACGGTAAAGAAATAAAGGCAGTCGGACACACTGAAATGCTAAAGTTACATCCTTTAATTCTGCTCCCCACTCAGAGGTAGAGACAGCTCATCATAGCAGCAGACACAGTAGTAGGTAGTGGGTGATTTCTTTCCAACCTCAAAAACTAAAGTAAGACCATTTTTTAAGAGCCGACACAAATGAAAAGCAAACACAGACCTCAGAGATGGGTGAGAAAAAAAAACAAATGATAAAGGCATTTCATTATGACAGTTCCTTACAGCAGTCCAACATTCAGTTAAAGTCATGAAAAGCACTCAAGTATCAATCTGACGGTGGTGTATAAAGTACATTAGTAAGAACACACAGGAACTTATTCACATTTAAAATACACTCACAGTTAAGATTCTGTCATTTTCTGTTTTGTACAATAAATACTTTACTTTGTTACCACAAGTAAAATCCGAGCTGATTTTTAAATCATGCTTAAACTAAGTGACGCTAAGACTGAACTGGAATAACGATGGTACACAATGACTCTTTCTTTGAAATGCATGGTGTACCTTGTGGAAAAATATATTCCTCAAGTAATTTAAAATTCAAAAAGAATGGTATCAAGGAACAAAAGACATAATACAAAATAGTTGACTTTGTAAAGCGTTTTTTTTAGATACTGTCCAATACAATGAAAGTTGCTTGTACAATATGAACCAGGGCAAACCTGGGTGGCAAATTTGTTTTCCACAAAAACAAAGATATTTTTTAAAAATCTGAGTTGTGATAGGTGGTTTGTTATTTCGGCAGAGGGAAGTAGTCTCTATCACAGTAGGTTCACAATGATCATTTTCAGTGAAGCAAAATGCTCTGGTACCCTGCCATAACAAGCAAGAACTGAATGGATAACACAAGCACACATACACAAAACACACATTCCCATACCCTCTAAAAAAGAGGATAACACCAAGACACTAGACTCGTAGGTAAAGAAGCCATAAATACGTCGGGTTTCAGGGCAGTCGGACTATTACGATTGAGAGATAAACCCCTCTTTTTTGAAAATTAGTGGATGTTAGCGTATCTGACAACATGGTAACATGTTCACGTCTACTATGGTTTGGCTAATTTACCCTAAAAGGGAATGTCACCTGGTTTCACCACTACAGAGCACATGGATAAAAATGTCAGTTCCATATCTCTATATATGTAATCACTTTTAAAGGTTCATGCTATTTAACGGCACTAAACACTCACTGGTCTTCCTTGTTATACTCGTGTCTTTTACAATAAATCCAACATGGGGCCACTGTATTGATAACATGTCGTCAACCAGAACCATCACTACATATAATAATAATAATAATAATAATAATAATAATAATAATAATAATAAATTAGCCACTGCTCAACACTCCGACGGTGTGCCAGTAACGTACTGCATGAACAATGTGAAATCCAACAAAAAAAGCAGCCATGGCTTTTCTTGGCTGTCATGCAGGAGGAAAAAAAAGAAAGCCTTTTCATTCAGGGAGACATATCCACTGTTGCAACAGCCAAATACAACAAGAGAACCATTTTAATATCATATCCTTTCAATCCACAAAAAAATATCCTCTCACCCTTTTTTTCCATCGCAAATAGTGGGTGTTCCAGATGTGTGTGAAAACCTGAAACACCAATAACATCAAGAAATAGGCACGGTAAAAACACACAGTACATGTTGACACTCCTCTAACCTTAAATTTAATAATTATCCACACAGGACATGTCAGATCTCTATGTCCATAAAGTCACCGGTTACCCACAATCATCCTGAGCCTATGCATCAAACAGTGATGCCTAAAAAAACACATCAGGAAACCTCTTACGTCTCTGCCTAATATGCCAGTCCTGTGTAGCCATACTGACCCTACGGGGAGTCCACAAACTTGTGTCAAGGTCTCTACTCAGGCACTCGTTTAAAAAGAAGAAAGCCAGCAATGCCTGGATGATGGGGAAAAAAAACAAAACAAAAACAAAAACGCAGTCCAAACAATTAGATTCCAGTATTAGTAAACCACCTTTTTCAATGACTAGCCCGTAAGCGCTGTGCAGGGCTTCTGGGATTAGTGTGTGGGCCCAGGTGATCAGTGGGCAATAGTAAAGGCCGACACATACTCTTCAGTCCCATCAGTGAGAAGGTCTTCCACAAAACATGGTGACAGGTCTCTGCAGGCTTGTGTGGTGACATTTTAATATTTTCCCCACAAGGCAATGTGTACAGACATCACCAAGTCCGATTTTTTTTTTTAACCACTCACTGTACCTTGACTTTGTAAAATTTAAAATACTATTGCACTGAGACTTGTGTTGACCTCACTGCATATCAACAACAGTCACCACATGTCCTATTTTTAGGGATAATGCTCTAGGTGTGTTGGAGAAAGACCTGTGGGCGCCTGGTCTGCATAACACGCACGCACACACTCACTCACTCACACACTCACACACACGCACGCACGCATACACACACAAAATATCCTCTGAAGCAGCTGGTCATCATTACACTGTAGATCAATTGTCCTCAGTGGTAGAGTGTGACCATCTTCTTCCAAATACAATTAAATACATACACAAAAAGCCAAAACAAACCCTAAGGCTTATAAGAATGCATCGATGTGCCATCAACAGGTCCGCTTCAAATAAAACAAATCTGAGTGTAGTATTGAGTGGCTCAGCCGAGGCTAGCCCAGTGAGGAGACTGTAGTGGTCCAGGTCTGAGTCCGTGCTTCAGTCTGGGCTGTCCCTCGAGACAAATGCTGAGGGGCTGTGGGCTGCCTCCGGCTAGTGGATTCAAACTCAGGCTCAGGCTCGCGGGCACTTGTGCGCGAAGCTGAGAAGCTTCCCCCTTGTCCCGCAGCACGTCAGCGGAGGTGTAGCGTGTGAGGTCCGTTCAGCTGCTCTGCTCCTAAACTCTGATCCACAGGGGGCCATATTGCCTGCAAAGGAAAGGGTGAGAGGTGATGTGTGAGGGTATATGGACACAAAGCCACAAACATACACACGCTTGTGCACACAATTCAGACACAGAATGTGTCCTTATTATGACAAAGCATATATTTAGGTGCAAAGGTCAAACCCTTAACCTCTCCAAAAAAAGATATCTCGCCCAAATAAAACATGTTTGACGCACACAATTTATAGAAAGCAGAGATCACACAAGGACTAGTCACCTGGTCATGACAACACACAGCGACACTTGAAGCAGTCCTGTCCATTGTCATCAGGCGGGTTGAGCTTCCTCAGTTTGTGCTGCCTGATCTCTCTCACCAGGGTGTAAAAGGCATCTTCCACTCCCTGCACAACACACATAAACGCACACACAAACCCATTATCAATTCTGTTGTATGTCACCATAGACATAAATGGACATATTGGTTGTGCATGTGGAGTAGCCTTAAACAGACACCAAAAATAAGCGCATAGGGAGGGAAGCTCAAATGTCAAGGTGTTGGATGTAACCAGAGACAAAACTTTATTAAACACAACTCTAAAACACCAACCATACATTTCATTCATTATTTTACCACGGACATAGTCTATTATGTCACTAATGTAGTCTAACCAGTGGTGATGGTACCTTTATATTATAAACAGAATTTTGCCTATATGACCGCAATTCAAATGTCAATTTTTTTACTACTCCGACATTGTAAGTCGCTTTAAACAGAAGCGTCTAGTCAATGTTTTAACATTCATACTTACCCAAACATTACGCCTTGGACTATCCAACTCTGATTACAGAAGAATGAAGTCTGCATTGTCTCCAAGAATGGCATGGCAAAAGCATGGCTATGTATGCAGGTGGGTGAGTGGGCGTGCCGTACCTGTCGGGTCTTGGCTGAGGTCTCGATGTAGGGGATGCCATAGCTGCGGGCCAGCTCCTGGGCCTGACGCGTGTCCACTGTGCGCGCCGGCAGGTCACACTTGTTGCCCACCAGCACCATGGGCACGTCGTCTGAATCCTTCACTCGCTTAATCTGCTCCCTGCATGCACACAAGTCAAGCCAAGTCAGGTCAGCTTTACTGTCAGTTACTTACGTGTGCTAGACGTACAAGGAATCGACATTGCGTTTCTTACTGTCCCATTCATAGACAAGACAGGACAAACATTAAAGAAAAACATTAAACATTGAAGTGCAAAGACATTAAACATTACACATTAAAGTGCAGGACAAGACAATATGAAGTATACACGCACAAAACCCTCAACCTTGGCTATATTTTTAAGGCAACAGGGGGAGGTGTTGGTGATTTTAAGAATACAGGGTGGAAGGTGGCATTTATTCACTTCATGGTCACTACTTTCCACCTCCATTTGGCCCACCCTCAGGCTATATTTCATTCTAGCACTTGGTTTCCTTGAAATGAAATATGTAAAGGGCTAATGGCTGACAAGGTGTTATGGTATCAAGATTTTATGCACAATCAAGGTCCTAATGTAGCCATGATGCAGAACATCTGAACATTCCTGCATTTTATTATAAGGCTTTGTGTCACAGCTGCATTACTACCTAAACTGTGCATTAACTTTAAATACCTGGACACTCTGTCATCCATTATCCCTTACACAGGACAATCACCACAAAATAAGACTTCCACCACACATCACTTCTCAACCCGGTGCAGAGTGCTCTCCACAGTCCCACCTGTACTGGTGGATGTCCTCAAAGGACTTGGTGTTGTTGATGGCAAACACACAGAGGAAGCCCTCGCCAGTCCTCATGTACTGGTCCCTCATGGCACTGTACTCCTCTTGACCGGCAGTGTCTAGAATGTCCAGCAGACATGTCTCCCCGTCAATCACCACCTGCTTCCTGTAGGAGTCCTATCAAAGACGACCATACGCCACAAGGGCATTAGCATTCCTCATTCACAGATATTATGTGACAAATTGACAGCAATTTATTAATATTTGTACAGAGTTTTAGTCTAATACATCCATAATACAGGCATGACTTGAAACATACAAATGATCTCTGACTACAGCAGGTAGTAAATAACTGAACACGTCTTACCTCAATAGTGGGATCATATTCATCCACAAAGTGGTTCTGAATCAGCTGAATGGTGAGAGCACTTTTGCCAACACCACCAGCCCCCACGACCACTAACTTGTACTCGGTCATTTTCTCAGAACCAGCTGTGAGGGAAAGAGGAAAGAGGGAAAGAAGGAAAGAGAGAGAGAATGATCAACTGAGCCAAAGGGGGGTTTTCCAATGCTGGGAAACCCCCTAATATTCCAGGTAGCATAGTTACTAAAACACACTGGGCAAACAAAAAATTTGTTGTGGGAGCCAATAAGCTCAAAAGACAGTTTGGGGAGCTCTGTGACAAAGAGATGGCCACTCCATGCCATCTGCAATGACACTTGTGAAATCATGACATGTTGCTAAACTGAACTGTGAACACATGCTGAAGCAGTCACAGCGGTCATATCTAACATTTTAATCACCTCCTCCTTTTGGGATGATTAAGCAAAGCTTTCATCAGCACTCAGAGCAGTTCAGGTTCGGCTCAGGAGCGTCATGTCTAAATCTGTGACTGGGAGCAATTCATGACAAACAAAACACACACCCACCAAAGGAGTCTGTGGAACGTTGCAGAGCACTGTGCTGCTGACGCGAACGTTCTGTTCCACAAGCGCCGTTGCCACCACTTCCTGGACTGTCCTTGGCAACCGCTCACCTTTGCTGCTGTTGCTACGACAAAATGAAGCAATTCGAATGGAGTGACGCACGCACCGCACAAAACAAGCTCTTTCAAGCGGCCCACGGTCTAGGCCACCCACACACCTCCACAGGGTTTTCCCTGTGTCGCTGAAGCTACTGCTGCTGCCGCTCCAATAAGGAAGAGCAGTGGAAAACCGGCACAGGTGACAACGACGTAGGCCTACTTTATAGCTACCTCTTTCATACCGACAACACAGGGACGGACTCAAAAATTCCCCCAACACGTACTTCCAGCCAGCCAGTGAGTGTTATGGATGGTCAAAGTCCCTAAAAACATTATTTTGGAATGACTTGTCTCTTACTGTGTCTAAACATGTAAAGGTAAACAAACACTAAAAAACAGACACAAACATAGATGTCAGTGGAGGAATTAGTGATATTCCTAATTGTACGTTAATCTCGGGATGGATTTATTACCATCTATTTCCTCCTATGCCAAGACTCAAATGTCAACCTCAGGGCACGGTGAAAATGTTCTGGTGACAAGTTATATCACAGAATCTTAGCCTACCTTACCTGCACCAGATTATATCTCATCTGAATTTTTACTGAGGCTGTGGCAGGGAAGCTGAAATGAGAGCAGCTTATGGCATCTTGTGACTGACCAAGTAATCTGACCAGTAAAATAACAACAAAACAACTACTGGCTTCTGCTAATCCAAACATGCTCAGTTTTACTGTCTCTATTTTGTTTTAACTTTGAACAGTCGACCCCTACCTACATCACCCCTTTCAAACAAACCCAATATGGAGCATGTCCTGACCGCAATCGCTACAGAGAAATGTGCAGTCTGGAAACAGCATCTTCATTCACAAAAAGTGGCATGGAATGTAGTAGTTTTTAGGTACGGTACCAAAACCTGCCAGTGGGACTGATTAAACTTGTACACTGAACCGGTAATACCTGACCCATGCCGGTTGGTGGGAATGGCCTAATAAAGATGCACCCCAAACAGCATCCCTTGACATGTGACCCTCAGTTTTCAACCCTCATGGAGATCTATGTAAGCAGATCAAACACCATGTCCACAAAACACCACTGAAGCTCTTGTCACTTAGCCCCAGTATGGTAACTAACTTGAATTGGTAATGGGTTTAGGCTACTTGATCATAAGCCATGCCAGGTACCCACTCAGGAATTCTGTCTGGGTTGCTTACTGCTGTAGATGTTTGTAATGTCATGTGTTCACATTAGTAGCTCACAGTCAACAATGAATATTGTAAATTGTATGACCTGTGAGAGCAGGCTACTCTTTTAAAAAAAAAACAATACGAATGGTACATTAGCAACATACACTCCTAATTGAACATGTTAATAATTTTATGTGAACAACATAATGTCCTTCACATTGAGAGATAGACCCTTCCCTGATCATTTGGACATGGATAAAGTAGGAAAACCGTGGTGTAGAAACTCAGAAACCCCACTGTAACACGTGTAAGCAGGTTTAAATCGAAAGGTATTATTTGCATGGTCGTTGGTTATGTCTGTACATAGTCGGTTATGGGTTGGGAGTAGCCACCTTCAGATGGAATTCTGTGTGCTTGTAGATGGGAATGTTTTTTTGGATATTTATTAAGATACTTAACTGAAATGGCAGAGGTTTATTGACAACTGTGCTGTTGGCCGTCATTCCAGACTTCGTTTTAAGATCACAAATAAACAGGGTGTTTTAAAAACACGGTGACTATCAAGTTTGATTTCTGCAGCTAACCCTGCACTTCTAAGGAATGAAACGTGGTATTTTCGGCTGCATTGCTACATACAATGTATGAACTTACACATACTGACTAACAGTGTGTTACTGTTTTTTTCAGTCGAGTGTTACAATGTTTAGTTGGCCTGTTACGGGGCGTCACCCCTGCAGCTAAACACAAGCAACAGAAGGCGAGGCCAGATGCCAAACATCTCGCTCTGCCCGATGATTTTCTTCCCAAAATGTGATTTATTTAAGCTTTTTAGGGCAGTCTCGGTCATACATACACGAAAACCAACTTAGATGACGATGTTACAGAGCAAAACTCACGCTACACGTCAGGGAACTGTAAAGACATCATTTGATTTTTTCGACTGGCATGTAAACAATGTAGCTAATTTCAATCGGGTGGGGATTTTTCCTTGTTGCACTGCAATGGGGCAAGTAAAAGTAAATCAAGATGCATTTTCGAAAACTGCTAGCTGAGACAGAAATCAAGATAAGCCATCGTGTCCAAACAGCAACATTTTACTGTGATCTGGGAAAGCAGTAAGGCTTTTGTAGCATCCATAAACCAATGGTCAAACACGAGTTCACTCCAGCTTTAAGATGTTCTGAATGGAGGATAAGCCCACCCGCACAGTGGAAAAACAGAAGACATTCAATGTCTTTGAGTAAAACTGAAAATATGTAATATACTTACAAACACACGACGCAGTCGATGTCCTCGAGGACAAAAAGTGATGAGATCCCTCCGAGACCAGTAATTACCAGGAAAGAATATTCGCTCTGGTCGTGTTGCACGCTTTTTTAGCGCACTCTGGTCAACGGCGTGATTTTATTTGTTTCTCTTACCATTCACTCGAAGTGCCTTTCGCCATTTTCAGTCGTGATAGTGTCGTCATTACTCTACGTTAGCTTGTAACCCGTGGGTCCGACGACGCTGGCGAGAAGGCAGAACACCCGGTGAGGTCAGAGTAGAATGCAGTGAACAATGTGCAGCGCGCAGGGGAAGGCGGGAGTGAGCGCGTAACCGCAGCCCACGCCCAAACTCCTCAACAGTGAAAGTGTGGCGCACAGGCCTGTGGCAGCACACACAGTGGTTGGTAGGCCTGGTGGTACACACTTTGAAAACACACCACTGATCCACTAAGCACAAACAAAAAAAAACACATTTCGATCGAACTTGGTGCATAGTATAGAGCCTATGCATAAATGCAAATTTAAGGTGAGTCTCATAAAGAATTGCAATAAATGATTTTTATGAGAGTTGCAGATTTTCAAATTAACAAAGAGATGTCCCCTGATATCTATACTGTACGGTAGTATGATAATGTAATTACACATTACAAATAAACTTACACATCTACAAATAAACTAGTGGTATTGAGATTCAAAAAAACTTTTAAAACAGTGCTCTTCCACTGTCCTAGTAATTTTACTATATTAGTGTTATAACAGTTTTATGCACATAGCAAGTCAGGTAGACCTGTTCTCAACAATGCAATTTTTAAAATTAATTAATTTATTTTATATATGCACTATCCGCCTTGATTTTGGATAAGTCTGGTTTGAGTACTCCAGTCATTGGCATATTTACAGTTAAATGTTCATTCCAGCAGGGGGCAGCAAGTGTCCCTGAGTTCAACCCAAGTGTGTGAGGGCCAGTAAGCTTTATCGACACTCGGTATATTTAAACAAAAACCATCAGTAGGAAGTGAAAAATAAAACCTGAAAGCCTTTTACATTTGGTACAGCTGACCGCTTTTAGGATTCATTTCTTTAGAATGGAAGTTCATGACCCCATGTTGCTTATTGCTTTTACAGTAGCAAAGGCAGAAGAATGAATTTCCACTATTGCCCTAGTCCTCCAATGGCTCTGCAGTAACAAGGTGAGTTAGTGTTGGAGAGCACAGGAATCTACTGGAGCACACTGTTCTGTGGAAGGAGCCATTTGCTTTGAAATGTGGTCAAGGTGGTGGTGATGGATCTTCAGAGGTCCCGGATTGAACAGAACACTATTTCCACTATTTCCAAGTAAAAGGTGGTAGTGGAGAGTTTGCAGATAGCTGTGCATCCATCCTGACACCAGGCTAAATTGGAGGCATAACAGAGATCACATAACAGAGAGTCCACAGGAAAGAACAGAGCACAATCTACTTTTTGGGGGCCTCTTTGTTTTCATGTGTGCAGCAACATGCTGCATGCATTTTACTAATCTGTTGTTGCGAGAACAATTTTCTTTTCAGTCAGTTGCTGAAGCAGTAGCATCAGAGCCAGCAGTTTCAGGAAAGTGAACAAGCTGATTAAAAAAGTTGGCAGGGTGTGGTATACTGTGAAGCTCCCATGTTGCTCTTGAATTCTGTTCTTTGCTTTGCTTTGCTCCTATCCACATGAAATGACCCAGAAATATTTAGTGGCAAAGGCAGTCCGGATTCTTTAAATGCTCAGAGAAGGTGCTTCAGTTCTTCCTTTCAAAGCCCCTTTATGATAGTGCTCATTGCTGCCAATCAATTTGTAACAGATTATTAACACCCACCTCCCCATAACTGTATATGGATTCTTCTAAACTGACTGCTATCTTTTCCTAAAACCATTATGAATTAATCTTTATCTTTCTTTGATCCCATGATGTGTCCCATCAGGTGAAGGTAAAATGTATAATGGAAGCAATAATAATTAAAATGCAAATAGGACCCTATAGTGTTGTCTGTTTAGAGGGATGCAAAAAATGAATTCTGTACTTAGAAAGTAAGTAATTTTACCTAGAGTGACAAAACATGAGATAAGAACTAAGTAACCACAAACACAGAGACCGAACTAGTATTCACGTGAAATACTAGGGAAAAGTGTTACAAAAAAACTGAGGAATATATTGAAACAATTTCCAAACTATTTCAGAATACATGAAAAAAAATAGAGAATATATAAATACATAATAAAGAATCTCTCTCTTTCTCTCTCTCTCTCTCTCACCCTCTCTCTCTCCACAATGTGCTTGCTTTCTTTTAGTAAAACAGCAGCTTGGTCATGTGACCTTTTGTGTGTGACCATAATGCTGTCTGTCATTGGCTGCTCCTTTTGAAAAAGCATCTGTCTCCAAGGAGACACGATGAGGCAGCTCCCCACTCCAAAGTCTTCTTTTCCGCCTCCTGTCACAGAGTCACATCCCACTCTTTTTCATCTAACCCAATTCCCCTTTTCTCTGTCTTTTGCAACAGTCTTCTTCGAAGCAACCCATTGGAGGTAAGTCACTGCTTTATTGTGGGGTTTTTTGCTCAACATAAAAATAATTCCAATTAAAGTACATGTACTAATTTCAACAGCCAATGTTTCCAAGATACTGTTTTTGTACTTTAAAAAATTGTGACAATGACATCATTTCTAATCAGCTTTCAAAACCTAATGATTTATTTTCCCTGGTCTATTGAAACTGAGTAATACGGAATTACTGGGCTGTTTAGGAGCAGGAACATAGTTAAGTGGTAGGAAATTATATCTTCATGTAGGTGTGGAATTATTACTTATTAAGCCACAATAACACTATGTGTAATTTATAACTTTGAAAACAATGCAATGTATTTGTGATGGTAAACACAGCAAAACACGTTATTGTCCTACTCCATTACTTTCCTCTAAGTGTCACAGCTTTAACATCCATAAAGAAATGACGTGTTAGTCCAGACTAGTTGACATAGGATACTCATACTTATCAATTCCTGTCATGGAACTGGCAAAGATGATGCCAAACACACAGTATTGGTCAGGTGAGACACTGCTGTTTAGATGTCCGTCTCTGTTTATCTGGGCTTCATGTGATCCTATCTAAACTGGTAACTGCTGATAAGATAGAAGTGTAAATGAACCACATGAATGCACATGCTTGGGGATATTGTATGCGTGCATGTATACAGAGAGATTGTGTGTGTGTGTGTGTGTGTGTGTGTGTGTGTGTGTGTGTTTGTGTATGCATTTGCTTTTTTATGTGTTTGCTTTCAGTAAACAATTGTGTGTGTGTAGATGACTCACTAGATGTCACAAGATGCCTGCTTTGTATTTGGAGAGCTAATACCGTGCCACTGCCAGAAAAGACATAGATAGCTGGGTTTGAATATATGTTTCCGTATGTGTGTGTGTGGTTGTTTGTGTGGTTTGTGGAGGTGTTGGTGTGTATGGTTTGTGGTGGGGGTGGGGGAGGGTTAGATAGGCGTGTGTGGTCAGTGAGAAGATTTTTTATTTGCATACCCTTTCATAAGAAGAGTTTAAGTAGCCACATTCACAGGAATACTCTCCAAAAAGAGAAAGACAGAGAGATAGAGAGAAAGAAAGAGAGAGAGAGAGAGAGAGATAGACAGAGAGGGGGGCGGGAGGAGCTAGCACACCCATTCCATTAAGTCCAGAGAGAAAAAAGAAGCGAGGCGGGGCTGGGCTGTGACTGTGGGGCAAACTACAGGTATGCGTGTGTGGGTCAGACAGAGAGAAGGGAGAAGAGAGAGAGTTTTGATTACAGGCCATGTCCTATAGTGGAAGTTACAAAGGAGCTGTACATTGAAACACACAGGAACGGTCCTCTCTCATTCTCTATTCCGACATATCAGAAAGGCAGCCATACTTCTTGTACTTCTTGAAGTGGTGGTGAACAGGCGGTCATCGCGGCCACAGCTACCAGTGACTGGACTTTACATATGGCACACTGACATACACACAGCCAGAACAGAGGACACAGACAAACAGGTGAGAGCCATATTCTTGTGCTGTCATGGTTAAATCATTTAAATCTGTTCTTGTATCTTCGTGTCTTTAGCGCTGCCCTTCTTTGACCTCGCAGCACCTGCTGCGGTTTTAAAACAGAATGTGAAAAAAGGGTTGAACTCTACTTTCCTTAGCTGTACTACAGTTATATACAATAACATATGTGTATGTGGGTGTGTGTTCATACGTTTTTGCATGTGTGTGTGTGTGTCTGCTAAGGGTAATACAATGTGTGTGTGTCTTTCTGTTTGTGTCTGTTTGGGGTTGAACCCTCACAGTACCAGACCCTCAATCTGTGTCTCATCCTCTTGCACTTTTTGGAGCAGCATCAAACCCGTGTGGTAAAAAGTGAGGGTATGACAATGTAAGCCTGTACATGCGTAAGAGCTTGTATGTTGAAAGTCTATGTGTCTCTGTATTTTTGTGTCAAACGAGGTCTCTGTCAGCTGAGACTGTTGGTTTGTGGGCACAGTGACTGTGTTTGTCAGTGTCAGGGAAATCAGTGAGGAACCACAGTGCCATAAACAGTATATGTTATGGGAAGTTCTCTCCTTCCTGTAAATCATTGTTTCTTAGCATGTTGTCATATTGCCGGCAAGTAATACAGACACTCTTGGTGCAAATTTGAAAGGTCTTAGAAGGTCTGACTTCTTGAAATCTCCGCCCCTGTTCAAAGCACATTGGCGCCCAGACTTTCAAATAAGCAATCAAATGATCGTATGTACTGTTCAAAAAACAACCGTTGACAGCTTCGCATACTCCTCGTGGAGGTCAAAAAGTAGGTCAAAGTAAAACTCTGTCAAAACACACTCAAGTTTGAAGTTTGATTCCGGTTCAAATTATACCTGTATTTTCAAAACATAAAATATTGAACATTGTAGATTTATAGTAAAAAAGTTTATTTTTCTTGTATTCAAAGTGAAAATAAGCAGTCATTCACAATATATGATTTAAAGGACATATGACATCTATCTATCTATCTATCTATCTATCTATCTATCTATCTATCTATCTATCTATCTATCTATCTATCTATCTATCTATCTATCTATCTATCTATCTATCTATCTATCTACGTATCTATCTATCTATCTATCTATCTATCTATCTATCTATAGAAAACTGTGAGAAATGGAGAGGCAGTTGACAGATGTCTATTTTTTACCAGAACTGATTTCATGGGTGGATGGCGAGCAATGTGTAGACAAAATGTCAGAGGCTACCATCTCATGATGGCAAAATAGGCCTCATGTTACTGGGAACATAGAAGAATGTGCACACCTGTGAAGGAAACCCACACTGTACACACACACACACACACACACACACACACACACACACACACACACACACACACACACACACACACACAGATACACACACAGACACACACACATACACACACACACACACAAATTCACTTAAATGATATACTTTTCATAGGTAATGTTTAATCATGTGTGGAAATATTTCAAAGACCAGTATTTACCTGGACGTGTTTAAAATGAAGCCACATTCATATGGGTATAGATATATCCCATATCATGTGTAAACAATGTACGTTATCTATGTTTCTTGTGTTGTTTGTTTGAGTGAAATTACATGGCAAAAGGAATGAGATGGAGGTACCTGAAACTCTGCATACCAAAAACCTGCCACTCCACTCTGCTTTTTTCCCTTTACTTCATTCTTGTAAACTTAGACAGAGGAGAAGCAGGAAGTCAGACAGAGAGAGAGAGAGAGAGAGAGAGAAAGAGAGAGAGAGAGAGAGAGAGAGAGAGAGAAAAGAGAGAGAGAGAGAGCTCTCTGACTCTACCCTCTGCACACAAAAAAGGAATGTGGCAGACTGGTTTGTGGTGGTTGCAGGTCATTGGCTGTGACAGTATCGGCCTGATGCTGCTCAGCTGGACTGGCTGAAAGCCGATACTCGTGTGAGAAGCTGTCGCACTGATCAGCTCTCTCCACTGCTGGTTCTGCCCCTCCAGCCCTGCACCCCCCCATCACACCTCCACCTGCACAAGCCCCTGCCTCTGGTCATGTCTGCACAGGCCGTCACAAAGGTGTCTGCCGCAGAGCCAGAGGTCAGTTAGACTGGTCAGTTAGACCTCTGTGTCTGTGACGATTCAAGGTCTCAAGCAAAGATTCTAGAGCACAGCACTCTAGAATCTTTGGTCTCAAGTGTGATTCATTCAAATCACTCAATCATTGAGATCCTTTTTTTGTAAAATGGGGTTTTTTCTCTATTCACTTTTTAACACAAAAAATGTATCCTATAGGTATTTGCCTATCAGTGCTAACTTTTTGTCAACTAATCAAGTTGAAAATTGTTGGTGCTCCAAAAATAAGGAAGACAGGATGGTTTTTTATTTTTTAGATTTACAGCAAGGTCACAATAACTTATCTCATAACCAATAGTTTTTCCACATCAATATATTTTACTGAGCAAAAATACTGTAGGTGAGTTGCAAGAGGTATATTATTTCATTATTTCGTGAAATATGACCTTCATAAATCTGTCCTTAGGTCATACCAAAACACACACACAGACTTTATGGCTTTTTTGTCTAGGTGGTGTAATAGGCAACACGTCCTCATCAGGAAGGCTTTGTACATAAACCTGTTTATCCGGTTTTACATTCGAACTCAACAAAAACACAGAGAATGTGTGCGTCTGTCGCTGAAAATCTCAGTGGGACTCTGAAGGTGTAGGAGCTCTTTCAGGAACGCTAGGACTCAGATCAAGAAATCGGATCACAGAAAAAGCTACCTGAAGAAATTTGGCATTTAACAGGGAGCGTTTAAGTGTTGTTTTAAAAGAAAACCTCTCTATCAATTACACACTTACACCATCTACAGAAATATGTCCCACATTCTTCGAACAAGCATGCTCAAGCTCAGCAGTTCATCTCCTCCTGTTTAAGACAGTAAGTCATTTGTCTTATCTATGCTAAATAATCCAGCTTTTTCAACAAAAATACTCATAACAAAGATGTTATAATTGAAGTGGTTGGTAATTCTGGCACCTTCTGTGATAATACAGTATGAGGAAAGTAAATAGATGCATTGTTGTTTTGCTACTCTGAAGCAGCAATGATTAAGATGAACAGCTGGTATAGTTTTAATGGTCATTAATGTGATTCTGCCAGTAGTGTTTTGTGATATATATTGTGTATAACTACAGAAGGACACTGTCAAGGTGAAGCACTGTGTCCATGCATCCTCTGATGCTTATTCCCAGTATGACATCACCTGACCTCAGCTTTTTAGATACTAGAGGTCATTTGTCATTAGCGTACCCTGTTTTGGGTTCTTAATGTCAATGCCGGTATTTCACTGTAAAGGAGAAACCTTCAGTTCTGGCTAAACATAACTGCTATTTGATGGCAAAACTTTAGATACTCCCACTTGAGATGGGCTGCTGTGAGATTTATATGGGTATCTGCAGGGCAGAGAGTTTTTTCATTGGACAGATGTTTTATACTGAGAGAGAGATTAGTGAATGGAGCTGCATGAAAGTGTAATTGTATTGTGTTTCATGTAGCGAGGAGTTGCCTATGAAACAAACAGCCTGTGCAGAATGACCCTTACTATATTTCAATAATTTTGGTAGCATTTTCACACACACATAAAAAAGAAAGAAAGAAAGAAAGAAAGAAAGAAAGAAAAGAAAGAAAGAAGTAACATATATAACTTATTACAGTGACATAGTTTTTTTTCAGTATTGCAGCATGCAGTGATTCATCTCTAAAAGAGAGGTCCAAACACACCAGCCCCACCCCCACCACATGCTGTAGCAGAAGGGGGATACCTAGCCAAGGTTAGGTAGCTGGAGGTTAACTCTTGTGAAATAACCAATGGTTACAAGAGTGAATGTTTACCCAAGGTTTGCTATTGACACAGCTAGAAAGGTATGACATGGGTTTTGAAACAGCTTCTCAAATGTCAGCACAGGTTTCAGAACAGACAAAAATTTAACACTCTTCTGAGATATTGCAGGTCATGTTCAGGGTGACAATGTGGTTTTCCTGTTTGACAAAGGAGTACTGCATTATAGGGAGTGCATTTTTGCTCAGTTTTGCTGTGTCAAATGTTCCATTAGTTGTTCAAATACATGAATTATTTATGATTCTTGGCAATTGTTTAAGAACACACACAAAAACACAAACAACAAAAATAACTTAATCTAAATCAGCATTCCCATGTTATGTATAGCTTATATTACTGTATGTGAGTTGGAAGCACATGTGGTATTTGTTACATTGCTATATTTGTTACTGACAAGTTATATTTCAAGGAAAAGCATAAAAGGCAATATTACATTAGAATTTTTGAAACACTTTTTTATGAAATACACTGGCATGTAGTGTGTTTGTCACATAAAACAGATAAGGGCAGGGTGTGTGTATGTGTGTGTGGGAGGGGGGGTACCAAATGGGTATGCTGGTTGATTATTGATTGCCCAAGGCTGCTTGCTCTGAATGGAGTTCACTAATAGTGTCAAACCCACACGCAGATACAGACAGACAGACACACAGACAGAAACACACACACACAGACAGAAACACACACAAACACACACACACACACACACACACACACACACACACACACACACACACACACACACACACACACACACACACACAGCTTTTTCAATTCCAGGTACTCCATGAAGTGAGCATTGTTCTCCACAGTCAACTGCAGATGAGTTGGAAATAACGTGACAACGTATACCAGTGTCTAATATCTAGGCAAGCAAGTGCTGCAAGTCCATTATAAGTATGTAACTGACTCCTTCATCTGTGGGCAAGATAAAATAACAGCCATGACAGGGTGATGAAAATAATAGCTGTTACTCAGAGTCAGTGACTGGATGTCAGCATTGTCTCTATGAGGCTGTGTCTGAAATGCAATATATGGTGCGAGTTACATTGTTTTGTCCCCTACATAGTGCGTACATAGAGTATAGTGAACGAGTGAACATTTCGGATTCTGCTTCAGTATGTTTTAGGGGGGCGGTTGGAGACATCCTGGTCTGGTTTTCCTAGCCTGACTGGCAAAGGTAATACAGAAGCTGTGCTGGCTATCATACACTTTAATCCTGACAGATTAATCAGTTGTGTTTGGAGCTTCTCTGTCACCTAAAGACAATTGCAGAAGTATTTGCTTCCTATCGTGTATAGAAGTTATCTTCATGTACTTTTCCCCCACATAACAACTTTCTAGAGCTGGACCTGTGCTTTAACTTTTTAATCATGGTATTGCGGGATATGGAAATTAATCTGATGATGAGAGAGCTTTAGCTGAATGAAAATCCAGCAGATGCTGTAACATCATATGTGGAAAAACCCTACATCAGAAAGTAAAAGTTCTGCCATAAATCAGCTGCACCTGTGCCAGTTGCACAGGTCATTTCACTACTTAGCTCCTCTACCTGGCTAAAGATTGGTGAAATTAGGAGCATCTGTTTCAGTGAAGAACGGTAACATATGTATGAAGTACTTTTACTCTCTGAGACTGGCACTCCACCTCCATTTCAACACAGCATAGATTTTGAATCCTCTTGTTAAAGTGGACAAGCGGATAGCAGCAGTGAGCATATTATCTTACATTTTAGAACCCAAAGCCTCTCCCTGCTATCTGGCGTCAATCAGCAGACTCTTAATCACTCCAGTCTAGGCAACCCTGACTCCAGTGAGTTGAAGCCCTCTTTGGTTCTACCTGAACGCACAACACAGGTGTCTGAAAACAAATCCCTGACCTCTGCTTCAATATACAATACACTTGAGACCTGTAGAAAAGACGTAGATTCTAGTTTTTTTGTTAAACACAAAAGGTAAAAAAAAGAGTCATATACTTATCATTATTAACAGATTAGGAATGCATGTTTGTCCATATGCTGTGTTTGTGTTTGAGGGCTTTAAATGCTGTACATGCATGTGGATAAAGGTAGCGCATGCTCAACTGCACAGTGTGGAGAGAACAAAGAGTGCCACTGTTCTATTTCATGGTTGGTTCTGATTTCACAGACACTGAATGTCTCTGGAATGTGTGTAATATAGGATTTCTGCTTAGAAAATGGCTGTCAGGCTAACCTTACTGGTGTAGAAAAGTAATTTGGGAAGTATATTCAGGGAGTTGTCTGTGGACAATTTTGTATCAGTTCCCGTCTATGTAACTGTTTTAACAGATGGGGGAAATACATATAAGTGTTGATGTTTTCTCTTTGAGTGGAGACAAATGTTTCGTCAGAGATCTTGTACTTTTTGTTCCTCTTCATAGTATATGCAACACAAATTCTGTTCTCTCTCCCATCTCACTTACAGCCTGTTCCTTTAACCACACACACATCTTACTTTCTACTCACTAAAAAGACTTTCATGTGTTTACTTCGTGCTCTTGAATTGGACACTACATTTAAAGAATGAAGTCTAACAGTGACTAAGGCAAGGGGAATAACACCAAAAACATAACATTTCTTCTACCATTTAATAGCAGAAAAAACTGATGATAAAAAGCATGTGGTCTTCTCAACCTGTAATTCAAAATGTGAAATACCCTTATGACAACTGTACTTTTTATTTATTTACTTTAACTTTGCCATGTTTGTGAGATGAATGTGTGTATGGTGTGTATGGTGAATGCAGTTACATTTTTTAAATTCTAAGTAAACTAGTGAACTTAAGTTTCATCGTATGCAAATTTTTGGATTTGATGTCCATTATAAGCCATCATCACTGTTGTTGTTTTCATGTTTTCCATGTTTTCGTTGTTGTTGTCATCATGGCTGTTTTCTTTAAGGTGCATTTAGAAATTTGGCCCGTCTTTTTTCTCCACAGCACATTACATAAGCGGCCATGTGATACCACACTACAGCAATGCCCAGTGTCTGTGACAGAGTCACAGTCAAGTCCACTTTATCTGCATCGTGAGGCCCATTGTGTCACGTTGCAGTGTGCCTAGGTCCAGGCACTAAAGCACAACTGCACAGCAAGGTCTAGGCTTTACAACGCAGCTGCACAGTGAGGCCCAAAACTATCAAGAATGGAGCTTAAAGTGTGGGTAGATGGCATATTACGAGTGGTGTGTGGCCTATCTGAAGACACCACCTGTCAAGAGGTAGTCATTGCCCTTGCCCAGGCCATTGGTAAGCTCTTTTCTCAAACTATCCTTTATTTTCATTAACCTTAGGCTGAAAAGTGTTAAGAAATGTTCACTAAATATGGATTATGATTTGCTGTTTGGGTCATTTATTTAAGAACAAACTGTACAGGAAATAAACAGCTGTCTAAACACATGAAGTCAGTCTGGGATTGGCTCCAATGTCAATAATCAGTTTAGGTGTTTTTGCCTCAGTACTGACCTCAGGGATGTGATTGACAGGCCAGACTGGGCGATATGTCCTGGTGCAGAAGCTGAGGGACACAGAGAGGCAGCTGCTGGCGGACGAGCGGCCGTTGGAGACTCTGGCCAAACTGGGCCAGCTGGGCACCGAGGTCCGCTTCATCCTGCGCCGCACTGGACCCAGCGGCAGTGGAGGGGGCAGCAGCAGTACCGGCGGCAGCAGCACTGGCAGCATCAGCAGCAGCAGTAATGGTGGTGGACCTCTCCCACCACCACCGCCCAACCGCACCACCTCCCTCCCACCCCTCCTGTTCCCAAAACACCTCCAGCCTGAAGTCCCCAAACGTAAGGAGCCCAAAAAGGCCCTGACCTTCAACCTAGGTCCCTCCACCGCCCCTCACACGCGGCCCAAGCACTTTAAGAAGCCCCCCAGAGACTCCCCGGAGTTGAGGCGGGCGTCCCCATCCCCGGCCCAGTCGCCATCACCCTCCCCGACCCCCCCGCCCGCATCCTCCACTCCACCGCTCCCCTCCAAAGAGGAGCTGTTCCGGCAAATTCTCCAACAGCAAGCGGAGCTGAGTACTTTGGGAGAGAAGCTGGACTCCACGCAGCAGGAGGTGTGGGTGCTGGAGCAGCCACCTCCTCCCCTCCTCCCACCGCACTTACTGGAGGAGCTCGACCAATTGGAGGAGGCGGTGAGGCGGAACAAGGCAGAGCTCGCCCACTCAACCCACTGGGAGGAGGAGCTGCAGGCAGAGCATGGGCGGGAGGAAGCGATGCACCAGGAAGTGGAGAAGCTCAGGCTGCTGCTGGAGGAGCACGTGCAGAAGCTTTCGGACTGCGGTGGGCAGGCCGGGCGTCTGGAGCAGGACCTGCAGGAGCTGCAGCGTGAGGCCCAGAGGAATGGACTCAAGCAGGCCCAGATCACGCAGGAGTCCCTGGACACGGCGCAGGCAGAGCTTGAGAGGCGGCAGAGGCAGGAGGCCGAGTTGAGGAACGTTCTGGGAGACACAGAGCAAGAGCTGGAGACGGCCTACAGGATGCTGCAGGTGAGAGGGACTGATCCTGGCCTTCTGTCTGTCCAGTTACCTCCCATGACACAATCCTTCACTTTAACATGACTTACGGATGCACATTGCCATCATACAGGAAGGTAGCATTTTGTAAATGCACTCACAACAGGATAGGTGTCATTTGCTATCAGAGGTGTCAATCCCGGGTTCAGAAAGTAAAAACCCTGCCACATTTTTCTTCTAACACAGGTGACTTCACTGAGTAGCTGATCTACCTGTCTTGAGTGCTCATTACAATCAGCTGATTCAGAGCTGGTTGGATCAAATTTGTGGCAGGGTTTTTACTTTCTGAACCCGGGATTGACACCTCTGTTTGCTATTGCATTTGCAACAGGTACACATGTTCAACCAAATAACTGGTTGCATGATGCTAGACAATGCCACACTAGTGCCTACATTAACTTTACACAGTCCTGCAGTGTTCATTATAGTAGCCTATATTTGAATGAGGTGCAATATGGTTTGCCATTCATTTACCCTGTGCCTGTGGCACTTCACAAAAATCAACAGGCAAATGCAAACACTGGAAAGTGAACACTCAAGCTTTAAGTAAACAATGCTTTAAGGAAATGAGGACTGTTTGCTGTTGCACCCATGTCACCTGTCCTAGCGTGTCGCATGACATCTCTACCACAACAAGGCTGCTCCATCTTGGGGTCTCTGTCTTACGTATGCTGTGGTGATATTCTAAATAATCAGTCATTAGATCAGAGGGGTATACTACAAAAGTGACTTAAGTGACAAACCTAGTTTAGTTAACCCAGAGGTAGTCGTACACCCGATAGAAGAACAACCTGTTGTCATGTGTTTGGGAAGGGAATGAAACCCTGGGCTCTTTCAGTAAGAGGCTTACAACTACCTCCGGGTTAACAAAATCAGGTCTATCACTTAACCACCTTTAGAGTGTACCTCCCAGGCATGCCACGGGAGGACATTAGCATGATGACGCATGCCGCAGTGGTGGAGAGGATGACTAAGCCAAGTGTGGCTCTAGTAAACTATGACATCACCATTTATAAGTCAGTGTTTTTTCCACATCTCCACAATCATCTGTCAAACTGATAAAACAGGTACAGAGGTACAGGGTGTAGTTATGTGAAATATTTTTATGATTACATCATCCATTGGTGGTGAGTCATGGTTGTTTACGCTCTTGTTTTAAGTGGAGGGTAAACAAAGTGTTGTTATGCTTGGCAAGCATGGGGAAAAAAACTTGACTGGTGGAATAGAACTATGGAGCATGTGACTTGGCACTCAGACAGAACAAAAACATAAAAATAAATTTATCAGTGATAACATGTCATATACAATTATTTCCTTTGGAAAGCATTTCTTCAGTCATTCTGTTCATAATGTGTTAACTTGAATGTGCATTTGTATGCAGGAAAAAACACAGGAGCTGGATGAACTGAATAAGGAGCTAAGGCAATGTAACCTCCAGCAATTCATTCAACAGACAGGGGCCCCACCCAACACGCCCAGCCAGCAAACTGACCTACAGGGAGAGACCGAGTTCATTGAAGTCTCCCAGCTGGTGCTGGACACAGACACAGATTCAGGTACATGGGAAGCTGAAAGATATCTTAACACAATGTGGGTTACATTATAGTTAAATAGGTTTACATGCTTCTGTATGCACATTCATATGGCTTCCCTAAAGACCTGTGGGGATGACCCACACACACACTTCCATGACAATGTAATAAACTCTGAATGGAACATTTCTGATGCCCTCTAGTGGTCAAAAAGTCATACTATTTTTATTTATTTTTTTGCCTGTGCCTTAAACTAATGGTTATACTACAACACTTTTAAAAATGTGTATATGCCATACTCCATATTTAACTCTACACATGCCTCATGTATACTTAACTCATAAAAAACACACCTTTTTTCCTCTCTGATATGTAGAAGATTCTGGGCTGTTCTCCTCAGAGTCTCAACCAGCCCTCACAGCCAGACAGATTCTGGGCGACACTCGTAGCTCAAAAAAACCACTGGGTAAGCATGTACAGGCTTTTCATGTTGACACGACATGTGTACTTCGGTGTGATGCAGAAGTGGAGTGTTTTTACTCTGTTGTGATCCAAGTTTTGACCTTCAGAAAATTTTACTTTTTAACGTTTTCCTTTTCAGTGTTGACATCCAGGGATTTACCTTGGCGGTGATGATGAAGTTCTGCCTAAAGTACTACTGCCTTCGAAAGCCATTATTATATTTTGAAATATTATGGATGTATTTCTGAGCCAGCTATTAAGATCATCATTTGCTTGCTTGTATATACTATTCAGTCTCGCTTTATGAATCACATGTTTTAAGACATGGATACGAATGTATTTGTATTACAATATGTTATGTATATATGTATTTCATGATGTAAACACTTATTATTATTTACCTACTTTGATCAAATAAAAATATATTTCTTGTAAGTGAGAATGTAGTAAAAGAATTATTATCAGCAAGGCATAGGGCATTGATGAATATAACAATATACTTAACCTCACCACAAGCAACAAAAAGTAACAAATGGACTAAGAGCACTACATTGTCAACCTACAGTTCTCTGCACAATTAACCACAGACAAAACTGGATGAGATCATAAATTTCCTTTTTATTGATCATATAATTTGAAACACCAAAAGGAAATAACGGAAATATAAATTTCCTACACAGAGTTGCGAAAGTGCTAGTGGTGTCCAGTACATTCCACTGAGACAAAAAGACAAAACCTGGTCTGCTATGACACTGAAGTGATGTTTTAAAGAGGTGGCAAGAGCTCAGTGTACCATTATCCTACCCTACTGAAGATCAGCCCAGTCACACCCGCTGTCACTCAAACGTTATGATCTCAGCTGATCCCAGCTCCTGTCAGGACACTGGGGAGCACAGACAGGAGCAGAGACGGAAAGGGCGCATCTCACTCCCACGACCTGCGTACTCACTGCATGAGAGCAGACAGTTGAATGAGGGCAGCTATTGTTCATAGACCCGACCAACCAGGCCCAAGAGCTGATGGCCCAATAACATGGAACAGTCCTCCAACTCCTTGACCTTATGAGCAGAAAGGCGTAGCTAGCCAACAGGCAACTGCTTGGGGGCCCAGAGACCACTAAAGGACCTCCGAGGGCTGACAACCTTTTAACTACAGCCGTGGCAATGACCTTGCCTTCTTTATATCTATTTGACTGTTACTAAGTCTCAAAACTTTAAATATCTCTGTTCAAAGTGCTCCAGGCATATATTATGTGCATCATATGTGGTGGGTGGGGGGTTTGGAATTTTGTCTGTATTGAATATTCAAAAAGAAAACCCAGGGATAATGTTTAACCAGTAAATGTACACCAATTTAACAACAACCTTTCTGATATTGATGTTCAGAACATCAAAAACAGGGCTGAACTTAGATGGCCTTCATTAAAACTGTTATTCTCTTTAATGGCTTTTTAATTCCACTGAATTAAATCCTTACATTTTACAGTAGGCTTAGAATCTCTGTTTGGAATGGAACACCAATGTCCTGTCAACTGTGGCTAGTTCATGACTTCCTAATAACAATGAAAAACATTTTAGACTGGAATGTATAAATGTGCACCACTCCCAACAAGCTTCGCTTCTTTTGAAAAAAACACAAGAAAAGAAATGGTGCAATTTGGAATTAGTAGAGATTTAAATGGTTTGTCATAAAAAAATAACTAAAACGGTAATGCACTGAAATCCAATTTCCAATTTTTTTCCTGGTTTGAATCCCTTGTCCTAATTGCTTTTGAAACTTCTCTGTCAAATGAGAAGAGGTATTTAAGATGTGTTTGGCAACTGTGAACATGGGTAGTGAACTGAAAAGACTGATGCTTCTCTAATAAGAACTCAACTCAAATCAAGCAGCAGCTATAAGCCCATCAGTCTACTCAGAACGTAAAGGCAATATGGAGTAAAAACTGTATAGTGAAACAAAGTTAATGTATGCTTACTCATGAATGTTACAGGTTTATTGGTAGTGAAAACAAAAATGCAAAAAAACCTAGAATGCATATTGTTCATTGGCTATCTAAATGTTTACACTGAGAAATTATCTATCAAAAACAAAGATATTACATTAACACAACTTTTTTTTTTTTACCATGTCTTAGATTTAGAAATCAGTTTCCTGTGTCCAATACTGTTTTACCTCTGTCGTAACAATAAAAAGAGAAGTTAAAGTAGGATTCAGTTTCCTCATTTGGTCATAGAGGGATATTACACCAATGAGGATATATCAAGGGATGTGACATTTAAGGTTGAATAATTATCTGATGAACCACATGTGTTGGTATCTTTTTGGCCTGAAACACATGGCAAAGTCAGGGTCAGGATATGGCAAAACCATACAATTCTACACTTAAAAAAAAAAAATTATGATAGAGTCACTGAGAATTTCCACAGAAATTAAAAACATGCGCATCACAGGGGAAACAGCAGATATACAACATCAACACATTGTTAAAATAGAACCTTTGGCGAACTGCGATAATAACATATCTTGTCAGTGAGCACAGGTGTGTGTGTGTGTGTGTGTGTGTGTGTGTGTGTGTTTGAGTTTGGGTTTGTACGTGCATGTGTGCATGTTTGTAAGTGTGTGTGCTCAAGCCTTACACACACCGGTGCATGAACGAGAAAGCTCTTGTACGCCAGGGGGCATATAAAGGCAGACCCCTGGTCCTTGCACACATCCACGACACAGTGACACTGTGGGAGAGATCACCAACGGAGCACAAGCCATACGACAGGGGGACGACGCCATGGCAACAAGATACACGCTCGTGGGCGAGCCCCAAAATGACATCATTGGCCGTCTAAAGCGATTTGCACATCTCCCACCATTTATCAGGACCATCCTCACACATACTTATATAACATGATAAGCACGCACACTAAGCCCAGAAATCGTTCGTCGTCTCCAAAATAAATTAGAATCCTTTAAATATATATAACTATATTTATACATATAATCAGCATTTATCAAACACACACACACACACACATACACATGGAGAGGAAAGAGAGAAATGCTATACTGCAAAATGCACGCAGACCCCCACCATTCTCTCATGCTCAGGCACAGGTATAGAGAAACACACATATACAAAACACACAGGACAAAAGAGCAGTCAACCAACACCAACACCAACACCTAGCAATACTATGGAAAATAGTATTAATCCAGTTCTCCGTAATTGTTAATAGTTTCAGTCAGGATGCATTGTATTTGACACAGGTAGTTATTCTTCAGCTTACATTCCACTGACAACAGACAGCCATGCCTTTCTATAGAATAAACCTCCTGATACTAAAGGTTTTTTTAAAACTGTTACAAGTTTACTGCCAACTACAAGGGATCAGTCAGGCAGGTTTCTCCAAAAGCTGTGCACTTTTAGAGTAAGATGATAGGAGATAGAAGGATCAACTTGACTAACTTCTAAGCCAAAGTGCACCCAAAAAAAAAACACTCTTAAACCAGCAGTGTGAACCCTTCTAATCTCTTCCATAGAGGGCTACATCATGAAACATTGTGAAAGTGGGTTTGTTATGGCTGTGTGAAACTTGGGAGTCTATGACCAGGAGTGAATTGGGGGTTTGTTTGCACTTTGTGGTGAGGTGTGGTGGTTGAGGTCTCCTGTATTCTGGGTGTGTATGTACATACAGACTTCTGCAAAGCAGGGCTGAGCTCACAAGTGCATTTTGCACACAAGCAGTTCAGAGAACGTAAAAGATACAGTGGATCTAGCAAATACTCAGGGTTAGCACACTAGAGGCAGCAAAGAGGAACGGCCACAGATGGTCAGAATAACACACTGTCAATCCTTCTGGTTTTCACTACACTACACAATTTTTTTTCTTAAGGTAGCATAGTGCTAAAAATTTCAGTTTAGCCAATTAAGCATCATGTGTAATTTGGAAAGTCATCCAGTTCCATTATACAAAACAGAAGTCAAAACAGTCAAATATGTCCATTTTCCACAAACGCTGCTTTTTTTCCCCCTTTAAATTCACTTAAGTTCCAGTTCAAAAAGCTCCCTCAAGCAACAAGACCTTGAGACTGTCAAAGGGTATTTGGAGTGATGTAATGACACTACACACACCGTCATCCCATTCCCTGAACTGCCTGCTGTATGAGTGCCCAGTCCTGCTCCCATCCGTCTGTCTGTCTGTCTGTGATCATTTCTCCTGCTTCAGCAGCCGATCCTGCTGCACTGCGGTAGCAGCCCACAGTCAGATCCCCCTCCTTCTTTCCTGTGTGCCCCCCCCACCCTTCTTTCTCAGCATTCCTATCCTCCATCCCTCTCCCTCTCCTCCTTCTCCTTCTCCTCCTCCTTCACTTCCTCATCCTGTACCTCCTCCCTCTGCTCTGCCGCCCGTTCTCACAGCTCTTCGGTCATCTGAAGCAGGGAGTTGATGGCGGCCTCTCTGTTGCCCCGCTGTGCCTCCAGCACGGTGCGCACAACCTGCGGGTCCATGTTGGGGAACATGTCCTGCAGGGCCTTCAGCTCCTCTGCACTGCAGCTGACGCTCTGGGGCGCTGGGGCCGTCACCGGGGGCATCCCCATGGGCACCACGCCCTGGTTGTAGACGGTGGGCACGCCTGCACGTCCATGAGAGGAGTAGACAGAAAGTGGGGTGGGGTGGTGGTGGTTGGGGTGAGGACCATGAGAGGCAACACAGGGGTACAAATGGTAGGGGTGGGGGGAATATCAGGAGCTTTTTTTTTACACTTAGAAACTAAGGCTATGTTCACATAAGCTGAAATGATTTCTGTCTACACACATTGTTTTTCATTTTCGCATGCTGCCACTTTTAAGTGGCCCTGTCACTGCCTCTATTTCTAATCAGACCCTGTTTCCAAACCCAAGAACAATAGACTAATGCAGATGACAGGCAGAAACGTCAACACTTTTGTTATGTTTGTGTTTAGAAACAGACTTAAGTGTACAAGGACAAGATGGGTTGCGTGCAAGTGTGCCTATAAATGTACTGTATATGTGTGATAATGCAAATTTGCATATGTTGATGTGATGTGTCTATATATGTAGGAAAGAAATACATGGCATATACATGTTTGTGTGTTTAACCACCACAAGTCATCACTGATGTAAAACTGTGTAAAAGGTGTGTGTATTTGTCACTTACCTGTGATTGGTACGTATCCTACCCCTTGCTGGTAGACTGTGGGCATGAGTACCACAGGCTGGGATGGCATCATCATGCCAGCGGGCATAGACTGGAGACAGAAGGAGCAAACATTTAGACATGACGATACATATCGCCATACATTTGTCACGATAGGATTCTACCATGATACACTGCGATACTGGGCATACTGCAATATATTGTGATATTCTACATAGTTCAGTGAAAATGTGAAAATAGAGCTTAATTACCAGTTACTGTGTATGATCTGGATTGTCTTGCCTCTTATCAAAACTGAATTCAATCAACATATCTCAGTAATTCTATTTATTTTATTTGATACTGAAAATAAACTGGAGGTTTAGGCTGCCATTACAACAAAAATATTTACTCTCTTACACAAACTAAGCAAACTGAACCAGTGGACACACTGATGTCAAAAACATAGGATTTAGAAAATTATTGGAGGACCGAGCTATAGTTCAGGAACATAAGCAATGTTTTTAACTGTAATAAACATTGGTTTTAATTGATTGATTCAGAAATCAATACAGTATATTGTGAAAAGAAGCATTGTGATATATTGTGAGTGAGTGAGTGAGTGAGTGAGTGAGTGAGTGAGTGAGTGAGTGAGTATGAGCGAGTAAGCAAGTGAGTGAATGAGAGAGTAAACGAGTGAATGAGTGCTCAGTACTCAATGTTCAACTGCAGTATAATTTCAACAGACCTGAACAAAGTCAAACCTATGACTGCATAACCACAGCAGGTGTTTCAGTGTCTCAACAGCAGTACTCTAGTGCGGGTCTACCAGACCCAGGAGCCCACACAAACACATCAAGTTCTATTCCAGACTAGCTGACCATTAACTATACAAGTAGGTCATTAGTACAAATGTAATGAATGGTGATCAGTGGCACAGGTATACTGAAATGCAGTAAGGTCAATGGTACAGGTGTAATGAACTATGGTCAGAGTACAACCAATAAAAGCAGCAAGATAACAACTAACCGGCAGGATCAATTGCACTTTATGACCCTTAGGTAAACACATGAACACAATGGGATGAAATAGGACAATGGACAATCTGTGTGTGTGTATGCATGAATGCATGTATGAGTGTGTAAGTATGTATGTATGAATGTACGCATCTATGGGTGTGTGAATAATGTATGTATGCATGCATGTGGTACACATGTGCATGTGTGTGTATGTATGTATGTATGTATGTACAAGGATACAAGGATGTTTGGATGTATGTATGTATGCATGTATGTATGTATGCGTGTGTGTATATGTATGTCCGTTCATGTGTGTACATCTTTTTACACTCACAGCAAATGACATGACCAGGTTGATCATGCCCTCCTTGTCATCTCCCTGTCTGCCACTCAGGCTGTACCACTCGTCCACCACACTGCCCTCTCTCAGGCCCTCAGGGATGGTCACATGTGTCCAAGCGATACGGTCGTCCATGGAGAACGCCCGCTAGACAACAAACATAAACATTCTGCATTAATAACTGAGTAACTATGTGACTGAATGGTTGCTTATTGAGCACAAAACTATCTAACTAACAATCAGTCTACCTATCTACCTATTTATGTTCAATACACCTATACATCTACCTATGTATGTATGTATGTATGTATGTATGTATGTATGTATCTATCTATGTATCCATATATCTATGTATCTACAACGCTGATCTGAATTTTCCCCAATGTTTACTACATTGTGTTTATTTTTGTTTACATCCCCCTTCTTACCTCGTCAAATATTTCTAGGTAGAAGGAGTCCACCCCTGGAGGAACGGTGCACTGGATGACTTTGTTCCAGCGCGGGTTTTTGGCCCCGTTGTGTGCTGTGGGCGTCTCGTACACAGCGTAGCCCAGCCTGATCCTACAGTAGGGATCCATCCGCGTCATCCCA
The DNA here is from genome assembly GCA_030347295.1 of Setipinna tenuifilis. Lineage (NCBI taxonomy): Eukaryota > Metazoa > Chordata > Actinopteri > Clupeiformes > Engraulidae > Setipinna > Setipinna tenuifilis. Next base: position 19,108,363 of record CM059280.1, on the reverse strand, counting down.
TAGTTCTTGGCAAGCTTAGCCTTGAAAGCACAGACACAGCAGAGACTGAGCAAAGGGTACACACACACACACCTGTACCGTGATACTGAGAAGTGTACACACACATTCCAATACCTCAGCTGTGATGCTGAGGCATGCAACTAAACACACACACACACACACACACACAACTAAGATATACTGCTAAACTATCAAACAATCAAATAGCGCACAAACAGACACACCTGTACTACTGTGATGCTGAGGCGGCCTACGGTGCCGATGGAGCCTGTGTACTGTAGCTGCTGGGCGGCCTGAGCGTCCAGCTGCACCTGTTGCTGCTGCTGGGTGGGGGTGATCCGCAGGAAGTCCTGAGGTAACTCCCCAATGTACACCTAACAGGATAGAGGGACAAAATAAAACTCATCAAAGGAGCCCCAGGTTCTGCACAGCACAGTTCTGCATTGTTTTGGTAAATGGGGAACCATACATCGTTGTACTGTCATTAACTTTTTCTCTAGGCTATAAAAAAGTATACAATTGGAGATCCATTTAGCATTTAGATCATAGAAAGAAACACTGCTAAACCATCACCCTTCAGTGTACAGAGTAAAATTTAAAATGTTATACAATAACTAGGGTTTATTCATGTGTAACACATCTTGTTTTCTCTCACAGCCTATTTGTGTTATACACCAAAGGCCTAGCAGCCAGTCATATCTGCTGCCTTAAGGCCTTGCAATCTACTTATGTAGCTAATCCTCTTAAAAAACAGAGGGTAAAATACTAGCTACATTCTCTCTCAAAAACACACTGCCACCCACACTGTAAGCCAATGCGGAGCACAAAACAAAACCCTCTCTTACACACAACTACACTCCATGTGGACCAAAGATTTTGTTTTTCCACAAGCATATTGTCCCTCTAGACATCGTTTTAACAATCCAATTTCAAAACAAACCGAGGCAGACCACAAATGCTTCTGATTGTGTCCTTAAGTTGGAGTATCTCTAAAACCATATTAGGACTGTATTCAAGGAAGGCAGCCAGTAGCCTTACCTGTTTGGCAGAAATAAAGTCTGACACTTCGTGACAAAGTAGCTAAATGTCCCACCATGACGGTGGTTACTAAGTCAAGCTACTAAATCTGGCCAAAGTGTACCAATCCGTTAAGTAAACTTAGTCATGCCGTGCAACAAGTGCGAGTTTCGGGCCTTAATCAACGTCTAGAGCGGGTCACAGATGAGGTCACTCATTCATGAGCCATTTGTGGTGTTTCATGTTGACTGTACTTGGTTTCAGCGCGTCCACTGACATGGGGTAACACCCTGTCTATGGTTAACACACTACATGCTCCAGTCTTTAACGTGACCTGAAACAACATTAGCTTCTTAGCTTAATCAAAGTAAGTCGGAGTAAATTGGATAAGAAGCAAAAACAAACGTAGCTAGCAGCCTGTCATCCGCGCTAACATTTTCAGCGCACAAACACAACCAACGGTCACAATGTAACATAGCAGAATATTATGACAGAGAATTTGACAGATAGAGGCGCACATTAACCGTTAAGCGTGACTCACTCATCAGTTGCCTCGCTAATAGTCATCATTCTGAATAGCTTGTTAGCCCTTCCTCTCTTTTTCACGTTAGCTATGCTAGCACACCTAGCTTATCGTTATCCCGCTTCGCTGTCACATTCACCACTTTGTCAGGACTACTAGTCTGTTACTTTTGTTACAGGTTTTTGATGAGCTGTTCGGAAAGTTATGAATACCAATATAACTGGATACGGAGGCTTGGGAACAAGCGTTTAAGGTGTTTGGCTTGTCGGTTAGCTCATTAGCAAGCTACCGTTTGTGTAAGCTTACATGCATAATCATTAATGTTACATCATGTTAGATTTCCTGGGCAGATTCATCTTTTGAGCATAAATCCAAAATCCTACCTGTCCACGCTGCGTACTGATGGTAGTGGCCATTTCCGAAGAGGAATGAACGAGTACGCAGGTTATCTGGATTTCTGCAATAGTAAACAACCACCCAACTGAGCAGGGTTCTTCCGCCCTGGTCAGGTGACACCTCTTTCTTACGTCATTAACTTCCTGAGCCCGAGCTTTGCTGAACACGATGGGCATATTAGCATGTTGTATGGAGTAATCTGGAGTAATTTGTCTGTGTGCGGTTATAAAGAACATCATTGGAGAAACAAACAAACAGACAGATGTACATTTACCTGAGGCGTGTATTCCATCTGGTAGTACAAAAAGTGTGTGCGCGTCTTTGAATTGATGGAACTACAGCGTGGTAAACCTAAGACTCATACACATCTATGTTAGTCAGTCTTAACTTATTTAACCCTCCGGTCGTGTTCGGTCAAATCTGACCGTTTTAAAACTTATAATACTCATAAATATTATGTTTTACATCGGATTACCTCAAGACCTTATGATATCCTCCACACTGTGTACTTGAACATATAAAAGTGATGATCACCTATTTCATTCAATTTTGAGTGTTTTAATCAACCTTGTTACACCTGTGGTGTTCCCGGTCAAAAGTGACCGTCATAGGAAATGAATGGGTATCCAGAGTAAATTCATTCAACATACAGAAAACACACACACATACACACACACACAGACACACTCACACTGCCCCAGCAAACACACACACACACACACACACTGCCCCAGCACACATACACACACACACACACTCACTGCCCCAGCACACATACACACACACACAGACACACACACTGCCTCAGCACACACACACACAGCTCCAGCACACACACACTCACAGCCCCAACACACACACACACACACACACACTGCCCCAGCACACATACACACACACACAGCTCCAGCACACACACACACTCACAGCTCCAGCACACACACACACACACTCTGCCCCAGCACACATACATACACTCTGCCCCAGCACACATACATACACACACACACACACACACACACACACAAACAGCTCCAGCACACACACACACACTGCCCCAACACACACACACACACACACATTTCAGACAGAACAATGTCTTTTGTGGGTACACATGTCTTTCTGCTTATGTGCCGATCTTCCCACGTGAACCAACTTCCTAAATGATACAATGTATCATATATTCGCACAGACTAGATAGGTGATAGATATGTGGACCCATTTCATTCCCAGGCATTGTGCATATCACACATGAACCACACCTTCCAGACTTATCAATAATTTTCACACAACCCCATACTGTATATAGCACACTGCCCCAGCACACACACACACACACACACACACACACACACACACACACACACAAACTGTTGAGTTTGGTGTTTGGTTTTCTATTTATTTTTTGTATTATATGTTCATTTTGTAGTTCATTTTCAGTGCCCAATTGTATTTTCACTGATGTTATTTAATGTTTACTTCTATAAATTGTTGTTAGACACTACTTTAAAACATTGTTCTCAACTAAAAAATGTTTAATAATAAAATTGGTGGTGAAAAAAAAAATGTTTGTGATAATTTCAGAGCAGTTAAAACAGACCGGTCAATTTTGACCGGGAACACTAAAGTAGGGGGCTGGAGGCGAACATAACCGGAGGGTTAAGTAAGCTACCTCAGATACCTCAAACGACCTCAGATTACTATCATATTTTTTAAGGTTAAGAAATCTCTCAGGTGGTTAAAAGTTGGCAGGGACCTGTGATAGCAATAATGAGACAGACATTCTCAGTATTTGCATGATATTAGGCAGAGCCCTAGGCTGCAGTTGTCCTAGGGAGCAGTGCTCCCCAAATATCACTCTTCAGCATTTCAAAAAGCAGCACTCCCAAGAAGAAGTGTGTAGATAGGGCGTCTTCAGTGTACACCAGGTGTGGTATAGCAGCAGGTCCCTGTTCACTGGGCAGGGACTTCCACTCTGGAGTTTGAAACAATTGGCTCTTCACACCCATTGGACTCGGTTTGTCATCCAGCCTGGAAATGCTGCCTCAGCTCTACATACACTGTCCGATTCTGCAGATTCGAGGCAGAGCCATTACCATTCAACAATCTGCAAATGGCAGGAAGGAAGGACTATTCTGATTGCTTGACTGTCACAACTTATACACTCAAATAGCTAGACAGATTAAAACACATGCCTGGCTACATTTTATATTGTTTGTTAGTTATAGGCCTAAATGAGTAGCGTAAACAAATTAGCAAATCAATAGCCCACACGCATCGACCCGATTGCACCTATATGGCATGGAATGCATTTGTACAGCACTTTTATATAGCCTATTCAACAAAGCAAGGAATACCTCACATTCTCTGCACATTCACATTTAATGCATAGCCCACCTGCTAGATGTATGGTAAGCAGATGTGACAGAGAATATGTTCAAAATAAATATTCAGTCAGTTCTGTGTGTTACATCTGTGATGGCAGTAGGGGGCACCAGATAATTTATTTGTCTGCTTGTTTTAGTGAATAAGTCATACGACTGCCACCAAACGTCTCTGACGAAAGTGAAAGTATACAGATGATGACTGATGGAACGACGTTCTTCTAAAGTTCGAAGTCGAAATTGGGGCCGTTTTCTGAACCCCCGTACCAACACGCTGAAGAATGTTGCAGAGAGTGTAAAATGTTTTCCAAGTTTGAGACATCAGATGTTTTTTGTTGTTTCGACATGAAATGTCTGGTGTTGTTAACTTTGATCTTGTCAGCGTCTGAAGGTATGTGTAACTGCAGTAAAGTGCATTACTGGGTACTGACGATAAATCTGAAAACGCTGCATTAGGCTACTAAAGTTAACATAAATAAATGAATTTAAAAATGTGAATAAGAACAGGATGTTTTAATTTAGCCGCAGCTGATCGGACTGTCTGTAATTTAGCCACAGCTGATCTGCGCAAAGCATCCTGTAATCGTATGTGGTTTAGCTTCATGTCATATGAGGGGAATTCATTAGTCAGTTTGGATATGGTTCTAATGCATATAGGCTAGGAGGTTATCTGTATATAGCCTACAATCTGCAATGCTTCTTGGGCGCATATTATTAACTAGACCCAATGGGCACATGTCCGCGGCCCACTTAGGCTATAAAATGCTTTCGATTTCATGTGATAAAATGGCGAGTCTGCCCGCATTTTGTGCCCGCCATTTGAAGACTAGACTGCCTGAAAACCTGTTAACAAGTAGACTGAGGTCTCCGTAGGATATAGATTAAGTTTACTTGCATGTCTAACATGATTTAATGCACCATTTTACTTTAATGTCAAATCAGAATAAACGAAACATGCATGCTCTACCTTATTTTGAAATATGACTATGTTTCACCACATTATATTGCAGGAAAACTGTAAAGCAGTGAAATAATTTGTCAGCGATAGTTTAGGATTAAATCATCCTGCACCATGCATGTTAATGTCTAAATTCCTGTTTGAGAAATGTACAGGAAATAAATAATCATGAAATGGTTGAAATGTCACCAGACATTTATGAAACATGTTAAAGTAATGTTTTCACTATACAGCCAGAATAATCACATTTTAAAACTTCTTTTACAATCTGGATATTCTGTTTATGTTGTCACTTCGTGGTGTGGCTGTTGCTTGATTTGATTGCAGTACCAGTTTTAGGCACAGCACAATCCTACATAAAGCCATGCTTGTTTGTCAGGTTTCCAACTTCATGGTTCTTCCACTCCCATTGGTGCCGAGTTGGGAGATTCTGTTCTCCTGCACTGTGCTGTTGAAACCCCCCTGCCTCTGGAGGAGCTGGAGGTGGAGTGGAGAAGAGCAGACTCTGATGCCCTGGTGCACCTGTTCCAGGATGGAGAGGCAAGACCAGAATCACAGGATCCCGCATATGCAGAAAGGGCACACTTCTTTACAGAGGAGCTTGTCAGAGGGAACTACTCTATCATACTACACAATGTGACAATGCAAGACGAGGGAGTTTACATGTGTAAAGTATATACACATGTAGAGTCAAGCAATATTACAGCTGAGCTGTACTTTGGTGAGTACAAAACGCATCAGTTCAGATTAGTTAATTCTTTCAAATTATTTCTAAGGTATAAAGGCCTCGTCTACTTTTGCCATTTAGCAGATTTTGCAATTGGTATTGTTTTTTATTACTCTTTTAATTTTTTTTAGAACGCCTCTTGGTGACTGGGGCAGGTGTGGTTTTTGGCTATGCGGGTGAAGAGGTGGTCCTAAACTGTTCTGTGGACTCCCACGTCCCTCCGGACAAACTGGAAGAGGTCACCTGGAAGAGGAAAGATCAGATGTTAGTGCTGCTTTACGGACATGGTGAGATCGTGCCAGATGCTTCAGATGACAGATATCGAGGTAGAGTTGATTTCTTCACCACAGAAACTTCAAAAGGCAACTTCTCATTGAGATTGAAGGATGTCAGAACTGAAGACAAAGGGGAGTACATCTGTGAAGCCTACAGTGGTCATTTATCAGCCAACACCACTGTAGTCCTGCAGGAGCTTGGCAAGATTACTTCCTTGACACACACACACACACAACATAAATGCATTTAAAAACATACATAAACATGCCATGCATAACTTTGTAATTATTTTGTTTTATTTCTCTTGTCTAGGGTTTTCTAATCTGCACATATCTATATTGCTATTGTGTTCCATCATCCTCTTGTACACCTTGGGATTTACTGTGCCAGCCTGGCTGCTTATACAAAGGAAAGGTTTGTTGTCATTTAGTTAAGTTTTCAATTATATAACAAGTGTGACATTAATAAGGAATTGGCTTCATACATGAAATATGCAATATAAAACAGCTGCTTTTGGTCTGAAATGAATAATAAATTAGGGCACATGTATGTACAAATTTGTGAAAGTGAGATAATCCATGAAAATCCAGGGATGAGTTTAATAGGGCATCGCAAAAGCTGAAACCACCACTGTCCATAACTAGTTGGAGACAGTGTAGAACTTGAATAATGTATTCTATTGATCTTGAACAGAAATTCAGCAACATTTTGGATATAGTGCAGCTGTGATGTCTGTTTAGGCAGACTAGTCAAGAGACACGATTACAGTAGTCAATCCTACTTTCTATTTGGTTTCAAGAGAACATGACAGGTAGTTTTAGCTACATTTTATTATTGACAAACAAACAGCACTGAAAACACCAATGCCTGTGAATTCACACCCTGCCTGTAATAACACCTGAGTGAATGCACTTAAATTCAAGAGAATGGGTTGATTGCACATTTGTACATACTTGTCATTGACTATGATATTATATATACATATTCCTCTGCTAACAAATGAAAAAAAAATCCATAAAAGGCTTATACGTTTCTGAAACATCTACAGTCAAGCCTTTGATGCAGGGCAACAACCGGGCAGGTGAGGAGCCTGACTTTGCCTGAGCACACAGACTATAACCCAGTGTGCATCTTGGGACAGAATTGTGTCTCACTCAATTCCCTCAGAGAGTCGGGGTTCCACAAAAAAACAGATGTTTTCTTTTGGTCACTTTGTGAGACACAGCTTACCTCTAGGTATGGGGAAAAGATCCCAGAAAGCAAGCCCAACACAGTCTGCTGCTGTAGTCCAGTGAAACCCAGAGGCGAAAACCAGGCCTAGTTGATAGTGGACCCTTATTTCAAAACACACTGAGTCAAAGATAATGCTGTAATACCCCGGTGATAAAAGTATATGAAAGGATAAGAACTGTAGCCTGGTGAACCAGCCCCTCATACTTCACTTCATTTTGTACAGATGGTCTGGCGCAGGTCTCATTGAAAGTGCACATTGAATGTTTGTGAGCGATGACGTCATTGTGTGCGCTACATTTCACTTGTAGCCTATCTGTGGATGTAGCTCGACAATGGCAGCGGAGAACAAAGTAAACAAGGCCATTCATGTAGCTCCTCCCAATCCCTGTAAGCAGTGTCTAACAAAGTGTCTGAAGGAGAACTCTTAACACTCTCACACATTCATCTCTGAACTGTCTACATTCTTATTTCATTAAATCAGAATCAGATTTCAGAATCAGGTACAGGGTTACACAGAAATGTACAATAAATCAACCCATTCACCTTCATTCCCTTGACACGGCATGTAACTGGCTGATTAACAGCAGTTACAGAACATTGTTCTTGTCACAAACATTGACATCTCTTGTAACATGAATATTAAAAGGCATTTTAAAGTGTAATTTTTTACAGAGCCTATTAGTTATTTTTCACAAGTCATTTTCAGTATTGCTGAAAAGTAATTTCTCTCTACAAGATAACGCCAGTCCTGGCCAATGAATTTCAAAATTTTTAATCTTTTTGCTATTTATTAAAATCTTAATTTCTAGGTCTTTAACTCATAAATTTCAGCACACCTAAACAAGAAAAGATACATTGTTAGTGTGACCACCTGTTGCATTTTGCACATTTTGAACTTTTATGGGGACGTGATAATGTATATTTCTGTCAGTGGTATTAAGGATATTGTCTAAAATTAGCTTTATAAAGGCGATTATGAATGCAAAGAATAACAGTTGCATTATGTTCATAAATATATATTTAACACGCACGCACGCACGCACACACACACACGCACACACACACACGCACAAAGAAGCGACAAAACAATAGTTTGATGGTCATATTTCAGCTTTTGGGGATCAATGGAGAGGCCAGTAAGTGAAATAAATATCCCAGGCACTAAAAAAGGGATTTTTTCCATAATGTGGGTCCTGATGCTTAACTGATGTTCAACATTCTCTTTCTTTTTCCCCAGATAACAGTCCAAGAGCCTGGGTTGTACATTTTAGTCGTTTTCTATGTACCGATATCCTTTTGGGCATATGCTTTATACTTTGGGGAGTTGCTGAAGGTAGGCTATTTTAACATAGAAGGTAGTATTTTAACATTAAAACTATTTGAATTATGCATATTTGTTTGGGTATATTACAAAATATCTTATTATCTTTTCTGACACTAGGCTCTCTGCAAGAGGCAGCTGCTTGTTCTACTGTTAATTTTGCCCGTTTTTTCCTGCTAATGAAGACTGCTCCTTATCTCGACCGGCTCCCAGGTAATCCTGATTGCATTTACCTTATGGGCTGTATTATCTTTAAGACTGGTAATAAAGCAGAATTTTTCTTGGCAATAACAGCAGCTAATTCTACTTTTTGATTTGAATCTGTTTATTACGCATAATTGTCCATAATTTGTTGGCAAAATAGGTTGAAACCTTAGGACACTGCCCAGGTTTTCATTTCCAACTAGTTTGTCCAGCATGTTTCTCAACCTATTAAAATAACTATGTACAAACAAAAGGATGTAAAAATGGCTTTTTTATTACCATACTGGTGCTTGTAACAGTAATGTAGACATGCAAAATGTGCAACAAAAATGAATTGAAACATTAAAGATCCACTATTATATGTCATGGATAATGGCCACCAAGGTGGGAATAATGGCAAGGTGGAAGCAAAGAACTCTGCGATGCAGTGCAGAGTGGTGTTCCCTCCTCCGAGTCATTATTTGTATAGAACAGTTCACTTTGAAGGCCATTACCTTGCTCATCTCCCGTTTGCATCTGGAAAATATTTTAATCTGAAACAGTTAGATTAATAGATTAAATTAGATTAAATTTAGTAGATTTTGGAGAGGCTTTATGCTGGTCTAATTGGCGGTGTCTCAAAAGATATTTTGTGCATTTTTGACATTGACCACAAGAGGTCACTTAACATGTTTTTTTCACAGCCTAAAATCTCAACACTACAGTTTCCACAGCCTGTTATGTACAATTAGGTACAAGCTGGCAAACTAGCTTCACCACACATTTGCATTATACAAGCAGCATACAGCACAAGAGGCCGCCAGCATAAACCGCTAATTAGGCCCTTTAGCCCAGCAAACTTGCTTCACTAAAGACAAAACTATAACCAATGTCTTTCTAAATGTAACATGGGGTAGTAAATTGCTAAGGTGCCTGATGATTCTATACCGACTGCTTGGTAAGATGAGCAATTTACAGTATAAAGTCTATTTTGTAATATATAAAGTCTATATAGGTCTTTAAATGTGCTTATTTTTAAAAATCATAGACCAGCAGATATAGAAAAACAAGCAAACAAACAACCGCTCAACGTCGCCATCATGTGAGCGTAGGCACTCCACCTGTCCATATCTTCCTACAGTTTGTGAGCTTGTGTCTTGTACCACAGCCGCATGGTATATGGACCTGGACCACAACTTTGAACTATCACGGATAAGAATGAGAATGCGCTACCAAGTGAGCTATTAGCCACTTCAGTATGGTATCCCCTTGAGGTGCCGGGAGAGAGGTTTAGAACCACAGCCAGACAGCACACCAGATAAAGTGCTAGTAGATGCAGATAGTTCTCCTTTGAGGAAAAATGGTGTCTGAAAAAAAAAAAGTTATGTAGCTTGAGATAATGAAAAAACTTGGTAACACTTTCTATGCCCCTAGTGTTAAGATGCTATAAACACAATCATAAAGGGTTATAATACCTTCACAAAGCTTCATAATGATGAAATAATGAAGTGTTGTTCACAACTATTTCTACACACTTATGACTCCACTTGTAAGAAATTATTATACTATGTTATAAGCTTTTACAAATTTAAGTGACACTCCATTATAAAGTTTCTTCAACCTTTTTCACCTCATCACCGTCATTATCATAATAGCATATGTAATGCACTCTGTGCAAAAAAATGACTGCGTCAATTTGAATACAACATAAGTGTTGATATGAATGAGTTTCTAGTCAAAAGCACAACTAGGCACAGATGGACAAATACTTTACCTTGCATTCCTAGTGAAGCTAATTGCTGTTGAATAAACAAGCCAATGCAGCAGTCTGTCTTGATTTCCATTTGTAAGATTTTTTTTGCACATGCTCAATTTTTGAAAAATAAAAAATGAATTCAAGTATGTTTCAAACATATTTCACAGAGAGCTTTCAACGACTGAAGACCCTGAGTACACCAGCTGTGTACACAATGGTAACAATTGTTGTATTATCAGGTAGGGTTTTTTAAATTACTTTTCTTTATAACATGTCATGTAATTATATTCTGTCAGCACTCTGGTCTGGTCTGCATCATCTGTGCTACAACATATATCATGAAAACAACAATGACAATAATATATTATTGATATAATAATAATGGTTATTATTGTTTTTGCTATAATTACATACTGCATTATTGATACACAAGTATTGAGTAATGCATACATAATAATACATGGCAGAGCACATACACTGTATACATAGGGTATAATGCTTGCAATGGCTTGTTGATAGCAGAAAATTAATTGTTACATCTCAGAGTGCAGTATTTTCAGCTAGGAACCCCAGTTCATATTCCCATTTTAGCCACAGATACCACACCTGGGCTATATTCATTCATGAAGATAATATAATTAATTCTGACAAACTGTAAAGTGGGATATAAGTCTAATACAGTCAATCAGGACTGCTCTATAGGTGTGCGTAATTCATGTTCTAAAACTCATTGGTATATACAGTATGTCACGGAAGTCAGTACACCCCTGACATTTTTTTCCTTTTTTTATTATATCTTTCCATGGGAGAAGTCTAAAGATATAATATTTTTCTACAATGTAAAGTAGGCAGTGTACAGCTTATATAACAGTGCAAATTTGCTGTTCCCTCAAAATAACTCAACACACAACCATTAATGTCTAAACCACTGGCAACAAAAGTGAGTACACCCCTAAGTGAAAATGTCCAAATTGTGCCCAAAGTGTCAATATTTTGTGTGGCCACCATTATTTAACAGCACTGCCTTAACTCTCTTGGGCATGGAGTTCACTAGAGCGTCACAAGTTGTCACTGGAATCCTCTTCCACTCCTACATGACGACATCACGAAGCTGACCTTGAGCTTGAGACCTTGAGCTTCTCCACCTTCCATTTGAGGATGCCCCACAGATGCTGAATTGGGTTTAGGTCTGGGGACATGTTAGGCCAGTCCATCACCTTCATCCTCACCCAAGGCGTGGTCATCTTGGAGGTGTGCTTGGGGTCGTTACCATGTTGAAATACCGCCCTGTGGCCCAGTTTCAAAGGGGGGGCATCATGCTCTGCTTCAGTATGTCACAGTACATATTGGCATTCATGGTTCCCTTAATGAAGTGTAGGTCCACAGTGCCGGCAGCACTCATACAGCCCCAAACCATGACACTTCCTCCACCATGCTTGACTGTTAGCAGGACACAGTTGTCTTTACATTGTAGAAAAATATTATATCTTTAGACTTCTCCCATGGAAAGATATAATAAAAAAAGGAAAAAAAATGTCGGGTGTACTCACTTCTGTGACATACTGTATATATGACTATATCAGGTCATTAAGACATTTACAACAGTATTGAAGTAGTGTGTTTTTCCTGTGGCACTGTGGTACTTTTGTCTCAAGCTCTGGGAGACAGTTATCATTTTCCTACTTGATATGAGCTTAACATTTCACTGGAAAAGTTACTTTACGTCTTTCCACTCTGTCTCAGTGTACCACAGGACCCAAAGTTTTTTCTTGCCACATCTAAAAACAGGTGCTAAAACAGGATGGAATGGGATGTTTACAATTTCACTGGTTTCCTGTATCTTTGCATTTTTATTAGGTAAGCATATAACAGAGTAATAACATAATAACTTATAACAGAGTTCATAAAGCAAATGTATTGCTATAGAGAATGACATGTATCAAAAATGATTTTCTTTCTGTGGCTGAAACATTTATTTTTTATGACATTTTCAGTCATAATAAGCTCTCATATTTTTTTTTTCAGGCTTCTGCAAAGATCAATGTGTCACCAGTAAGTACATACATTCTTATGGTATTTCAGTAGTTGCAACCAACCATACAGTAATGTGCAGTTACAACTTTAACATTGGTTCTCTGTGGGAGAACACAAGATGTCAACAGCACGAGCAAGCTGATACCAGTTCAGTGACAGTCGCGGGAATAAATGACCAGAGACATGCGACACTGTGTGGACTGATTGAATACATAATTACGGTATTACTGCAAATATGCATTATGTAGATAAGTATTTATGTTAAAAAATAGTAAAAAATTAATTAATTCATATTTCCATACCGGGGCACCGGCACATCAATAGAGGGGCACGTGCCCCGGTAAAATACCTCTAGGAGCGCCCCTGGCTTTCACACCAACATGAGTTGGTGCGCACCAAACGGCCCATTCGAACCAAAAGCTCTTAGTTCGGTTCAATTTCGTTGGTGTGAAAGCATCAATCGCACTCGGGTCCATACTAAATCAAGCGGACCAAGACCTCCAAAAAGAGGTGGTCTCGGTTCGCTTGACTCCGCACCAAATGTCAGACTCTGGTGAGAACGCGAACTCGGGTCCAAACCATAAACTGTTACAGTTTCTGCAGTAAAAGTCTACCTTGTGGGTCTTTGGAGTAATCTTCGTTGCATAGTAAGCAGTGGCGGCTCTATATAGCGAGACCACCTCTCAGCACCCCCCCCCCCCCCCCCCACCAACCATACAGTAATGTGCAGTTACAACTTTAACATTGGTTCTCTGTGGGAGAACACAAGATGTCAACAGCACGAGCAAGCTGGTACCAGTTCAGTGACAGTCGCGGGAATAAATGACCAGAGACATGCAACACTGTGTGGACTGATTGAATACATAATTACGGTATTACTGCAAATATGCATTATGTAGATAAGTATTTATGTTAAAAAATTGTAAAAAATTTAATTAATTCATATTTCCATACCGGGGCACCGGCACATCAATAGAGGGGCACGTGCCCCGGTAAAATACGTCTAGGAACGCCCCTGGCTTTCACACCAACATGAGTTGGTGCGCACCAAACGGCCCATTCGAACCAAAAGCTCTTAGTTCGGTTCGATTTCGTTGGTGTGAAAGCATCAATCGCACTCGGGTCCATACTAAATTAAGCGGACCAAGACCTCCAAAAAGAGGTGGTCTCGGTTCGCTTGACTCCGCACCAAATGTCAGACTCTGGTGAGAACGCGAACTCGGGTCCAAACCATAAACTGTTACAGTTTCTGCAGTAAAAGCCTACCTTGTGGGTCTTTGGAGTAATCTTCGTTGCATAGTAAGCAGTGGCGGTTCTATATAGCGAGACCACCTCTCAGCACACCCCCCCCCCCCCCCACCAACCATACAGTAATGTGCAGTTACAACTTTAACATTGGTTCTCTGTGGGAGAACACAAGATATCAACAGCACGAGCAAGCTTTTACATTTTTACATTACATTGCATTTGGCAGACGCTTTTATCCAAAGCGACTTACAATCAAGGGGGACATAAGCAATGGAGGAGGACACAGAGTAGAGACACAATAGACATATGTACTTCTGCATAGGGATAGAGAGAGAGAGAGTTTAGATTAGTGTTTGTTAGTTATATTAGTTTTGTTAGGGAGGGAAGCAATCTCGGAAGAGAAGGGTTTTTACAAGCTTTTTAAAGATAGGGAGGGATGTTGCTGTTCTAGTTGCAACTGGTAGGTCGTTCCACCATTTGGGGACAACCACAGAGAAGAGCTTAGAGTGACCTCTCTTTGTGAGAAGTGAGGGTACCGATAGACGATTTGTGTGAGCAGAGCGTAGCGCCCTGGACGGGACGTGAGCCTGTAGTAAGACATTGAGGTAGGCGGGGGCGGAACCTGAAATTACTTTGTAGGCTAGTGTCAGAGCCTTGTGTTTAATTCTGGCAGCTACTGGCAGCCAGTGAAGATCTCTAAAGAGTGGGGTAACATGTGTTCTTTTGGGTTGGTTGAAGACCAGTCGCGCTGCCGCGTTCTGGACCATTTGCAATGGTTTGATCGCACAGGCAGGTAGACCGACTAGGAGAGAGTTACAGTAATCGAGCCGCGAGGTGATTGATGCCTGTATTAGCAATTGAGCAGCATATTGGGTCAGGTACGGTCTGATTTTTCTAATATTGTATAATGCATAGCGACATGATCTCGCTATGGAAGAAATGTGATCGGAGACAGATAGACGGTCGTCTAATGTGACACCTAGGTTTCTAGCCACGTTGTTCGGGGCAACAGTGACATCGCAAATATTCAGGGTGATGTCGTGGCAGATTGACTCATGGACAGGGATGACCAGGAGTTCGGTTTTAGACAGATTAAGCTGGAGATGATGATCTCTCATCCAGGAGGATAGGTCAGCGAGACAGGCGGAGATGCGTGTGGAGACCGTGGTATCGTCTGGTTGGAACGACAGGTATAGCTGTGTGTCGTCGGCATAGCAGTGGTAGGAGAAGCCATGTGAGCGGATAACATGAGACAGCGAGGTGGTGTAGATAGCAAACAGAAGGGGGCCCAGAACTGACCCCTGGGGAACCCCTGTGGAGAGGGTGTGAGTCGATGACAGGTGTCCTTGCCAGGCCACATTAAAGGAGCGCCCGGTGAGGTAAGATTTGAGCCAGGAGAGGGCAGTGTCTGCAATGCCCATGTTGGCGAGTGTGGATGGTACCAGTTCAGTGACAGTCGCGGGAATAAATGACCAGAAACATGCGACACTGTGTGGACTGATTGAATACATAATTACGGTATTACTGCAAAGATGCATTATGTAGATAAGTATTTATGTTAAAAAATTGTAAAAAATTAATTAATTCATATTTCCATACCAGGGCACCGGCACATCAATAGAGGGGCACGTGCCCCGGTAAAATACGTCTAGGAACGCCCCTGGCTTTCACACCAACATGAGTTGGTGCGCACCAAACGGCCCATTCGAACCAAAAGCTCTTAGTTTGGTTCGATTTCATTGGTGTGAAAGCATCAATCGCACTCGGGTCCATACTAAATCAAGCGGACCAAGACCTCCAAAAAGAGGTGGTGCAGAAAGTAGTGTAATGCTACAAAAATGGCAAGGAAAAGGCAAATAACATTGGGAGAGAGACAGTCCATCATAACACTTAAAAGTGTTGGTCTTTCCTACAGGGAAATTGCAAAGAAAGTCAAGGTGTCAGTGAGTACAGCTTTCTTCACTATCAAATATCACTCAGAAACTGGGGGAAACTCTATCAGGAAGTGGTCTGGCAGACCCCCAGTCACAACTTAATCAAAGAACATGTTTCTAAGAGTTAACAGCTTATGTGATAGGCAGCTCACAGGACAACAACTTCAAGCACAGTTAAATAATGGTCATAGTAAGCAAGTTTCAGTTTCAACTGTGAAGAGAAGACTTCGAGCTGCACGTTTGACAGGACGATTTGCAGGAAGAAAGCCATTGCTAAGACATCAGAATAAGACAAAGAGGCTTTCCTGGGTAATGGAACACAGCCATTGGACTGTCGAAGCCTGGAAGAAAGTATTATGAGCTGATGAATCAAAATTTCAAATTTTTGGTTCATCACGCAGGACATCTGTACGCTGTCAAGTAGGCAAGAGGATGGTTCCACAGTGTATAAAATCAACTGTCAAACATGGAGGAGGAATTGTGATGGTCTGGGGCTGTTTTGCAACATGGCTACTATAGCATTCTGCAGTGCCATTCAATACCCTGTGGTAGTTGGTCAAAGGTTCATCCTACAGCAAGATAATGATCCAAAACACTAGTCCAAACTATGCCAAAACTACCTCAGGAAAAAAGAACAAGATGGTAAGCTTGAAAACATGACAATCAATCTCCAGACTTAAACCCCATTGAGCTGTTTTGGGATGAACTGGACAGAAGAGTGAAAGCCAAGCAACCTACAAGTGCCATACATTCATGGGAACTTACTTGGGAATAACTTTCTGAATAATATTTGATTTCTTTTGTAGAAAGAATGCCACAAGTATGCTCAGCTGTTATATCTGCCAAAGGTGAATACTTTGATAAGTCAAAAGTTTTAAATACATTTTGGTTTATAAATTGATTGCATAATTTTTTTTTCAACCTAAAGTGCATATTTGTTCTGTGCCTTTATTTTTAGAGTGCAATGACACAATAAACTGAATGATTTTCAGTAAAAAACTGGAAAAAGTGTGGTGTTCTAAAACTTTTGACCGCTAGTGTGTATATATATATATATATATATATATATATATATATATATATACAAATAAACAACAAATAAAAGGAGACTAATGTTTCAATGTTTACTACATCTTCATCGTTCCATCCTTCAATGTTAGTGTCCTTTTTTTGTTGTGCACCATGTTGCTGCAATTTTGTTACATTTATCATTCTTGAATCATATTTCACTTCACCACAAGGTGTCTAGTGGTGACGTAGTCTGTCCTAAGGTTGCCCCATTTATTTGGCCTCAATATTGTTAATACGTTTGGAACTCTAATGAAATCACGTCTTTGGGTTTTTGAGAGGCATTTGAGAACTAACACAACCAATGAACCATGCTAATCTAATCTAAACATAAAAGGCCTGAAGTACATTTAACCATTAACCTATGTAGGATGTTACAGGGCTCCTTCCGCTAAAAACCACTTTGAGTAGCTCTATTTACAATGTGGTGGGTCACAACAAGCAGTATATGCACGCAGCACTCCAAGACGTGAAATTCGACCCTCATGGGTTCACTGGTCATTGAAGGGTCAGAAATACAGAAACGAGCGGATCAGAGCAGGCCAAACCTATCTACGTCACTAGGTCGTCACCTAGCCATGTATGGTACGCCCACAGGCTCATCCCAGAGGAAGAACAGTGGACAGAAGCTAGGTGAGCGAAAGACAGCGAATTTGCATCATGGCAGAACAAGCACGCTCCTGTTTTATTTGCGGCAGCAAAACGGTTCCTATGTACCACCTGCCCAAGAATGAAGATGTAAGGAAGAAATGGCTGGAATTTATCTTTGGGCCACAACCAGCGTCATATCCAAGTTCGTTAGTTGTGTGAGCCTTCGCTAATTTGGGAGCCTACAACAGTGGTTTTGCGACGAAGTTGTTGATAAAGCCTGGATCCTTTCCGCGTCAATAAGATCAACCACCACTCCACAAGCAGTAAGTGAAATAAGAATTCTTCAATCTAAAGTTTTCGTGGTGAAAAATTATGCATATATAGCTTCTGTGCTATGATGCTTTAGCCTACCATTCGGATACGCTCTTCGACAAACGAATCGAAAATTGGTTGTTCGGCTTCATCTTCATCCTCGTCTGATTCAGGGTCGTAGACGTATGGTTGTATCTCCGAAGACATTTTATTGAATCCACAAACTTTACGGACTTTCTATCAACATATCGCTGCGGGACGAGTTTCCTTTTCTTCCCCCCCCTCCTTGTTTAATCCAATCAGAGGTGCCTTATTGACACGTCATGGATATTCACAAGGGACACCGGAAAAGCCAGTCGTTCAACCACTAGGCCTGTTCTAGCTTACAGAAAACAGCGTCAAGCAAGAGAACTAGGACATAATTTTTCACAGAAATGACGCGCAATGCATTCAACCATAGTGGCGATGCAGCAATATGAATAAAAATAACGATAGAAGTTGACCTTTAAAACCATGAGTATTGTTCAGTGTTACAAAAGTGAAATATTACTTTAATAACATCTCTATGCATTGTAATAAGTATTGCTTGTATGGACAGATGTTAATGTCAGTTTTATCCGTAGGTATATTTGTAGCAAGTTATTGATAAGGATAGGCCTATGGATCAAGGTAGTCAAATGGTCTGACATTTTATACAAGCCTGTGTGTAATGTGTGATTAGTTAGGCTATGAGCTAGAATGAGAATTACAGTAACAAATTGCTGCTGCTACAATATTCCCCCCTTACAGGTTAAGAAAGCGCATGGATGATATGAACTCTGAATGAAATTAAGGAAGTTTAACCACTTAACCACTTTGATTGCAGTGTGCAGATTTCAAAACACTAAAACAATAAAAACAGCATTGGCGTAAGATGCAAATTCTTACTGACCAAGGGGTGTTCATTGATCACACACCACAGCCTCAGTAAGCTTGAGTCACATGACCCGCAGGCATAGTGGTCCGCCCAAAACATCAATCCTGACATGTAGGTAAACATCTGTAATGATGTAACACTTCTTTTGAAGCGTTCTTTCATACAAAATGCCAACCTGTGCAGCATATGGCTGTACTAACAGAATTTACAATGCCAGAAGCCAAGAAGTTACATTTCACAAGTGAGTAAATGCTTATAATTCTCACATTATGTCGATTTAACTGCACATTTCATTGTCTGTATGCAGCATGTTGATGACTCTTTAAGGCAAAGGCTTAAATTCCATTCATTTGCACTTCAATACATTTAATTTGCAGTTTTCTCGTGTCTGTATAAAGACCTTACTCACATATAATGTACACTGTACAGTATTAATTGTTGGCTACTTATAAGTTTTAGTAAAATACATAATATTTCACGTTAAAATTATATAATTATATTATAATTACGTTATAATTATATTTATATTATTAATTTCATTATATATATATATATATATAATTAAATCAATAGGAATAATTAAATCAATGATATTAATAAATATAAATATTGCGTATTTCACTACAGCTTATACATTTCCAACAATTAAAACTGTACATTCTACATTGTATATACACATACACATCTCGTGTCTTTATACAGGCTTTATGTAATAAAGTGCAAATTGGAAACCTGAAAGCAGAGGAAAATGAATAAATAAATGATTTATTAAGCATAGGTAATCTGCTCAAACCAAGGTCCATACACAACACTAAGCTAACAATTCAAACAGCAAGGAAACATTTTACATGCCTTTTTGAAAGTAGCCTACAGTAAGCCACTTCCAGCACATCCATCCTGCATTGAAGAACTTATTAGGGTGGTCAGTCATTGCAATTTACTATTAATAATCAAAGTAACATACAATGCAGAACAACAGTAAAAGAAATGTAAAGAGACTTTGACATGCTGCATACAGACAACGGAATGCGCGGTTAAATCGACAAAATGTAGAAATCCCCAGAATTTATCTGTGAAATGCAACTCCTAGGCCTCTGGCATTGTCAGTTCTGTTAGTACAGCCATATGTTGCAAAGGTTGGCATTTTGTATGAAAAAACACTTCAAAAGAAGTGCATCATTGCAGATGTTTACCAACATGTCAGCATTGACAAGCTGATGTTTTGGATAGACCAATATGGCTACCGGTCTTGTGACTCAAATTACTGAGGCTTCACCTGGCTGTGATAATGACCCCCCTGATGAAAACATGGAAATAGAGTAAACAGGAAATGAACAAAAACATAATGCAGATACAGGTCCCCAACACTGATAGAGGACATGAAACAGGAAAATAAAGTGTATCTTGTGCATGCGTTAGGCCAAGACATGCCATTTTCTATTAGCACTATCACATAGCAGAGGCCATATTTGGAAATAGATTTGCATATTCCTGAAGAATATTGGTGACAATCCTTGGAGTAAGTAGATAGCAAAGTAGCCTGAAAGTAAAAACTGAACACTCAGGTTTGTAACGCTGGCTAAAAGCTAGAGAGATCAAGGACATGTTACATGGTCTTATTCAAAGTCAAAGTCAGGTCAAAGTCAGCCACCATCTTGAAATGTCCACGTGTACTGCACAAAGTCTATGCCATAAGCATGCACGTCCCATTCCAACTCAAACACTTGGTTCAGTCTCAGAATAGTACATCTGGGAGCTATACACCACTGGTTGCGCCAAATGTTTAAAAGAGAACACGTTTTTCAGGACACTGAAGATCTTTACATCTCAGAAGAATTTATTGATTAAAATTAGCTGTAATGTGCTTTTATACATGCTAGGAAAAAAACTTGCAGAGGCGGGAATCTAAGAGGGCCAATCACTTTTACAGCAGCTAACTATATTATTTTGATTCTGGTAAACAGATTAACCTCCATAAAAGCATTTACAAAAAATAGTCTAAAAATGGTATGCAAGGTCTAGAATCGACAGGAAAAATGAAGTTCCTACTAGCCAATATTTTCAGGATTTAGTCATGCAATCCAGTATGTATTAGTGATACATTAGAAATGATGTAAGCATGCAATGTGTTGTGTTGTGTTTTTGTCCACAGATCTTTTTCCTCACATAGCCACCTCCACATTGGCAACTCTCCTAATAATGAGCGGGTCATCTGTATTGAATTTAGGTATGTTATACCAATTTAGGAGACATAATAAAGTGTAACCATCAGGTTTAGCAGTAATGGAGGACCCAAACAGTCACACTAAAGTTTCCTTTTGATGATCACAGAAAAAAACCCAAGAGCACAAACAAGCAAATTCCAAAAGTTCTTTGTAACAAAAATGACGATTAACAAACAAGGTGCAAAAATCCAAAAACTTAGAACTTCAACAGAAAACCAGGGAACAAGAGAAGACTGACAGCCAAAATGAACAAAAATCCAGAGGTAAACGAGACACAGACACGAGAAGAGACGAGACAACCAGACAAAAAAGAGCAGAAAGACAGGGGTTTACATAGGCAGGATGATTAGACAAAACAAGGGACAGGTGAACACAATGGGGAAACAAGATTCAATAATTCCAAGGGCAGGGCCAAGGAAAAGAGCGGGAAACAAAATCAAAACAAAAGCACATGGCACAAACTGACATACTAAAACAAGACCAACATGGGGCTACATGTAAACAGAGTGAAAAACTGGAACACAGAAACATGACAAACAGGACAGGCTACAGGCAAACAGAGACAAAATATACAAGGTACAAAAACAGAACCCTGACAAGTAACAAGTAATAATCAACAGCTCACACTTAGTGCTAATTCATAATTGAACAGTTTTCCATTTATACTACCACACAGGTCATAGAAAAGGTGGATACATTTCTGTGACATGACACAAACCACAACAGGCTTAAGACTTGGAGTGTACAGTGCTGCCCATAACTTTACAGTACATACCCCAACACAATGTTTTGTTTCTTGGCCATTTCTCAGAGAAAATGAATGATAACACAAAATGTTTTCTTTCACTCTTGGATAGTGGTTGGCCAACGCCATGTATTGTGAAATATCTGTGTTTACTCTTTTTAAAGCACAATGACAGGAGAAACTATCCAAATCACCCTGATCAAAAGTTTACATACCCTTGTAATTTGGCTTGATAATCTGCACCTAACTTGATGTGCAGCTAAAACCAGTTTTTGTGTATTAACTCTATAAGAATTTTGCGATTCTTATAGAAAGCATCCCAGCGACACTGATAAACTAGGTTTATTAAGGTTATTTATTAATGACCGTTTGCATTATAGTGCCACCTAGTAAAAACTGTAAATGGAAAATTGTGATTTTCACTTACCAGTATCTTGGGCGGGGAAAGTCATTATCACATCAGATTTGTTTGAAGGACTGCTGTGTTTTGTGCAGTTTTATAGGAAACTAGTTTGTAACTAATTTGACGAGACATTATGGCAAATGAATGGCAAAAAATACTCTAAATACATACGTATATGCACCTACCAAAAACTCCTATACTGAACAGACTATATGTAATAGATAAAATGTGAGACTAATTTTACATTTTGATTTGCAGTTTTCCTTTTCCTGCCCATCTCAGCGCTTGTGGTAGATTTGCTTTTATTTTCTGCATCTGAAATTTGCCTGAAAAGGATCAGACATAGATGTAAGTACAGTGGGTGTGAATTGTAAAAAATGTCCCAAAGTATAAGCTATATAATGAACTGTAAATTTACATTATAAATAACTTCTTTCCTTCATTTTTAGATGTTCTTTGGATAAATCTGGTGGTCACTCATCTTATTTTTAAAAGTGTTGTACTTTTATATCCTATAAGTGTGGGCTTCAAAAACTCTGAAGGTATGTACTGATGCCAAATGACTCATTTGTTTGTGAATTGTCTTTGGATAGGATATGGGAAATACAACTACCGTTTCTCTACATCAGTGGTTCACAAACCTTTAACTACTGGCTACCTATATAATCTGTAATGATGTAGTATCAATTTGGTTGTATTGAGTATAGTTTGAATGTAAGATCCTTTTCCACATATTGGCCTTCATTTATGAAACAAACGTAGAAACCAATGCAAATTTGAGCAGAGAAATGAAATTATGACAGGGCTTATGTAAGATTTACAAAATGTGTGCCACTCACGTATGGAGGGCTGTTGATAATTTCAGTGCCTGAAAATGAAGGGAATCAAAATATTACACCCAAACATGTTCTCATTTCAGAGGCCTTGCACTTAGAATACACACTATAAGGGTGCATAATACATGCACCTGCTATCTTTTCCCCACACAACCAACCACCCCTTATCTGGGATCTTAGTAAATCAGGCCCTTTGTGTAGAAATTAACGTACATCCATTTTATGCTTGGTTTCTGTTATATGCATGTTGATATGCATGTTGTCTGTACCTGAACTGGATCTTTAAGCTGGTGAGAGCTCAGAATTCATTCACTGGTCAAAGTGGGAAGCAAGGTTTTAAAAACTCTTGTGGTTGTTTCTACAGATTGTGTTGTATATACGAGTGTGATGGTTCTGCTGCTTTTACTGTCATCACTTGTTGTGTTGGACCATCCCCTAGACCCACCAGGTAATTTTTTTTTTCCCGGATCGTCACTGGACTTGCACTCCGTACTGAATGTTATATGGTGGATAGCAGCATAGCAAATAGTGGTAGCACACTATGACATCTTGAGGCTGCTCCTCAGGAAATACTGACCAAATACCAGTGCCATATATGTTTTATGTCTTAAATCACGCATTGCCAATGGTACGCTTCCTTACAGTATACTGTCTGCACTATGTACCTCACCACTGGTTAAAGTGTGATTTGTCAGGTGAGGGAAACTCAAACAAGGACAGTATGTCCTCCCACACTGCCCATGTCAAACTACAGCAAGAAATATAGTAGATCGTAGTCACTTTGTTTTATCATTTTAATACTTTATTTACATTTCTGTCTATTACATGTCTTCCTTATAGGCCTGTAGTTACAGTAATCACAGGCGATCTGGGCAAGGTTTGGCTGTGATCTGCTGCTATTGAACTTTGCATTTTATTTCCCATCACAGAAGTGGCACATGCAGTTGTGTACATGCTTGGTGCCTCTGGTCTGAGTATAGTTAATTCCATCGCATTGATGACTGGACTGATTTTAAAATCAAGTAAGTGTTTGAAGGACACTTTTCAGTGTTCTTAATCATACTGTTATTGTCATACTGATTTGTCACCTAAACTGTAGCTATCTTTTAATTATTGCATGCATAACTCCATTTGTGTTGTTCAATAAACCTTTGAAAATTGTAGTGACCGGAGAACGCAATGTCGCCGACCTACGAGTGATTGTATTCCTGGCTGAAAGTGTTTTCGTCTTGGGCTGGATGTCATTAGCACTCTACTGTGTCTGTAAGTGTTGATAAGAATCATAAATATATACTTCACATTATTAAGAAAGGTTTAAATTATAGTACTGCATGGTATGGGTAATCTTAATGAGTACACCTTAATGTAGTAAGCCAGTGTTTTGGAAATGGTAACATTTTATTTTTCCTTTTTTAGTGTACATACATTTAACAACATGTAATATTATGTACTTACAGTACACTGTACATACCTAACCCTTACTCTAACCTTAAGGTACAGTGTAAGTACATAATGGTACATACTTTGTTATACTGTACCCAATTCATGTAACAGGGACAGTGAAATAAAGTGTAACTTTGACAATAGTTATAAATGAATGTGTAATTCAATTTTTGATTTTACTTTTCCTGCGCTTTGCCAATCTGGTGGGATTGCTTCCTTCATTTCATTCATGAAGGGAAAAGTTACAGGTATGGTAATAACACATGCAGATTGCATATTATTTTCATATAGCATCTATAAAGCAAAGAGCAAGGATGCTATCAGAATAGATGAAGAAATAAGCCATTTAGTTAAAACACTCCGTGTTTTGTGTCATAGTTGAATGTCAGACCCAATACAAAAGGTGTTGTTTTGTTACATTAATTAACTACTGTAAAGGACTTCCTCTTATGCTTTCTATAATGTTTTGTTTTCTACCATGTATTTGTTAAGTACCACTTACATAAATGGCACATTTCACATTTATGCATTTGCATTTAACCTCAAACCTGAGCTGTGACTTTCGCCATTCAGCACAGTTACATTTAAAAAAAAAACAACAAAAATCATCATTATCATAGTTATCATTTCTGGTGTGGACGGTCCTTAATAATGCAGCAAGTTAGTTTAATTAGTTCTGTCAATCTAATCCCTACTGTATTGTATTAGCCTCCTTAAAAGCTCCCTTTGACATAAAATCTCTAAAATATTTATCTAAATATTGTTGCATTCATATCAACATTTATGTTTAATATAACCTTCTTTATTTCAGTGTCGAACAGAATGTAAGACACCATAACAGAGAGCAAAGACTACAGGTATATGATACATTTAATAAACAATTGATAGCATAATTAGAGTTCAATGGTATTTCTATTTCTGATGTTTAAATTATTACATTTGTAACCTGCAGATTTCTCATCAGCAACATGAGATGGTGCCTCTTTCTCGTCAGTAACGTCTGGAACAGCAACATGTTAGATAGATGATAAACCATGAAGTGATTACAGCATGTTATTCATTACATTACATTACATTAAGCTGATAGTCATATTCAGAGTGAATTAACAGTGAATTAGGTACTGGGACAACCCTTCTACAGCAATGTGTGGTTAGATGCCTTAGTTAGAATCCATAAAATGGGCATTTTTTTGTTTTTATTGAATCTTTAAAATGTGAAATACAAGTACATATTTAAAGCCATAGCTGCTTGCAGTAAAATGTGGTACATATTGAACATATTTGGTTAAGCACAAACGTCTAGGGCCCTAATACAACAGATGCACACTGCAGGTTTGCATGTGGAATGATGGACACCACATAACGCTATTTTACTTTCATCTAATAATTTTGTGACGTGTAAAGAATATTTCCACAGTTTAAATATCTTTAGTCAGCCGTAACGGCCATGGGATGTGTTTGGTGAATACATTCATGCAATTTATTTATATTGCTGGGAAAAAAAGAAACCCAGGTGATGTTATTAGACAACTAGGAATGTCTAAAGTGTTTAGCGAATATTTTTACTAAAGTGTCTTATTATACAAAAAACCTGAGAAGTTTTTCTATTTGGCTATATAGTTGTGTTTACTGTGTGTACTGTTTTGGCAAAATGGCAGTTTTTTTAATTATGCTCAAACAATTGAAAAACTGTAATCAGTGTGAAGATGTGTTGTGAAGTTCAGAATTTTTCTTGACTAATTGTAGCACAATAGTGCCAACTACCTAAAGCTGTTTTATGTGATATAGCAAGTAGAATCATGCAAGGCAATGTATGCAAGCAATAATTCTCATCAGCATACACATTTTATGAAGATTAGTCAAAGTACAAAATACATTTGAATAGTAACTGGAAGTCAGATGCGCTTCCAACCTCGATTGGTGCTCACGGTCCAGGACACAATGTACAGTATTATGGAAAAAGGAGCAAGACCGGAGCACTCCGTTTACAAAGTTTTAATGGTGCAGAAACAACAAGACTGCATCTTCTTCAGAGTCAAACGATGGAATTTGGAATTGTTCACTGACATGTTTTCTTGTGTGTCATGTCTGCTCATTGTTGTTTCTAGAATTGTGGCAGGCACTGTTTTTCTACAGTATTCTACAGTATTTTGGTACTTTGCTTCAAAAAGGCTGTATTTATAAGCACACACAGTGTTTGCCTTCTCCCTCTGCATGTACAGTAATGCACATTTCATTGACCAGTGAAAGTACAATGTTTTATTTCTATGTATATTATTTCATGTTTGAGGTACTTCATTTCATTTTTTGAGGGTTTTTTATGTTTTTGGTCGTAACATTTTAAATGAAATGATTCACAAACTTATTCAATCACAGGGAGTTGTGCATTTATTGCAGTATATTGGGACATTGAGACAGATGTTTTGTGGGTGAAAGAAGCTGTGAGAGGGATAGATAAAGTCAGCCATAATTCTTATTCCTTTGCAGGCTTGACAGATATGGTTGACATCAAGTAGAGAGGGAAGTGAGACGCCAATGGTACTTTAAGCAGCTTTCACCATGTGCTGCAGGTTTTAGATAGTGTATGTCACAGACCATGCTGCTGGTCAGAATGCTTTCAGTGCTGCCTGGTAGAGGCAGCTCATGAGGGGTATGGGGGCTCTCGCTCTCTCTTGCTCTCATAAGAAATAAAGGGACAGTTGAGTAATCCTGGGCAGTGATTTTTAAATGTGCTTGCTTTTTTTCATTCTTTATACTTTTTGTACTTTTTTTATTTTAATGTGCTTTATTTTTGTAAATAGATGTTGTCTTTAAAATGCGATAAATAAAGCATGTGATAAATACATAAAAAATAGTAAAATCATGTGCTGTCCATTTTTTTGTCCTTTACCATTTTATATGTATATAATATTTAAAGAACACTACACTTTCTGCATCTGAACCCATCACTTCAGACAATATCAACACCATTCCTCCCACAAATTTAAATTTCGCTTAGTGCATTAAGAGGACATACTAACCTTAACATTCAAAAGCCATTTTGGTAGAAACAGCTACACGATTTCTATATCTTTTTAATTTTTCTTAACCTACTGACTTGCATGAACTTTTGGATCTTATAGCATTAAAGACAACACGGTAACATTACATGCATCGGTGTTACAATAAAAGCAAGCCTTTTAAAAGAAACACATTAATGATATTACCGTAGGTTTAACATTTTCCAGCACAGTGTTGCATTCATTTGTTGGAAGTGTTGTGAATTATGCAAGAGAGCCCTGGTTATCCATTTCCCAACCCACATTTTTTTTATTCTTACTGGCACAGGATGCGAACCTGCAGCCCTCTGATCCCAAAAGTGCAAATACGCTGATGCTGACTTGTAGCATTAAGACAAAAATGGCATACCTAATGAAAGTTTATTTTTATCAATGTCCTGAACCATCTTTGAAGACCATTGTAGCTGACCTTGTAGCTGAGTTGTTTCTTCAAATAATTGTAATGATGACCATTATGGGTCTACCTCTGTTGAAATATATGACTGTGCCCACTGGACCATGCCATATTTGTTTACTAAGCTATCTACTGCCGTCAGCTGGCAAAATTTATCGTTTCTTTTTGGCAGGCTTGATCTCTGACTGCTCTGAATACATAGTTTGTTTAATTCTACAGTGTTAGTACAAGTACAGTTGGTTAAGCCCCACAAATACAATCCGTAAATCTTTGCCTTATAAAACATTAAGATTTAAATATTTACTGGCTCTCCATATAAAGCAATAGTCTAAATGAGCAAAGCACATACTAACCTGCATGAGGGGAAGTCCTTGCCCAACTGGATATTCCTGTTCCTATGCTTTCAAGAGGAAGTAATAGCGATTGGAGCTGTGAGTGAACAAATTAGATGCTTGAAGACTTACTGGTGGTAAGTAATGTGACATTTGAAGTACATGTTGTTCTTTTTGTGTTCTTTTTATCCTCTTAAATTGTGGCTATGTAATATCATATCATTGCCTAAAGTCTGTGGAATGGAATGCGATGCATGTAGTATGTGCAGCGTGTCAAAGTATGTTACACACTTACAAGAGATGAATATTCTCATGCTTTTGTTAGTTACATTTCATTAGCTATAGCATTATAATTATGATGTTTTACAGGTATTTCACCTTCCTATTTATACAGGACTGACCACTGGCTGTGTAGTTAATGTGCAGCATCATGACGGGAACACACACTCTTTAAACACCTGACATAGTGTGAAAAGGATGATGTGCTGTGTGGGATTGCTGGTAGTTTTGGTGAAAGTTGTACAAGGTGACACCATATGCTATGAAATTAACTTTATTTTTACATGTCACTCATTACAAAATGGTGTCTACTGCTGTCTGAATTTTTTGTTTGTTTGTTTCTCTGGTTTTCAGGCTTCCAACTACAGGGTCCTGCTGGTCCTCTAGTTGCCCAGCTGGGAGGTTCTGTTCTCCTGCCCTGTGCTGTTGAACCCCCCCTGCCTCTGGAGGAGCTGGAGGTGGAGTGGAGAAGAGCAGACTCTGATGGCCTGGTGCACCTGTTCCAGGATGGAGATGTTAGACCAGAATCACAAAATGATGCCTACAGGGGCAGAGCGCACTTCTTCCCTGTGGAAATGGCCAACGGAAACTTCTCTATACTTCTCAAGAATGTCTCACAAGAGGATACTGGACTTTACAGCTGCAAGGTTTACACTCAAAATGAGGTAGAGGAAGTCAAAGTTGACCTAGTAAGGGTCGGTAAGTACTTCCATTCTGTTTTCCCCCTTTACGTTGCTGGGTACTGCCAATAGGAAGTGAGTAGTGTCACTTGTCAAGTCAACAATGGACCCATTTGTAATGGCCCAACTATGAGCATGCTGGTCACCTGATGTATGGTACAAAGTAGAATTAATGTTAGATTTCTGGTGTTAGTTAATTTGTTATTGGATAAAATAAGACTTTAATATTTGGTCCCTTTCGGCACAGATTATTGATTGTTTATATGCAAAACAGTCTAAAATTTTGATCTAGATATATAATCACTGTTATTTGTGATATATATTTATTGCCTTAAAATTAGACTTGCTGCCTGGAAGGGGTGAGTTATTTTGTATATCTAGTAATTTTGTAATGCAAAATTGCTATGATAATAGCATGACCTGTAATACTTTCAAGAACAGAATTTATTTTATTTGTGCAGTGTGCTTGTGCACAAACATAGTTGAGGGTTGAAATACTGTAATGTCGTATGATACTACTGTGAGTTTCTACTACACATATGGGCCATTCTTTTTGTGTTATTTCTCTTGTGGGCAGTAAACCTATCAAAGATTTTTCTTTTTCTTTTCTTTTCTTTAATTCTCTTTTTCTTTTCTTGTCGTTCCTTTTTTTCCAGAATACCTGGTCGTGACTGGATCAGGTGAGGTTCCTGTCTCTCTGGGTACAGAGGTGGTCCTGAACTGCTCTGTGGATTCTCATGTCCCACCTGAAGGCCTGCTGGAAGTCACTTGGAGAAGGACAGACCAGGAGATCATAGTGTTGCGCTACCAACATGGTGAGGTCCTTCCAGACTTCTCACATGCCAGATATCAAGGGAGAGCCGAGTTCTTTACTTCAGAGATCTCAAAAGGCAACTTCTCACTGAGACTGAAGGATGTCAGGACTGAAGACACAGGGGAGTACATCTGTGATGCACACACCAGCAATTATTCTGAAAAAGCTACTGTAAGAATAAGTATACAGGGTAAGACATGTTCCCTCAAACCACTGAAATATACATTTTAGCTAAAAGTCATAGTGTGATAGGATAGAAGCGAATGCATAGCCACATACGGACTTAACCTAACTTTCCTAGGGCATACTCATGCGCATATGCCATCCATACCGTACCCAAGAACGCTTCACCCACAAAGCCCGGTTCATTTGATTATGCTGATCACTTCATGCTGTACCCAGGCAAGGCATGCAGGTACGCCTGGAAGGGGTGGACTGGAGTCTAGTTCAGTTGGTTTCGTACACAGTACGCATGTG
Source organism: Setipinna tenuifilis (assembly GCA_030347295.1). Lineage (NCBI taxonomy): Eukaryota > Metazoa > Chordata > Actinopteri > Clupeiformes > Engraulidae > Setipinna > Setipinna tenuifilis. The sequence goes on along the minus strand of CM059280.1, from coordinate 19,077,799 downwards.
TAATCACAAACGTTCCTCAGCACAGTTATGAGTTTCATTTAACAATCTAAAAGATCATAAAGAACTCATAGAGTTGTTACGGTAATAAAATGCTTACGGACTTATGCAAAGATGCTAGAACACAACATCTCAATCGTGCCTGGGTGCAGTGTACAGTGTGAGTGCAGACCAGGGACCAGAGACAACTGTACTCCAGTACAGTACAAGTAAGGCGTACCTATGAACGAGAAGGCTTCTCCACCCCCCACATCACAGCAGGACTGGCCACACCCAAAGGGTAAATTGCAGGAAGAAGTGGGCAACCCAAAATTTAAAGTGATTAACGGTGATGGTTTATTTACAGTGCGCAGTGAAAAGCAGTAAACCAAAAATTGAAATAACAAAAATAAACTGGTCTCTATAGGCAATACAGGGCGAAAGACGTTTCAACAAACTCACTTGTAACAGCCTCACAGCAAGCTGACATGGCTGACACCACAACTCTCGAAAAATAATTGTGTTTTGAGAGTTCTGTGGGTGAAAATCGGCGGGTTTGGCCACCGCAACACCGTCATTTTTCACAGTACCTACTGTGAATAAGCCTTTATGTCCTTAAATTGAGAAATTCTCAAAGGTCGGAGCTGACTTTTGTTTGCTCTGGACAGTGCCTGCAAACTTGAAGTTATTTTGGTCTATGACTATCTTAAAGCCCTTTATATTAGTAACTGATAAGCAAATCTTACTATTTGCATCGTGAATGAGCTAAAAGCAGTTAGCATTACTGTAATATTATATATAATTATATTGCATAAATTATATAATTTTATAATGCCATAATAAAATGATTGCGTTATCACAGATAGGATTGTTTCATCCTTAGGTCTCTCCTTGCTGCACTGGCTAGTCTTGGTTTGCTGCGCTGCATCTTTTGTGATAACTAGTATAGCTGTTGCACATTTTATGACCAAAGGTATGTTCACACTATATATTTTTAACACACTCATATTTAAGGATGGATACTTTCTGTTGACTGTGCCTTTTCAACAATGACAATGTGCAGGCCCGTACCCAGGGGGGATCGGAGGGTTCGTTCGATCCCCCCCGTGTTAAAGTCTGAGCTTTTTCTGTCAGATCTCTAATAATGTTTAATTTCATATGCTGGAGGATAGACAACTGGGTGCTGATATACAATTAAATACTAATGTTATTTTTACACAGGGAGAAATTGTAAAGATCTGGCAGTGCATTTCTTGCTGTTTTTTAGTCCGAATGTACTGTTATTCAGTGCATACCTCTTATGGGCAGTAGCTGAAGGTAAGTCAGAATTTTAGTACCACATGTTTACATTTTCATATCATATTAGAACGTAATGTACAAGAATTTATACATATCCCACTTAAATTTAATATGCAATCAGCATAAATTTAATATGCAAATTCTCTTCTATAATATTTAATTGCATTAGCCAAAAATGTATAATCAAGGACATACATTTTTAGCTACCTCACTTTAACCAAGATAAGGTTTTATCGCAAGTAGAGCTAAATGTTAAATAATGTTTATCCCGCATTAACTTGGCTACCATTTTTTATTGAGTTTTAAGACAAAGATTGCTCATCTGATTTTCTATGCAAGCATTATCTTGGATAGAGTAAAACGTAAACTGGTATTTCATTTTATGCTTTGTTTTATGAAAACATTGTTAAAACTTTATTAGAAGTGTGTTATTTAGGAGGAATGTTATGTTTCTGTTATTCATAGATTTGTTTAGTGAAGCAGTTGCAGGCTCGGTTGTCAATCTCACACGGATCCTGTTGTTGCTTTTGACCTCTCCCTATCTAGGTGCACTTCATGGTATGATGCATATTTGGAATAGATTAATAGACTGTTTATTTAGTTAACTATACTTTTGTTTTTTAAACAGTCATAACTTCATAGACACTCTGTGTGGATATAGTTTTTAATTAAACATATTTGTTTTCCTACAGTGTCTCTCCAGAAATTGATCAAAACTGTAAGTGTGAATGTGGTGCACACAGTCATTACTGTAGCCGTATACTCAGGTATGTTTTTCAGAAAACATCGTTGTTGTCACTTGACTTGCTTGTTTTGTGTGATTCTATTTAAAATATCACTAATTACTATTTAAATATAAATATTCAATGTTAATTATATATATAAGACTTTGCGAAGTCTTAAATGTTTGCCAATTGTCAGCATTAGATAGACGATTGTGTGTTGCACAGAAGTGTTCATGAAAGATCCTGAAAAATGGCTGCCTTCTAAGTGAGTCATTGGTGGCAGGAAGGCTGTCCGAATAGAAGACCATTGTTTTGCCCAGGCGCACTCGATTCCTTAATCTGTCCCTGACTGCACTGGATGCTGTAGGCTGCATATTTGTTAAACACACAGAGAAGAGACATATTATTTTTATCTTTAAGACCCTCTACAATTTTATATAAATATATTATCTGGTATCAGATTTTTTAACTAGATGTATTGACCATATGGCCATATATTTTCATAACTGGTTAGTTTGTTTACTTTTTCACATAGATGCCTATATTAAAAGACTAAATTGGATCTCTGCGGGCATGTTGTCAATCTCTCATATTGAAAGAACGAGACTACATGCCTATTTTGGTATATTAATTTTCTTCAGTCTCTGTGGAATCTGTCCAGGTGGGAAATATATATCTTATGTATATATAATATATATTATATCTGAGATTTTCTGAGAACTGTGAATTCATAAATTATTGTTCGACACGAAGTGTCCCCTAAGTGATGTAATAACCACAAACGTGACCGTGTTAATGTTAAAGGATTCTTACTCTGATTGTTCATGTTTAAAGGAATGGCTATATGCTCATGAACAGTTATAATTGTCATGAATAATTTTTAAACAGTTCACTGAATTGAGTGTTGGAAAAAAATAACTTTTAATGAAAAAATCTTATCCCTGTAGATATAGACGCAGCATATACATTGCCATGCATGCTTCCAAGGTCTGCATTAAGTGAGTTGTTTACATGAACAGAAGTTGTGTTTAACAATCCTGTACTTTAAAATGAACGATTGACTAAATCATCATGCCGCATTAAAAAAAAATGGCTTTTGAAATTGTGTTTGTCATTTGGAATTGTGATTGTGAGAACACATATGAGATCTTCGGCCACTGTGTCAACCACACTGCAATGTTCTCCAATGTTCCCTAGAACCCCATCCTAAGAGGGAGCCTTCAAAACAAGCCTGGACATTTTTACTTCTGGAAATAAGCAGCATCATCCAGATTTTATTTATCTCGCTGAAATCTAATGCATTTAACCATGGTAGGCATGTTAAGTGCAAAGACATTCTGCTGTGTGCATGGGTCTTGCAGAGTTACCTCTAGTACTGTCTGCCACTAACGTCTCGAAATAAAGGAAGGGTCAACCAGACTGTTCTTTGTCTCCTTCAGACATAAGGAATGCTCTAATTTGGGCTGCTCCTATTTGTCCAATTTCTGTTATACTGATCCGCAGACTGGTGAGGAACAGGAAACCACGTTGGGGATGTAAGTTTTATCAAAGGGATTATGGTGGCATGAACATCAACTGCTGTTGCCTTTCATAAAACCAATAAGCTGAGGAAGTGTAACCTTGCACAAACATTTAAATGTAACAATGAACAATAGACTAAAACTGTTCTGTTCACTTTGTTCAGACAAATACATGTTTGGTCACTGATTTAGTAATATCTGGATAGATATAGACTTACCATTTTCTATTTTTGCAATGTGCAGGTTTATGCTGGACAGCAACCATGGGCATTTGGATGCTGATTAATTTTGTAGCAACCATTTCGGTTATTGGGCATACCCAGGATGCGGCTGAAGGTAAAGCTCTGATTATTTAAAATAGCAGACACTTACCCCTTAAGACACACCTAATATTTTAAGTTTATTTGCAAAAATGGTATGCCCAAGTTGTAAGTAACACAGCTCCTACATAGTTTTAGACTCAGACATGTTCTTGGTATCAGTGGAAAGGTAACACTCTCAGGGTTATTAATAATGTATCTGGGTGATTCTGTGATGCACTGACACAGAGGTACAGAGGTTAGAATTAAGGTTTTACTTTCCGTCCAACATGTGAGCCTGTAAAGTGACTGAGACCTATAATTTCAGTAACCTGTTGGCCAAACAAAGGCATAATGAGGCAGCAGACACAGGTCTTACCTTCACATAGTAAAAAATTGGAGGCAAAGGATCAAAACCTGATTTTTTTGTAGATTTTTATCAATAGGTATGTCCATGCGTTTTTCTTGTGTCCCTATTGAAAATTCCCATAGGATATTTGGTTCCGAAATCTGTATAACCAGAATCAAACCTCTATAACTTGAGAACCCCCCTAGAAACAAAAAATTGGTCTCTACTGAAAGCCAAGACCTTGAGGTTTCTTGCATGGTTTTTGGATTGGATGTCAGTCATTCTGGAATAGAATGACAGAAGAATGTGTGAGAATGAGAAGAAAGCGTCTGAAAGCTCTGCTCTTCAAAAAGTGCTTATTACATTACGTTTTTACCAAAGCCCGTAGGAAGTAAACCAATCTCTTTCCATCTTATAAAATTCCTGAACCATTCTTCTTGTAAATCCTCAATTTAAAAGCTTGAGTTCAACATCATCTGTTCACAGGGCCTGTCCACATTCAGGGACAGAGCGAAACCGAAACTTATGTTCATGTTCCATGATGCAGTTGCTGGAGATAAATGAAATTGAATGGAGGCACTAGCCTGTGTTATATTTTTGGTGGATTTTGACTTTACACCCGAAATCCCTAATCACCTTTAGGTTGCGTTGTGTTTTTTGTTGTTAGATAGAAGATAGAAGTCTGGACTTGTTGTTGCTTTGGATCAGGATCGATGATTTATTACAAATACATGGAATATAGAGAAAATGAAATAAACGAATGGTAACAAAACAAAGTTTAGAAGACTAAGAGTCTGTCTATCCTCTGGTTCTTACAACACTCTTCCACCTTCACCGCAAAGTTCAGGCAGGCTAAGCTTTCTGTAAGATGTTGTCTCTATGCTAGTTCGATCCGTCTTTTTCGGGACAAGACAACGTGAGGTAGATATACTCAAACCACCAATTGTCTAAAACAGTGGAAAATAACTAGAACAGCTTCTATGTCTGGAAGGGCAAACTTTGTATGAGTATAGTTCATGGACACTCGTAGTGCTCAGTTTAGGATAGAGTCTAGCACAGACCCTTACTGCACAGAGAGAAAATCAGAGTACAGTTGAAAGCTATTCATTTGACAGAATACAGAAAAATTCTACACCTGGCTAACATGAGCAGGCCATTGTGCATAAAAGTTTATCTGTTTTCAAAAGAAATCGTTTATGACAATGTGTCCTAGTATGACTTAAAATCTACCATGTTTCACTTTTATATGTTACCCCCTACCCCATTTTCACTGTCCAGCTAACTGTGTAGACTATCATATCATGCATATCAAAATGTAAATTGTGTTATGTTCGCTAGGTGTTTATACTATTAAATTCCTCAAAGAATAGCTAGGGTAACACACCTACCTCATTACACTGTTACTGCTTACTTTAAAAGCAGTGTTTTTTTGTTTGTTAACTTGATTGTTAATCTTGTGTGATTGCAGCAGTTTCACCTGGTGAAGGCAAAGCACTCCTGTGTGTTTTTTCTCTGTTGAAGATGTTAACTTATCTTTCCCTGTCTAACCACCCAAATAATGTGCCGGGTAAGTCTTGCCTTAGGGCACAAGTCAGATCAGATTAAAACCTAACCTCTTCTCTTTTTTACATTTTGGGCACGTTTACCAGTTTGTTGTGATTGATCAGCATGGTCATTGTTTTATGGCTCCCATGTGGCTTTATGTTGATTTTGGACTAATTCGTTCCTATAGATTCTCTGTCGTAACAAAAACAATGCTGTTGATTTACAGAATTACCACATACCATTCTATATGTGTTTGGAGCTGCAGGTCTAAGCACTGTCAATTCTATTGGGTTGGCAACCAAACTGTTGCTAACATCAGGTAAAACAAATAGTCATTGTCAATGCTGAAATATTTTATTTTACTGCTGTATTTACAGTAGTGATATGCAATGATTTTTTTACTCCTAATTTCAGGATACCGCAGTCAAAATGTACCTGACCTTAGACTCATCACCCTTCCATTGGAATGTGTGTTTGTGTTTGGATGGTTTGCACTGCAGATACATGATTACTGTAAGTATTTAGTTAATTCCAAATGAATGGAGAACAATTGTACTGTATCCATGACTGTAAACTAAACTGAGTCCTTATCCTTTTTAACCCACTAACACAGGGACACACAATAACAGGTAAATCCTCTTTTCAAATAAGCATGTGAACACCAGTTGACCTCCTGCTCCAGGTCATGTTTTTCTCACACCAACACTTTTCATGTCATTATTGATGACTGACTGGCTAGTTTCATTTTCATGTCCTTATCTCAAACAGGACACAGAGTAATCCTCATGGAGACCTTATATTACAGGTTGGTCTCAATGTAGTCACTAAAGGGGAAAAGAACATACGTGCATGTACATGCAGACATGTTAGGTGCCCTCAACACATTTCTGTTTTCCCACAGCAGGACAGTCATGGGATGAATGATATGACAACATTTTGTCTACTCCCTTCAGACGATTCTCAGGTAATTCTTCATGAAAACCACTATGCCACATCAGATACTGTAGTTCGCTAGATATGTTTAAGTTATGTGTGTCTGTATGTGCCCTTTATCGCCATCTTATCTGTAATCTTATGTTAACAATTGTTTGCAGGTGTCCATTTGTGCTAAGCCTAACTGTGTAGAAGTAAACTGACCACGTGCGAAGGCTGATAACATGTCTGTACAGATAGAGATGGGTGATATTGTGCAGGCAAGTATGGCACCATTGACCCAGAGGGAGAAGCAGAACCTGAAGTGATTGTCTCAACGTCAATGCCATCCTTTAAAAACCACATCAGAGGATATACTTCCTTCGGCAACTGTGAGAGCACGGCCTACCACAATAGCTGTTGGTCACCCTCTACACAGCTGTCATTGAATCCTTCTGCTGCACCATCATCACAGTTTGGTTTGGGGTAGCCACACAATGGGACACACGCAGACTACAACGCACAGCCGAAAAAATTATTGGTGTCCCCCAGCCATCCGTCCAGGACCTGTACTCTACAAAGACCAGGAAGCAGGCAGAGGACATTATTACTGTAAAGACTGCACTAATCCTGCACACATTCTGTTTGAACTCTTTCCATCTGGCAGATGGTACAGATCTCTGTGCACAAAGGCAACCTGCCACGATCAGCTTTTCCTACTGCTACAACTATTGAACTGCTGATTAATTGGGTGCTTCCCACTTTCCCATGCATTGCATTCTGCTCCATGTTTTATCCAATTATTTATCCTGCACATTACACTTCACTTTATCTTTGCCCAAAACCACATTCCAGGTATATTGTTTTGTATATTACTGACTTTGTACATACACTATGTACACGTGTATATTATGTGACTAAAAAATTGTTGTCCCTGTTTTACACTGTCTTATACACCACTTTTGTCTATTGATTCGCTACATGTCTAAATGTTGAATGCACACTAGAGATACAACATCTGCTGGTGTCAAATTCCTTTGTTCTGTCGTTATGTCAGCATACTTCACTGTTCAAGTTTTTGAGATTTACTGCAGTTCTTGTCAAGATATAACCACAAACTAAACACCTATGATCTTATGACTGCATTAAATGTGACAAATATTTAATTGAGATACTTTAGTATTTTTGTATCTTTTAGAACTGAATTGATACATTTGTCATGACATAACAGCATAAGTGTATATTTGTGTTTTTAGTTCTGCATATTGTATTAGCTATGCTGAAGTATAGAAAGACAAGGCTCCATTAAAACAGACATTGGAATTGTAGTCCTTTAAACTAATTTCTCAATGTTTTTTTATGATTATTACTGTGATAAACATTGGCTCTCCCTATGAAATGAAGTTAGTATCACTTTGACAACATTTAGAGTGAGCTGACCTTGAAATGGAGTATTAAGATGGGTATCTAGGAGTAACATGAAACTCTTAAAAAGCTCTCAACATGAAAAGCTCTCAGAGAAGAAGGGGAAATGAAACTGGCATAGATGTCACTGGTACGGGGAATTTCAAATCTAACCGGTCAGTCCAGTTTGCAGAGGTTATTTAGGGACTCTGAATAACAATGAACACAAGTAACAGGTAAGTAGCTGAGGTGACTGTAGAGACGACTGAGCTTCACGCCAGTGTCTTTGCTCAATTTTTACAGAAGATCTTTAAAGGGCAACAAATTCAGACATCAGATGGTCTGACTCTTGACATATTTCCTTCACTAACATATAAACTGTATGGCAAGACCTGTAGCGGTTCTACAGTGTTTTAGACTACAAGCCAGACAGCAGTGCAGTACTGTGTAGGAATGACGGCATTTTATGGCAGTGAGTGGAATCAAGCCTAATGACTGTCTTTGTAATTGCCATTTCAAAAGCTTAATCTACTGAAATGTTTTTTTTTTTATTTATTTTTAATACTTTCTCTAATTTATAACAGCCCACATGATTACACCAGTCTGCATAAGTGTGCTAGGTGTTTTAACTGCAGCAGTTAATGGTAAGGCTTTAAGTACATTATTCAAAACATATTTATGTTCCTGATAATACACAACACACCTATAACAAAAACTATGTTTTTGACATTTGCTTGTGAATTATACATGCATGGTTTATACATGCATTATTGGACACTGTAGTGACTTCAGAGAAATGCTTTCATAATTCTTTTAACCACTTGAATGATCATTATTTGTTTGCAATGTTGGCAGGGTTTTCTCCGCATGGTCCCTCTAATCCATTAAAGTGTTCACAAATGTGTTATGTATATCTGATTACTGTCACTAAATGTAGAGGGCAGATATTTCTATTTCTATTTGATTGCTATGCATTTACTATGCAATTATTTCATATAGATGCCTACAATAGAAGACTAACATGGATGTCTCAGGGCCTGCTAAGAGCTTCTCACATTCATAAAGCTACTTTTCAGCTTTGGAGCAATACATTTCCTTAGCCTCTGTGGAATCTGTACAGGTATGAAATACACATCAAATACCCCTCATATTTCTTACATTATAAGAATCTGTATTGAAAATATAAATTGTTAGTGCTTGATCCTGAGGTTCCCTTATTAATTGATGCAATATCTACAAACATAGCATTGTAGAGGAGTTGGTAAAAGGTACTAGAGGTTTGACCTAAACGCAGGTGATGTTATTTCATAACCCATAGATAGCATGTACTATGCTTCGGACTGTGACCTGTTATTATACAGTGTCACTTTATAAAAGTGTCACTAGAACTGTGACTGTTGTGGAATAGTAGGCTACGTAAAACCAGATGTGGGATGATGATAATGTTAGATAAAACATATAATGCAAATGATATAATGATAGACAAAGAACAATGACAAAATGGAATAGACACATACTGTATATCAGACAAGTATACAAAGCCATGGCAACACAAAGTGACTGATGTAATGAATGGTTTTTAAATGGTTTCAGTTGTGTCGGCAAAGCATTTAATCACTCCTTTCACACATTTCTATAGACATTGTGTCCGCATACAAAGTGCCATGTATGAAGTCCAAGTCTAATTCAGGTGGGTTATTCTTGTTATGAGAAAAGGAGTATTGTTTATTTTTACATCAGTGTTGTCTTCCATTATCACAAATATTCACAGATAAACTTTTGACATGTTTTTGATGCAAGGAACTCCAGTTACCAAGCTCATCTTTCACGTCATTCTGCAGGGGAACCATCAGAACGAGTCTGGACATTTTTCCTTCTGGAGATGAGCAGTATCACTCAGATATGTTTTCTCTCTCTTTGAACTCAAGCATACACCCATGGTAGGCATGTTAATCACTGCTAGCAAAGCTGTACGACTAGCGCACCTGGCCGGTGTGTCATTCATGGTAATTGAACCAACCTGCACATATACTGTGACATAGCTTTGTTGACACTAGAGAGGGAGATAACCTGAGATGTACTTGTATGTGCTGCTGCTATGCAAGGTCAAAGTAAAGGTTATAAAACTGCCATTTTTAATGACACTACTCATGTTATGATCCCCTTCAAATATGTCTGTAGCTCTACTTATGACTGTTAATGCTAATAGGTAAACATGCTTGATTAGCACTGCTTGGTTAGCACTAAGAGTGTCTGTAATATAGCATCATGTAGCATCAAAGGGCAGGCTACTAGTACCTTGCATGGACTGACAGATTGTTCTTTTTCAACTTCAGAAATTAGGTCTGGGTTGATTTGGATTTTTGTCCTACTAGCAATTATTATCCTGATCCACAGACTGGTGATGAAAAGGAGGCCATGTTGGGGAAGTAAGTAATACTTGAACTTGAAAAAGATATACCGTGTATATATATATATATATATATAGGCATACAACAACATACATTACAAGACACCATTGCAAATCTGATGTAGTATACTACAGTATACACCAGTGTTATACAGTGTAGGCTACTAATACAATAACAAAACAGTATACTAATAAGATAAGCGGTAACATAAGAACTGTGCCGTCTACAAGGACCAGATAGTGAGTAAGATTTTGTAAAAAAAAAAAAAAAAAAAAGATTGCAGTCCATCAGTGTTAACTGAAAATTAGAATGTCAGCATGTGTAAGTATATTTTATCTATTAAATAACTGGACCTTAGTTTAAAGTGCATGCAAGTTCACTGTGTGATATTTGTAAGTTGATTTGTCTTATTCTAAAGAAAAAAAATCTTTTGTTATGTGCAGGATTATGCTGGATGGCAGTCATGGCCATTTGGATGCCTGTTTGTTTTGTTGTAACTATTTATTTGCTAAGTCATACCCAGGATGCAGTTGAAGGTAAACGCATTCCTAATTTCAAACACTTAACATATTAGTAGTAATGGAATACTTGTTTACATAGGAGTGCAGGTAGTTTTACATGCATTTCAATTTATTTATTTCCAAAAGATATATTCTTCACAATCTAGTAGATTTTAGTCCTTTGTATCAAATGTAAAGACCTAAAATCTGTCCTATGGCAGGTAATTCCCTCCACGTTCTGTCACTGTTTAAGTATATCTGGCTGTGGTGTGCGTGTGCATGTGCGTGTCTGTGTGTGTAAGTTACCATAAATAATACAGAATCACTCATCCTGTCTAATTGCAGCAATTGTATCTGGTGAAGGCACAATACTTCTCTGTGTTTTTGCGCTATTGAAGATGTTAACAAGTCTTTCCCTGTCAAAGCACCCAGAAAACACACCTGGTAAGTCGCTGGTTAGTGTCAGATCATGATTCAACTGTGCCTGATCACTGACTGGCCTTATTTTGTCTAGCCCAGGATATTTATGTTGTTCATTTACCACAAATATAGAAAAAATAATGGCAATGTAGAGATGTTGGAATCTCCTGATGTATGTAACTGCATTTATACACTGGATGTGAACATGCAAGATAGGTGGAGTGTATTATTGGATACTTGCAGTATAAGGTTAAATCTGTGTTTAACATGATGACATAATTTACATAATTCAGTCCACTGCATTGTATATAATAACAAAAATAATGGTCTTGATTCACAGAAAAACCTCAAACCATTGTATATATGTTTGGAGCTGCAGGTCTAAGCATTATCAACTCTGTTGGTTTGACAATGAAATTGTTGCTTACATCAGGTAAAAAAAATGCTGGAAGGGCATTGTCCTGATTTCATTTAATTCCTGACATTTTGTCCTACAATTACAAGTATAGCATTTTCTACTTTCAGGATATGGCAGTCAAAATGTACCTGACCTCCTTTCTAACTCACTAACACAGGGACACACAATAGCAGGTAAATCCTCTTTTCAAATAAGCATGTGAACACCAGTTGACCTCCTGCTCCAGGTCATGTTTTTCTCACATTAACACTTTTCATTTCATTTTTGGTGATTGACTGGCTAGTTTCATTTCTCGCCTCTCTCACCAATCAGGTCAGAGAGTAACTCAGGGATGCATGAAGACCCTGATAGTACAGGTTGGTACCAGTGTATTCATTAAGGACAGAAAGACAGGTCATGCAAACATGCACAAACATGTGAGGTCTTTAAAAAAACTCTGGTTTTCCAGTTGCAGAATCTCATGAGATATATGATGGCTAATGGTCTACTGCCTGCAGATCCTTCTCAGGTAATTATTATATGAAAACCACAGACATCAGTATGCCTGCCTTCTGTAAATGTTGAAATCAAATTGGTACTGAAGAATTAACATCATTTTATTGTTACCTACATACATAAAGATGAAATACACAAAATTGGAAACCTGTACACCTCTAGTTTTTACAGGTGTGTAGAAAATCATAGACGTGTAAAACCTTCTTTTCAGATGTACAAAGACATACAAAGTGAAACGTATCACTGAATGATATGGGCATGCATGTGTGAATGTATGTGTGTGTGTGTGTGTGTGTGTGTGTGTGTGTGTGTGTGTGTGTGTGTGTGTGTGTGTGTGTGTGCTAATAGTTTATAGGCTGATACCATTCTTGCGCTGATTATCTGCTCTGAGCAAAATCTGCTCATGAACTTTTTAGACCTGTTCTTATGTTGCTTCACAGGATTAACAAAAACAGTTTCATTAACCGAAAGCTATTCTGTATGTGAATGAAGAGTTCATGTGAATTGGGGAGAAGATGCGATTCAAACTGTCCACCTATAAATTTGTGAATTGCATATGCATTGCTTTCCAGACCACCACAATTTTTCACAAGAACATTTAAAACTGTCAATGCCTGTTCAAGGACCAATGTGACTCTTAACATACAAAAATCTTTAACCAGCACCCATATAAATAATGATAGCAATGATAATGATAGACTTTTTAAACTTTTTGTCAATATTCATCATTTTAGTGCAGCACTTACTGAACAGCTATATAGTAGTTACACAATTCACTATTGTATTAATATTAATATTACAAAGGTAAAGATATTTAGGAGATAAGAAGTCTTTAGGACAATCTTTGGTACTAGTGTACCTATTTAGTAGTGTTGAATTTATTGTATATTTGTGACAAAAACATACATAATGCAAATACAACACTAGTACATGATATTACGTATTGTTACACAGGTTGCACAGGTTGATTAGCCTTTTTTTTAGTTAATTTGTTCTCTCTCTTGTTTGGTCTTGGGGCAGAGGCAGCTTGTAGACAACACTGTGGGTGGCTGTCTCATTAGTTTTGTGTTAAACCTTTGTAGCAAAGAGAACCACCAGTTCTTACTTAAACAAGATATGGTGTATTGAAAGCTGTATGCCATGAAGGTCAACATGTCCCGTGCACTCATTTCATCAGTTGATGCATTAAACATTATTATACCATATGGCTCCATAATCATTCTATTACAACTGAAAATGTATTGGTTCACCTCTGTTCATTGGTTTACAAATCAAATTGCTCATATCCAAACCAGTTAGAACCATGTAACTGACTGCTTTGTCTTTAGTCACTGTGACTAGGGGGTTTAAATACACACAGATCTTGGCAATGGGTCACCCTTAGGTATAACAGCATACATGCTGAAAATTTACATAGAGGAAGCAACATTTTTTCCCCCCATTGCCACAAAAGCAGAACGGAACTGAATTAAATTAAAAGAAGAACTCCAGATTGCTCATTTTAGTCAAACACTGTACAATCACATGACTTTCATATCTGCTAAGAAAGATGTAATGTACATGTATGGCATAATTACATTAAAATAAACTATCCACATGTAAATTTAGTTCTTAGTTGTGCATATTGTATTACTCAGCTATGCGGGAATATAATAAGACCTGTGGTCTATTTAATTTGATATACTAACTTCTCAATTCTTTATAAAATTGTGCTTTAGTACATGTTTTTTATGTATTTTAGTTGAATTAAATTAATTTATTGTGGAATGGAATTTGTATTGCCCTCTACAAACACATTTAGATTAAGGTAATTGTGAGCTAAAGTATGACAGGTGTCTTTGAGTAATCCGAAACAGCTCTCAAATAGTTAATCTCCAAGAAGGGAAATGAAACTGGCATAGACGTCACTAGCACCAGCTCTTAACCAGTTGATCCAGTTTGCAAAAGTTTGGCTTCACAGAATAGAGCAACTGCACATAGGAGCATAAACATGAAATGACACTCATTAAAGCTGGGGTGACTGTAGAAATGACTGAGCTTCACAAATGTAAGCGTCACTCACCAATTTAAATGTCTTATAAAGCGCAACAAAATGAGACATTAGGACATGAAGTCAGACAACTTGACGTTTGCTTTTCTGACATATTCTGACGGGCAAGAGAAGTGGATGCCAGTGGAACCCATCGAGGAATGACAACTTTTATCAGACCATCTTAACATTTATGCTTTGTGCTGTGAGTAAAATCTTGTTTTGGATTATATTATATTTTGTAAATTGTTTCTATGCCTTGTTGAGTACAAATCTGATTAAGGTTGTGTGTAACCATGCGTAAGCATTTAGTGCCATTTCAGTGGTTCAGTTTGACACACAAAAAGCAATCCTACTTATTCGCTAAGAATGTTTTTTATTTTCACCCTATTGATAATAATATTGAATGTGCGCCCTTGAACTTATTAGCCCACTCACTCAGCCGACCAAAATGTGTCGTTTCTAATTTGAATGCTACCTTTCACTAACAGGACAAGTGATTATGAATGTCTGTGCCTGTCTCCTGCTGGTTCTAGGGACAACAGCTCATGGTGAGACTTCAAGCACATTCAACAAAACATATTGATGTTGAGGAAATGCATTTGGTGTGATGGATAATTAGATAATTATTAGTTTATACATACATTGTTGCAGATAGTAAAAGTATGATTCTGTGAAAAAAAAAACATTTGGTATACATTTGGAAAAGAACAGCTGTTAGACACATATAACACTTTCATCATTTTCAGATTATTCCTGCACCAAGTATATGCCTGGCATAATATATGATCTTTCCATACATACTGACATACATGCTGTTTTCAGGATTTACTCTGCATGGTCCCTCTAGTCTACTAACAGCCCAGCCGGGAGGTTCTGTTCTCCTGCCCTGTGCTGTTGAACCCCCCCTGCCTCTAGAGGAGCTGGAGGTGGAGTGGAGAAGAGCAGACTCTGATGCCCTGGTGCACCTGTTCCAGGATGGAGATGTTAGACCAGAATCACAAAATGATGCCTACAGGGGCAGAGCGCACTTCTTCCTGGAAAAGATAGCAGAAGGAGACTACTCTCTTCTTCTTGAAAATATCACAGCGAGTGACAGGGGTCTGTACAGATGTGTGGTTTACACAGAGCTGGACTCCAGTGAAATTACATGTGAAATTGAAAATGTGGGTTAGTATTTTTAATTTAACAACTAGTGCTGCATTTTTCCAAGTGACCTAGGATCAGTACTCACTTTGATTATTTGCTATGTTTCATGTTTTTGTGTGTCCTGTAAGACTTTCTAGTGGTACATGGCTTCACCCATGCTGTTTTTACCCATGTTGGTGAGGAGGTTGTCCTCAACTGCTTCGTAGAGTCACATATTCCACCTGAAAGATTGGAAGAGGTTAAATGGAAGAGGACAGAGGAGGACATCTTAGTACTGCTCTACCAAGATGGCGTGGTCCTTTCAGACTCTTCACACGAACGTTATCGAGGCAGAACAGAGTTCTTCACCACAGAAATCTCCAAAGGTAACTTCTCACTGAGACTGAGAAATCTGAGGACTGAGGACAAAGGGGAGTATGTCTGTGAAGCCCACCATGGTCTTCGGACAGGAAACACCACTGTTGAACTGCCAAGTCTTGGTGAGTATTAATAATGTTGGACGTGATGTTGTCTCAGTCACAGACCTTGACAAGAGATGATTTGTTCCTTAGTTTAATATCCAAATAATCCTATGGAAAAGTGTGTCTTCATCAGCCAAATAAACGACAACAAAGCTTGTAATTTCAGTTATTTTGACATTTTTTGACACCATATGCACATTTGGCACAGGTCTCTCTGCTGTGCACCATCTGATCTGGGTGCTATGCATTATGGCCTTTGGACTCAGCATAGCATCTTTGATTCATTTCATTCAGTCAAAGACAGGTATGTAGGCTTATACCGCCATCATCATCACTAACTGTCAGTCAGAGACTCTTCTTGTTAAGCTTTATTTCAATAGTATGTGCTGGTGGTAACTTGGACTTGGGTCTCTGCAGCTTCTACAGCCTCACTACTGTACCTCTGCTGCTGAATGTGAGCCAGTGCCTACAAATCAACTGAGATTTAACCCTTTTAGACTGCTGTCATTAACGAACAGAGTATGACAGAAAATAACTAGAGGAAGTTTGGTGAACTGAGACAGTTCGTTTTCAAAACACACCCGATTTCCTCTCAATGATTACCAGGTAGTTTCCAAACAGAACTCAAAAATAGGGTCTTAGAGCATCATTAAAAAAACTTTTTTGTAATGAAACTATGTGTGGGGTACAGAGATTGATAAATTAATACATCTCCAAGTGAATTTTAACAGAATCAGAATCTGATTTATTGGCCAAGTATACGTACACAAGGAATTTGACAGATATTACCTCTAGTATATATGCGACATTTAGACTTGTAGTGATTCAATAAACAAATGTGGTGTACCACACTTACTGTATAACGTATATAAGATGGACTGTACAATTATACAACTCCTTGCATTCTTTTGGTCACATTCAGTAATCTGCTTCTAGTGGTCCTGCAGCTGTTTGTGTAGTGTTGTAACAAAGCCCTGGTTCTGTACAGGGCAAGTGCCTATTAAAACCTTTGCCAGAAGCACAGACTCTACCCCCAATGTAAATTTTCCCTACTGATCTTTTCCTAAGTGGGAGCCAACTACCCTGAATACGTACAAAATCTGCTGAGGTCCTTACGATATTAATAAACATTTATTTATTTTAGTAAATTGTTAATATATTTGAAAAAAAAAAACAAGAATAACAACAATGAACACTCTAAAACTCTTGATAGTTACCTGTTGACATGTACAGAAATGAAATGTTGCTCTTTTCAGTTAAACCATGTCTCTACTTGTTCATCCATAGGGGTAGACCTGAAGGCCTTAGTAGTGCATGTTTTACTGGTCATTGGTCCAAACATCCTACTTTGTGTTGCATTCATTCTCTGGGGACTCATTGAGGGTATGTAACAACAGACAACAAGCAAATATTTCTAATTAGTACAACAAAAAGTTTACAGTGGAGTTCATGAATACAAAAGAAAAAAAATGAAATGTAGCTTTTGCCCAAATGTAATGTCAGTGTTAAAGAGACATTTCCAGCCTTCATTGTCATCTGTTAAATCCTCATGTTTTCATGCATTTAATGCACTAGGAAATTGATTTGTGATACAAACTTTAACTTTCTCCAGGTTTCCTTGATGAAGCTGCTTTGTGTGCAACGATCAATTTGACAAGGATAGTTTTCTGCTTCTGGATCAGTCCATACCAGGATAAATTCCCAAGTAGAGTACCTAAATATTTTAGCCAACATATACTATGAGGATACGTCCATATTCATGCTTGTTGATGTCCTATTATTTGCTGCATTTCATTATGTGCACTTGACAAACCAAACTGACTGAGTGCCTGAAATGTTTCTAGTATGTTTGCAGAGAACCATTAAGGTCTTAAGCCTTTCGGTACAGTATGCTGCTATCACGACAGTCTTCTATTCAGGTATGTATATAAAATGATGCAAAAATATTATGAATAGAAATAGGGTTAAATATCAGTTTTGTCACTTGATTTGTTTGTATCATCAAATCCAGATATTTAGTTAAATATCATGCCATAACATTTAGGCGTTTGATTAGGAGTTATGTTTAAACCCTGTCAAACCAATCTTTTCATTCAGTTGCATTTAGCAATAGGAAGAACATCAGCTTCTTGGACCAAGCTATCATGTCAAGGAGGGAGTTCGCTCTCTACTCTGGACTGATACCTGCCCTCTGTGTTTGTGGAACCATTGCTAGTAGGACTGCATTTTATTTTGTGCTTTTTTTCTGAAATTGTAGTATCATTGATTACAAATAGTATGGATTCTAACATGCATACGTATAGTGTATGGAATGTTTTACAAAAGCACAGAGCATCATTTAAGAGTTAACACAGTATGTCACCTTGGGAATGGCACACTGGGGAATGCATCTAGTAATGCATTCAGGTTCAATGCACCTTTTCAGAAGTTGTCCATCTTGTGTAATCAAAAGCAAACTAAAAGAAGTGGGAAGGGTTTCATGTTAAGAAGAGACCTTAGAAGACTCATAGCACAAATTATGTATCTAAATAATATTCTTTGAAAAGTTACAAAGAAACAGTCTGATAACACTGATCCAATATAGAACACAAGACAGAAACTCACAGAGCTAAAAGAAACAGCAGGCGTGGCAAGGTGTGGTTAACCTTAGAGAGGTAAACCAGTGTATCTGCTCACAACAACCACAAGTGCACACACAACGGAAGAGCAGTGGCTTACCAGCAGTTCTTAACTGTGTCATTGGCTTAGGAACAGGGACGATGGCTGCATAATCTCTACTTGACTGTACTTCCTCATCAGTATAATGTGTCTCAGTTAAACTGTGGTATATAAAAACAGAGTCATACAAACTAAATTTGAATTGTGAGAACTGAATGTGGATGTGTATCGGCATTACAGTAATGATGAAAACAAACTAATTTCTTCAGCAAATAAATCACATTCAGTATTCAGTACTGGAATTAACTTCTCAACTAACTAATATTTTTTAAATTATTCATTTTTAATTCAGTTACTATAGTTAAACAATACAAATTCTAGTATTGTGTAGGCCTGTTGTTGGTACGTTTGATTCTGTCATTTTATTTAAATATTGATTAAAACTGTTTCTCATCCTAGTCTCCACTCGGGCCGTTTGTCCATCCCTGTGCTGCATTGAGGATTCAGGTAAGTGGAAACTGTTGTGATGACATAAGTTACATCATATCAGTCTAAATGATTGAATGTCTATACGTTTGCCTTTGTATCAACTATTGCAGCAGTTGTTTAAGATGCTCATAATCTGGTTAAGGTAACCAACATTTTTATAAGAAATGCTCTGTCTGAATTTGCAGGAAAAAGACTGAATGGAATATTTTCATTCATATTTATGGAGCTCAGCAGCCTGTGTCAAGTTCTTTTCATTTGTATCAAAACAAGGGCATTTAAACCAGGTATGCATCAGGTAACTCAGGTATGTCTGATTTCACGCAGGTATGCTTGCTTTCACGCAGGTATGCTTGCCTTTACCCAGGCATCTCTGATTTAACCCAGGTATGTCTGATTTAACCAAGGTATGCCTGATTTAACCCAGGTATGCTTAAAATAGACCAGGCATGCCTAATGTAACCTAGGTGTGCTTAATATAACCCAGGTATGCCTGATTTAACCCAGGTATGCTTAAAATAGACCAGGCATGCCTAATGTAACCTAGGTGTGCTTAATATAACCCAGGTATGCCTGATTTAACCCAGATGTGCTTGATTTATCCCAGGTATGCCTGACATAACCCAGGTGTGTCTAATTTAAAGCAGGTGTGCTCACAGTCCTGACTGTGGTGGTAGCTGTAGAGGCTGTCCACATGCTAGTTTTGCTGCCCTGCAAGATGTTTGTAAAGGAAATGAACTTGTTGTCATAAAAGAACCAACCTTGCAATAGCTGCCATACCAATTATGTTGAGTGCTCATAAAACATCACCAACTATCTAACCAAATGATATTTGACATAGCTGATCAATAAAATGTACCTGGCAGGCATATATGCCCACTATACGTGTAATGCGGATACTTTTTGTTCAAAAAAGTGATAACACAAAAGGAAACTAACATCTATCAAAATCAGTCCTTCCTTTAGCTATGTACATAATGGCAGAATAGCTAATTTTGTTAAATGCACTGTATATTTGAATTCGTTTGCAGTTCATCAAATGAGCTTTTAACACTTTCCAGTTTTAAATCATTTATGGCATTGTTCTGTGTTTACAGTTGTCCGCATGGGACTTTTTTTATTCCGGATATTTCAACCTTTTTCTCTGATTATGATACGTAAACTGAGGAAGAGGTTGCGCCATGGAAGTAGGTGGAAATTCTATATTTTGTTGCAATAGGTATCCATTTTTAATAATTTTGGTCTACAAAGTAGTGTATGTGTCTGTTACTCTTAAGATTAGTTTGTAACTATAAACTAATAGTTTATATAATGTATAGAAACTATAAAAACGGTACAGTGAGACACACACAGACACTTGAATTGCACTGAACCAGCATTGTAAAACATAATAAGGCGCTAAAACAAGAATAAAAGCGATCTAGATGCATGCATCTACTGTATGCTGTTGTCAGAAAGAGAAACCAAGTCCTATTCTGAGGAGAAAAGAAGGACTCTGGCACAGTAATGGGAGGTACACTGATTGACTCAAATGACACTCATGTGGCACAATACAATTTTTTGAGGTAGTGGGGGAGTTGTACAACTTCATCCGTAACATTTATGTACCCTGCTACCTGAGATCTTCATAGTACACTGACATAGCAGATATAGCACAACACAGACAACAGACAAGTGTGCAACTGCATCTGTAAAAATGTTAAATAATTATCTTTTCTGTATTTCCAGTTGTGTGTTGGACAGCCATCATGGCCATAGTGGTACCTGCATATATTGTGTCATGTCTATGGTGTTTATATCAAGTTCAGGATTTTGTTGAAAGTAAGGCCTCATTCAGCGACGTTACTACATGTTCAAGTAGCATAATTTCACCCAGGTGCTATCTTATATAAAACACTATTTATTCATTTCAGAGATATTCCCATATGAGCGTGATGGAGTCATTGTTGTGACAGCACTCCTTAAAGTTCTTAGTGTCATGTCTCTGTTGGAGCACCCGAGTGATTGTCAAGGTATGCATGCATATTGATCCTCTTAAGCATTTGTCAACAAGATTTAACCCCTGCCAAATGAGCAGGGTATTGAATAAACTTAGCATGTTACTAGACTGTGAATGTAAGGTGCCATTTGGGCTATTGTTTTCTCACTATAGGGTCAGTGAATAAGTCTATGCCACACCTTATTTTGTATGGATTCGGAACTGCAGTCCTATGCGTTGTGAATGCCACTGCCCTGATGGGAGAGCTGATACTAAAAGCAAGTATGTGTACACACTGTGTATTCGAACCCAGGGCAGTCAGCCAGTCTCACACAGAAGTAAAGCAGAGATTTTGATAAGATGTCTTTGTGAAATCTCAATAAGGCTCTGCCATTCGTCTCATAGTGTTATTTTTTATGACTGTTTTACCAGGAAATGGGAAACGGTGGATGTCAGACTTGAGATTGGTGGCTCTGCCATTTGAATGTTTTTTTGTTTATGGTTGTTTTTTTCTGCTGGTCTACAACTACTGTAAGTCGCGATTGCTGTACATGCATTATCTTTGACTACTTTACTCATTTACACCTTACAATGTTGTCTATTCTGTGGTCTTTCAAAAAACTTTTTAACTTCACCTCAAAACAGGGAAATGCAGCAGAGGAAGGTCAGTGAATATATCAGTTTTCATTTATTTGCTTGTTGTTGTAGCAGTTGCTGTTTATGTTGCCTGGTTTTATAAGTAAACCCCAAACCCCAATTTCATGCTATAATGACCATAACGGCTTGGGGAAGGTTGTTCTAAGATCCCCAATGAAGGACATGTTTGAACTGACTTTGTATATGACAAAAATCAAAGTAATCTTAGTTTTACACTGGATCCTTCTCCATAGGGCATACTCGCAGCCAAAGGGATCAAGTGTAAGTAGTAACAGAAGCACACTACACATACATCACAGGTCATGTTTATCTGTGCAGTTCAATAAGAGGTAGAATGTCTGCTTTAGGGAAGAGTAAAGTAAACAGTGGAAGCAAACAGTGGAAATTTTGCAATGGAATTGTGTATGTAATATAAAACAACTCTACAGGAGAAATGTCACCCCCAAAAAAATGCAGAAGACAATATCCTCTATCATTGGGATATGTTTAATGTCTACAGAAAAAAACACATAAATATTGGACTTTTTTCCATATGGAAACACTGTTGAGTATATGTGGGCTAAACTCTCTATTACTGGGTTGTGTTTAATATTGTATGGTCCACAGGAAATTAAATGTAAGACCATCCAAAAGCATACAAAGACACCATACCATATAAAAACACTATGTTGAGTGTACATGGGTCATTCGTCATAAGACTTTGTGTCAGTCTTATACATTTCTCATACAATGTTGTACGGTCTACAGGATCAGCTTCATGAGGAACACCAGATGAATCCTGGTCTTGGCCCAATCTGAACAGACGGAACAACACTTTTCCAGCCTCTGCTTTTCAACTCTGCTTAGATATATTCTTGTGAAACACGTTTTTGTTTGTTTTAGTTTGTTCCAAAGGTGTCTGATGGGTGAAAGCCAAGGCTCTGTGCCAGCAGGCAAAACTGACATTCTTTCACACCAAGCTTGCCAAACTATGGTTATTATGGGCCTTGCTTTGGGCACTGGAGCACAGTCGTTCTTGATATGAAAGAGCTAGTTCTGCCAGGAAGTCATTCCGCCATTCATTTCCTGTTCAAGCACATGCTTACACAACTATTTCATAATGTCAAGTCTTCCATACATGTTTTGCTACCATAGACACCGTCCACCTGAAATTATCACCTCCCTCCGGACCACCGGCACTTGTGTCCCTGTCCACCTGTCTGGGGTAGGCTCTGCCCCTACCAGCATATCATCAGACAAGACTTGCAGATCAAGGAGGTTCTATACCTGGACCATGTATGGAGTGAATGCCAAAGACTTAGACATACTAATGTTATGGGCATTCTATCATGTTATTTAACTTTTAAAAAATAAAAAAATGGAACTTGATGTATGTCTGTGTAAGAATGTTTTGCTAGAGTTGGGCTAGGCCACTAAGCTTTAGTAAAGGGAGTATGGTGTGGATGAACACAACTGACCCACACAAAGGCCTGATCCTAACCCCATCAAACAGTTTTAAGTGTTTACAAATGCTCTTCTCCATGAATGGGCAGAAATTCACACATATGCACTTCAAAATCTTCTGGAAAGCTTTCCTGCAGGACTGGAAGCTGTAACCCTGTCGATCCAAAGGAAAGCCAACTCCATAATGTCTGTAGTTAGAATTTGATGTCACACAAGCTTCAGTAAAAGTAATATTAACTAACTATAGAAATTGGTCTTTCATATATAGTTTAAGTAGGTTTTTAAAGGACTAATTGGTTTGTTCTGCTACAACCAAATAACACATTGAGACAATTAATGTAGACAACACTGCCCCCAGTGGAGCATGTTCATAACTTCAGTTGTCTAGTCTTTACTCCTATCTCTCTCAGTGTATTCTAACCTGGTAGAAAAGTTTTGCAATCCTATCACAGCTAAATTTTGAACATGACTCGAACAAATCTAAGAAACTAACAGTGTTCAAACTCACCAACTCACCAACTCCCTTGCTCTACATCAGCTAAGCTTGATTGAACAAACCTCACCACAATTTTCTCTTTATTTCCTCAAAACCTATTCTGTGTTCAGTCCAGTTATCTATGTCTCAATCTTTTTAGATATTTTGGAAAGCCGGTCAATGGTTCTGAGCTTTTCTAGAATAATTCAAACTCCGCAAATGTTTGTGTCCTGCTTTAACATAGGCCATACATCTCATGAGTGCAAAATGAAAAACATTGTAATAAATAGCATGCGACATCCTCAATATTTCTGGCATACCACTCATTCACCAGATGTCCTTGCTCAATATTTTTTGATATTCTGGAAAGCCAGTCAAAGGTTCTGAGCTTTTTGAGGCTTATTAACACTCAGCAAATCCTTGTGTCCTGTTTTAACTGGTGCCATGTCTGTGTCTGCATTCATTTTATAAACATAACCTTTTTCCTTCTCAAATGTGTAATTTGAGTTTTCAGATTGAAGTTGACATCTTAAGTGTGAAAATAAATAATATTGTAATAAATTGAATACATTTATGACCATGCTCCATTGGAGGGCAGTGTTGTCTACATTATTCATTTCAATGTGCTATTTGCTTGTAGCAGAACAGGCCAATTACTCCTTAAAAGCATACTTAAACTACAATATATGGAAGAACACTTTGTACAGTGTTAGTGTTAATATTTGTAATGTTTGTGTTAATATTACTCTTACTGAAGCTTGTGTGACATCAAATTCTAACTACAGACATTATTATGGAGTCGGATTTCCTTTGGATCGACAAGATAACTACAGCTTCCAGTCCTGCAGGAAAGCTTTCCAGAAGATTTTAAAGTGCGCATGGTAAGACTTGGTCTTGAAAGCTATGTTCTGTCCAAAGAGAAAAAAACATTGTGTATTTTATGATATTAGAGAAAACATCTGTATGTTATGTAAATTGTTGTTTTTCACAATAGTTGATGGGATGCCATTGACTATCTAGCGCATTTTTTTCCGGGTTGGCATGGGTGGGGCCTGTGTTCTTAACGCATGCATGCATGAAAAGAATCTTATCAGGGTAGATCACATACAAGGAAATGAACATGTGCAAATGCTTTCCGTGTGTCTAAAATGAGGAAAACTTCAGCGAGATTCAAAAGTCATTAACTTTAGAGACCTTTATCCAGTGCATAGTGTCAAAAGCTATGACTGTTCATCATAACAGACACAAAACATTTCATGATACATGGTCTGCTTAACTTGCCAAAGCTTGTACGAAATAAACTCTGTCTGATCCTCTCCTTCTGATTTCTCCGCACTTGTACTGGCTATCACAATATAAATGAGCATTAGAGATACCTGGAGTCAAAATAATAACAATATATCGAGACAGGCACGTGCTGGGGTGGGGTAGATTTGGTGGGGGGCTGTTGCTGATGTCGGAAAATAATTTTTGTTTTGTTTTGTAGTGTCATTTCTTGAAAGGATATACTTGTATTGTCTTTAAGACCAATGTAATTTTCAAATGACCAGGGCCCTGTATCTTGAAGTGCTCATATGGTGCCAATAGACCTTATGCATCTTGCAAGGCTATCGTAAATAAATATGCATGTAACTCAAATGATTTGGAAGTCTACGTGTAATGTAACTTGGGACAGGAAATTATGAGTGCTTTAGATCACATGTAACACGGTCTTAAGTGATCACAGCAAACAACAATCTTGAGATAAAGTCAGGTTCGATTGTTCGAGTTACAGTGCAGCTTATATTTAAGACCTGTTTCAGTTACACTTGGACCATTATTATTTATGACATCATAAGCTATGCGTACACGCACATTTACGTTCCATTTTCAAGTTAAAGGGTCCTAAGCATAATTTCCAAAACATTCTGTTATTCAACATACAGTATTGTGCTGTAAACAACCTTGGCATATAGTGGTCACTAATCTTACCTGTGTTCTCTTTTTAAAATATGTGGCCTTCGTCCCTCCAAAGGTCTTTGCACAGCCCTGTGTGTAGGTACCTTTAGACCAACCCCATTCTAAATAGAGAAATGGCCTCAGGAACTGTAATGGGAGGTACATTGGTTGATTCAAACCACACTGATGTGGCACAAATTTGTGAGGTAGTGGCAAATTGTACAATTCCTTCACATTTGTATCCGGTTGTTTAAAAGCTTACCTCACAATGCACATTAAGGCATTGCTAAAAAGGCATGAAAACAGAAGCAAAGTCTTGGTTAGAAAGAGTCACCGCTACAGCTTACTCAAAGGCCAAACGGAAATTAGCATAATAGTGTCAAAGACACCAATCATAACTTCCATTGTTTACTTCAGACACTACTGTTTGCAACTGCATCTGTGAACATTTCAAATAATAATATTTCTGTGCTCCTAGTTCTGTGATGGATACAAAATGTCTTCAAAGTAAGGCGTTATTCAGCCAATAACTATGCTGTTAAGTAACTGTAATGTAACTGGGGTCCTATGTGCTATTTATTGACCTCACAGTTATTTCTGCACACACACATGTGCACGGCGCAGCCGATCGTCATTGGCGGCACCCCACACACACAACACCTCATGCCCCCTTCTCCTCACACACATGTTCGCGCCATCCCCACCTCCACCTTTGACCCCCTCCCCCGCACCCGCCACACACAGTGTCAGTGCTGCAACTTGAAAGGCAGATGTTTTAAGAAATAAAGAACCGTTTGACAATCGACTCTCAGCCATAGACTGTATGCTCTCAGCCCACATGATCTGACTCAGTACAAAGAACCGGACTTCCTGTCACTGACTTGGGGAATATAATTTCGTTTACAAACGAAAGTGAAAGTACACTAAATGTTGTGCAACGATCGCAAATTTCGCAGTTTTTGAATATTCCCGTTCTTGCTGTAGGGTACAGCTAGACTTATGTTGATGTTTTAGGACATCTTTGGAAATATTTGGAAGAGTTATCTCAAACAGCAGGTTATGAAAACCCTACCTCCAAGGCAACTTTCATTTGCAATGGCAATAGGAGGTCTGCTCGGTCTATGGATTCTCACATCATGTCAAGGTATGTCTACTCGATTTCTTTGAGTCGATTTAATAAATGTATCGTTTAATTTATACGCCTTTATGCCTATGTCAGGCTAATTTACTATAGGCATGAAACAGCCTACAAAGTCGGATTATTTCAATATATTTATAAGCCTTTAATAGACCTTAATATATTTATAAACCTTGCCTATTATGCCCAGCTGAGTTAGGGCTCAGCGCAGAGATGAGAGTGACGCAATCAAACATAATGCCCAAGATATATATTTTTAAAATATATTCAGTAGCGGTTTTAGGCACGGGCGAACAGGGCAGCCACCCGGTCGCCATTTCGTGGGGGCTGTATCATATTGCTGCAATCGGCTGCCCTAACGGCAGGCGCCCTGTAACTGCAGGCGCCCTTGCTTGCTGAGAAGGTGCCGTCCAAAGAAGCAGTGTGTCTGTCGTGTGGGTGATCGGGTGGTCAGAATCGCAAAGTTCCTTGCTGCACAGAGTTGGCTTTGTTTTAGGCTTTTAGGTAGGCTACCCGATCCATACCGCTTACCCAAAGTGTTCTGCATATGCGCTTAATCCAGCAGTTGTCAACAGCAGTTCTGTAATCAGTAGCCTATGTTTAATGACTTTTTCATTATTACAGTGCATGAAAATGCTCTGTAATTATGTAAAAATGCTCTGCTCACAATGCTTAACGTAGAAACTTCGTTCAAACTGCATTGTGTAGATCTTCTCCTGGGCACATAATCTTTTTTATTTTTGTAACATTTATGCTGTTGGAGATAGCCTACTAATCGAAACTAATCAAAATTTCCCTATAGACGGTTTCATGTTGCATCTGTTAGGAACATGAGTACCCCACCCCGCAAAAAAAAAAACTGTTCATTGTTAACTTTGAGATAGGCTATATATATATAGTTATTATAACACCTAAAGGCAGCAGTGTTTTGTGTTGTATTTTTCCTGTTCAGGCAAGATCTTTCATAGTGTTAGTAAAATGAATTTATTTTTTACAGTATTATTATTTTGCATATAGCTTGTTGTCCCACAGTTTATACTTTCTAACATAGTCCTTTCATCTTATATTTGGTTATCTGGGTGGTATTCAAAGTTGGGGGTGGTTAGTGACAAACAAAGCTAAGGTACTTCAGAGCAAGTGTTAAATATTATTTAAATTATTTAAATATTATTTAAATTAAATATTATTTCATTTATAAGTATTAAAGCAACATGTTACAATGTTTTTAATCTTAAAATAATGTTTTCTAAAATTGTTTCAGTGGTTCATCAACTTGTAACAGGTGAAGGGCAATTCGCTTTGCCACATAGGCTAACACTAACTAAGAGCAGACAGTTTCCCGTTAATTCAAATGAGAAACAATTCCGCTTCCAACATGTAAGGCAACCAAAGAGGAAAACTGCTTAGTGTTGCTTTAAAGTAACTTAACCTGTTCTATAGAATATCCCCGGCCCAGCATTTAAGCATTCCTCTCCTATGTGACCATATTTTCGGATCTAAGTAAAGTGCTTGTGGTTGCATTTAATGAGTGAAAATATTTTACACCATGTGTATATTGTCATATCTATCATAATGTCTCTTGCAAGTCTTGCAATTGCAAGTACTTTGCAATTATGCATTTCCTGCTCCTGCTCCCCCACACACTAACGGTAAACTAGATGTGGTGTGGCCTACAATGAAGAGGAACTGAAACAGAAACCCACGCCTCTAAACCCTGTTGTCGTTGACTCTCTGATGTATGTCACGTATGCTTATGTGCTTTGCAAATAGCTACCACTCTTTTAACAACCCATTTGTTTCCCTTTTCGCCAAAAAAAGTATCACATACAGATGGCGTGTTAAATTGCCACTAAAGTTTAGGTGTAATTATACAGTAAATATTTCAGAAAGATAGGTGTGTGTTGTATTTAAACTGAAATAAACTGGACTGCACTATTACTGCATCAAACAGCAAAATCAACACCTTTCTAGTACGAATGGTAAATTAGAGCCCCATACTCATACCGAGCCCCCCCAAATCTACCTTAAGTTGACCTCTCTGAAATAAGTTTTTGCAGGTTGGGTTGTCTGCTACATTTATTACTGGCTTCAGAACACACATAGCATGCACATATATCAAGACTGGCTAGGATTAAACTGAGCGCATAAGTTCAGTTGACGTAGCAGGGGATAGCATAGAAAACTAAATTGATCCAGGCTATATAGGGGCCTGCTCATGCACCACGTTGCTCCCTGCCACATCTGGACTCATACAGTCTGTTGAAAACCACACCCTGAATCAGAACAGAACAGCAGAGAAGAACATAACAGATGTTAATTGACACCAAACAAGTGTCATCAACCTGAGTATTCAATATATTGATGGATAGATCATCTTCTTTAAATAATACTAACTAAATATAACAGCAATTCACTTATTTTCCAAACCTTTCAAAAATCGATTCTTGGCTAATTTTCCAAGAAAATCAACATATCAACTTAGCAAATTTAGCAAAAACATATCTCTCTACAATTATAAAATTCTACATTGCTTTATAGCCTTTTTGCTCACATTAGAAAGAGACAGATGGTTAATTTTAAGAGAGGAGCCAAGGGTTTGTGCCTATACACGTGACACCAGGGAGTTGTCCACATAACACGTGCTCCTGCTCCCCCACACACTAACGGTAAACTAGATGTGGTGTGGCCTACAATGAAGAGCAACTGAAACAGAAACCCACGCCTCTAAACCCTTTTGTCGTTGACTCTCTGATGTATGTCACGTATGCTTATGTGGTTTGCAAATAGCTACCACTCTTTAACAGCCCTTTTGTTTCCCCTTTCACCAAAAAAGTGTCACATACAGATGGTGTGTTAAATTGCCACTTAAGTTTAGGTGTAATTATACAGTAAATATTTCAGAAAGTTAGGTGTGTGTTGTGTTTAAACTGAAATAAACTGGACTGCACTATTACTGCATCAAACAATAAAATCAACACCTTTCTGGTACCAATGGTAAATTAGAGCCCCATACTCATACAGAGCCCCCCAAATCTACATTAAGTTGACCTCTCTGAAATAAGTTTTTGCAGGTTGGGTTGTCTGCTACATTTATTACTGGCTTCAGAACACACATAGCATGCACATATATCCAGACTGGCGAGGATTAAACTGAGCGCATAAGTTCAGTTGACGTAGCAGGGGATAGCATAGAAACTAAATTGATCATGCACCACATGGCTCCCTGCCACATCTGGACTCATACAGTCTGTTGAAAACCACACCCTGAATCAGAACAGAACAGCAAAGAAGAACATAACAGGTGTTAATTGACACCAAACAAGTGTCATCAACCCGAGTATTCAATACATTGATTTTTTTTATTGATTATTTTCCAAACCTTTCAAAATTCGATTTTGGGCTAATTTTCCACGAAAATCAACATATCAACTTAGCAAATTTAGCAAAAGCATATCTCTCTACAATTATAAAATTCTACATTGCTTTATAGCCTTTTTGCTCCAGGGTCCTTCTGGTCCTCTAGTTGCCCAACTGGGAGGTTCTGTTCTCCTATCCTGTGCTGTTGAAACCCCCTTGCCTCTGGAGGAGCTGGAGGTGGAGTGGAGAAGAGCAGACTCTGATGGCCTGGTGCACCTGTTTCAAGAGGGAGAAGAAAGACCTGAATCACAGACTGATGCCTACAGGGACAGAGCACATTTTGTCACAGAGGGGTTTGCCACAGGAAATTACTCTCTGCTGCTCACCAGTGTGACCCTAGCAGATGTAGGAATGTACATCTGCAAAGTGTACACAAATCAGGACTCAGGCCAAGTTATAGCTGAAATAATATATATTGGTAAGACTCTTTATTGCCTAAATATTTTCAGCATTTGTATGTACTGTATGCATTTTTTACAACAGTACATATTGATAAAACATTACCTGAAAAGGAGTCAACATGAAATATGGTTTCTGACCGTTATAGTTAAATGTATTTTTTCATATGTCGTGTGTCGTTTTTGAGCATTTTAACAGTATACAAAGGTATAAAAGCACAAAGTGTGCAACAGAGGTAGTAATTGTATTTGACAGGGGCCATTTATCTTACTTGTGTAGAGATGCCCTGTAGCATGCATGTATTTAGTCTAATTAAATGTTGTCAAACTGGGATATGAGTATGCCTGGGGGTACTTAGATCAATTCCAGGCCGTATGGAGAATAAATCCAAATGGCTTCTCAGCTCTTACTAGCATAAAGATAAGGTACATGTACAGGCTATGGAAAATATTACCTTTGAGTAAGTATTTTCTGGAAATCGTCGATGTGTGCCCATGACAGTACTGCCCCTCTTTTCTTTTCTCTGTGTTGCAGAACGCCTTATAGTTGCTGCAGGTGGTGGGGTGTCTGCTTATGTTGGTGATGAGGCCATTCTAAACTGCTCTGTGGACTCCCATATCCCTCCGGACCAACTAGAGGTCACCTGGAAGAAATGGGACCAGCAGATCTTACTTTTACTTTTCCAACATGGTCAGATTGTTCCAGAGTCTACACATGTAGGTTATCAAGACAGAGTGGACGCCTTTGTTGCAGAAATCCCCAAAGGAAACTTCTCAATGAGACTCAAACACATCAGGCCTGAAGACAAGGGAGAGTTTGTCTGTGAAGCTCACAGTGGTCACCTGTCAGCAAAGAGAACTACTTTACTGCAGGGACTGGGTAAGACTTTTGAATGCTACACGTTTCATAACAGTTAGTAATTAATCTGTTATAAAACACAGATGAGCAGCTTTATTTTCTTGGCGAATAATAAAGACAAATCATATCTCATTACTCAGTAATATTGGTATTTGGGTAGGAATTCATAGCATGCCTGCCACAGTTTTGGTTGAGGAAATCTCTATAAGGCCATTGCCTACTGTTTTTTACTACATGTAATTTCTCTTCTGTGACCTATTTTTACATTCCCTTAGGACCTCCACCTGTGTTTGTCATGGCATTAGTGTTGTGTGCCAGTGCTTTTATACTGGCTCTTGGGCTTGGAATTCCATCTATAATCCATTTAAAAACAAATGGTAAGAGGAAAATACAAGCCTAGTTGCTACCACTGAAGCCATTATAGGCCACTTTAAGGCCAATTTGTTACACCCTTCTTAAGCTACAATTGAGGCCTATTTTTTCAACACGGTCTGATTTTAAATTCTTTATGATTAAGTAGTGATTGTACATACTGAATGTGCAGCATTGGGCAGTGCAGGCCATGAAAATACAGTGGAAAGCTAGTTGGATAGGAAAGCTGATACTACCTATATATCCTTTTGTGCTCAGATGCTGGCTTATGATGAGTTGGATTAAAGTATGTCTAATAACACAAGAACTGAGTCATAACACTGATCATAAGTCAGACATTCATTTTTAACTTGAATGGTATGTTTTTAAACATAGTGATGCCTGGACGATACCCTGGATACATTGGGGAGGAGGTGATTCTACCATTGAACATCTCTGACTCAAAAATCAGTGTAACCTGGAAGAGAAATGACCAAGTTATTTTAGAATTCAAGAATGGAAATGTCTCATCAGGTTCCTCACAGTCACATCATCGTGGCACAGTAGAGTTTGTAAAATATGCTAGATATGGTGCTGAAATATCTTTAAATTGCTCACTGAGACTGAAGAATATCAAGATGGAGCATGAAGGAGAATACATCTGTGAAGTTAAAACCAGGAAGAAATCTACTACATACTCTAGAGCACTGCAAGTGTGTAAGTGTCTCATTATTCTTTGATATTTTAGTGACAATTCAATCTTTTTCTTTAAAAATGGACTAGTAGATTTACTGCGTTTGGTGATGAATAAATGCTTTGTGTCGTCTTAACCAAGGCCTACATGTAGACACAGCTACACAGCACTTTGTTTTGAGACAAAATATAGTGTTTAACAATGATGTGGCATAGATTACGGAAGTTCATGCTCTAATTGTCTAAAAATGAAGGACTTTTTTTAGGATAATGTGTTATTATGGTTATTCTTAAACATGTTTTTGCAGTATATCAAAACATTATTTATACAACTGTGTGAACACAAATATGCGTTAATAATAATGACGAGCAATGGACTTACAGAATGTTTATATTATAAGTTGCGTACTAAGAGCTACTGTAGTGATTGTTTTTAGAGCAGTACACATTCATATTACAACTGTAAAAGAGGGTGACCGTATCGTAACTGCATGTGACACGACTGACTGTAGCAGCAACTTGTCCCTTTCTGTCTACAATAAAGCCATTACATTTACCTTATTATTGTATCACGAACAATCAACTTCCTCATTTTAACTTACTGCATGTACTATTGTATATACTACAACTATGCCCAGTCTGTAGGGACCCATTTGTAGAATGTATCAAAACTGTTATTTGCAATGCACCAAAATGCCATTTCATAGAAAAAAATGAAAGCCACCATGTTGTTTATGCATTTTGATACTTGTGAATTTATTTCCCATATCCTACAGGTTAAGGTCCAACTGTCTGATGCTACTTATACTAAGTTGTGGAGCAAACATTTAAAAACTTTGTGTGGTGGCAGGATACACAGAGACGCACTAATATAACACTCAGAACTTTTATTACCAGGGCAGTTTATGTAAGAGATAATGGTGTCCGATGAAAAGTACTCCCAGTCTACAGTCAGTGTATGTTGACATATTCTTTTGAAGAGATTTATAGAATTCAAGACTGCATTTACCTTGTTGTTAAATATAGGCAGCTTGGCGTGTCGAGCGGACCATACCAAAACCTCAACTCCATCTCTGACCTCTGCACATTGTTTTCCATCTTCTCCAGATGACCATAGGACAATTCTGATGCACTGCTCATTGGTCCTCTGTCCAAACATCATTATGTTCATTGCATTCATGTTGTATGGTGTGAAACGTGGTAGGGCTCCAATCCTTTGATTGATTGTTTTTATTGTTAATTGATGTACAAGCTGTGTTATTAAAATACATAAATGTAAATAACCTTAGAAGATGCCTTGCAGCTAAATGTAATATTGGTAATTATTAATAAATGCTGTAATGTAGCCAACATCATTGACAAAATTGTTAAATGCTGTAATGTAGCCTAAATCATGGATAAAGATGCTAATTTCTGTAATGTAGCCTACATCATGGATAAAAATGTTGCTTAAAAAATGTTTTGATTGTCTTACAGGTTTTGGGGCTGAAATTACTACATGTGCAACTGTTAATCTCATCCGGTTTCTTCTGGTTTTCAAGACCTCTCCCTATCTGGACATACTTCCAGGTATGACATGTCAAATACAATTGTGTGAAATGTTAATAGTAATAATGAACAATGAACCTGTAAAGAAATGTATATAACAACATGTAGGCCTATATAAAAGTAATAAATAGAAGTTTTAGAATGCAGTATTTAAAAAGCATGTATTTGTATGACAGCTGATTCACTAAAGGTGACTATTGAAGGGGGGCCTTGGATGCTTTCCCATGTCTTTATGTCTGTTATGCAGCCCTGCATGTTGCTTTAGGTGAACTTACAAAGTGCATGTCTGAGGAAATAACTGAAATAAATCTCACAGAACCCAGTTTAGTCACTTGCCTAAAAACACTTCCTTCCACAATTTTCTTTTCCCTTTAGGTATAAGGTCATGTTATGTTATGTTATGTTATGTTATACAACATAGAATTGTTTTGCGGTTAGAGCAACAATGCTCAAAAATGTATTTGCCTGCTTTCAGTCTAATTAGTCTTTATTTTGCTTTTTTATTTATATTTATTATTGCTTTTTTAACCAATCAGAACAGAGTGTTGACCTGACTAATGGCAATGTGTTTGAGATTGAGGCTGAAGAAACATGAGCAACAATAGAGAATGTTGGTTTCCAATCATTAAAGCATGTTAATGTTTTTGTTGCACACAAAATTGTTTATGAAGTACATTTGGGTTCTACCCTAAAACTCATAAAGGGACATGTGAATGGATTTTGAATGAAGAACATGAATTAACTGATAGGATGCACAATTTGTTGTCACCCCTGTAACATTGCATAATGTAAGCTGAATAGTAACCTGCCAAACTAACTCACACACATGTTCACTCCATCCCCACCTCCACACACACACACACACACACACAGCACTGCCCCCCACTAATATGTCATCAGGGAACCCCAATCCTACACAACATCCTACAACATCCTACAACACCCAACACCCTCCCTCCTGTTCCCTCACCTTCACACATGTTTGCCCCATTCCTACCTCAGAACGGCCCACCACACACAGAGCACTGCCCTAAAACACAGCCCATCTTCTCCCCATTCGTCCCATTCATCCCACTTACATCTAATAATCCCACCTCATGCTTGCTCAGTCTACCCAATCCCCATCTCAACACAGCCCTACCCCCCACATACACACATGCACAAATGGGACTTACATCTGCCACCCCACCCCAACCACCATGGATTTCTGCTCACTTCAATTCCCGTTCTTCCCTTTGAAACTTGCTCACCACCTCATGCCCTCCTCACCCCACACACACACACACATATTTTTTCCCCACCACCTTGGCACAGCCTGCCCCCACCACCCCCAACACACACACATGCGCACTGCCTCCAGGCCACTGAATGTTACCAGTGGCCCTCCCCAACCACAGCGTCCTATGCAACCTCTTACTCCCCCTCCCCATGTACAGTTTACACTAACAATCATAAATATCACTCCATGTGAAATACTCGACCCAGTATGTCAATGTCTATATAGCATGCAAATTTGAATAATTGTTCTTCATCTTGTTTTGTTTGGTATTTTCTCCAAAATGTACAGCTTGTCCGAAAAAATATATCAAAGGGATGGGTGTTATGCTTCAATATTTGATCACAGCTGGAGTGCTTTTTTCAGGTAAGCATGTAATACTGTATGATAAACATATCTACATGGTTAGGATCTACTTTTTCACATATATGGCTTTGCCATTAGTCATGAATAGATAGGGATCAAGTGACCGGAAATATTGGAGGCAATATATTAAGAGAACCGGAATAATATCTCAATGGCTGTAAAAACCTAATATTTATCGAACATATGGCATCATGTGAAAAGTATAAATAAATAAAGGCAGTATAATAATTACAGCAACATGTAACAGGAGTTATACACACAGCATTGCAGCATAGCTCAGTGTGTAATAATGAACATGTACCCTTTTCTGTCTCTCAGGTGTATTTGCAGACATCTCAGCCATTGGTGTGAACACATACTTCCTGTTATTCTTCATTGGGATGCAGTTATTCTACTATATTTCTGACATGTTCATAGGTATAAAATTGCACCTTCCACATGAAAGTTTTTATGTTAAGAAATGTTTTCTCTACCGGTATATAATGCTACACATACTTTGCCTAAAGCTTGGCCACATGAAGGGGAGGCCATAAGTAGATTGCAATAATAATTGAGCATTTAAAAAATTAATAAGGACTGCAAATAATGTCACTTAAGTCAAGTCAAGTCAAGTCAAATTTATTTGTATAGCGCATTTCATACACAAAGGCAGTTCAATGTGGTTAACAAAAATAAAAGCAAAGGACAATATAAAAGCAAAAAAGATGAAATAAGTTTAAAATATGTATAAGATAAATAAAAGACATAGAGTAAAGCAATAGGTAAACATAAAAGATAAAAGAGGTAAAATAATAAAATAAAAAAGGTGAATCACTGGCAAAAGCATCTGAGAACAGTTTAGTCTTAAGTCTAGATTTGAAACTTCCAACAGTAGGAGCATTTTTGATGTCTTCTGGAAGCTGGTTCCAGAGCTGAACTGCATAGCAGCTGAAAGCTGCTTCACCACATTTTGTTGTGACAGCAGGTTTTACCAACAGATGTTTCTGCTGTGATCTTAAAGACCTAGTTGGTACATAGAGCAAGAACATATCCAACAAGTATTTTGGTCCCAACCCATTTACTGTTTTAAACACAAGAAGCAATGCCTTAAAGTCAATTCTATAACTTACTGGGAGCCAGTGTAGGGACCTTAAAATTGGAGTAATGTGTTCAGTTCTTCTTGCTTTTGTAAGTACCCTTGCTGCTGCATTTTGGAC
Organism: Setipinna tenuifilis; assembly: GCA_030347295.1. Taxonomy (NCBI): domain Eukaryota; kingdom Metazoa; phylum Chordata; class Actinopteri; order Clupeiformes; family Engraulidae; genus Setipinna; species Setipinna tenuifilis. The sequence goes on along the minus strand of CM059280.1, from coordinate 19,041,010 downwards.
CAGTTGAAGCTGTTTGATGGTCTTTTTAGGAAGGCCTGTGAAAAGGCCATTGCAGTAATCTACCCTGCTGGAAATAAAGGCGTGTACAAGGCGTGGCAATGTTTTTTAGGTGATAAAATGCAGATTTAGTGATTGCTTTCATGTGACTGTTGAAAGTTAGTTCACTGTCAATAAAGACACCAAGGTTTTTAACAGTATCTTTTGCTTTAAGCCCTTTAGTCTCAAGAGCAGTGGCGATCCTAAGCCTTTCTTTCTGTTTCCCAAAAATAATTACTTCAGTTTTGTCTGCGTTCAGCTGAAGAAAATTGTTGGACATCCAGTTGTTTATTTGGTTAATGCACCTGTAGAGAGACTCAAGCGGAGCATAGTCATCAGGTGATAGAGCTAAGTAGATTTGAGTGTCATCAGCATAGCTATGATAATTAATTGAGTTGTTCTTGATGATTTGTCCAAGTGGGAGCATATAGAGATTGAATAGTAATGGACCAAGGATTGACCCCTGAGGGACACCACAGGTCAAGGACACAGGTGCTGATGTATAGTTTCCAATAGCAACAAAGAAACTCCTTTGTTGCAAGTATGATTTTAACCAATTGATAACTCTACCAGTGAATCCTACCCAATATTCGAGTCGATGTAGTAGTATGGAGTGATCAACAGTGTCAAAAGCAGCACTTAGATCCAGTAACACCAAGACTGATGTTTTGCCAGCATCAGAGTTAAGACGTATATCATTTATAACTTTAATCAGAGCTGTTTCAGTGCTGTGATTGGCACGGAAACCTGACTGAAACTTATCAAAGCAATTATTTGATGTCAGAAAGGCAGTTAATTGATTAAACTATTTTTTCAATTATTTTCCCGATAAATGGTAAATTGGATATGGGCCTGTAGTAGTTAAGCACTGAAACATCAAGGTTATTCTTTTTGAGTAAAGGTTTTACAACTGCTTTTTTCAAAGAGGAAGGACAAATGCCAGTCTGTAGTGATGTATTTATAATCTGAAGTACATCTGATGATATTAAATGAAGAACAGATTTGAAAAAGATTGTCGGCAAAATGTCTAGTTCGGATGTGGATGAACTGAGATTTTGTACAGTTTTTTCAAGAATATCATAATTAATTAAGCTAAATGTTGCCATTGAGCTAAGGTCCCCTCTCATTGGAGCCAATGGTACCAGATTTTGGGCTATTTGCAATTGAGAAGCTATATTCAGTCGTATTTTATCAATTTTGCCTTTGAAAAAAGATGCAAAGTCGTTGCATTTATTAACTGAGAGAAACTCAGGAGGCAATTGTGATGATGGGTTTGTTAATGTCTCAACAGTAGAAAATAGCACACTGGCATTGTTGACATTGCTGTTTATGATGTTAGAGAAGTAAGACTGTCTTGCTTTACAAATTTCCGAATTGTATTTGCGGAGCATCTCTTTATGGATTTGATAGTGGATCTGAAGATTAGATTTACGCCATTTTCTTTCGGTCTTTCTACACTCTCTCTTAAGCAGTTTAACCATTGGATTCAGTTTCCAGGGTTTTTTTGCTTGTTAGTGACTCTTTTGAGTTTTAAAGGAGCAATACTATCCATAATATGTGTCATTTTTGAAGTAAAATTTGTCATTAATTCATCTGAACAGTCTGATGGTGACTTAGGGGCTGTGGGAGTGCCTGCTCAAAAAGAACACGTGTCATTGTTTATGACTCTCCTTCTTACAGTCATAGGGCTCTATTTTCACGATCATAAGCGCATTGTCTAAAGTCTGTCGCGCAAGTTGCTTTGGGGGCGTTCCCGACACAATTTGGTATTTTCACGGCGGAAAAAGCGAACATTGCGCCAGGCGCATCGTTCAAAAGGGTTGGGTTAAGTTACTTCATTAGTCATGGGTGTGTTTTGGGCGTAACATACAATTAACCAATGAGAATTTATACTCTCATTCCCTTTAAGAGCCAGCGGGCGCATTGTCCATAGCCTGTTGTTATTATGATGGCGGATTTACCCGGACGGGAGGAGCTTTTCGGTGGAGGAGACCGATCTGCTCGTGCGTGAAGTAAAAGCGCGTGAGTAGTTAATATTCGGGGATGGAAAGAATCCCCCCAAACCTCCGCGGGTCATAGAAGTATGGGAGGAAATATCTTCAATAACGGTGTCCTCCTTTGGCAAGAAGAGAACTTTCGAACAGTGCCCAAAGCGGCAACGTTAGAAGACGTGAAACAAAAGCTTTAAACTCAAAGGAAACATCAAAAATAAAAGGTGGAGGTCCATCAAACCATTAGTCCACTAGTTTTCTTTTTGATGATTAGTCCATTTCATTTCTTACAACTTGCCACGCTGTTTATTAAATGTGCCTGTTTGCTTATTAAAACATAAAAATACATGGCTATACAGGCTATACACGTTGCAACTTTTCTGCCAGTTCAGCTCGCCTCTCTGGGGCAGCAGCAGGTACATCGGGGTTCAACGCGCTGTGCGCCGAAAGCGGTACAACAACGCTAGAAGACGGGAAAAGCCTTAAACTCAAAGGAAACATAAAAAATAAACGGAAGGTATAGGTCCATCAAACCATTAGTCCACTAGTTTTCTTTTTGATGATTTGTCCATATTATTTCTTACAACTTGCCACGCTGTTTATTTAAAACGACAAAATAAATGTAAATAAACTGCAGAACATTGCAATCGCTGTTTATTTAAAACGACAAAAGAAATTGTAAATAAACTGCAGAACATTGCTATAAACTGCACAACATTGCTATATTCTCATTATTTGTGCATGTTTGCTTACTAAAACATACAAATACATAGCTATACAGGCTATACATGTTGCAACTTTTCTGCCAGTTCAGCTCGCCTCTCTGGCGCAGCAGCAGGTATCGGGGTTCAAAGCGTTGTGCGCCTCTAAAATAGCTTTTCAACAATGCGCCAGTGACGAAAAAGCACATTTTTATTAATCAAAAGCGCAAATGGTTTATACGTCCTAATAATAGCATCTGGTGCGCTTTGCGCCAGACCACACATCTTCTTTTCGCTGACCGCCCGTCACGGCGCAATGTCATCTGCTATCTAGACAACGTGATTTTTTGCCTGAAAAAATGAACGTTGCGCTGGCACAGAATAGCAATGACAACATGTGCATGTCGCGAATGCACAATGCGCCGCGGCAAAATAGGGCCCATAGACTGCTTCTGAATGAGAGGGGACATAGAGGCATCAAAGAAAACACAGAAATGATCAGATAAGGCCAAGTCTATAACAGTTGTAGAGACATTAAGACCCTTTGTGATGACAAGGTCAAGGGTATGGCCAAGAGAGTGTGTTGGTCCCTGTACATGCTGTGTTAGGTTGAATGTATCGATCAATGTGAGTAATTCATTGGCAGAGTTGTTTTCTACATTATCTACATGCAAGTTAAAATCCCCTGATATAATAAGACTGTCAAATTCCAAACAAATGTTCGATAGCAGTTCTGCAAACTCCTCCAGAAAAAGTGTTGCAGAGAGTCTTGGTGGTCTGTAGATAGTCAGTAGTAACATACTAGGAGAACACTTAATGAGTGCACCTAAGTACTCAAAGGATGTAAAGTTGCCAAAAGTTGTCTGTTTGTCAAGATGCTTTGAAAATGTTTGCTATTCCTCCTCCCCGTCTATTATCTCTTGTGACACTCATGAAATCAAAATTTGGGGGAGCCGATTCGATAAGGGTAGTAAAGCTGTTTGCTTGTTCCAGCCAGGTTTCAGTAAGAAGTAAAAAATCAAGTTTGTGTGAGCAAATAAAATCATTAATTAAAAATGACTTGTTAGAGAGTGATCTAATATTCAGAAGAGCTAGTTTTACAGTGAGCTTAGGGGTCATATCCACTGATGCGTTCTGAGGTTGTTTAGGAACAGGCAGGAGATTAGACTGGTTTACCCTATTCACAGGATGCACACGAATTCTTCTTCTTCTTGTAAGCACAGGAATAGAGAATGGCCTTGGCATCCTGGGTCCCAGCTTGTTTTCAAAACCACCCTTAATGCAGGGACCCACAGCATATCAGACAGCACACTCATCAAGGTCGAATAAGTAGAGGTTGTCCCTACTGCCACTGTTAGTGCACTGAAGCTGTCCACATTCCAAGCCGTTAGTTTGATCAGGGGATCTTTCTGCCGGCAGAGGGGGTGGTGGTGCCCTGCGCTTTTTGCGTGTTGTAATGTATGGGTATGCAGTTGATGGTTGTGGCCTCACAAAGGCCTGTCCATAGGGGTTTTCTGCTTGTTTTGAGTGTCTCGGGCTCGAAAAACTCAGTCTAGCTATCGGCAGCAGTCTCCGCATACTTGCAGGGAACTGCAGGCGGGGTGGTGATGGAGATGGTATAAAATCAGGCGTTAAAATTAGCGTTTTGTCGGTCATACTGGGTGGTGAGGATGTTCCTGTGTTATCTGGTGCTGTGTGCTCATAGTCCCCATTTGATGGCTGAGGTCTGGGGCAGCCTGACGCAGATAGTTGGTCATGAGTCGCTCCAGTAGTGTCCTTGTCATCATGCTCCCGCAGTGGCAAGGAGCTGGATGGTGGTGCGTCAGAGGTCGGATGATTTCCCGAAACTGTATCAGACGCCGTTGCGACTGCCAGAGGCATATCCAAGGTCTCAGCCGAGGAGATGATTGGACCTTTCTCTTTTTCTGCTTGTGAGGGCCGTTGTTTTGGCTCACCAGAATGTTTGTTGATGTACATGACCCGTTCAGTTTGTACCCCAACAGAGTCTTTATCAACCATTATTGGTTCTGTCTGCACTGCTACGGAGCGCTTATCAGCAGGTTGACCCAAGGTCGGTGAAGAAAAAATTGCATGGTAGAGAGAGAGGCGATAGTGGTCAGCCAGGACTTTGGCCCCAGTCCAGCTAAGTTGTGTGCTATTTGGCCTGAAGAATGCTCTGCGGTTCCAAAACAGGTTAAAATTGTCTATAAAATTCATCCCAAGTGAAGAGCATGTCTTTGTTAGCCAGGTGTTTAGACTAAATAATCGAGAGAATGCAAAGCTTCCCTGTGCTGGAAGTGGGCCACTGATAAACGTTTGCATTCCAAGCTCATTTAGGGCAGAGAAAAGTTCTTTGAAGTCTTCTTTGAAGACTGATGCCCAGAGTGTATGGGTGTAGTGACAGCAGAACGCACTGGTGTTGAGGTAAATACTCTTTTCTTTTTGGGTCTAGCACCTTCTTTATGCCAGCGGTCTGTACTCACATTTTGTTTTGTGAAGTTGATGGTATCAGCCGGCTGTGGTGCATTCTCTGCATTCCCAAATGTGGAATCAGTTGCCGGGCTCCTTTCATTAGATGTCCTTCTTTCGTCCGTCTTTGATAAACAGGCATCAATTTTTGATTCCAGGATGGAAATCCTCTGGTCAAACTCAAAGCATTTTCCACAGAAGTTCCTGGGGCTTCGCATTTTGTTATAGTCCCAGTCAAGGCGAGTCAAGGCGAACTGCTGTGCCAGCTGTGTTGTCTAACTTTTAAACTTAAACTTAAACTGTGAACTTACACTAACAACTGAAACTTTCTGTCCTTTATTATACTGGCTAAGTTTGTGAAAGTTCTGAAGAAAAATCCAATAAAAACAGTGAGAATAGTGAGAAAAAAGAGAAGGTCAAGCAGGAGCAAGCGAAAAAAGCGTCCTACTCGCTTGAGTAGGAGCATTCCACTTAAGTGGAATATAAATCAAAATGTACTGTCAGTAAGAGTTTAGGAGGGTCAAGCAAAATGCAGAACAAAAGGCAAGGTGACATTGCTGAAGAGGAACGCAGCCCAAAAAGAGTTAAACAGTTGGGTTTTACTGTTTTGAATCCACCTGATCTTCAAATCTATCAGCATCACTTTAGCTATTATCTTAGCATAAATCACTAAATCACATTACACCAGTACTATGCTAATCCCATTCAGTGATTTATGCTAAACTATCACTGAAGTGCTACTGCCAGATCAGGAGATTCTACTGCAAGGGCCAGAGATATATTTAACATACAACCACTTTGGAAATTGTACCATCAAGACAAATGTTAAGATACAACTTAACAATTTAGGGTTAAGAACGCTTCGGTAAACTGGACCCAGTCCTCTTATCCACATAGGTTGTCACTTCTACAGTGGAGAGGACCAGAAAGCAAAGAAGTAAATATTTCAGAAATGTCATCCAGTCCTCTGCCACCATAACTGTATGACCCATAGCTGACTAAATTAAGATGAAAGATTCTTCTTCACCCATGTAATGTGAATGTGGTGTTGTGAGTATTATTGTTTATGTTCATGTTCATAATTTTATCACAGATCTGGATGGTCTTCTAAATTTCTTGGGTCTTGTGGATCTTGTACTAAGTGGCCCTAAAAATAGTTTCTCATGAAGACATTGAATATCATGCATACATCCAATTGAAAACAGTATGACACAGTATACTTTCATTCTTCTGTTTAAAAAGCAAAATTTGTCCATGTCCATTTTTGATTGCTGTGATAAATCTGAGAACCAGATTTATCTGGTGATGTGCAGCAGATCAGAGACTGAGTATCTGAATGTTTCACCTTGCAGGTATTTACGAGGTGGGATACTGGTGCTTCACATATGTGGATATAATCAACTGGATATTGATGTGGCTGCTTGTTATTGGATATTCAACCTTCAGTATAAGTATGTCTACACCTCTTTCAGTTTGTAAGCATCAGGGTAAAGAAATCGCTGATTGCTTTTTGAAAATATGACAAATTCTGAAGTGAGTGTAACTTTTGTTTCTTCTGTATTTTGCTCTCAGGGATGTTTATCATCACATTAACTTTTACTCTTGGGGTGGATGTGTTGTTTAATTTACAACAACTTTATCAATGTCAGAAGTTCTGTAAGTTGTACTCCTTTGTCAATTGTTTCAAATTATTATTTCATTGATATGTATTGTAGTCATTTATCAATGTAGTCTGCATGTTCTATGTAATCACCTGTCCTTCTGTGTTATGACAGATGCAATTTCAACAATTCTGATAGTCATTTTCTTTCCTGTTTGCATTGGTGCATTTTTCCATCACCTTTATTGGATTTTGGCTAGTAAACCAGGTAGGTGCAATAATATATCGATTTATATATTTTTTCTGAACCTGAAAATGTACAGTTGGAAGTTCCAACTTCTCATAATCAGTTTAAGTTTAAAAATGAGAGCAAATAATGCAAGCATTATTCAGCCATATGTATAAGCTTAACAATATAGAGGTTATATATCGTCGCTGTCGGGCGGAAACCTCGTATGTCCAAAACGGCTACTTTTCAGGGACACACCAAAAACCTTATATTTTTCTAAATAAATAAATAAATGTTGTAATGTCAAAATTGGCACAACGACTCAAAATATGACCATGTAATCATGTGTTATGCTATTTAGTGACAATTTCCCTGAACCCGTAGTTGAATGGACTTACGAGATTTCTGACCGGCAGATTTAGCAGTAAAATGGGACATAGAAGGTTTGCGCAGCATTGACTAGTGCTTCGCGCAGCGTAACCAGAGTCTTGTAACATCCCCTCACTATATTGAAAGTAAAATAAACACGTATACAGCAACTACAGCGTATCTAACCTGATTGATAAGCTCCCATTAACTCAAAATAGTATTGTTAAAACCTGTAAGTAAACTTACCCGTGTAGGCTACTCACTCCTCTCCACCTATGATTTACCTCGATCTCATGGTTAAACTAACATTAAATCAGCTGTGTAGTCTACCCCACAGGTCCACTAAGTTCAAAATCTCAGAAATGGAGATACGAGGTTTCCGCCCGACAGCGACGATATGTGAACAGCAGTTTGTATTCCTTAGATTGTGATGTGTAGATAATCAAATGATAAAAAAAAACAACATTTTGTACTACAGATGAGTGTAAAGCAATGGGAAACATAATGGGAAAACCACAATATGGAAACATTTGGCATTTTTCTGTTTGTTGAATATCATGTATCATGTATCATGACCTTTTGTTTGACATACAATGCAACATTTCTGTGCTTTCTGATGAGCACAGAGGGCCCTGGGTTGATGTGTGGGAGTGCATTGCTGTACAGTCTTACTGCAGCTTCAGGGTTTAACCATCCCCAGACAACAACAGGTAGGCACAACTGATACAACAACAGTCATGTTAACAGTATGAATTGTAATTAATGTTATAGAGTGAAATTGCATTATAAATTGCCTGCATACAAAGATTGTTTGTGTATTAACAAAGTATATATTTTATTGTGCCATATACAATAAAATATATTAAGTCAAAGCAGACTTTTAAGGAAGGTTGTTGTCTACAGATTCTTACTAAAACTATGTTCTGAAGTAGAAGCAAGGAAATTCCCTTACCACTCGTGCTATTACACATTTTCAGAGACCCTTTATAGATGAGATCAATGAATGAATTATATGAATTTTTAGGTAAGATCAATGTGATGAATAAGAATGTGGTATAATGGGCAGTGGTTTGTTAGAAAGCTGTTCTTGGGATCAGGGAGTAGCAGGTTCGATTACAGTACCAACAAGAATAATTTAGGTGGAAGAATGACTACCCGACAGTCTCCTGTAGCTAAGGTGTCCTTGAGCAAGGTATCTACAACCATGTTGCTGTTCCTGTCAGCTAAATGTAATGTATTAATGTTTCAAAGAGGGAAAATAATAATATCTTATTTCCTTTGTGACTCAGATATTCCACTGCCTCACATTATTCTGTACATGTTTGGAGCTTCAGCCCTTGCAGTAGTTAATGCAGCCACACTGGCAACAGAGCTAATCACGATAATGGGTAAATATGGAAAGTATCTTAAAAGATCCTAACTAATACACTGTACATTTTTCCATGATTAAAAAATAACTAGAATGAATTTTAAAAAGCATGAATGCTAATGTTGTGTTTTGGTCTGTCTAATTTGACCCCTCAGTGACAGGTGCACGGATGTGCAGTGATCTGCAGGTTATTGTTCTCCCTTGTGAATGTGTCTTTGTGTGTGGCTGGCTTGCCTTGCAGCTGTATCACTACTGTAAGTACAAACTTGGGCCTTGACAGCTATGTCGCAGAATTTAGAATAAAACAGTATTTTTAATTAAACATACTGTTATATTTATCATTCAGTTGCATTACTAATATTAGCCATATTTCCTTCAACATAAATTGCTTGTAATATTGATAAATAACTTTTTGTGTTTTTTTTTCTTTTGCGGCCTCAACAATAGGGATTAGGAAAAAAAAAATGTAAGTGTTTGTAACACATGACATGAAAGACTATGCCAAAACCTGTTTAAGGAACTTACCATTATCTAATATACAGCTAATTAACTATTGAGCCTAATCTAATGCAATGTCTGTGTTTACTGTCCACTCAGAATAAAAGGACAGCTCAGAGAAATATCCAGGAAACTCAGATGTAAAGATGTGAAGTCCGAGGTAAACTAAACTTTTTTTATGACTTCATAGAATTAAAAAAAGAATCTAAAATATCAAGTAGTAAGTCTTAGAGTACATCAACAACCATTAAGGTTACCAAGTTTTTCTAAGTATTTATACCAATATCTTCCTTCCAGCCATCAATACACATGTATTAATGATATCCCTCTTTACAGGACAGGGCTTGCGCACTGGATCAAGGACTTCCTAACTGACCGCCCACAACGAGTATGCACAAAAGACCTAGTCTCAGAGGAAATAGTCCTTAACACAGGGGCTCCACAATGATGCTGTCTTTCCCCTGTGTTGTTCTCTGTGTACACCAACGAAATGTCATTGCACCATGATGGCTTTAAATTAGTGAAATATGCTGATGACATGGCCCTAGTGGGACTCTTTTATCAGAACGACAGCATAGCAGACTATGTGGATCATGTTTTTAAACTAGAGCAGTGGTGTAAGACTAGCTCACTTTTACTTAATGTTGGCAAAACCAAGGAGCTAATTTTTAACTACACTGGTGTTCCTTCACAACTTTTACTCTCCAACCAAAATGTTGAAATTGTCAACTGTTTTAAGTACTTAGGTACACATATTGACAGCAGACTTAACTTTACAGAAAATGTTGATCGTATGTGCAAAAAGGCCAATCAAAGACTGTTTTTAATCAGGAAACTGAAAAGCTTTGGTGTTAGTTGCAACATCTTGGAGAAGACATATGTAAGCCTGATAGAGAGTGTCCTTACTTACAACATTACTGTTTGGTATGGCCACCTCACCCTAATCAGCAAGAACAAGCTGTCCAGAGTGGTGAAAATGGCAGGAAAGATCATTGGACAATCCCAAAAACCACTGGATAATCTATACAGGACTGCAGTTGAAAGAAAAACTATGAACATTTTAGAAGATGACACTCACCCACTTCACCCTGAATTTGAACTTTTACCCTCAGGGAGGCGTTATAGGGCACACATTGCAAGGAGAAACATCTACAAGCATTCATTTGTACCAAATGCAATTTCCATGGTTAACAAGCAATGGACAAGCTAGACAGGGAATGAAGGGCCTGAGTTGCATATGGTGTGTATGCTGGCAGGGCTGGCTAGAGGAAGGGGAGAGATGTTATGACTGTGATTGTATGGTTCTTAGAGGCGCCGGAATGAGGTTTTAAGTGGTGGTGCGGTTTTTTTTTTTTTTTTTTTTGGGGGGGGGTGCGCAAATCTGCGATTACTCCAGTTAAAAAACAAATTGGACCGCAGTAATAACAGGGACCCGTCTTGGTGAATAGTGCATATGGAATTCATTTAACAATGTTATTGTGTCCTACATGTTATTTTATAGACCAATAAGATCTTGACGTATTTCCACGGGTCAGCTGTCTCCATACCAAACTTCTAGAGAGTTGCGCAGAGATCAATCAGTGCCGCTAAGTCAGGCACTAACCAGCTTTTAGGTTGGCTTAGAAAACGGTAGCATGCAATGGTTTTATTTGAAAATATAGGTGAAGTAGCTTCTAATGTACTTCGCTACTTTTGACACTTTTGTCTACGAAAGCTATATGTTCACTACAAAGTTGCTTGCCAACACTGTGCTCACCTCGTCTGCCCTGTCAAACGGCTGTGCAGATACAAACACAAGCCAATCTACACACATCACATACACATGATGACAGCTGAACTGACAGCCAAGAATAAAAATGTGCCTTTTGTGGTGTGGTGTTATCTGCAGTCAGTAACGATAGCAGCACAGATGCTGCTATGAAGTTGTGGCTGGTTGCGGCTAGTTACCTGCTAATGACTTCAATGACACAAAACAAAACAATGCATATTTTGAGAGTGCTTCGGCGAGCATATAAGAAACGTATTTCATACCTTACTCCGTCCTCCTTGAAGAAAGACACTTTGGAAATCTCCGAATATTCATTTGACAATCGCCAAATATCCATTTGACAGCTAGCTATAGCCTGGACAGTCAGCCAATGGCGATTTTGCTTTTAGCTCTAATACAATGAGTTTAACGCCAATAAACGTAGAACAGCAGTAATGTCAATGATTCAAATATGTTTACTCTGTAGGCCTACACCTTTGAGTCACGTAATGAAATGGGAAATGGCCAGTGCAAAAATGAGCATAACTTTATAGCCTACATGCGATTGCAATGCAATGCAGTTGTTAGCGGTGAAAACTAGAAAATCTTGAGTAAAGCCGCCTGATTGGCCGACTAGAACTGACGTTCAACGTACCGGTATCACGTTAAACGTAGATCTATTGATAATGTGGACAGCTGCTCGCTGTATTCTCTGAATACCCCTCCCCAACAACTACGCAGCCACAACGTTTGATTCGCCTTCTCATATTTTAACTATTGCTGCCGAGTGGCGTCGCTGTTTGGTTTGCTGTTTATCGTGTGGACAATGAGGGAAAATTAAGGTAGTCAGTCAGCCAAAAAGTGGGGATGCGGTTGCACCACCGCACCAGCGGTTCCGGCGCCTCGGGTGATGGAGTGAATGTCCATTTATTTATATTCAGGCTTTGTACACAGTAAGATGTGAGACCAAAGGCAATTTTCATGCTAGCATGACAGTAAAGTTCTTTTCTATTCTATTCTCCTGAGGGATCATCAAAGAGAAAGACATATAAAAATGACTAAATAGCTAAATCGTGCAGTGCTCCTGAGTTGTCAGTATTCTTTGTAATAGAGTATGAGTTGCATTTTCCTGTTTTTCTACACTTTAATAAAAGTTTTAAATAACCACCGCAAATGCATTAAAACATACATGCAGCCATAGGTATCTTCAAACTATTAGCTAAACTAAACTTGAAACATGGGTCTCTGATTATTTATGGAATCAGTTTCTACTCAAATGTTTTTACTGTTGAAGTGCAATTGAGTTTTTCACTTTTTTGTCCTAGTGTTGTTTACATTCTATATTTGGTCTTACAGTATGTTATTTTTTGTATGTTTAACTTTAAATTGACTTATATATTGCCATTAACAATCACATGGGGATTTAAATGGTCCCGGGCTCAGAGGACAGTGATTAAAAAACGATAATGTAAGCAGATAATGTAAGCAGATCTCATGAGAAAAGGAAGTGGTGGCGGTGATGCATAACGGTCAGGTTTAAACAGGCAGTGAGGAAGCAACAGCACAGACATAAACAGAACTAATGAGTGACTAGAAGTCATGTGAGGACATGATCATAATGATGACTATACAGATGCATAGCAGGCCAGAGAGGGCAGCACAGCATAGAAAGGCAGTAAAAGCGTGAGATAGAATGGGAAGCCATGAGCAGAAAATTACAGTAAGGACACTGAACAGTTGTGGAAAAAAACACAAGAAGAGCTAAGACATGTGAGAAATATAGACACACAGTACTGTGTGTAGCAATCAGTTATAAAAATATATATATAAATAAAAAAAAAAATCATATTCAAAGGCAAAAAACAAAAGAATCAAAGAATAAATATGCCAGTGTCAGTAAAGAAAGTAAACTTATAGTAAGCAAGTTACTTGTGTTCAGCAGTTAATGTTTAATCTTTTTTTAAATCTTGGCTGGGTCAAAGTCCGCAATAAAATCTCATAAACCAACATTAGATCTCTCACCACCCCACTCTCTTTCATCTTCTTATGTCGTTTTAGCAGCCTGGCCTTCCATTGTCTGTCTTCAACATTTGTTCTCTCCATGATCTTCCCTTGATCTGAAACAGTAAATAAATACAGGGTGGGACAAAAATAGGGGACACATTTTAAATGCATATATCTTGGAATCTGAAAATGAAAAGAGAATAATATATTCATTGGAATGCTGACATTCAGGAGGTTAATTTATCTGGACACCACTCAGGAAGTGAATTAAAGATGTCTAAAATGTAAAGGTACGTCTAGAATACCTTTTTTTACAGAAACACAGTCAAGAACATTTCCAACTATAGACCTGAATTATGAAGAAGATCATAAAACATTGTCAATAAAAACATTTTCCAGTCAAAATAAGTGAAATGTATGGAAACTGTCAATATTAAAAGCTTTGTAGCATGCAGCTCTGTGCGTGGCTTCCTGCACAGCGCAGTGATTGTGGCAGAATGGAATTCTGTAATAAGTGCAAGTTCTGGCCTGTGTTTGGGATTCATGTGCAGAGCAACAAATATCAATCACTGAAAATCAGCACTTACATTTTAGACGTCTTTAATTCACTTCCAGAAATAAACCTATGTATCAAAAACTCCTAAATGTCAGCTTTCCAACAAGTGTAATTGTTACTCTTTCATTTTTACATTCCAAGATATAAGCATTTAAAATGTGCCTAGTACTTTTGGCCCACCCTGTATAAGCAGTTATGTTGCCTAGGCCAAACGAAGGTTATGACAAGATTTGTAACTGAATTAAGTTTGTGGGTTTCACTGTGATTAAAGAACAGCACAGTGGGCAAGAGACTACCTGATCTTTCTCTAATACCTCAGTCTGAACTGAGTGAAAGTTATTTTAACTTTAGAGTAACATGTATCATCTATCTGGGGAATGGTATTGAGTTACAATTGAAACTATCAGCATGACGTTTGACAGTTAGACACTGAGACCACACAGAAAATATATTTCAGATAATGACTGGGGATATGGTTAAGCTAGTTTACAAGTAGTCCACCAGAAACAGTGTACTTTCAGCATGGCACAAAGCATCATTGGCTGTCCCTTACCTCTGGAGTACATTGCCAGCACATAGTGTCTCAGGAGGGCCAGGGCAGTTGCTGCCGACCAATCTCATCTCACCATGGGCAACACCTGTTCAGGTTTGTGCCCTCTAGGTGCCTAAATAACAAAACAACCAGATTGGGGAACAGCTTCTTTCCTTGGACCATCAGGTCACTGAATGCCAGATCCATAACCATGCACATCAAACAGACTATAAAACATTCCTTGTCCTTATGTCATCAGGACACAGAACCCCTAAACATGCAATACAGTGTTTAGTGTGTGTGTAACTGTGATTTTATGGTGCTATTTATTCCTATTTCCCATGATGCACTGATGTGAGTGGCTCTCACAATGTCATTGTACACTGGCTATACATAACAATAAAATAATTCTACTCTATTCTAATTATTGACTGTACATAATGCAAGATAGTCTAGAGTGACAAGGTTTTATAGAGGGATGAAAGAACCGCTTCTATCATTCCAACCACAGCAACCCCATAATCTAAACAAATACACAAAATGTTTGTTTTAATGTATTCCATGACAGTGAGACATGAGAAAGCATGAACTTTGGTCACAAACTGAGGCTGCCTATTTCAATGTAGAAAATGTAACTGCAAACTGGGGGATCGACATATTTGAGAATCTTTGAATGATTCCAAGTGCCCAAAATAGGGTCCAAACTGTATAGCATGGGCCTGGGCTTTGATTTACATAATTAAATATAATTTTCCATAACAACAACACATTGTATTTGTACAGCATTTTTCAAGACATCCAAAGTGCTTTACAGTGAAGGGGAGCCATGATGTGCTATGGGCAATATCCTGTCCAATGGCAACTTAGAGCAGCTAGTGGGGGGGTTAGTTAGGAAGTATACAGAAATACAGCAATTTATTCTCCTCCTGAATGGTTTATTTAAAAAAAAAAACACTTTTTAGTGGCTGGAGTGTTTATTTAGTTACTACAGCATTTCTATCCCAAAAGCTGAAATCCAACCACAAGGACATTGGTTTGTGGCCTTTTTGTGAATGTAAACAGCTTCCTTCAGACCCTTCCGCGACTGGATCATTTTTCTCATTCTCCACTTACATCATTAGTGAACATTTGGAATTACCAACATCCTACACTAACTGTGTACCACAATATGGTAATGCCTATCACAGTAGCAGAATTGTGATAGATACACAAGACATGGGTGCTGCTAGGGGGGGTGAGATCAGGACAATTCAAGGGGCCCAGAGCTTCACAGGGGGGCACAAAGGGCTATGATATGGTTGGGGTGGGGTCCAAAATTATTTTCTTTCAGGGGTCACACACTTTCTAGCGGCACCCCTGACACAAGACCAGCTGCACTGTTTATGTCCATGTAGCCTATATCACTTGTGAAACCCTAAAACGTTCAGTAAATAAATACATGTATTAGTGGCGTTTGATGTAGGCCTAGTTACAGTTCATGTTTTTATGCGCATTTTATACAATTATGGTATAATAATTTACTATTTTGTATAAAGTCTTTATTAATTTGAGTTGCAGTCTACATGGACACTTAAATAAAGAGCGCAACATTTGGCTGGACTGAAAGATTGGTTTGGGAATCGTTGGTGAGCTGCGCTGCGCAAAATGATCCGATTCGAATTGAGTGTCCCTCGCCGGCGCGCCAGTTATTGTCACGTGATTAACAGAAATGAAAAAGCGAAAGTAAGATGCAACATAGATTTTGGTTTTCATACTGACAACGTCGTGCTTCATGAAGACAAGTCTTGCACATATTTGTAATGGTAATTGTTAATAGCAGGCTGGATACAATCCGGCCAGCGTGAATTCTGGTGATACAAACCGACAAAGATGTCGGTAAGAAGTATTTTGAGTGTTTTCATGTTCGTCCTCTCCGAAGGTAGGCCTATGTTACGCGGACAAAAGATACGTCTATTTGTAAAGCTTACCAACAAATATTTCCATTACTTATTTCATGAATTGTATACTGTATTGTTGATAGGACTAATATTACAAGGTCCCAGTAGTGCCCTTCATGGCCAGCTTGGAGGTGTTTTGCAGCTTCCCTGCTCCGTGAAGGACCCCGTACCTCTGGAGAAGCTGGAGGTGGAGTGGAGAAGGACCGACTCTACACTGGTACACCTTTTTCAAGAAGGAGAAAGTCGACCAGAGTCACAAAGCTATGAATACAGAGACAGAGCGCACTTCTTCACTACGGCAGATATTGCCAACGGGAATTATTCTCTGCTCCTTTACAATGTTACCATTGACGATGCAGGAAGTTACATTTGCAGGGTTCTCACCGAACAGCATAACAGTGAAATGACAGTTGAGATCGAAACTATCGGTGAGTAGCAACAGCCTGCCTTTATTGCTCGTACTGCATCCAGGTCCCTGGTCGGAAATAAATGAAGTGGTCTAGAGCGTCAGGGACCTCCAAACAACGGTTGTAATGCAACAGTCTGTTTTTGTCAAACGAGTAATGCATTTGTCATCTCCATGCTTAACCTTAAAATTATTGTTGTGTCGATTTAAACGAGGGTACAAGGGAAAATGATCTCATCGCCCCCTGCTGGCAACGTTCCTATCATCAATGATTTTAGAACTTGAATGGTATAACGGTTCACACTCCGTAGTTATGACAGTGGCTTCTGATATGCATCGCTGATAAATGTATTGATTCTTCCTGTCATATTTAATTTACTTCATAAATTGTGCTATGAAATCAATCGAGGATTGCATCGAAATGTGTCATTGCTGTAAAAAATATTTTAAGTCTTGTCAATTGGAAAATCCCATTTTTGCTTGCATGCTGGCCATTCGAAGTAGCCTACATGTTACACAAACTGTGTAGCAGTAGCCTGTTTAATGCAGTAAGTACTTTTATTTAGATGCCTGTGAATACATGCTAGTAATGGAATACTCGTAGGTTGTCATTGGGGTTAAGCCATTTCATTATTTGCTCACATTATTTCTCAGACAAAATAAGATATCTAACAACATCTTAAAATGTAGCAGACTGCAATACATTACATATACGTTATTTAAAATTAAACCCCTGAATGTCCCCAACACAGAGAATTTCACAAGCTTAGAATGCCCTCCGTGGCTCCAGCACATG
The DNA here is from genome assembly GCA_030347295.1 of Setipinna tenuifilis. NCBI lineage: Eukaryota > Metazoa > Chordata > Actinopteri > Clupeiformes > Engraulidae > Setipinna > Setipinna tenuifilis. Next base: position 19,023,770 of record CM059280.1, on the reverse strand, counting down.
CTCCCACACGTTCAGGTGTATGGCTAAAATCGCTATTTTGATGGTGTAACAAGGTTAGGCTACACATTCTGCAGGTGTTTATAATGACCAATATGTTCCTTAGTATATCATAGACATTTGTAACACAGTATCCATTTTAGACACAGTCACCTTGCAGGATAAAATTTACATTATTATTTTGAATGCCAGAAATCAACATTGTTTATATAGCCTATATATATATATATATATATATATATATATATATATATATATATATATATATATATATATATATATATATATATATATTATACATTTTATTCCCACAACATTTTTCTCCCATAACCCATATTTTAAAGATCCCCTTAATAATAAATATGTCTAGTTCATATACACTACCGGTCAAAAGTTTTAGAACACCACACTTTTTTTTTTTTTTAGAACACCCAGTTTTTTTTACTGAAAATTCAGTTTATTGTGTCATTGCACTCTAAAAATGAAAGCACAGAACAAATAAACAATTTAAGTTGGAAAAAAAATCATGAAATCAATTTATAAACCAAAATGTATTCTAAACATTTGACTTATCAAAGTAGCCACCTGAACATACTCGTGGCATTCTTTCTGCAAGGGAAATCAAATATTCTTCAGAAAGGTCTTCCAAAGTTTGTTGCAGAAGTTCCCATAAATGTGTGGCACTTGTAGGTTGCTTGACTTTCACTCTTCTGTCCAGTTCTTCCCAAACCAGCTCGATGGGGTTTAAGTCTGGAGATTGTGCTGGCCACTCCATGTTTTCAAGCTTACCATCTTTTTCTTTTTTCCTTAGGTAGTTTTGGCATAGTTTGGACTAGTGTTTTGGGTCATTTTCTTGCTGTAGGATGAACCTCTGACCAACTAGGGGCATACCAGAGGGTATTGCATGACGCTGCAGATTGCTGTGGTAGCCATGTTGGTTGCTTGAAGTTGTTGTCCTGTGAGCTGCCCATCACACAATTTGTTAACTCTTAGAGACATGTTCTCTGATTCAGTTGTGGCTTTGGGTCTGCCAGACCACTTCATGTCAGTTTCCCCCAGTTTTTGAGTGCCTTTTGATGGTGAAGAAAACTGTACTCACTGACACCTTGACTTTCTTTTGCAATTGTCCTGTAGGAAACACTAACACTTTTAAGTGTTATGATGGCCTGTCTCTCTCCCAATGTTATTTGCCCATTTCTTGCCATATTTGCAGCATTACACTACTTTCTGCAGTACAATACTGTTCACCTGATGCTTCTGAGGGTGTGGTACCACAGTGTGTGTTTCAACACTGCTTTTATACCAACATTGGGTGTAGTAAGTAATCAAGAAAAGTTGGAACACCTATAGGAATTAGTAGCACTAGCTGTCAAGGCTCATTTAACCTTCATTGCTGCTGATCAGGTAACCAACTTTGTGTTCCCTGAAAAAGGCCTTTTCTGTATAATTCTGAAATGTACACTATTTTTCGGTTTTAGGTAACCAATTTTTTTTACCTCTGGCTGTTCAGTACTTACCTTTGTACCACTTCAGGGTATTCGTTGAACTTTCACTACTTGAATTGCAATAAATAACTTGAAAAATTAGGGTGTTCTAAAACTTTTGACCGGTAGTGTATGTTTATCCATATTTTTTTCAGAGCGCTTGGTGTTGACAGGACTAGACCATGCTGTGAGTGCCTATGCAGGTGGAGAGGTCACACTAGACTGTGTTGTGGACTCTCATATTCCTCCTGAAGAGGTGTCCTGGGAAAAGGTTGATTTAGATGAAAGCCTCATCCTCGTTCTGTTGTTTCAAGACAACAAAACCTCTCCTGGAGATGCAAGTTATCAAGGCAGAGCAGAGTTCTTCAACACAGAGATCCCCAAAGGCAACTTCTCATTGAGACTGAAGGACGTCAGGACTGAAGACAAAGGAGAGTACATCTGTAAAGCATATAGTGGTCATCTGTCAGCAAATACCACCGTTAAACTGCAGGAACTGGGTAACGACATTTTAATAACTAAAGTGTTAGCTAATTTTATTCTAAACAATTAAGCAAATGTTATGGATATAAATAGTCCAGTATATTGTGTTATGTAGTGTGTAATAAACGCATATTTCTCCTAGTTGAAACTGAGTGCATTTGTGTCACCTTGTCTTGTGGGGTGTGACAGCAGCACATTTTAGGCTTTCAGACATATTCTCAAAGTTATTTGAATATTTTTATGTATATGTGCATATCTATTGCCTCCATCTACCTTTCGAAGGTGTTTGGATTTCTTTTAAAATATTTATGTAGCACCCATTACACCAAAATTTAGAGTATATTTCACCATAATCATCTTAACGAATTACTCTAAATGTATCTCCAGTGTAATCATAGCTTTTAAAAATCATGCAAAAACTAACTTTCTCTACAAATGATAATTGTAAATGCTGTTTTTTTTTTTCAGAACAGTTTTTAACTGTTTTGTTGAAATATTTTACTATTTCTATATTTCACTACTCCATAGGTCTGTCTTTCAAGCACATACTGGTGTTGATACTATGCTGCTTTTCCATCATAGTGGCCCTTGTTGTTTCTGTCATGATCCTTAAAGACCAAGGTGAGGTTGTGTTGTGTTGCTACTTCTCATGTGGCACCCAGTCAGATTTTTATTGAATAACATCTAAATCCAGTCATAACCCCACTGAGCATACCTGTCTGATTTCTTATGTAATTACTTACTGTAGTGCATTGTAGCAACTCTCGATTTTTTTTTAACTTAAATTCAATTATTGGGGCACAGTGGCGGTTCTACAGTGTTTTACTCCCCGGGCGAGACCACCTCTCAGCACTCCCCCAGCGGAATCAAGCAGTCTTGGTGAGACTCTTCCTTTCTTAGTAAACTATCTGTGACATAACTGTAGAAGGTGGGGTCTGTAATTGGTCTTTCTGTTACTGCTAGGCTTGTCCTAGATCCCTAATCAGGCAGTGGTGAAAGAATCAGGAAGAAGGTTTTGTTTATTAAGGCAATTAATGTTATCACCAGCATGGTACCGTAGGAAGAGGGTGTGACACACTGGCAAAGGGTAGATCATTGTAGGCTGCCTGTGATCACAGTACAGCACACTGAACATGCTCAATTTGACTTTGGAAAACATTTGTAATCCACACATCTGATTTTGAGACAACACTACGGCAAAGGCATTGTCTCCAAGGAAAGATGTGCTCTGAAGTCTAGAAATAAGAAAGTTTGTGAGTGTTATCAACAATTACATTGAAGTTGAATTTTGTTGCAAAAACAGTCTGGTGGTATCCAAGTAAAGCTTAGTTGAACGTGCATTGTGTTGAGAGTTAAACTTTCTGCATTTATGAACAGTGTAATGAATGTAGATAAATGCCCACCTCTGTTCACAGGCTTGCTAGCTGCTGTTTAAAGCTAGGTCAAGACCAGTGGTTATTTCATCCACTTATTTGCAGTTATTGCAATACAAAACAAACATGTATGGCATAATATACCAACAACAAGATGTCAAGGGTAAAGAGATTTAGGCAGAGCATGCAAAGCATTTTTTCTTGTCTGCAGACATAGGAGGCGCAGGAGCCTTGGGAAAGCACTATGTGTTGGTCTTTGTTCCGAGCCTTGCCATGTTCACTGCATTTGTGCTATGGGGTGTTATTGAGGGTAAGTGCTGCCAGATCTTTGCATTTACAGGAATTACTCATTTGGAAAGGATGGTTCAAATTATAGTGCAGTATGTTGTCATGTCTTGCTGTTGTAGGATTCCTGGCTGAGGTGGTTACCTGCTCAACTGCCAACTTGATTCGCTTCATTTTGCTTTTTAAGATGAGTTTGTATCAGAAACATCTCCCAGGTTTGAGAATGACAAATCTTTTAGTATTTTATGTTGATATATTATAGGCCATTTAATCATAAAGTAAAGTATTACAGTTTAACAGAGCAGAAAACTATATTACATATAATGATTCTTTAGGAACATGTGCTGAAGAAATTCCCCTTGTTTAGGTATACCTTGACATAAATAATTTGCAGTGCTTATGGTTCTTTCACAGGATGATTATTTGCAGTTATTAGCTTTTTGTGGTTGGGCTTGGTCATTTAAAAGCAAATTCTTGTAGATTGAGCATTTCACTTACATTTTAATGAATAATCAAAATGTTCATGAATAATCTGCTTTTGCACAACTATAACTTGCAAATTGTGCTTCATGGTCTAAAAGATGATGACATTTTAGCATCATTACAAAGCAATTTTATTTTCAAATTATTTCTTGTCAGAGCTCTGCCTCATGGGATTGTCAATGTAATACACTGGTGCATCTGATATTAAGCTCACGTGTTGCTTCTACAGGCATGGTCAAGGCTATCGTGAAGACCGGGTTTGTTATTGAATACTTCATCATTGCCAGTGTTGTGTATTATGGTAAATATTTCAAGACTTTCTGAGTAGTATGTTTGTAAAAGGAGAATACTTGGATGAAATACATTCTTTGCCAGAAGTCAAAGAAACATAAGGAAAGTCTATATTTAGATCTAATTGATGAGAATTAATTTTCGTAAATATGTTTAACTTTTGATCACCAACACTGTATCTATACCAATTTCCTATTGAATTCTTAAAGTCAGAGTTAAGTTTAAGACTTGAGAGTGTTTACACCAGAAATAATATTGGTATGTATGCTGTTTTAACTGCAGGACATTTGGAGAAAATCCTGTAATACATCATAGCCCCGTTGTTTAAGCTCCAGAACAGAAACCAAAACATATCAGGAAATCCAGAAAGGGCCTACATGTGTTCTTAAGTTTTAGACTACACAGGATATGTATTCATACATTCATACATCATTATTTTTTTTCAGAAACCTCTAAAATGTCCATAATATTCCAATTATAATTCATAACCATGAATGAATCAACTAAGAATAGGAGAGTGCCTTGCCCGACAGACTGGCAGTCATTATCGAACAGACAACAGAAAAGGCATTGTTTTTTCCCACTTTAGTTAAAAGTTGAATCCACTTACTACCACCTGCAGTAAGGACAGATTCAATGAACAATTAGTGCACTGGATAGGATCTAGTTTTTAACTTACAAGGAGCTTCATCATACAGAGGTTTAGTATTTAATACCAGTTTCAGCGCACGCATGCACACAGACACAGACACACACACCCACACACTCACAAATACACACACACAGTATTATGGCCAAGTTAACCGAGGGCAATGAGTCTCTTGCATTCCGTCATGTTTCCTTTTTTCATGCAACCTAAAGTTTTTAATGTCAGATTTCTCAGACTTCAAGCATGCTCTCACACAGTGAGTTGTTTCCTTATACAGAATTTTAGATCACGTCCATCACAAAATGGTGCCATAGCATTACCATTACCACGAGATAACGCACATCTCAAATATATTATTATGACCGTGAAGCTAGCGAAAGCGGTCATTATAGTGTTGCCGAGACTATTTTCCCATTTTTTTCCCCACTGATTTTCCACTCTGGGCGACTCTGGGGGACATGAATCTTTGTAGGCATGTAGCCCTAGACGTTTTTGAGCGAATAGAAGCTTTTGGCCCCCAAGGTCCACCTCCCCCCACCCCGCCGCCGAAAAGTTTTTGCTGAATAACTCAATGAACGTTTCACCAAACAATATGATATTTTTGTGATATGTCGTATTGACCCCGCCCATAATCACTCACTGAAAGTATAGCGCCACCTAGTTATATGGGTAAATGGGGAAAAAAACGGGATTTTATATTGGCAATATTTTGGACCAAGAAGGTGGGAACTGCACAAAATATGTCATGCACGATCAGCACAAACACCTCTAAAAGCACAGCACATGCCATAAAATTTGGCTCATAGGGGGCGCTGTAATTGTACAAAATGTCGTTTTGCCTATTATCTAGAGAACAGTAATGTTTACAAGCAGGTCTTTTTTGTTGTGGAATCTATTGACCCTCCCGCATTGAAAACACTGGTCAACGCCCACTTCCAACAAAAAGAATTTCCATGAAATTTTAACATCGCGAAAGCAAAACCAAACGAACTTGTCATAGGCTGTTCATGTGAATCTCACTAAATTTGGTACATGTCATCTACAGACAATGTTGGCAAAAAGTTATCAAAGGATTTATCTTGAGATAAACCATTTAAAAGTGACAAAAATGTGAAACAAATTTTATGGCATGTGCTGTGCAAGTCTTTGTGCTGATTGTGCATGGCATATTTTGTGTAGTTCCCACCTTCTCAGTCCAAGATATTGGCAATGCAAAATCCCCATTTTTGCATTTAACCATATAATTAGGTGGTGTTATGATTCAAGTGAATGTTTATGGGCTGGGTCGATACACCTCTGTAACACCAGCATACTAACACAAAATCATTGTTTTGGGAAAAATTGTTGACAAGTTATTTAACAAAAAACATTTTTGGACACCTAGCTTTGACAAGAAACACCGCCCCCTGTGACGAAATGTCACAAAATTTGGTGCACATGAAAAGAGGTCTGTGTAGAGTTGGCATATCAACATTGGCCAAATTTGAGCAATTAGAAGCCAAGATATGGTATTTTGATGAATTTTAAGCTATCCAACTACCTTTCCAACTAATACTGACAGCAGAAATCACAGCTAAAAATCATTAAAGCCTTTTAATGTTCTTTTTCATTTCAGTCATCTTCTATGATATTTGGAGTAGGGAAGGAGAGAGCAAAGCCATGGCCTTCATGGGTATAATGTGTGGGACATCTTTACATATGGGAATAAAGGGTTTATTTCAAGGTATGGAAAAATAGTAGTTGTTTTTGTTTGGTCTTATGCTCACAAATAAGTATCAGTGCAATTCATAGAGAAGGTCTGGTGCTATAGAAAAGTATCATAATGCATAGACACACCTTTTCACTACATTAATGACTTCATAATTGACCATATTTATAACACACAGACACATACTGTTTATAGAAAACGTGTGTGTGTGTCTGTGAGAGAGAGTGTCCTATATTATTACCTTTCCTATTTATGCTGACAACAGAAATCACAGCTAAAAATTAAAGCCTTTTAATGTTCTTCTACATTTCAGCCATCTTCTATGATGTTTTCAGTTCAGAAGACATGTTCTTCTTATTTATCATGTATGGCGTATCTTCACTTACAAAGGGTAAGGGGGTTACAAAGGGTATCTTTGAAGGTATGAAAAAATATTCAGTAATTGTTTCTGTTTGGTCTTATGCTCACAAATAAGTAACAGTGCTATTAACAGTGTATATACACAAATAAGTAACAGTGCTATTCATAGGGAAGGTCTGGTGCTATAGAAAAGTACCATAATGCAAGTAGTGTGTATGACAGCTGATGTTTTGTGTTATGGTATTGGAATTAATCTGTTTCATATACATTTTCTGCTTAAGGTGGAGGTTTCCTGGATGTAATGGACGTGTTCTTCTTGTTCACTGTGTCTGTTCTGTCTCGCACACTCAATCAAAGTATGTGAACCGCTTGTATTAACAAGCATTTTCCCATTGATAACTTAAGTAAATAATTTAATAATGTTTGTAAACCAATTCTGTAAATGCAAATAAAACTCACCATAGAACACCATAAATAACCTACTTGCCTGTTTTCCTCTCATTTGCAGATGCTTTTATAGGCATGTTTGCAGGATGGTTTTCTATTCTTTTATCCAACTGGCTAATTATATTCATTGTAACAAAAAGATATCCTTTTCTATTCAAATCACGTAAGTCTGCATTACTGATAATATTGTGTCACCACTCACATTTTGACTAGCCAAGTATGACTAATATAATACTTTGTGTGAACTTGTGTGTTTTTTTAATAACAGTAATAATCTGACTACAAGAGTATGTAAGCATTTGGGTCATGGTATAGTACGTGTAATTCTATGTCCATATCCATTCCTGTGCATATCTATTAAAATGACTTCTTTTCACAGAACTATTTCTTTTGGGTTTTCTGGCATTTCTTGTTATCAGACGTCTTATCCTAAGTGTAGTAGTGTTCTACTTCTTTGTTCAATTTCTGGAAAATAATGAAGGTGAGTGGCATTTAAACCAGAACTAAAAGTGCTGAATGGTCATTTTAAGATGTTCCTGTTACTGTATATTGCTTCGTATGTTACTCTTCCTGGATCAGTTGGTTATAAGAGAAGTGAGGATGGCTGATTGTGGTGTTGCTTATGCTGGATTTGTCTGTATCCCCAGAGCGTGCTGGATTATTGTCTGTGACTGTCCTGCTCCAACTCCTGGCTCTGGCTGGACAGCTTGACTATTTCAATAAGCCCTCTTTAGCTGGTACATTTTTTATCTTATCTGCCAGTTTTCAAGCAAAATAAGCATATGATTTGTCAGACAATTAAATACCTGATTTATTGGAATCACTAAATGCTTTTCATTACAACTTTCTTCTTTTAGTAAACCAGTAAACCTTGCTGTCTTACAATTACTTTTGTGTAAGAACTCTTGTAAGTGTAACAATACACTTTTTTCATTAAAGAAACACCTAAGAAGTATCTATACATATACGGATCTTTTGGGGTACTTGCAGTTAATTCCATCACCCTGGCAACAGAGTTAATTCTAAAATCACGTAAGTACACATACTAAAATTTTATTAACATGTTTTAGATCATTATTCTACAGAGAAACTTGTGACCCATACCCCTTATAAAGTGACCCATTCACTTTATAAAATAGTCATTTTGTCAGCAAAATCACAAAACAAATGTTGAGTTCTAGATCGTTAAAAAAACATGTGCTACACTGTGTGCAACAGAGCCTGCCAGGCACTCATGAAAATGGTGTTAAATAATAGTGCTGCTAATTTTTAGGGGTGCCGTAGTCTCAGGGCTGTCAGGACTTCACTCATGTTTACTGCAACTTCTTCTTTAACGTCAGCTGTGGCCTAGTGGTTAGGGAGTTGGTCTTGGGATCGGAGGGTTGCAGGTCGCTCTGTAAGTCGCTCTGGATAAGAGCGTCAGCTAAGTGTAATGTAATGTAATAATAATAACCTGGGGCAGCCATCTCAGACATCCTGCTACAAAGCCTTTAAAAAACTACTGCTTTTTGTGGCCCTTTTAATTATAATAGTAATAATTATATCAACTACAATAATAATAATAATGTTGTGCAGTATATTTTTGGAGGGTATGGTTTCCTGACCAAGTGCAAAAGTACACTTGTGCTGCTGTTTGTTATGCAACAGGAATTTTTGTCAAGATAGCACCTAGTCCATTGGTTATTTGATGCCATCTAAATTTCGCACTGTCCACATTTATGCACATTTTGTTCTGCATCTTTGGCCTTTTGTCCAGGAAGCATTGCAAGAGTATGTACTGTGCCTGTGGTGAGGCTTTGTCCAGCTTTTATGCTCTAGACATAATAAGTGCTTTTGTGGCTCAGTATGTCCTCCTCTCCTATATTGTGGCTTGTGGCATTATCCAGTTGGGAGAAAGCTGATAGCTGTCCTGATCCTTTTTGACATTCTAGCGGTGGGAAAGGGGTCTGATGTGTGGCACTCCATAGGGCTGCTAGGCCATTTTGATGGCTGAAGTGAATTTCATGCTCATGCCAGGTCAGCAAGGCCTTATGTTTTGATCCTTGCCCCCTGCTGCTGTGTTATACACTGTCGTGAACCCTGATAGTGGTCTTGTGCCTGGCTGGTGTTTAGTGTATTTAATGTTCTATGAGGTTCATTGGATTCATGTATGAATGTAAAACAATTAATGTAGAATAATATGTCTGCTGATATATATTAATTTAAATAAAAAAAACTAAATGCAAATGTAACATACCTGCTCCTCGGCATATATGGCATCAAACTATTTACCGTCTAGGGATGAACTCACAGCTGAGGCCTGGGGTAACCTATGGTTTTTTACAAATGAAGTTTACAAATGAATGCTGTGCTATTAATGCTCGTGAGCCCCCACTCTGAATCATACGTCAGAGATATTCATTCATTAAACCGTACATATTACGGTATCAATTTAGGCTATTGAAACACAAGGCATGAGAAAGAAACAAAGGTTATATTTAAAAAATGAATTATAAACATTTATTGGAACCCATTGAAGTTAATAAAAATCACACAGACTGATGTTAGCAAAGACACAACGTGAATACCAAACATATAAGAAAAATACCCGGCCGGGGTTTAAAAAGAAAGCAGTCGCTATGGGTACCCAGTTGCGCGCGTTGGAGCTCTTAATGACAACGTTTACTCCCAGACCAGTTACTCACGACACCCGAGCAGCAGCCATCCAGCTCAAACGTCAGCGATGTCCACTCGATACAGTCCACAGCGACACCGATGAGCCTGTCAACCCGAACTCAAGTGACAACTCGAAGTATCCTCCCGAGTTTGTGGTGAGAGTCAACGAATGGTAGGCTAGCTGCTATGCTAGCGGAGTTCCAGCTGTTAGTGACAGCTGTTGGATTTCCTTACGATCATAAGTACACAAAACAAAACACACAAAACCAAAAACCAAAAGGGCTAACTAAAAATCTACACAGGAGTCTGTGGCACAGTTTCTAATTGTTCACGATCACCTTACACGTGTTACTAGTTACAAATTTGTCTCAAAAACTCCGTTAATAAATTGTCTCTTCTGCACGTCAAAATTCCTCCTCTCACGCCCTTCGTTTCCCTGACAACCCCCAAACCCAATGGAACACAGAGGTCAGGCTGGCACAGAACCGATAAGGCCAGAAACAAAAACACACAGCAGATTAAACAAAGCAGAATTCAGAATACAAATAACACCAGAAGAACACACAAACACAAACAATGTATACAAACACAGATTAGGCTCTTAATAGTTTCAGGTGTGTTACACAAACATGTAGTAATAAAGAGTTTCTGCAATTATGCTATTCTGCATTTAGTATCATTACCACTAGATGGACCATTATGAGTGAGAAACAGATGTTCCATGGGTAAAAAAGTGGCTAGTAGTAGTAAGGAGAGACAATGAGAAGTCCACTAGCTTTAAAAAATATGAACTGCTTTTTAAGAGTGTGTTTAGTCAGATTACTCATTACAACTATACTATGTTTAATTATCCCTTTTTTATTTTGCACCTCTAAGAATGTTGTGCTTGGGCAACTGCACCTGTCCCTCAGCGCGCACACATGTACCCCGTCTATTTCCACGAAATAGGTTATGTTGGCGGCCGTTGTCCCTTATATGAATCCCCCAGCATTTGTCCCTCTCTGTGGAAGATCCGGTGGTCCAAGGAGTTTGGTCAAAGCTAGATAGCTTTTCCAGAGAGCCATCACAAATGCACAGTATAGACAGTCAACACAAGTCAAACACTCTTATTATCCTGTAAGCATGTACCCTTGGATTCAGGAAGCTCAAGCTCAGTGTTTTGGGTGTTAAGAGAAAAACATGTTAGAAAATATCTAAAAATGACACGCCTTTGTAGTATTTTTTAACACTTCATAGACTGCAAGTTCCAACTTGATCCATACAATGAATGATGGTTATCATAGGGTTAATCTCCTCAAGTGGCTGCCCTTTTGTATTGGTCCAACATAGTACCAGCCATATCAGTTCTGCAGACAACATGTCTAGCTTCTCAAGGCTTTGGAGCAGGATGCCCTGCCTGCCCCTGTGTCCATCTACACTTTAAAAGCAGTTGCAGTTTTTATCTTTAAATGGAATTCTGATGCAAGTGATGTGTTTCAAACAGTTGTGCTCTCATTCATTCATCTGCTCCACCATGTGAACTCTCATTTTATTTACAGTAAACACAAGCATATTACAGTATACAGTATGCAGTACATTCAAAGTAAACATTGTTCAGTTTTTGCATTGACTGTGACTGGACCTTGAGGTCATTTTGGCAGATTATATAAGCTGTGTGCAGGTAGGAGTCAGATTCTTGTCAGTGTGTTTTCTCAGTAGAGCTGAACTGTTATTTACTGCGTTTTCACTATTATCTGCAAACAACCATTGGACTGGCATTTTCCATGTTTGTTTATTTTGTCATTTATTGTTTTCATACTAGTCATGACCTAGCTCAATGATCATGGGAACAATGCAAGGACACAATGTTAAGGCCCAAACACAAATTGTTAAGGTTTTGTTTTTTTTTTTGTCCACTAGGGTGCACTATTGAGCACTTGTCACTCTGCTTTGTTTTGATCTTCACTCTGTTTTGACATGTGCCTGTGTGTGGGTCCTGTAAAGATGATGTTATGATAGTCTGAACGTCTGTCCTTTTTTGCACATGAATGTCTTGTTCAATGTTAAGTTTTGTTTTTGGTGATGTTCTGAAAACCATACTTGGATCAAGGCTATTAATATACAGCATCAGCTTAGGTGTCCTTATTGTCATGAGTGCTCACAGTGCATCTGTCGTGCTGTTAGAGTGGCTCTGGCACTCTACTGATACCAGCATATAGATCAATATTGTGTTGTTTTTATTATACGACTCTTTAGAAAGCTGACATTTTTTTACTTGAAATAGGCCACTCCACATTCCGAGGTATGATATTTCTGAATAATTGACTGCTATAAAAAAAATAATGACTACTGTGAATGCAATGAGTTTTGTGGTTCTGTGATATCACTCCGCAAGTAGTCCATTTACTTTTCATAACTGTATTACCACAATTAGAATAAGCTGCAACAAGCAATTTGTCATCTGGACACATCACTACACAACACATAGAGATTCTGTTTCCTCAGTGAACAACAATAATATCATTAGAATTTATATATGTAATATCGGAAGCAGTTTATTTTATCATTTTGGTAGATAGTCGTATAATCAACAGGATAATGTTGAGTGTGGCTGTCATTGTGTAATAAGGTGTGGACTTATGCCATAGAATGAGCCACATTGCTAAACAATATCCCTGACATAATCTGTCTCTTAATTGTCATGACTGACTCTCAGTAGGGGATGAATTTGACTCCCCGCTCCATCGTACCCTGAATAAACCTTTTCATACTTCCTGTACTATTCTGACACTCTACACCTGGAACTGGTCATGTAGTGTTATTTATCATGGTGTCATCTGTTAATTGTAGGAAAAGGACAGCGGGCTGTGGCAGATCTCCGTGTGGTAGTTCTACCATTTGAGTGTGTCTTTGTCTTAGGCTGGATAGTGCTATGGTGCCATGCTTATTGTAAGTACAGTAATTGCAATTGTTCACCTATTTATTAATTATTATAACAGTTATGCTATAGGTTTTGGGGATTACGTAAACTAATTGTCATGTTGTTCAACACAGGGACAGAACGGCAGGAATGGTATGTCTTTTTTAAACACATTTTTGCTTTTGTTGATGCTAGTGGTTCTCTTGTTGCTGGTGTCATTGTTTACCTTTTGTTGAAAATTAGATTGTTACATGTTCTTAGTTACATGGTTGTGTCATTGCACTAATGTTTATTATTGCTATTATTTATTATTATTATTATTTCCCTAGGATTAAGATAGAAGTGGCTGTATGCCAGCGACATGGTTGTAGATGCTGGGTACAGGTTTGTCATACATTTTTTAACTCTTGTGTTCATTTGTATTTCTGTGTAGCACTACACTGTGCATGTACGTTCTTTGGGTAAAAAAATGCTAAAGCTAAATAGAAGCCTGAGAATTACCATAGATGAATGTAAAACTGACATGCTTAACTGGAACTAAAATAGCTACCAGGACTTTTTGTTAATTGCTGTAAGATCACTTTATCTGCATAACTAATTACTTATAAATTTATCTAAATAATTTTGTCATTTTTGTAGATTGTATTTCTTAGTAATGTTAATAATACATGTTTAAGTGTTGTTATGCCTTTAACAGGTTTTAAAGGATGAAGATTATCTTGCACTGTTTGTGAAACTATTAAGGCAGCCTGCTTCTCCACCTGCTGGATCAAACACTGCACTGGTACAAACCAAAATGCAAACATTACATTTAAAACTTGTGTAGTGATTTTGTAATGTAATACTGAAAATTGTCATCAACCTTTTCAGGCATCTGTTTTAATGGTGTGTGTGTGTGTGTGTGTGTGTGTGTGTGTGTGTGTGTGTGTGTGTGTGTGTGTGTGTGTGTGTGTGTGTGTGTGTGTGTGTGTTAGGCCATTTTGCACCTTGTCTGTAATTTGATTACATCAGCATAATTGGTGTTGTGTGTTAAACAGGAGGATCCACCAGAAACTCCACCTGAAGCAGAGACAGACATTGATTCCCCAGAGGATACTGACACAAATTCACCTAGAAATATCAAACAGAATGATTCAGACTTACCAACAAGTCCAGAAAGATTAGAAGATGACTGTGCAGTAGAAACAAATGCAGCTACAGAAAGCCGTATGACTGAATCACCAATTTCAGTGGATGTACACATAAACCCATCCTCATGTCAAACAAGTGCAAGTGAGACTGATCCACTGCTTAAGCATGGACAATGTGAAGAACAGACAGACACAAAGCCAGGAGACCCTTCAGCACACGAGAGCTCCACACTTCTTCGACCGGACATTCATGAAGTTGTTCTACAAACAGATTAAAAGACAAAAACAACTTTTAAGAAATACATACCGAAAATACACCTCAGAAGATCAAATGATGCCATAATTGCAGTTGTCCAGTAATGTAGAGAAATCAAAAGGTCCGGGAAGCCTCAAGGTTCCATGTTTTCTTAATGTCAGAATTAAGTCAGCCAAGCTTTTACGTACATTAAACATTTGAAATTTTGACATGTTGATGTGTTGAAATGTTTAATACTCTTGTTTGTTTTAGGAGTTAAGGCAAGTCTTTAAAGTCTTGAATGTATTGTACAAAGGTGTTGATTGTTATCAGACATTGTAATGTAATAAAAGATTTTTGCAGCTATATATTATCACAAAAAATATATAATGACATAAAATATTCAGCTGTAAGATAAATGTAGGTTGCGGAATTGGTGATTGACAAGAGAGTTCAAACCAATTAAGTGTTCTCTCCTATTTTGATACACCAATTTACAATTACACCAAACCAAATAATTGAACTAAACAGTCAAGTGATGGTATGCAAACAAGGGGAGGGCTAAAATAGTAAGCACGTGGAGAAGGAACCAAAAACAAGCATGAGTCAGGAAACAAATCAAGACCCACAAAAAAACAAGACATGACCAGGCGCCAAACTAAAATTAAAATCAACGCCAAGGACAGGGATCACAAGATATGACAAATACATGTTTTATAGTGACAGTGTTTACTTTGCAGTAAGTATATGCGCCAACATTTAAACACCATATGCTATATATTTTTTCGCATTAAAGAAATCTGCTCTCCTACTGTTCAATCCACCTGTGAGAAACCAAGATGAGTGTTTAGAGGTCAGGGGTGCGTTTCTCGAACAGCTAGCTAAGTTAGCACTGTACTACCATTGTACAATGGAAGTATCTACAATGATAGTGGCGAGATCCTTCCGTTTCTCGAAGGTCTCGTACTTCGGTAGAACAATCATTGTAGGTACTTCCATTGTACGTACTTCCATTGTGGGTACTTCGGTTTGTGAAGCATGGAAACAACGGAGGGAAAGCAGGGGACAGCCGTTTTGATTGGATGGCGAACTCTTTGTTGACACGCCATGCCACTGCTATTTCCTTTTAATACATGTCTTTGTTGAAATCACAAGATAGCGGTAATAATAAATGGTTACAGCATGGTAAACGTCTGGTAAAACTAACTCAAGTGCCAAAACTTGGCCCAATGTCTACAGTGACACATGTGAAGGAAATTTTATTCTTACAAATCCGTAGATTTTAATAGCGTCTTGACGTCATTTGTCAGTGGTATTGATACTCCACCATACAACATCGCCTGTCTGTGCCAATAGCTCAATGAGAAAGTTGCATGGCTTCAGTGCTATTGTTCTCTTTAGTTCCCGGGTTCAAATCTCAGTGCACGCCTGGTAGCACATAGCCTTCTTGTTTTACTATAGCATTGCTCCTCAATACATGTACTCTTTTAAATCAATAACCCAGACAAACTTCAGAGTAGAGCATAAATCCACACTAACATGACTGAAACGCTAGGCCACACAAACAGATAAGTCATACAATTCGTCTACACTCAGTCTCGAACCTACGTCTATGATGGAAAACTTATGTTGCTCGCGACTGCGCTACTAGTTGCGCCACTGACAATCACACGTGGCTTTCTGTTTACCAAATACATATGCTGTGAATAGTGGGAAAAGCTTCAATTGAAGGCTAACTTCTAATGTAAATATCTCGTAACCCCACGTTCCAAACTCAGCGAAACTCAATCGGTTTGTAGATGTCACTATAATACTGCTGTTCAACCCATTAAATCATTAAGTCTTGTCATACGGTTTTAACAAGAAAAATGACATAACATGAATTGGCCATTTAAAAGTTCTATGAGCTGTATTATAGTGTCCTCTACATATCGATTGAATTTCACTGCATTTGTACTGCAGGATTACGAGATATTTAAACTTTACAGTCGAAGATCTACTGCAAGTTTTGCCGTGGGTGGGCTCAACCTTCAAAACAACACCTCTACAATGGCTCGCGAGCTGTTGTAGGTACTACACAACTTTACTTCGGAGTTTTGGAAGTATCTCTGCTACGAAGGTTTCGAGAAACGCGTAGTAGGTCCCTCACTACCGAAGTCCCCACAACAGAAGTACGTACTTTCGAAGTTCCTCACTACCGAAGTATGTACAACCATAGTAGGCTTCGAGAAACGCGAAGTAGCCTCTGAGGCGGTACTTCGGAAGTACCAACAACGGTAGTGGCTAACAAGTTAGCAATTTTGCGTTCGAGAAACGCACCCCAGATGTTTTCTTAAACAAAGGTGTTGGCCATATGTGCTAAATCACAAGAATGAAGAATAAATCAAGCAGTGGTCAACCATTACCCTCTATAGTAATTAGTAAAACCTTTGTGCACCAGAAAATATAAGGAAGTTTTGAATGACAAACTAACCACAGAATGACAAACTAACCGCTAATCAATTTTTAAAGTCCCTCTGCCTTTATCAACATGTGCTTATTAACCTGTGCTAATTGTCTGTGACAGGCAGAAAGTCAAGAAAAGGAGATTAATGTTGTGGAGGTTTATTCCTTTTATTACTCTACACTAACAGCTGCCACTGCATGCCACATGTAATGGCATTGCTTTAGGCATGACTTCTTGATAAGGAATAGTCATTTTGTGCATTGCTTAAACTGAATTTTATTTCCCCATGAACCATGAACAGTGACATAAATGTGTCCCATTGGCTGACATTAGACATTTTTAGCCCTATGAAAAAATACAATTTCACAAAATTATGACATAGGTTTAATGTAATGAAATAAGTCTATATATCCTAAGACTACATGGATAATTAAATTAAAAAAAATAAATTAAAAAAATACATCTTTGACTGTGCCATTACATTCTTTCACACACACACAGTCATTCCTGAACTGGCAATAGGGTGGATCTACATTTGCAGGCCAGCCAATCATGTTGATGGAATCGCACGTGGAGTAGTTGACATTTATTTTCAGGACATGCAGTTCTCTTATAAATCTGTGAGTAAGCAAAAGCTATTGGACAACCACTGAAAAAAACAATGATATAAATAGGGCCACAATTAGTATTAGGCACTTCTGGTTCCACAACCTCAGACACTCTGTCCTAAGTCATACATGAATTGCATCAGCCTGTTTAAAATGAACCTGATCACTGTTAACCTTTTTAAAATAGGTTCATAAATAGGTTCTTCAGCATTTATAACTGAAGATGAAAAGTCTGTCTGACTGTGGTGGGAGGCCTTTTGGTGACCCTTCTCATGTGTACAGTATGACTTACCTAGTCATTCATCTTTGAAACCATTCCTGTCATGAGAGTACACCACCAAAACAGATAACTTAGGAATGTTGCATGCAGGTTAATGATTACATTACATTACATCACATTTAGCAGACGCTTTTATCCAAAGTGACTTACAAAAATGAAGACATAACAAGCCAACGGTTTGATTCAAATTTTTTGTCATTTCCATTATAAATTCATTCCTCACTGTTCCCTACATTAATATATCATGCTGACTGTGTAGAATGTAGTCATTAAATAAGTTATTCATTTGGATTTTTAAAACGAACTCAATATTTTTTATTTTTCGATGTTTCATAAATGCCCATAGTGATGGCTGCATTGTCAGAACCTTTGGGCAAGTCCTTCGTCACCACAGCCATCGAGCTGTAAACACCATAACCCCTAATGGTCAGCCAAGGGCAAGGGCATGTCATTCAAAATGTAAAGAGATTTTAAGGGGTTGGACACTGTGGTAAATAAGTAAAACCTACTGGCCAAGTACAGACAACTGCAACCTTATTCTATGATTTCACAATAAAAAGCAGTGCCTACTCTTCACAGGTTTCTTAAGCATTTTGATGACATTTTTTTGAAGATCAAATAAAATATGAGTCATGAAACACTCAGAACACCTGAATTTTGAGAAACTGGACACTCACAACTTACTTACTGGACCACTAATTATAACCCTTATACAGTACATGCAGCTCCAGCCCCACTCATAATAATCCACACGGCAGGGCCCCAGCAGCTTTTCGACATGCTATCTGAAATGTAGCTGCAAAAAGCAATGACAGGGCCAAACACAGAGCACAGTTATTATTGAAACCTTCATTTCAGTGGCAGGGCTATTATTATGCTATTATGAGGTTTTTTGCCAGATGTAAAGATTGACTAGGAAATTATTATAGCCTACTTCCTGTTTGGAGACTTTGCAATACAGTTGGGGCTGTCAGGTGGGCTGTTATGGGCACACTTCTATTTCATTGTGAAAAAATCGTCAGCATTGTTTGCATGTTGCATGTGTAAATGCATGGCCAAAATTGATCTGTTGGTGGCACTACAGCATTTGAAGTGAGAAAAAACCATGCTACTGCCTACAATAAGTAGGCTATGCCAGATTCCACAATCTAAAGCAACAATAAGTAGTTTTGGTCGCCCTACAGGTTGGAAGCAGAATTGTTTTGCAAAGACAATTGACTATAGCTTGCTAAACAATTTTATTCATCCATCTCCTATGATGCCAGGTGTTTTCATACCAAGTAGCCTACCATGATTCTTCTCACCTCACAGGTACATTTGGCCATACAATAACACCTAGTAACATCACTGGAGTACAAGTTTTCATAGTTCTCAGGGTAGAGCAGGCCTACCTGGTTGTGGAACTCTTAAAAAAATCAGTGTTGTTGTAGGATACCCACACACCCCAACAACAAAAACAACAAGAACAACAACAACAACAACAACAACAACAACAACAATAAAGAAGTTCTGCTGTAGATGAGTGGAAGCTAATGGATCTTAATCCATATAATCAAGCAAGGGTTGGCTGAGGCCAGCTTTGTAAAGGGTTATCTAAGAGTTGAACTAGCTGGCCTCAGGTTTCTCCAAAATGTCAGGACTGCCCCTGAATCTGCATTTAAAATAGAACAAATGAGTCTCAGTTTTTCTCAATTGCAGTTTTCAAAGCACTACCTCATTCTTAGATCATACTCTAAAAGTACAATTTTCTGATCACTAAGTACATGAATCGCTGCAGGGAAATTCTGAATTGAGTCTTATCATCTCATAAAAAAGAGCAGTTTTATTATACATATAAGCATTCTACATAGGCTACAACTGCTTGCATACAGCTGCAATGTTTTACATAGCCTCAGATAGCCTACAGGTCATAACTGTATGCTGTATTTCTTTCTAATAATAATAATAATAATAATAATATTGAGAAGAGATATTCTGTGCAAATGTGACACCTAACAAGGTGAAAGGGTGTCGGTGTCCCCAATAATACTTCCGGGTACCACCGAAAGTGAAACTGTAGCTTATGGTACTACACCATCAGCGCACAGCCAACACTAGCTGCTACAAAGTGTGCTCTCCGGACTTTCGTTAATGCATGTAAGTGTCATTTCTTGGAATAGACTACGAGTGAACATCTGTTGCAATGCATAGCCTTATTGATGCTGTCACTGCTCCGCCTTCAGAATAGGCTAAGCGGCGTCTGTCGATTAGGTTACACATTGCATACATTGCAAGCGACAAAAAAATTGCAGTAGCGACTCATTTTATAATCTAAGCCTTAGGTCACTTAGAAAAATATTGTGTATCGTGACTGAAACTTTTGTATTTATTTACAGTTGTCTACGCTGCAAGTTCGTTCAAACAATGTTTAGTTATGGCTACAACTATCCATAAAATGGGAGCCGGTTATATCTTGTGCCTGACACTCCTGGCATTTTGTAAAGGTAATTTTTTTTTATTTTACAGTATTTACGTAAGACTTGGAATCAAACAGCGACAATGTCGTAATATGAAAGACAAAGTCGGATAGACAACCATAAGTTCGTGGTTCTATACATCGTATGGTTCTATACATCTATTTGTCATATTACATACACACGAAGTCTCATTAGAACAACTATAAACCAGGAGTTTCAACATAATCTCATGCAGACTTAACACGCCATCCGCTGTAATAGAAAATAACACTAAAGTCAATGTTACCCCGCAAGCTATGAGAGAAACCTTAAAGGACCGTGTGCAAAAATGCAAAAACGAAAAATTACCAAGACGCAAACACAGTAACACATCTCTTACAGAGTGTCATCAAGAACCCAACGATGATGCACGATGGGTTTTGCGTGGTGTCAGTAAAAATGTATTCAGTAACACAGCAAAGATTTTCAATTGGAATATATTCAATTATGTTAAATGAGTATCAAATAATGTATTGTATTTAATTAACTCTATAACAGGTATTACTGGTTCTACATATTTCCTGAGATTTTGCTATTTCTTATAGGTAGTTTGATGCATTACAATCATTAGTTGACCCTAATGATGTTGGCCTATGTACACCTATTGTATGCTGTCTTTTGGAGTCCATGGCATTATGAGGATCATCAATATTAACTACCTGTAAGAAACAGCAAAATCTTACATACAATCTTAAATTCTAACTGTATATCAGTTGTGTAGGCCTACTAAATATACACTTTTTGTTATTTTCTTGGGTCATAATCCTGGATACCATCATTTTAAATCTGTCCCATCATTATGGCCCACCATATATTAGCCTGTAGCATGTGGAATCACTGCCCACATTTATAAGACCTTTACATTACATTACACTACATTGCATTTGGCAGACGCTTTTATCCAAAGCGACTTACAAAAGGAGGACTTAAGCTGACAGAGGTGTAAAGGAAGGAATGGAGAGTTGGTTTTAGTGCTTGTTAATTTTGTTAGTTTTGTTAGGAAGGGAAGCAGTCTCGGAAGAGAAGGGTTTTTACAAGCTTTTTAAAGGTCGAAAGGGATGTTGCTGTTCTTGTAGCACCTGGTAGGTCGTTCCACCATTTGTGGACAACCACAGAGAAAAGTTTAGAGTGACCTCGCTTAGCGAGAGGCAAGGGTGCAACTAGATGGTTTGTATGAGTGGATTGTAATGCCCTGGACGGGACGTGAGCCAATAGGCGCGTTCGGGTTACAATCCCCTCTGTTTGCGTTTGTCTGCATCTGTCTACATACGTCAGCAAGAACTCAGCCTCACAGGATGGGCGGGCGTCAGTCAAGTCGGACACAAGTCTTGAGTTTACACCACCTGATCTTCGTAGTAGATGACGGAGAGGTCATGTGTTGTGTGTGGGGGACAAGGAGGTGGCGGGCGGTTGTAGTAGGGTGCATTGAGACTTCAAGTCAAGTCGAGTCGTTTTTTTAATAGCACATTTGAACAAAACAACAGAGATGTCCCAAAGTGCTGCACAACACAAGGATGAAAAATAACATGGCAAAACCATAACCCAAAGACCATTAATAGGTATAGCCTACTGACACAAAGCAATAAAATAAAAATGAGATACATAAATAAATACATAAATAAATAAAAGATTGAGCTTGACAGCATCAGATACATGCCCCAGAACAAGCTAAAAAGAGAGAGAAAAGATATGTCTTCAAACTGGACTAAAATAACGTACATATATACGTACAAGATGAGAAGTTCCGTGACAGAGCGCTACACAACACACGTGTCCGGCCGTCAATGAACTTTAAACCAACCAAGGCAAAGTAGCGTCACCACAGAGGCGTTAGTTAGGCGGTTGTAGACGTGTGGAAGCAACTGCAAGCGCTTGCACGATTTGTCTACATGCGTCTACAATGTTCAAGTTGCCTACTACAACAGACTTTTTTGAAAAGTGCTTTTAGTGTCACAGTTACAGTATGCCCTGTCATTCGAAGAACTTTAAACACTACAAATCTTGTGCTGGTTATATGAAACACAGTGTGGGGGTGTGCTTTTGCTGAATTTTAGGACAAAATATTAAATAGTGTCATTGTTTTAATCAGTGTCACCTAAATAGGTTCTTTGGTGCCACCCAAATTACTGTGGTCTCCCAAAGGCCTTACTACAACATTTAGTTTAAAGTGAAGTGATTTTGTTTAAGTATGGTGACTTTTTTTTGAAATATTTAACATCACTTTCATGCAGTATGGGTAAGTAAAGTTTGGGTGACACCACACTACATGACCATATTTTCAATATTTTGTCAAATAACAATGACCAAAATTGACCAACCCTACAAACCAAGTGTTGTAGCAGGCTATATAACCAGCATGTGATTTTAGGTATATGAAGTATTTTTGGGTGAAACTGCATATTGACTTTAATGTTATTCATTCATCACAGAGGACGATGTATTTACAAATCGTAAGTTGCTGTCTGCACTGCTAAAAATGAGGTTTTGTTTGTATCTAAACATTTACCTTATGATTTATTGAACCATGAACTTTGAATCTGTCTAACTTAAAAAAGTACATGACTGATATATCCTTATTCAAAGCGACACTATGCAATATTTGGTTGGTTTTCTTACAAGACTCCACCTACAACCCAGAATTGAACCTTTATTACCAAATGTTCACTAGTCACTAAGCTCTAAAAGCAACAGGCCACATTCATTAAAAAGTCAAACAAACCCCGGAGAGAATGTTAATTCGCCTTGTAATGAGTCATTTAACCATCGACCAACTTACAAAGATAATTCAATAATTCAAAAACGTTGCATAGTGTCGCTTTAAAATATTTGAATTATTTAACAACATTAACATAACAGCTGCACAATATTAAATTCTGTGGTCTTTCTTGGTGTGAAGCGTTCAATATACAGGGTCCCATGGGTCCTCTGTCTGCACCGCTGGCAGGTTCTGTGGTCCTGCCTTGTTCAGTAGAACCCCCTCTGCCTCTGGTGGAGCTAGAGATAGAGTGGAGAAGGAGAGACACATATGCACTTGTGCACCTGTTTCAAGAGGGAGACGTCAGACCAGAGTCACAGGACCCTGGCTTCAGGGACAGAGCATTCTTCTTCAGAGATGAGTTGATAAAAGGAAACTACTCTCTACTAATCACTAGTGTGATTAGGGAAGACACTGGTGTATATGTCTGTAAAGTTTACACGGATCAGGAGTCAAATGAAGTCGAAGCTGAAATCAGCGATATTAGTGAGTCAGACATGGTATATGAATGTGAATTGTATTGTATAATTGATGTTTGTATTATGATTCCCCTGTGGGCCTTGAGCCTGTAATAAAGTTTATATAAAGTTTATATATATAAGGAGATAATGATAATTGTCAATGTCTTTTAAGTAAATCTAATGCTTTGCCTTTTAAATAATTATCTGGTTGTTGTGCAGTTAGTGAAAGGAACATACCACCTTTTTTTAGAAAAAAATAGTTTAGTTGCTAACTAGCCCAGACCCAGATAGGGGTCTGTGCTTTCCATACCTGTGTGTCCTATCTCCCAGTCTTACACCCCCCACTATTCAATGGTAGGGTGCTAGACCAACTGTTAAGTAAGGGGCTATAGGCTACCTGAATTAACCCACCTCTAGTAAATAAAGCTAAGCTAATGTTGTCTAATGATCTTTATCTCTGATCTATATCTAATGTTAGCTAATGATATCTAAAAAGCTATCGCACACATGGACCAAATAAGGCTAAGTATCTTCTTATTTAGCACGGGGCTGGACATCAAATCAACACTTTAAATATTAGTACTGTGGCCATGGGCATATATTTAATAATGAGGAAAAAATGAATAATGAATAATAAACGAATAATAATAATTGTTGATTCTATCTGTGGTTTGTATCTGTGTTGTTTTAGAGCACCTGGTAGTCAAGGGAACAGGTGTGGTTTCTGGTTATGTGGGTACGGAGGTGGTCTTAGGCTGTGCTGTGGACTCCCATATTCCCTCTGCGAAACTGGAGAAGGTCACCTGGAAGAGGACAGACCAGGATATCTTAGTAATGCTCTACCATCTTGGTGTGGTCCTACCAAACTCCTCACATGAGAGGTATCGAAGCAGAGCAGAGTTCTTCACCACAGAAATCCCCAAAGGCAACTTTTCATTGAGACTGAAGGATGTCAGGACTGAAGACAAAGGAGAGTATGTCTGTGAAGCACATAGTGGTCGTCTGTCAGCAAATACAACTGTTAGGCTGCAAGAACTGGGTATGATGTAAAGGGAATAAATAAAATCCCCATTTAAAGCCTATTTCTATGTCATCAGACTGAGTTTGCCTTTAGAGTCTTGGAGAAATAATAGAAATGGAAAATACCATTTCGATACTAACAAATACAATGTATGTAATATAATATCTTTATCCCATAGAGTTTCTTTTCTGTAACAATGACCTCTCCTCTCATTTTTCAGGGACTCATCCTGTGCTAACCCTTGCATCAATCTTGTCTCTTCTTGCTATTGCAACAGCTGTTGGGCTTGGGCTTCCTGTATCTCGCTCTTTATATTTAAAAGTAAGATGTCCTACAGATGACCAAGGTAAGATGACCTACATGTTACCTTGTAGTGTGAGATTTAGAGGTCAGCAAAAAGATCACACCATATTTTTATGTTTGCTTGAAGCTGTTCTTTGATTTGCATAAAAATGGTGATCCTAAGGTGTCAAGACAAGTGTTGATAAATGTAACAAGCGAATGACAGATGACATTCAGCTTTTTGTTGTTTTGGGTTTTTCTTTGTTTGTTCTTTTAAAAAGGAACAGATATATTTTTAAGCCTACCAGTGATTCTAAGATCTGACCTTTAGGGGTTTAGCCCCCAGTGGTGACAGTGGTTCTTGGCTTAAACAACACAGAAGCCATATTAAATCCAGTATTGGTTTTTTTTTTCAGAAT
This sequence comes from Setipinna tenuifilis, assembly GCA_030347295.1. Taxonomy (NCBI): domain Eukaryota; kingdom Metazoa; phylum Chordata; class Actinopteri; order Clupeiformes; family Engraulidae; genus Setipinna; species Setipinna tenuifilis. The sequence continues at coordinate 18,998,524 of CM059280.1, read as the reverse complement.
TGGCTAATATTTTATCAAAAGCTGGTCCAACAAGGATTCAAGACTATCTATTGTCTACCCCTCAATGAGCACTGGCATGCAGTCACCCTGTAATTCATTGAGTAAGATGAGTATGTTTCTAAAACTTAGGGTGTATGATAGTAGGCGAATCATACAGATTTCTCTTAAAAACTTTAAGCTAATAGGCATATACATGAAGAAGGCTTAATTAGGGCTTTTCAAAGTTAAAAGATGTGTTGATGTGCTGTAACATTGTGTCACTTTCTGGTTAAGTGTGTGGTGGTAAACTGGTAAGGGAGCACTTCACCCTTAGCCTGCTAAACCAGCTCCTTATACTTCACTTCATTTCGAACAGAGGGTCTGGCTGTGGTTTCATTGACAAGGTTGTCTCAGGCAGCATCTTGCATGACCAATCGGCGAACAGAGGGAGTCATGACCAGGCATTAGCGATTGGCTAAAGGCAGATCCAATTGTCTACACCTCCAGGAAAGAGATTGTTTGCTGAAATCACAGCCAGACCCTCTGTACATAATAAAGTGAAGTATTAGGGGCTGGTTTACCAGGGTACTTCAACCTAGGACCACTAAGCTTTTTCCCCCTAGTTGCTTCAGAGGGACTAGTTTTAGTAGGTTCACCAGAGATTGTTGAGGGAGGAATATAGAATGTAAAATCTAAGATCTTTGGGTTCACTGTAAGGCACCTTAGGTAACAGTACTAACTAAAGTATAAAAAGGTGTCAACAATTGCTGTGAACCAGGTGGTGGGAAATCCATGATTGTGAATATAATATGATTACAATGCTTGATTTATTTAAGCTAAACAGTGAAGTGTTTTGCCCCTTTAACAATCTATGCCCATTTTCTCAACTGTTTCTTCCAGGTCTTGCTCCCATTCTATCTACTCTCCTCTTGTGCTCTTTGCATACCTTCTATCCATATACCATTTTAAAATAAATAAAGAAAATAGTGTACACAAACTTTATTTATAAATATCATTGAATAATTAATAATAATTTATTTTAAAAGAACACATGTCTATGTATGGAAAGGTAGTATGGGTGAGACTTTGCTGTTACGCTGTTTCAGTTTACTATCCATAAGGTATAACAGTGTTACATTTCCCTATTCCCTATTCTATTCACAGGCAAAAAATGTTGTAGGCTAACTTTTACAGAAATCAGTAGTATATGAAGCTAACTTTGTCCTTTCCAGCCACAGGCTAAGAATGTAATATTTTAAAAAACAATAACATTAGTAGCCTATATGCAAGGAACCGTATGTTTCACTAACCGTTTGGGCATGTCATCATTTATTCCATCTCTACAAAATGTTTTGATTAATCTAATGTTTAATAACAAGGTTTCCTCCCAAACAAGCCCCCAAAACAACTGTACATTGTTTAATATTGCTACTTGAGAGATTGTTCCATGAGATAGTTTAGTCTTATTCAGTCATACAAGATTTCTGTTAAATGACTGAAATATTTTCTTTTATTATAGATATCCAAATGGTGAAACTCATGAACATGTCATTGATTTTTTGTCCAAACATCATTATCTTCATGGCATTCATGTTGTATGGTGTAATACTTGGTAAGTGCCTGATTTTATGGAGTGGCTTATTCCTGTTATTATTCAAATCAACCATAAGATTCTGAATCAGTGTAAGGGTCGCAGCAGTAAACGGTCACTGCCACAAAAAAGTAAATATACTGATGATGATGATGATGATGATGATGATGATGATGATGATGAGGAGGAGGAGGAGGAGGAGGAGGAGGATGATGACGACGACGATGATGGTAGTGGTGGTGGTGGTGGTGGTGGTGAAGATGATGATCGCTTGCTTCCACCTGATGTTATGTTTTGCTTGTAGGCGTTTTAGGTGAGATTGTCACTTGTGGAATAGTCAATTTAGTTAGATGTCTTCCACTTCTGAAGTCTACTCACTGTCTCCACATGCTCCCTGGTATGTAGCCTACCAATTCTGAATTTATATCTAAATTATCAAGAGACCAACCATAAAATTACCTAATTCTACAGTTACCAAACAGGCAAAGTATTCAGCTGGATTTGATGCAAAGTATTCTATTCAATGTCATAGGTTCATTGAACTAATTTCACTCTGTACACTGTGTAATTTTAAGCAGTTGGAATAATCTTGGTCTCAATTTTTTCCACCCCAGATTCTAGGTGTCTAAAAGAAATTAAAGAATATATAAACCATTATGATGGTGTCACTGCCATGTTGGAGTATTACTTCATTGCAGGAGGTTTATTTTCAGGTAAGTTCATTGTGCTGAGTCAGTTACCATTGCTTTATGCATGGTTAATTATCAGGATCCTATGTGTTTAGATTTCCGTTTTATGTTTTGTTAGTATGCATTATGTGTGTATTCCCTGTGTTTCGTGTTATTGTTCACTTCCTGGTTTTGGGTCCCATGTGCATCTCTTTCTGTTTTGGTTTACCATGTGCTCCTTCATGTGCCTGTCGTGTTCCTGGCTGTGTCCTAAATGTTCACTTGTTCACTCGTACCCCCTTTATTTGGGCTTCCTGTTCTTATTGCTATACCTTGCCTTAATTACTTGAGTTAAGTTTTCCCTCTTGTTAGTGTTATCACCTGTTCCTGATTGTTCTGTTTTTTTTAGAAGCCATTAGTTTAATCTCCAGATAATTTTCATTGACATGAATGATTTGACAAAGAACCTTTAATTTAGGCTTCATCTGCTGTGTGAGAAAGTTTGTGCCTGACACCACAGAGGGTTTGTCCAGTTGTCGTACTGTCTATGGTCTTTTCAGTTTTTAGTGCTCTTGACATTTTCCTGGTGGAGTTTACTCCGTTTTGATAAAAACCTTTGAACCATCTGTGTTTGAGCATGGTGCACTTGGGTCCTGCACTTCATTTCTGACAATGTTTACAATAACAGAGACAAATGGTAAAAGCTTGAGTGGAAGCTAGTGTTACAACTGCAATGAAAACCACTGCCTTAACAAGCCCCTCAATATCTTGTGAACTATGTCAGAAGTGTCTTGACAGGTTTTTAACAAGAACAGCACAAACAAGATAAACAAGAACAGGACAGATGTTACAAATAGACATGGTCTTGTTTCAGTTTATATGTGTATATTTATACAGTGTGCATTGGCATAGGTAAGATCAAAGAACATGAACAACCAGACGAATAAACATTTTTATAGCATCCCAGTTGTGACATAAAATGATGACGATTAACTAAAAACTATCAGGGCTGGCTCCAGCTTTTTCTGCCATTAGCCAGATCAAACTTTCGTCCCCTAAAAAAGGATAAAAAAAAACATTGTTTCCATAAATGGTAAGAGTGGTGCTTCTCACAACAACACAATCAGATATCAAAAGTATCAAACTACAGGTGCAGTTCAGTGGAACTTACCTTTAATGAATTTGCAAGCTACCACTGTAAGGCAACAATCCTAAGACAGCTGCGCTCTTTCGTTCCTGCTCACGTGAAAATTTGAGGGACTGTTGTAGAGCTGCTTGAGGTCTCTCCATTTGCTTTCCTTTGTGACGTTATCACTTTAATAAGCTCTTATCTTTCCACCCCTGAAAGTGTTTTGTTTTGGTGGCTTTGTAGTGATTATGGCAACTAAGTGAATTCAGTTACCTTATTCTACGGCCCTCTAGAATGTTGTGACAGCTCCCATTCACTTTGAATGGACTTTCCCAGCGTTCTACGGGCGGATATTTTTCGATAACCGCCCGCTGCGCCATTAACGCCCGCTGCCAATGGCAACGAGTTTTGTCACTTCAGATTCACGGTACCTTATCACTCCGCAAGTAGTTCGACCACTTTAAAAAGTAAATATTCGCTACGGTAACCTGGCAGTTGTAACGGCGGCTATTTTATCCAGGCTGTTAGAGAAGTAGGGCCTACGTCTACAGAGTTTTTGGCGATATCTGGTGGAAAAAAATGGAGGAGTTTCCAATTAATTTTAATATACGGCGACTATGGCGCTTCTGAGCGCTGGTGGGAAGCGCAATTTACAGAGACAGACTGCACGGAGACTAAAACAAGAAGACATCAAAATTTGCAGGAGGAGGAAAAAGACAAAAACAATTGTCTGTCTTTTCTCAAAATAAGCAGTAATAAGCTGCAATAAGCCGTAGAATAAGCGGGATAATGTATTGTCCACGGGCGACTAGGCTATAGGAAAATATTTCCCTTCAGGGGCGGAACAATACCCCTCCGCCTTCGGCGTCGGGGTGCTGTTCGCCCCTGTCGGGAAATATTTTCCTATAGTCGCCCGTGGACAATACATTATCCCTTACATAACCCTTCCCACCAGACCTATTGGGTGTAAAAAAAATCATCAGAAAAGATGTAGTGATTGTAAAACCTATTGATGGTAATATCAGCTGCATAATATTTAACTAAGTGTGTATATAATTACATGTCCTGCATGAACTGCTGTCAGTGATTTAGTTTCACTACCTCTATTCCAGGTGTTTTTGCAGACATTTTGATCCTCGGCATTAATGCGTACTACATGGGCTTCACTGGTGGAATATACTTACTTTTTTATTTTTTAGAGATATTTGGTAAGAAATGTTCCCTTGGTCAAAATCTACAGTATTTTTATTGTGTCCATATTTATGACTGACACTATGATGCCATAAAGTAAAGATATCTATAGCTGTGCATCCCTCTTCCTTGTAGTAATAGGAAAGACAGAAAAAAATGTAAAAGGAAAAAATAGAAAGAAATTCTCAGTTATTCAATTGAGGAGGAGAATAGTACTTAAAAACTCTTCATAAGCTCCCAGGGTAAAAAAGTATGAAAGAGGTAACAACAACGTAAACGTGACATTTGGTTTGTACAAGGCAGCTTACCAGCCTTCTAGCACATCCCACAAATACAAATTTTAACCCTTATTGTAAATATTTACAGGTGAACATTCTCAGTGTTCATGTTTTACATATATTGATATAATCAACTGGGTACTGCTATGGCTGCTGGTCTCTGGATATTCAACCTTCAACATATGTACGTTCTTGTAAGACAACATTAACCATACTATTACTTGTAGCTTAAACATATTGCTTCATATGTTACATAATATACAGTATACTTCTAATGTGAATCATAGTGTAAGGTGAAATATTAATGAAATTAATATATATTGTGCAACACTTCGTTTCTAGACATGTTCATCACTACATTAGTCTTTGCTCTTGGAATGGATATACTTTTCCATTGCACCAAACCTGATCAACTTGATTCACGGACTAAATCTGATAACAAGTGTTGTAAGTTTCATCTATTTATTTTTAATCCATTGAAGACATGCTAAGACATGAAACATTGTTTTCAAGGCCATTTGCCTCATTCAGCCTTTCTTCCAGAAAATGTGCTTACAGTAATACCACAGGGGAAAAAAAAACAAATGTACTTGTAACACCAAATAGGAGGTTATGTTGGCAGTTATGTTGTTTAAAATAATTATTGTGAATTCACATGAATTCTGAAGGTAGTCACGATGCTAAAATGTTTTGATGTTTTCCCACAGATACCATCTTGATGTTGGTCTTGGTTCCTGTATATATGTTGTTATTTACAGGTCTAGTGTCTTGGACTTTAGCTGATGTGAAAGGTAGGAAAGAATATGTTTTGTGAATCATTGTCAATGTGAATTATTAACATAACAAATGATTATTTACACACTTTCTTATGCATACATTTTTTTCTTGGCCCATTTACAAAGTAGGCCCATTTACAAAGTTTCTTGGCCCATTTACAAAGTAGGCAGAATCACATGTCTGCATTGGCCATTGCATAGCTTAGCATCCCTGTAATCAGTAAGCACAAGGTTAGTGGTACATAGGTTTGATTATAAAAATTGAGACAGTACAGCTTTTATGGACACAAACAATAATTTTATTTCATTTTATACTATTTTATTATTGATGTATTAGTTATATTTATATTCTGTTTTGTTACATTATTCGTTATCTGAATGACTAATGCAAATGGATAATGTGTTGGTTGTCTCTGTGTACAGGTGGCCCTGGGCTGATATGCGGGAGTGTCTTGCTCTACATCCTTACTGCTGTTTCAGGATTTCGACATTCCTGTTTGAAACCAGGTAATGCAGACTCTGCAAACAAAAACATTATTAAGTCTTTCAAAGTTTTTCTTATTTTGTAGTCTTTAATGGAAGGGAAATACTACATGTTCATATGCTTTTCTCCTTTAGAATCAGAAGAAGATGGTGGTTTTTATGGTGTTTATGTATACGTATTTGGATCTACAGTGCTCCCTGTTTTGAATTCTGCCATACTAATTGTAGAATTAATTGTGAGATTACGTAAGTATAAGCATTTTCATATATACTCCACAGCATAAAAGTGATCATATTATTAGCAGGTTTTGACTGTCTTTTTTGAGATGTTTGACTTGATGATTGATCTGATAAATCTTGTGTTTTATGTCCTTATAATACTGTTGCATTTTATTGTACATATCTCAATGCTGTACCTAAAGGTTCAAGTTTTAAGTGTGGGCCTACTGTAAAGGCCACTGATGGGAAAAATGTTGACCGTTCTGGTTATGTGGAAATCAGATTTCTCTTAAAGTAAATGTGCTGATGTTAATAGAATAGCTCAAGTGTTTTCACTCTGCTGTTTAAACTACAGGGACGGGTACACGGTACATTACTGACATGCGAGTGTTTGTCCTGCCTTTTGAATGCATCTTCGCCCTGGGACGGCTTTCCCTGAAACTGTGTCTATACTGTGAGAATTACCATATATACAAATATACATTTAGAATGTATATGTATGTAAATGTATGTAATTTATAAACAGTCATCTAATGTGGCTTTATTTCTAATTTGTGTAACGTTTAACATATTATTCTTTCCTTTCTTGGTGCTGCTGGGATATAGGGACACAGCCTGAGAGTACATGTAAGTTTGTTTCACAACAGGTACACACAACACAGAGAGTATTTCAGAATGTTTGTAGTATATGTTGTTTAATATCTTGCCCGCAGCTATGTTAACCGACACCATCTGCTAGTCATTTATAATTTCTGTACCTCTTATGCTGTAGTACCAAGTGCTGTGTTCATGTGTAAATGTTTGTCATTGACCTCACTTCAGGACATCCTCTGGATCACAGAGAAAAGAAACATAATGGAGTGAAACAACCACACATATCTCTTTCCAGTCAACAGAATTGGCCCACCAGTATTCTGAAACTAAATTCAAGGATTCAGTTATTTTCATCTGTTAAATACATTAAATAAGAATGCAGCAAAATAGCTTAAGCTGTTCAACTGTCTAGGATGGTCAAGATGCCATTGTAATGCAAGAATAAGCAAAGAGAAGATGTAGAAATACTTAAATAATAGAACTAGATTGAGAAAGAAATGGGGTAGGGGTGTGGAGGTGAGTGCTGTATAAAGTTCAATATAACAAGTGCATGTTACGTTTTCTAACAGTGGCCTTTATGTGTTTGATCAGGATACAGATTCTATAAGGAAATTAACTCCTTCTCGGTCTTTCATATGTTTCCGTAAGTGGAGAAGGAGGTGGAGTAGTTTGAACTGAATATCAAGGACTAACCAAAAATGCAAATCTCAGTCATGAATCTACTTTGCTTTATCTGTTAAATCTTGCTAAATGGGGACTCTCAGCTTCCATGACTTGAAAACTAATTGTAAAATGCAATGATCTGTGTTTGTATGTAAGCGTGTATGACTTCAAATCATGTAATATGTATCTGAACGTTTGGCTATGTTCGTTTTTTATTTATTGTCATCTTCAATTATTTCGTAATAAATCATTATTACATAAAATAAATCAATAAATAATTTTAACACCAAAGGCCTTGTTATTTTATTTTGCATACACAACACTTAAGAACTACACCACATATGGGGTAGGTTGTGCAACATGACCAGCTTTTTTGGAGAGTCTATATTTTTTAACCCATATAAGTTATCTGAAAGTTCTTGGTTACAGAAGTGGCAGCTCTTGAAAGTTTTCTTTGGTGTGAAGATTGTAGAACAGTTGGCTAACCTTTTAATTGACTGCTTGATAAGTCGCGGCTTGTCTTATGGTAGCAGTAGGCTACTGAGTCTGACTTATTTTTAGGCTTGTCTGTGGGCTACTGGCTCAGACAGTGCACACCAGGTGTACTATGCTGGAGTTTTATTAGGGTCATAGCATTTCTCTTCAGAAGGTGTAAGGATCTAAACAAAAAAGCCGAACAAGATTCAGCAACAGACTCTAAACAAAGGAGTCAGTTTACTTTTTTCTGTTCTATCTTGTGTTTCACAACGTTCCAAGTTAACACACAATTTGATGGTTGTGGACTTTAGGAAACACCCCACTCTGATTTGCCCGTGATACAGTCAGGTGACCAGCCAGCACCGCTACTGTATCAGCTAATGTAGCTGAAGATTTGGTAGCCCAAATAGACTGTCGCCAGTGTTGCCAGAGTGGTTGATTCCCCGTCATATTTTACAACTTTCATGGAATTTATTTAATATAACGAATAGTAAATTGAACAAATAGGCTACCCGGCTTCAGCTCACACCGGTGATGTTAATATGTGCCTGCTTGCTTTATGTGGCAACATAATAGCCTACTGGTTGGTGGCGACGAGCTCAGGACAACAGTAGGAACGCAGCAAGAGTAACGGGCTGAGTAACGGACAGGGACAGACAACTGGGTAAACTGACAGTGAGCGTTATCATGTTTTTATATGTTCACGCGACATGTTTTTTTCTTGACAGTAACATCGACGCCAAGATTTGCAATGACTTGCAGAAATTGGGCCGTGCTTAGCATTTTATTTCTGCTCGTCTGGGGACCTAGATCATGCACACTCGTAAAAGTTAGGGGGGATGTTGAAGGCGAAATTCTACTTCCCTGCTTCACAGAGACCCCCTTGTCGTTAGAGGAACTAAAAGTGGAATGGAAAAGGGCCGACTCCAAGGCAATGGTGTATTTGTATCAAGGAGGAGGTGGCAAATCCGAATCACAAAATAATGCCTATATGAACAGAGCGTCCTTCTTCGCCGAGGAGGCTATGAAAGGAAACTATTCTTTACTTCTTCACAATGCTACAGAGAATGACGCAGGAGACTACATTTGCAGCGTGTATGGGAAGGAGAAATACTTGGAATGTACAGTTGCAGTGACAGAAACTGGTAAGTTATCGCTGTGATGCTCCCGGCAGCATGGCGAATTGCACGGTGAAGAAAGCATCTTCATTACTCTGTACTCTGTATTTGTCCTAAATGGTATCACTGCAAAGAAAAAAGGCCGTCTGCAATTTAACTGCAAAGGGAAAAAATCTGCAATTAAAAGTATGACACCAAGTTGTTGGATTTGTAGTCTATAGTTATGTATTAATGGGTACATTTTAATAAATAGCTTGTGGTGATATACTATAATAGACACTTAATGTATGCCTACTGTGCAGTGTTATTAGAAGAATACAAGCCCAGGCATTGAATCTCCATTTGCTTTCAGCTTTTACAGGGAAGGGGCTTGATTCAGTCCCTTATCATATGTCAATAAATATTTCTAATAAATATTTTTCAGAGTACCTGGTGGTTAGTGGAATAGACCTTGTCGTCACCTCTATTGTGGGGAAAGAGGTAATTATGACCTGCTCTGTGCATTCCCATATCCCAGTTGAAGAGGTGTCTTGGAAAAAACTAGATTCAGATAAAAGCCCCACGCTTGTTATACTCTTTCAAGACAATGAGACTTATCCATACTCTGGACATGAAAGCTATCATGGAAGAGTAGCATTATTTGCATCAGAAATCTCAAAAGGCAACTTCTCGCTGAGACTGAAAGATGTCAAGACAGAAGACAGAGGACAGTATATTTGTGAAGCCCACAGTGGTCAGCTATCAGCCAGCACAAGTGTGTTCATGGAGCTGGGTAAGACTTTACTGAGCTTTACCATAACCAACGCACATATTTCGTAGTCTTGGCTCAGGAGTAGAATTATTATAGATGTATTGTGGAAAAAACAGAGAGGCCTTTATACCTTTTTGACAAAGCCCTAAAATAGTTATGAAATATGCAATGACATGTCTTCTGAGCTGGATACAGTTGAGATAAAATTGCCTTTGGTAGCACCTGATCAGGTGAGATTTAGCCATGTCCTGTATTTTATGGCCAGTAACCAATAACATGGTAACAAAATGGAGCTAAAGGAAATTATTTCTCAGAGCTCATCCACACTCTTACATGCATCCCTTATGTATCCTATACATCTCCAGATGAGCAAAGAATGTGATGACATCATCTCATGTCATTTTCTCGTTGTCACAGGCTTGTCCTCTATGCACATTTTGGTACTGACATTATGCGTTGCTGCAGTTATACTTGCATTTGGTGTTTCTGTTATCCTTGTAGCGAACAAAGGTAAGCTCACATATTCCTTCATAACTAGGAATGCCCTTTGATAAAATTTGAAAAGTAATTTACTAAGAGAACCATGCTGTCACACAGTATATGTAATTTATAGTATAAAGGGTAACACTAGTTTACTAGTATGTTGGTTAATAATGTTTAATGCATTATGTAAGCGATAATGTACTGCGAGGCAAACATTCTAATGGAATAAGCCCTGGCAGCGTGATGCAGGACATGAAGCATTCAAACCATTCAAACTCAATGGGACCTTTGTCAGCATTCTAAAGAGGCATAATAACTTACTCACTGGTAGATAAATCCTTGTCACTGTCCAATAATATTAAACAGTTATATGTAACAGAAAATAGACGTCCAGTGATCAACATATGCATAAAACTGATCATTGCATTTCCACAGAGATAACAATGTCAAGGGCACTGGTATTGCACTGCGTACTAGCCATTGGTCCAGGTGTCATTATGGTCATTGCATTTGTTCTTTGGGGTGTGATTGAGGGTAAGTAAATGCAGTTTTTTCAAGTATTTTTAGACCTTTATTGCTTTTATTGGATAGGGCAGTAAAGAGATTTGAGAAAATGACAGAGATGGGGTAGTGATCGAGACCTGGGCTTTATAGTATGGGTGGCTTAGCAAACTGTGCCACAGTGCCCTCAAGTGAATAGTTTTGATGGTGGCTATGCACTGACCTTGACTTAGCAGAGTAGCACAGTGCTATTTATTGTTTGGTGATGCTTTCAGTTTCAGTTTCTTATAATATCACCCCTTTCCAGGACAGCAGGGAGAAGTGGCCACATGCTCAACCCTCAGTCTGACGCGTCTGATTTTGCTGTTCAAGACCAGCCAGTGTACTGAGGAACTCTGTGGTAAGAGTCTGATTGTGCCAATATTATATATTTAATATATATATAGTAAAAATAAGTATAATCATGGCCTCCTACAAAGACATTTACTGTATTGAACAGGGAGCAAAAACACAGACAGGAAGTTTTCACTCACTTTTCTTTTACTTGTGCAGATTTCACTTCAAAAGGTTTCACTAAGTCACCTACATGGTTAGGGTAACACAAAGTAAAAGTCAACACAAAAACATACATGTCCAAAATGAGAGAAAACAGTCAGTAAAGAGGATGTCCACATATTAAATGATGCTTCCAGTTTTTATTTCGTTATAATGTGATGCTACCTAGACTTTTATTAGGGAAGACTTTACAAAATCAGTTTGGTCCCAAAACACCACTTCAGCCAGAAAGACTCGGAGAATGGAGTACGTTTTAAGCGATTTAATAAACAGAATTTAACAATATATTAATGAAGGTAGATGATCTTTGGCGTAGGTCCTGTCATCGGCCCGGGTCTTGGGTTGAAGGATCCGTCAGATCCTGCTGCAACCATGTAGTAAGGACCAGAGATACCCCCCGGGGCGGATGGGAAGACAGGACCAAACTGGTGGTGGTGGGGATGGAGGAGGGGACTTTGCTTATGTCGATACCTGAAAGCAGCGAAAAAGGTGAGTTAGACAGGTCATTATAAGGCAGGTGGCGGCCGCTGATTGGCCGAAGGGTATAGCGCTACGTGGCATGAGAGTGAAGGGTATAGCGCTACGTGGCATGAGAGTCTTCCTGGCTGAACTTGCGCAGGCTTACATTTCAGCCAGAAAGACTCGGAGAATGGAGTACGTTTTAAGCGATTTAATAAACAGAATTTAACAATATATTAATGAAGGTAGATGATCTTTGGCGTAGGTCCTGTCATCGGCCCGGGTCTTGGGTTGAAGGATCCGTCAGATCCTGCTGCAACCATGTAGTAAGGACCAGAGATACCCCCCAAAAGAGAATAAGGAGAAGGTTTTAATACCTTCTGAGTAAGCTAGACTCATGAAATGAAACTTACCCCCAAGAGGATGACCACGAAAGTAAATAATGCAGACCCACCGTGAAGGCGACGACAGGACCCACCTGAAGCAAGAAAGGAAAGAGTTAGTACAGTGTACATGTCACTAAGCATTACTGGAAATATAGAGGTATACTTACGATGAGCATCGGGCAGAACGCCGTTCGCTCCCACAGATCACACGGACAGCCGTGTGACTGCTGCGTGCTAGGCTAACGTAAACTCTCGCTGAGAGTTACACACATGTGGGCACACGTAAGTTCTCGCTGAGAACGACATGCAGGACGTAGACAGCAGTGTGCTTGCCACACACTGAACACACATAAGTTCTCGCTGAGAACTGCGACACAGACAGCAGTGTGCCGGCCGCACACTGGGCACACATATGTTCTCGCTGAGAACGACCGGCAGGACGCAGACAGCAGTGTGCTTGCCACACACTGAACACACAAGTTCTCGCTGAGAACTGCGACACGGACAGCAGTGTGCCGGCCGCACACTGGGCACATAAAAGTTCTCGCTGAGAACGACCGGCATGACGTAGACAGCAGTGTGCTTGCCACACACTGAACACACATAAGTTCTCGCTGAGAACTGCGACACAGACAGCAGTGTGCCGGCCGCACACTGGGCACACATATGTTCTCGCTGAGAACGACCGGCAGGACGCAGACAGCAGTGTGCTTGCCACACACTGAACACACAAGTTCTCGCTGAGAACTGCGACACGGACAGCAGTGTGCCGGCCGCACACTGGGCACATAAAAGTTCTCGCTGAGAACGACCGGCATGACGTAGACAGCAGTGTGCTTGCCACACACTGAACACACATAAGTTCTCGCTGAGAACTGCGACACAGACAGCAGTGTGCCGGCCGCACACTGGGCACGTAAGAGTTCTCGCTGAGAACGACCGGCATGACGTAGACAGCAGTGTGCTTGCCACACACTGAACACACATAAGTTCTCGCTGAGAACTGCGACACAGACAGCAGTGTGCCGGCCGCACACTGGGCACATAAAAGTTCTCGCTGAGAACGACCGGCATGACGTAGACAGCAGTGTGCTTGCCACACACTGAACACATATAAGTTCTCGCCGAGAACTGCGACACAGACACCAGTGCGCAAGCCAGACACTGGAACATAAAAGCAATGCGGTTATATACGTTGTACTCCCCGGGTGAGACTACCTCATAAGCCTCTTGCATACATCATGCACAGCATATAAATTCAGATAGCATTGCGTGTGAGTTATTAGGAGGGTTAAGTAAGGGAATGCATAGCAATATGTAACAAAGGGACCACCACCACCAGTAGTTGCATAATAAATGGTATACTTACGATGAGCATTGGGCTGAACGTCGTTCGCTCCAACAGATCACACGGACAGCTGTGAGACTGCTGCGTGCTAGGCACACGTAACTCTCGCTGAGAGTCACACACTTCGGGCACACATGAGTTCTCGCTGAGAACGACCGGCAGGTTGCAGACTGCAGTGTGCTGCCACACACTGAAACATACTTGCGTTCTCGCTGAGAACTGCGATACAGACACCAGTGCGCCAGACACTGGAACATATAAGCAATGCAGTTATATACTGTTGAACTCCGCGTGTGAGTCTACCTCATAAGCCACTTGCATACATCAGGTATAGCATATAAATTAGGATAGCATTGCGTGCGAATTAATAGGAGGGTTAAGTAAGCGGATGCATGGCAATAAGTAACAAAGGGACCACCACCAGTAGTTGCATAATAAATACCTTATTATTGTTGGATAGGGACACGAGCTTCCAGAACGCCTTTCATACCGGGTCGGATGTAGACCTTGAAGGCAGAAGAAGACCATCTCCCCGAGCGTATGATAGAGGAGTCGCCCCGATGCGAAATGAGTGGCCCGTATAGCAGAGGCGTGATAAGCAGCAACTTTCTGCCACCGAACCCAAGTGAACCCTGAACCAATCCTTGGTCATAGGTGAGCAGCCATTGATTAAAATAAAGGTGCGAGAGACGAAATGCGAGGGCGCATAGATAGATACCGCAGCATAGAGGGTAAGGACAGAACAGAGTTCCCAGCTTAGAGATAATAACCGTAACGCCATAACCGAAGTGTCCGTTTGAGTGTTTAAGGAAAATGGAAATAGAAAATGAGGAGGTGAAACCTGTAAAACCAAGAAGCATAGACCCCGAGCAGCATCCAAAGCCAGTGTAGTAGAAATAAATTCAACCATAAAACGCCATAAGAAAGGCAGCCTCAAGGAGAGTGTTAACGTAAGGAGAAAACAAGCCACCATGCAGAGAAAGAATTAGCTTATGCAAAACGGGGAGAGTGATGGGAAGACGGGTGTCCGGCCTAGGGATAATAACCGCACGCCCATCACCCAAGTGACCGTTTCGATGGTTTTAGGAGAAGAAATCAGGTCGTTAGCATAATGTAAATAGGGGAAGCCAAGTTACCAGCATGCGACATTTTATGCATGTGTGTCGTAATGACATCAGTGCCCACGTATTAGGTATGATGGCAACCTTTCTGGACAGGCCCAGACCTAAGATGGATTGCATATCCAGACGGAGCTGACAGGCTTTAAGGACTTGAAAATTGGTTGAGATTTGAGTTATGACCATTATAAAATCATGTGTCCGATTAGGTACAATACATTTGCAATAGAGGTCATGTGGCCGAAATGCATGCGTCATAACTATTTCACACTGACCAAACGTACAACAATGTTTTAACAAAGGCTGGTCTGTGTAATGCCTGGCCCCTATAAAATGCTAAATCAAACATGAAATGTCCTGTGCTTAGGAAATGTTTATGTTCCAACTAGGGAGAATCTTGCATGAGATAGAATCATTAAGCACTTGAGTTACCATTTACGAACTGTGAACCTGAAATAAATTTAATATGTCCAGTATAATATCAGACGCTGTACATCTAAGAAACAAATATATAACAGATACATCGACAAATGCATAATATATCCAGTGGTTGATACAGGTACAAGTAATGTATGTGCAGGGATAATTTCCAATTACTGCAAATCTATGTCAGTATTAATCTCGAGAAATACGCGAGAACTGGATAACCAGAGGCGCTAATATGTTATTGACTGACCATATCGCGGTCTAGTAAATACTTTGCGAGCGTGGAATTCGATGATATTGGCCAGTATTAGAGTGAGCGCTATGTTTAAAACCATTCGCCGAGATGAGCCCACGAGCCGCTTGAAAAGACGTTTACCTCCCGACTGATCTCTTGACCTGAAATGGCGTCAGAGTAGACTATCCAGGTGCCTGGCGATTGCGGTTCGTGCTTAACGTAATCAAGTAGTATCCGGGAAACAGGCCTGCCAGACGGTGATTAGAGATGTGTTAGGGTGCCCTAACGAAAGGAGCTACGCAGTTGAGACGTTAGGAGACAGAATTTCGCTTCGAACGTTGGTCTGTCAGCATACCTACGGATATATGCCCACGGCGAATAAACGCATGAGTCGGCAGTGTTGTGCCGTGTCCAGCCCAGGGTATATACAGTGTCGAGTGTTTCAGAGAATATGACAAAGCAGGGGTCGGCAAATAGCGAAACAGCCCGCCATCAATTACATCTGGCCCGCGAGATGACGTTCATTCATTTATTTATTTAAGAATATAAGCCTCCACGCGTCTGGAAGCCGTCCTTGCAATAGCGGCACTGTTTCACTGAGACAAACATCCAAAGCCGTATCAGTAGCTAGCTCCCTCAAAAACTGCCACTACCACTACTTTAAAAACCTCTGCGTCAATAAATGGTTTGTTGTGACGGGTGAGAACCCATGCTGCTCAAAGGACGCACTTGTAGGCCTTGCTGCTCTGTCAGTGACCGAACAAGGATTTTAACTGCTGTGTGCATATAACCTGACCCTATAGGTATAAAGTGCGAGGAACAATAGATGAAGAGCAACCAGTGAAACTACATACTTCAAGGGTCGGGGCCGCGAGGCCTCTGGACAAGTATCAATTGACGGAGTCGTGCAGTGCGGGGTGAGGAGCTTAAATCAGACCAACTCCAGGAGGCACGCTGTTGGAGTCCGTCTTGCAGACGGCACCGGTGATTGAATTCCTGGAACAGACAGGAGAGAGAATCAGCGATAGTTGCACAATGATCATTGGGACACATTCAGCCTTAACACAGGTTATTGAGACTGGCTGCCAAGACAGCCAGTGGAGTGGGAACGCAGGCAAAACGGGGAGTGTGAAGGGCATCGCGAAAATCAGGCGGGTCGTGGCAGAGACTATAGGCATGAGAAACAACAGGTATGAGAACACACAGCCAGGTTGGAAATATGCAATTGTGACCACCATCAAGGATGGACGAGTGGCGCCCTTCGCTAATTGAGTGCGTTTTTACGGCTACAGGACTTAAATAACAGGGGCAGACAGAGTTCATGCGAAATTCTGCAGCCTGATAGTGCGCACAGCACGGGACGCGACCACTCGCGCCGGCCAGAGTTCAGTGACCAGACGACCAATCCAGGCAGATGTTAGAGGGCAATGTACGAAGCAACTGGGGTATGAGGATTCAAGATGGTCGCGAGATGCCGGGCCCAACGATATTGACGCAATCAGACACAATCCAGTTCTTGCCGTCCGCCGGGAAACTCTGACACAGCACGCCGAATGCCACAGCGAATTCCGAACGATGGGCCACGCTGCACCTGGAGTCAGAGGACTGGAGCAAACGGACGCGTCGGGGTGAACACGGCGGCGTCTGCAGCGGGGCTGGCTGAGAAGAGAGAAAAAGACGTGGAGCAGGGGTGGATGATGGCTCATTCGCCATGAGGTTTCCTTCAGCGCGAGGGGTGGAAGCATTTTACGGCGGGGAGGCGGTCGACCAGAGGCCTGATAGGCTTGGTGAATACGATAACTGCGCGGGGAAGAGGGAATAATACCCTCGTCAGATTCCGAACTTCGAAAATGCCAGAGAGAGCAACGACATCGTGACGATTGCAACGCATGGACTTTGCTTACGTCGATACCTGAAAGCAGCGAAAGAGGTGAGTTAGACAGGTCATTATAAGGCAGGTGGCGGCCGCTGATTGGCCGAAGGGTATAGCGCTACGTGGCATGAGAGTGAAGGGTATAGCGCTACGTGGCATGAGAGTCTTCCTGGCTGAACTTGCGCAGGCTTACATTTCAGGAAACACTAAGAAACATGGCTATTGCATAAGTAGAACCATCCAATGCTCCACAGATTACTCTTCTGTAGTTACACATGTGCTTTATACCTTATTGTATGTCTCCACAGAAATGTACAGAAATGTGACGGACTTCCTCTCCAAGAATTGTTATTTCCTGGAGTACATCACAATTACCAGTGTTTTAAGTTGGGGTAAATATTAAGTACATACACTAACATAATTGAGTGATTGTTTTTATTTTCAGCTACTTTACTATTGATGTGACCAGTCTTGTCGATAGGCCTGGGGTTGTCACTGTTGTCACTACTGCCAGATAAACATTGCAGCTCTGAACAGCAGACAGGCTCTTTCAAACAGCCACGATGACCGTAATGAAGCTCTGTATATATGTCTGTCCTCATTGCAGCCATCTTCTATAACATCTGGCATACAGAGGGAGAGAGCAAAGCTTTGGCTTTTGTTGGCATAACATCTGGATTATCATTACATATGGGCATAAAATTATTCTTTGGAGGTAAGCACACCTTTTCATACATTGCATGTATAGAATGACTTAAAGTCTATTTGCTGTAAACTGTGCATTATGCAAAATGTTGTTTGTCGTGTATAATGTAGAAATAGTAAGGCTCAGTTAAATATCACTGAACATGTTTTGAGGTAAGTGGACAGGTATACATTTTCTGTTTCAGGAAAAGGTTTCCTGGAGATGATGGACTTCTTCTTCCTTTTTACTGTGTCATTTGGCTCACGGACATTAAGGGAGGGTATGCATGTCTTGTTTTTGTTACAGATGTATTGTATGTGTGGGACCAGTATGTGTCCAGTTGTGATATGATACATGTGAGGCTGTGATAAAAGCAGCCATCAAACCTTTTTTTATTTGCAGATGTTTTCAAAAACATGTTTTCTGTGGTGATGGGAATATCAGTATTATTTTGGTTGCTTTTACTCATTGAGAGAATCAGGAGGGTGGAAAGATTTGCATATCTGGGTAAATCAGGTATTCAACTTATTTTACTCCATTACACATACTCTCTTGTAAAAAGTCTTTTTTTTTAGCAAGTGATATAATACAGTACTGGTAGTACTTTGGTATATACTCACTGCTGTACATTCATGGTGGAATATAATGGCATATCCATGTCACATCTTTCTTTTCAGAGTTGTGTCGTCTGGCTTACCTGGTGTTTGTGCTCTTCATGCGTCTTATCATAAGTGCAGTCATTTTTCACTTCTTCTTTCAAATTCTGGAACCTAATGAAGGTACATGGCCTAAAGCTAGCAACAACTGTGAGATCTTTTTGTTATGATGTATGATATATGTCTAATGGACACAGTCCTAACACAGCTTTGCATATATTGTGAACACCTCCATTCACCACAGAGCGAGCTGGGTTTTTATGGACCACTGCTCTCCTCCACCTCCTGGCACTGTGTGGGATATATGACTGCCTGACAGAGACAAAACTGGCTGGTACGCTGTTTGATGTTCAAGCACTGTGTCAGCTCCTCTCAGAAGCATGGTTACCAAAGCTCCTGTACTGTATGAGTAACAGGTGAAATTACTGGCAGCAGTTGGCAAATTAAAAAATCGATTGATCACAATGGCACTGTGTGGTATTCACAATAACAGGGAATTCTCCACGCTGTTAAAAGTTTTGACATAACTGCTATAAATTCTATACACAAGCACATTAAGCAAAGACAGTTGGTTGGTTGTTTCCATTCGAGAAAAGTGGTGTGCAAATCCATAAACAGGAAACACGGGTACCAGCAAACCATATTAGACAATAGGAGGCAGTCTGCACACTAAGCTCCACAAGTCTAATGTATTGCATCGTAAAACAGACAATGTTTTGATCACATATGACCTTTGTTAGGAAAATGAAATCCTATGTGATGAAAATATTGCCTGTCAACTGCATAAACTGCATATAGGTTAATGTATCAAAAAACATACATTTTCTTCTGGTGTCTTCACTGATGTTTTAACTGTACAATTGTCTTGTTATTATAGAGAAGCCAAAAGAAATATTCTACATGTGTGGTGCTTGCGGTCTAATTGCAGTTAACGCTATTGTCCTGACATCAGAATTGATTTTGAAGTGGAGTAAGTATAGATTTAACTCTTCTCTGTTGTCTTTTGCTGTGGTGAGGAAAGAGATTGATTTTTTTTGTTTAGAGATTTCTGGAGCACCTTCTAGATGTGTTTAAATGTTTACAGTTGTGTGTGCTGCAACATAAAACTGTTGTTGCTGTATCGCTACAAAGGTCCTCTATAATATAGGGGAATGTGGCCAGCATTCACATGAGGTAGTAATGTAATATGAAACTGCTAGTGTGGGAATGATATGTGATGATAAATTTGGAAGTTAGTTTATAAACTCATGAAAGCAGAAGAACTGATTTAGTTGATAAAGAAATGTGAATGTTCTGTTTAGTGGTAGAAAGTCTAACGACAAAAGTAAGTCATTAAGAAAAAAAGCATGTAAACATCTTACATGCTGGATATGTAACCATTAATTTCAATTTACTAATATACCGATATATGTTTACTTGATGTTACTACTACTATTGACCATTAAGGATACTACTACTTAGGTTGGTAACAAAGTGCTTACATAACATACGTACAGTATGTCAAAGTAAATAGGTATGTATGGTCCGTTCAGAACTAACTTTGCCAAAGTTATGTACATTTGAACTCAAAATTATTAGCCCCCCTTAAATTTTGGAACATTTTCCCAAATATCCTCCAAATGTTTAAAGCATTGATAAAAATTGATATACACAAACAATCCACAGTGCTATTCAGATGTTTTTGGTGCATTTTGGAATATGAAATTAGTTTTAGGCTGTCTTTATATGAAATATGGTAAAAATGAGTTGGTCAAAAATATTAGCCCCCATATGGATTCTTGCTTTTAAAACACAGTTAATTAACCAGTCAGCTTTTAAACAAAACCTGTGCAATCAATTGGCTTTCTAGCAACACCTGCAGTCAATTGGCTCCATTCAACAGTTTTAAAGGACTACAAGGAACAGGGCATTTGAATGCATGAGGAGGATTACTATTTGTCACAATGCCGAAGACTAAAGAAATCAGTCTTGAACTCCGACAAAAGATTGTGGAGGCTCATGACAAAGGCCAAGGCTACTGCCATTTTGAAGAGGTTCACAGTCTCCAGAACTGCAGTTTGGTGCATCATTGTGAAGTACAACGAGACAAATTCGGTCAAGAACAAACCTGGTCGTGGACGCAAGTGTAAGATCGCAAGAACTCTTGAAAGAAAAATTGTCAGAGATGTCTGTAAAGAGCCCTGTACATCTGCAAAGGTGACCTGGCCTCTTCTGGAGTTTGTGTGTTAAGGCACACTGTTGTGAGGGCTCTTCATCAGGGTGGGCTTCGGGGCTATCGTCTCAGAAGAACCCCCTTACTAAAACATCGTCACATCAGAGCCCGACTACAGTTTCCCCGTGAGTACTTGAAGAAGAAAGATGACTTTTGGAAGTCTGTGCTTTGGTCAGATGAGACGAAATTGGAGCTGTTTGGGCATATAGACATTGCCTATGTATGGCGAAGAAAGGGAGAGGCCTTCAACCCTGTGAACACAGTTCACCACAGTTAAACATGGTGGTGGCAGCATCATGCTGTGGGGCTGTTTTGCAGCCTCAGGTACAGGCAGTCTGGTTCGGGCACCATGAAAATGGAAGATTACCTAAAAATTCTGAAGGAAAACATGCAGGAGTCTGCTCGCAGTTTGCGCTTAGGTCGTCACTGGGTCTTCCAGCAAGATAACGACCCAAAGCATACATCTAAAATAGTCCAGCAATACTTCAAGGATACCAAGACCAACGTTATAGAGTGGCCTGCACAGAGCCCAGATCTCAATCCAATAGAAAACCTGTGGCAAGTGCTGAAAAAGAACGCTCATGCACGAAAACCATGCAATTTGGGACAGTTGGAACAGTTTGCAATGGAGGAATGGGCCAGAATTCCCAAGCAGATCTGTGCCAACCTAGTGAAAACTATTCAAAGAGGTTGTTGTCAGTTGTGGGTCAAAAAGGGTACACAATTGACTACTAATGGTCAGGGGGCTAATAATTTTGAACGTCTCACTTTTGCTATTTTTGGTTGAAACTCATGTGATAATAAAATATCCTAATGAAACTTGTTGGACAATGTCTTCATAGTGCATTTATTTCAAGAATAAAAAAACATTTGTTGTCAATGGTCATTTTCATGGAGAAATCAAGAATTATATTCAATTTCACAAGGGGGGCTAATAATTTGGAGTTCAACTGTAAGCCTGAGGAAAAAAATAATAATATAAATTGTATTAAGTTTTTGTTGCTTCTGTTCATTTTCCAGAAAGAGGGGAACGAACCATAGCAGATCTCTGTGTCGCTGTTGTACCATGTGAAATGGCATTTGTATTGGGCTGGATGGTCCTATGGAGCCATGCTTACTGTGAGTACAGATAACAATGATTTACAATAATTTGGTGACATTTAAAGTATGCAGATTATGTGATTAATAATTTCCGT
Source organism: Setipinna tenuifilis (assembly GCA_030347295.1). NCBI lineage: Eukaryota > Metazoa > Chordata > Actinopteri > Clupeiformes > Engraulidae > Setipinna > Setipinna tenuifilis. The sequence continues at coordinate 18,976,474 of CM059280.1, read as the reverse complement.
GTCTTTAACACAGGTGACAGATATCAAGACGGGTATGGATTTTTGTTCATTCTTGCTATCTTGTATTTATGAAATATTCTGCTTTTTCTGATATTTGGATGTCGAAAAACACATAAGTTAATGCTTGTGTCTGACATACTCAGCCAAGACCTGCCTTTGTGTTGTTATATAATTACTTTTTCTAGAATAAGAGCAGAGGTGGAGCAGCTGTGGCATCATGGATGTTCAACGTGGAGGCAGGTATGAATATGTTTTAAAGAACAGCAGATTCCTTTTTTTATTACATTTTAGCATCATGGTGGTCCATTATTGTCTATTGGTCAGCACAAAATAGAACTATTTCTTCGTAAAGGTATTTCCACATGGACTATTGACCTTAATTTTTGGACAAACGTTATTAACCCCAAAAAAAGAAACAAAATATGTAAAAATAAGAACCTTTTAGACCCATAAATAAAGTATTGGTAATAACATGTAAATCCAACTGAAAATACCTTACTGAAGAAAACATCTCCAGCATGAAGTACAGTGGAACAAAGTGTGTAACATTATGTACACTGCAAAAAGTGATCACTAACATGAAGTGCTGCCAAAAGTAATGAATACTAACCATATTTGTATTCAGTGGATACTTCAGATGTCACAACTTTGGTGAAATGTGGTGTGCATAGTCACTGTGGTAATGTTTCTTATTCCTATTGTCTAGCTTCAGTGAGCAATTGAAGAATTACTTGTCCTGTGTGTATACTTTAATTAACCACAACTAGTTTAGCTACTTTGTCAAATTATAACTCGTGAAATCACAATAAAGATGGTATTTATTAATATTTCAATTCAATAAATGGATTAATTTTGCTATGTTATTGTATTGAAAAAAATATATTTTTATGTGCCCAGTCTTTAGCTGAAACCTGTATATAAGAATGTTTTAACAGCATCCCTCTTTCAACAGGAGCTAAAAAATAAAGCAAACCACGTATCAACACAGGTAATGAAGTACATTTCTCTACTCTCTTTGTGTCCATTAACAAAATATGGCCTTTCAGTACTTTTAGGATACATGAAGTACTTGTTAGTACTAAGTATGTTACTACTTTCGTAAATCCACAAACAGCAAAAATGTATATGACTAGTGATTAATAACTGAAAAAAAAACTAATGAATCAAAATCATCATTCATCAACCACAATGCCACCATCTTCCTAATAATTTACAAGTACACCCAACTGGATGACTAAATTGAAAACTATGATGACCCAACTGAAGGACTACATTGAAATTTTGTTTAACATAGAATAGACCTGGGGTTTGTTGTTCTGAGGAGTAAAAAAGAAGTTAAAGAACTATACTGTTTTGGTTTAAAATATCCCTATGATCCCTATGATTCTAAGCAGGATCTGGGAGAAGACAATGACAGCGCTCTGACTACCATATGTGCATCAAAGGCTTCTAACGTAGTCACAATATACCCTACAAACTGAATTCATTTAGAACATGTATGCATATGCTATGTATCAAACTTAATTACACCATTGTAATGATGCTATTGAGCAGTACATGTTTTTATGATGGTGTGTCTTGAACAGGAAGAACAAGAGGGTTCAACAGACACAGATGAAAATGAGAATGAAACAAGTCAGCAGCATGTAGAGTCGAATCTTTGACAGACTCAACTGCCACTGGACACACTGGAAATTGTTGGAGCTTAAATTGAGAGCAGTCATCACTCTACATGGGTGAACAAGCATCAATGCGTGTAATAAATGTATATAGGAAAGGCACAGGCTCGTGAACTGTTGATCGGTGTTGGCAAGGTGTGTCAAAAGAGGATCAGTAGTAATCTCAGTGTTGACTATTGCTGTTAAACCTTAAATTAAACTGCAGAGTAAAATTGAAGATGGAGCTTTTAATTACCTTTTCTTTGTCCTATTTTTGTTGTCTGTGAACTACCATGTTGCACATTTAACATCTGCTTAGCCATGTTCACTGTTTACTGCCTTAACAAGCTTTTTTATGTGTTATTGGTCATGCCTATACTACAAAGGTGGTTTACTGATAAACTTGGTTTAGCTAACAAAGACATAGTTATAAACCTGTTAGAACACCCCAGGGCTGCATTCTCCTAACAAATGCCAATGGTTCCTTGTTTTTTCAAGTTTACAACTTAAATAAGCCAGGTTTTTTAAACCCCAAGAACTTGCCTCGACAAGGACATGGGTTGTGAGTAGTTGGTGAAAAGTGGTCGATTAAAGTCCCATCGAATGTGCTTAATACAATAGCGGTCATGGTTAGCTCTGTTACCTCATTTAGAAAAAAATGCACTGTGCTGTTTCTGTTGTTTTGTGGTTTTGTTGTACAGGACCGAATGCTATTGTTCCATGGGAACGGTTGTTGGGGCCATAATGTAGTTCTGTTGCCAGAACATAATGAGCTGCTTTTAACAAAGTGGGAGTTGTTGTCAGTGTTTCAACACAATGGATTTTTTTTCTAGCAAGAATGTATTTTATCCCACTGCAACATCAATATCTATTTGTATATCCATTTGTACTTTGTTGTTACAGTTCAGACAAAGATGACAGTCGTTTCTATTGATGAAACAAAGGGAAGTGTTTAATGCACGAACACACATGAACTGTATCTTAATAAACATTATCATACTGCAAATGTGATAAAGTGCTTAATATTTACTAAGAGACGTTTTCTCTCCCTTTAACTTCACATTCATTTTGTTTTGGTGAGAAATGAATGATCATCAAATTTAAATTATTTTATACATTTCTTATGATTGCTTAAGAGGACCTTTCTAATAGTGACAACATACAAATGCTAGAAGCTGAACCCAAGGGGATTTAATCAACTGTGCAAGTCCGAAAACAGGCCCACCTCAAGTGACGAATAGAAAATCACCGCCAGAGGGCACCTTTGTGTCACAAAAAAACCTGACAAAGCTGGTGTTGTATAATCTTACATTTCCTCAAATAACCAAAATGTTGGTGTACTTTGGGTACGAAATGATGCCATTCTACACTTATCTATCTATCTATCTATCTATCTATCTATCTATCTATCTATCTATCTATCCATCTAAAGGCCCCCTTCCCTTTTAAAATGGCACCTTGAAGTACTGTATGCTTATATGTAAAGAACTATGTAGCATTTGTTTATTCAGGTGAAATGCATTTGTGTTTTCTCCTTATCCGTAACCTCACCTCTGTTAAAGCTCTGTGCGAGTGAGGGGTAGAGTGCCATACAAGACCAGAGTACGGTTATGATGAAGCTCATCTGTGTCTGTGTGGCGTGGCCTACAGGGTCATGATCTTCAGGCTGTAAACCCCAACCTTGTGTTCCTCACCTAGAGACAAGATTCATTAATCAACACCTGAAATACTGTTGCATGAAAGCTGATTTTACACACAAACGCACTCAGCGACTTTCGCTGTAGACCATTTTTAACTAACTGGGTCATGGTAATTCCCCCTCAATTCATTAAATCTAGAGTAATTATCACTGTGATTTTGCAGATTATTACCACTGAACAGTGCCACAGTATTTTTTTTTGTTCTCTCTGGAAAGGCCTTCAGAAAAGTGCAAAGCCTTCTGATAACAGAGATTTGTTTATGATCCAACTTATAACACAAATGACTAAAAAAAGGAATCATTCTTTGGAAAAGAAATCCAGCATCTGTCACATGACTAAGCAGCAGGCTTGTCAGAAGCATGTCTACCTGTGTCTGTCTGTAGAAATTAGACGCGGGCGCAGGCTGACCTGGCACGGATATCAGCCTAATCATCTTTAATTTGCCCAGCTTATGAGGGGCACTGCTGTGAGGGTGCAGGGATGCTGGTGCCTGGCAAAGCAGTGGAGCCCCAGCAGGGATGGGGGTGGGAGCAGTTTGTGAAACAAAATAATGCAAAAATGCAAAGCACTTTTTGTTTATCCCGCAAACAAATGCATATTAAAGTTGGCAAAGCTTTTCAAAAGATTCCCCTCCAGATTTTCAGATATGGGTGCCAGATACAAAAGAAAACATTGCGGACATAATTCGTACAGTTTGCCCAGCAGCAGAGCACAGTCAGTAGCTTTCAGGTACAGAGAAACAACAACTATAATTTGGTTCAGATTACTCCCTAGTGAGTCTGCTATCCATGGCAGCAAAAACTACAGGGATGGGATATTTCATAACATCAAAGACGTGAAGACACAAAGACTGTTCTATTACAGGTGGCCCCTTGCTAAAGTGTTCCCCTCTAAGAGGCCTGTACAGCCCGGCCGTTGGCCCCCACTAGCACCACAGCACACAACTCTGTTAGGGGATAAAAGACTGTTTTGCCCACCCAAAGGGTTTTTTTTTTTACCTTGAAAATGTCTTTTGTTTCACAAGCTCTTATAATAAGAATACACTGAGAGGGAAAATAGAATATTTGGAGATCAAAACTTGACCTCAAATTGGACTTGAGCTTAGACGAGAGGAGGAGTAATTTTCAGTTATGAAATGGCCCTGCTTGTGTCTCAGACCAAGGCCAATTAAAGTGCATATGGGTCAAGTCAATATTAAGTGGAGGAGACATCTTTAATTTGTGTTCATAACGCATGTGTGATTTTGTTTGAAGCGTGCCACTTTCTCCTGCCAAATTAAAAATGGCAGATAACTTATCAGGCACAGATTTCCCACTACAAAATTCATTTAGCAGTTTTACTTGTAGACCATACCAAATCAGTTTCGGGCTAAATGGAAGTGTTTAATTTTTTATGCTATATCGAAGTGTACGGTTAAACATACTCTGAAAAAGCGAGACCAGTTGTCCCCTGGAGCATCCACTTTTATTCATAGCTGTCTGAATGTAAAACCTCTTCAGTAAAACGTCAGTATACTGTACATACATAAAAATCACATACCCACCACCAGGAAGACAAGGAATCTACAATGGGGATATTGTTTAAAGCCAGGTGATTATGGATTCTCTAAACAATTAAAATGTGTTATTTATTTATGCACATATTCATGTTGCACAAGTCACAATGAACAGCTTCTCATCGCTTCAACTCCTTCACCCTTCCCTGGATGTTGTATTAAGTAGAACATCTTTCATATTACATTTTACTTTAAAAGGTGTGAAGCAGTATACCATACAACAGTAGGCTTTATGATTTATACAGAAATGAACAATAAAAACTCAACATGTCTACACAAAAAACGAGGAACTTTATCTTCTGCATTTTTTGGCCATGAGTCAGCCATTGATTCAGATTTTTTTCCTCTCCACTGTCCAAGCATTTTATCTGTTCATTACCACTTACATGGTCCCTTTCCACAGGTTTCTGTCTTTATTTAAGAGTGTTTTCAGGAAATAAACAAAATTGGGTCATGCTCAGATTATGCCAATCAACATGGGAAACTGTCTTTATTATGTGTGCGTGGTCTAAGAACAATCAAAGACACAGAACTATCAAATATAGTGTGATATGAGCAGTGTTTCATCTACATCCTAATTATCGAAATCTAAATCAGTGTCCCCCCCCACCCCTTGTTTACACTATTGTGTTGTATGTGAACAGCAGATGCGTTGCATACTGATTTTCCCTTTGCCGTCCATTTTAATGGGTTAGGGCATTTACACTGCTTGCACCAAAAGTGCATCTCAGGTGGGTCTAAACTGCAGAATGGACAGAGTGGCAATTCTTGCTTTAGAGAGTAAAAATCCCACGTGTATTCCTTCTGCCTGTGCATTTAACACAGGGAATTTCAGTTATTAGCTGATCTGTGGTGATCTGTGTGCTCATTAGGATTAGCCGGGTTTAGAAAATGGCTGCATCAAATATGTGGCCACTTTTTTACTTTCTGAAGCCAAGAGCTCCACATCTGGGCATGGGGCTTAATGCAAAAAAGTTTGTCATGGGATCAACGGGTTGCAGGTTCCTATACCAGTAGGCAAAATGTGAGTGGGCGCGGTGCTAAATAACCAGTGCTCTCCTCATTTATGGCTGAAGTGCCCTTGGGCAAGGCATCTAACCCCACATTGCTCCAGTGGGACTATCCATGTACGGTGTACCTAATTCACTGTAAGATGCTCTGGATACCAGTGTCAGCTAAATGTAATACAATGTAATGTATTTGTAGTCTGAACAAAACACGCACCCGCAGCACAACAGAAACATAACGCAGCTGCCATTCACATGCAATGCTGACAGTGTGTGTCGCTATGACTCAGGAGAGTTCTTGCTCCCCCGCCCTTAGTCAGGCAAGAAATCCCTGAAGGACCCAAAGCTGAAGCTCCGTCCGGTGGCACCCAGCGCAGAGCCTGAGTGGATTCTGGGTATTTTCTCCATTAGCTTGGATACGGCCCGGCGGCGGAAGGAGGGCGGCGAGGCATCCAGCTGTTGCGCCACATCGGCATAGAGGGTGTGGAACACAGCCACCGTTTCCTCCCAGCTGTCCCGCGCTGAGATCTCATGGAAGGGCAGCTTGAGGCCGCGCGACAGGGCCTCGCCGTCCTCAGCGGTCACCATGCGGTCGTATTCCAGGTCCTTCTTATTGGCCACGATGAGCATGGGCGGCGGCTCTGCATTGCCCCGCCTCCCGCCCGCCCCGGCGTGGATGTGGTTGACCAGGAAGCAGAGCCGCATCACCTCGTCGAAGCTGCACCTGTCCGTGACGGAGTAGACGATGAGGAAGCCATCACCCCACCTGATCTTCTCCTCGATCAACAAGGCATCTTCCTCCTGGTCAGTCAGGCAGGGGTTACGGTTAGGAACAATATGGCATGTCAGGTTTGGAGCAGTTTATAAAATTGTACAGTGTTATGAAGGTTAGAGCATGCTCAGTAAAATGCATCATGCCCTCCAAGATAATGAAACAAACTATACATTTTGACAGTAGAAAACCCCACATCTGTCATTACAGTATTGCTGTATTCTGCTGTACACTGTATTCTTCAGATGTCTTTATCTAAAGCATCTTCCAAGTAACATGTGACATTTGTATCTGACTGATTTTGCTTGTGGAAAAATGTTGTGATGCAGTAGCAGTACGAAACTGACAAATCCTAATGATATGGCCTGTCTGTACACTGGTTTTGGATATTGGCTCAGACATACTTTTTTTCTAAATATGTTATTCTTGCTCTATTTTTATCTCTTATTCTTACCAACATTTATATTTTGTATAGGTCTTTCATTCAGATTGTCAGTAAAACTATAAAAGCTGCACATTTCTTAGGTGCTACATGAAGCTGTTATGAAATTAATGCATGTAACCATGTTTATCATAATTTTTTCACTTTAACAAAAACAGTCATTGTTCTCTGCCAAACCTGACTTCCTGACCCTGGAGTGTGTATTGTTCTTTCCAGCTGACTGCACCGAGGAAGGTATGTGTATGGGCACATTTACACGGTTGTGTGTGTCTGCACATACGTATATGGAAGGGTGTGTGAGAAAGCGTGTGTGTATCTGCATGTGGGAGGCTGAGGCTGTGTGTGTGTGTGTGTGTGTGTGTGTGTTTGCACTGAAGATCTACCCTGGCATGGAGTTCAGGTGAGGTGGCGCATGTATCCGGTGTGATGCCGAGGACTGATTCTCATTCACTGTGAACGACAACCCTAACAAGACCTGACACCCATCTGATCTACCCAGGCCCAACCTTTTAAAACAGGCCCTGCTCTTGCACCAAGGAAGTGGTGGAGGACTGGACCAGACTATGGTGCACCTGGAGTCAGCAAGGCATCAAACCATGTCCGAATCAAAAAAAAAAAAATCTGCCTAAAATAGACGCTTCCTTCATGCTGCCTTTAATAATACTCATTTCTCCAAGTATATTATTTAGCTTTTAATGGCTTTATTTTGGGTAGGATAGTGAAGATGCACACAAAAAAAATAATGCGGAGAAAGAGAGATATTTAAAGCTAGGTCCACATATGGCCCCTTATAACCACTGCACAACAGCACCCCCCAACATTACAGACTTGGTGGAGGACTGGACAAGACTGTAGCCCAGGCAGAAGTATGCTGCTTTGACATAAACTACTTTAATAATTAGGGTCTTCAACCCGGGGGGAGAGACAAAACAAAAGCCTTTTTGAGAGAAATGTTTTGGTGTTCAGAGCTCCAGCACCCCAAATACAGGTCCAGAGTTCAGAGTCAATTATGACTCATTCAAAAGGGTGCCACTTGAGGAGAAGAATGAGGGTTGGTTGGTGTTTGGCAGCGCGCTAATAGGATTCTGTCACTAGATTAATTATCACTGATTTAGAGGAGGCCATCAACATCCATCTGCTAGCGAGATTAGACATGGTTACTGTCTTGTTTTTGTTTTTTCTTTCTCTTGTCATTAGTGCTAAATGACTTAGATCAGTTCCTCATAATATTATGTAACATGTTTTTGTTTTACTTATCAAGCTGTATTAAAAAAAAAAAAAAAAATCTGTATTAAAAAAACAGAAGAAAAGGTTGTTCCACTACGCATGACAAAACATGTCATCTGTCTGTTTCTTTCTAACCCTGGGTTAACACGTTTTAATGGAAATGAAGAACAACCAGAAGTTGTCATAACTAATTTTGTTATGTGTATCTTTAGAACTGCATAGTAATATTTGGTGCCACTGTTTCGAACTGTGCCTTTCAATTTTGTTTAACACCATGGGAAAATGTTGAATTGATAAATTAAAGAGGCAGTGACTACACTGGGGCATGATGGAACAGGCCAGCAGTTTCCAAATTCTGTGTATGCCAGAGGGAAGGTTTTGTTTCCTCTGATGATGGAAACCTTTGATCTCATCCTCATCAATGCCTCCTAGCCCTTCCTATTACAACCATGTTTTGGAGGCACTCCTCATGCACACACATACTGGAGCTGGGCTGATTGTGAGGGACAGGAAATCTGACAGCAGAGGTTAATGCTCCCAATCACGGCCAGCATGCCAAAGCTCCCAGCAGACAGTGACTACAGAGCATGCTCTGCAGCACTCCCTCCAACCAGGCTCAGTGGGCCTGCTGTGTGCATGTCTGATCTGGAACCTCATTAACACTGTCACTTTCTTTTATTAGCTGAACATTTGCTACAGCCAATCTGAGTGCATATTGCATTTCACAAGGAACGGTTTGCCTACACAGAAATGCAGTTAAGGGCTATGGGTTTGTAACAGGTCAGGTTAATACAATAGTATAGGAAAAAACAGTGATAGTTATGCATGTATGTATGTATGTTAGATGTGTGTGTGTGTGTGTGCATGTATGTATCCATGTCTGTATGCATGTTAGATGTATGTGTGTGCATGTATGTATGCATGTATGTATGTATGTATGTATGTAGAGTAGTGATACTTTATTTGTTGATTTTATTTCATACTTTACTTCATTTCAGCACCTACTGTGACTGTTCATTGTGCTGACTGTGCACAATGCCCTTTTTGCACTTACAAAATTTAACAACTGTTGCGCATTTGCCTTGGAGGATTTAGTTTATCAAAATCAAATTTAACTTCAAATATGCCTTGCCAGATTAATTAATCACATTAGTCAAACAGTACAGAAAAATAAATCTCTGCTGCCTCCTTTCAAGCAAACACTTTCTCAGTCTATAACTAAAGCAGGATATACATTCTCTGATTGTAAGGGGTTTTAGAAAAAAATGCACAGTAGGTGTAATATAAAAAACAGTATTACTTAATAATTTAACTATTGTTTCAGCTTCCATGTATGGCTGCTTTTTTGACAATGACTGGAGGTAAAAGGAAACAATCTTTTCACTGCAGTTTTCAGGAAAATGTCACATAGCATAGCCTACGCCTCTGAGTATGTCATGTTTTGACAGAAACAGACCACGGCATTTATGCTGATGTTTAAGACACCGCTGAGTAGGGCTCAGCACTGCGCAGGAGGGTAAGGGAAAGTAGGCTGATGTTTTCATGCAGGCCTAAAAGCTAGACGCCTGCTGGGCATTGTGTGTGGATGACATGGCTGACAGAACAATGTCAGTGTTTTTACTGATCCACAAGACACATAGGCTATTTTGGCTGTATGTTGTACTCAGCTGCACAGACCTGTTTCAGCTTAGCCAAGGGCTTTATAATCGCCCAATGATTACACTCAAGTGGGTAAAAAGCAGACACTACAGCATTGAGTGCTAATAATAATAAGGTTATGTGAAACTCCTTCATGACCTCGGCAGTCTGTGACGCTGCGTGTCTGACATAACCAGCAGCCAACGACAATATCTTGTTATACTGGCAAGAGGCTAGTAACCTCCATGCAAACACCACTCTCACCTGCCCAGCTGTATCCAGTATCTCGAAGTGTACCACATCTCCATTTATGGCCACCTCGTGTCTGTAGATTGTCTCTGTTTAACATGGAAGCAATCCATCAACAATCTCACATTTACGTGATTTCCTGTTTTACAGTATTTATGAGTATAAGGCGCTACATTTCGTTTACCTACAAAGGTGAATTAAAATATAAGTAGCCTGCAAATACTATTTATTTATCAAAAGTTATCCAACAGCGGACTTCTCTCCTCCAGTGCACCTACCGAGTGTAGGGTCGTACTCGCCAATGAATCTCTTCGTGATAAATCGCACTGCCATGGCTGGAGGAAAATGTTTGAATAATTTAAAAGCAGAATCGATAAGAGTGCTGGAAAATCCTGCAGTGCTGATAGATGCCTTTCATCCATCATGTAAGTACTATAGTATGCAGAAAAAAACAAATCGTAGCCTACTGGCACCGTTTTTTAATGTTAGCCTACAATTACCAAGCATGAGGATTTCTGAAAAATCAGTTAAACTAACCTATATCACCACTGAATACAGATAATAGCAGAAAATAAACGTTTGACTTTCCGACGCTTACCCGTCTTTCCAACGGCAGCTTGACCCAAAATCACAATCCTAACAGTTCGAGATGCATTTAAACTTCCACTTCTTCTCAAAGTTCTGGGTAGTCCTCGGTTTGTTGTCATGCTGATTTGTTTTGAAATTTAGCGATGGGTGTTTTTCGTTACAGTTTTGCTGCAAATTTAGCTACAGGTAGCATACTGGAAATCTCGACACTCACCAAAAACAAATAAATACGAATGATAAACCACAAGCAGTTCAGTAGTCTACCACGCCTTTTGAGGGTCTGTTGCGAAAACAGTTTTGCACAGCCAGTCTGTGCGCACACGCACAAACACATGGACCCCTCCTCCTTTCTATCTCTCTCTCTTCCCAGGTAAATCCTAAGAAAACTAAATGATATTCACGCAAGTTTAAGAAGATGTGAGATGAATCCAGAAAACTATGGTGTATTGTGGGTTCATTATGATGCTCTGCACAGCCCACTGAGGCAACCTACTTATATATTGAGTAGTGGCCGTGCCACATGTGGTCAATTGCGTTTCTTTCACACCACACCCTCTTGACCATCACAAACACCCATCATCCCTGACAGGAAAAAATGAGAACATGGCCAGAGCCACGTGTACCCCCAGGCACTCCGGAGAAACAGATGTCTTTTGATTTTGCAACAGCAGAAAAAGGACCATTGCACTTTGCTGTGGTTCTGACTGGTCTTTTTGCTCTACTGTCATCATACATGGCCCCTTCGACTTCTGAACTGTGGTTCTGGTAATATGAAGCAATTGTTATTGCTATGCCACTATATATATGGGGCACAGTGACCTGTACCTTGTGTACAGCTTTGAGAACACCAACAATAGCTTTATATTGGAATACAAATAAAGTATCTACAAAATAATGAAAAACGATAAAAAAAGAAATAATCTCAAAATGCCTACATGCGCTTAGGCTGTCATTAAAGCAACAGAAAAATGAACACTGGAATAAACCCACAAATTGCATGAAAAAATGTTTTCGCAAAGTTTAATTACACAGCGAAACAGTTATAAATCAAAGGATATGATTACAGAAACAAAATTTGTTTATTTACAGAGCTGAATCAGCTCAATCTTGGAGCTACTTCAATGGAATTTATCCGAAGAATAGTCTGGGGCTGGATGATAACTGGAAAAGATTGGACAAAAACAAAAACACACAAGTTAGCCTGGACAAATGACAAAGTGCAAAACAGACATTTTAGGCAAACTGGGTTTCTGTCTCTCTCTTTCTCTCTCTGTCTCACGCACGCACGCACGCACGCACGTACGCACGCACGTACGCACGTACGCACGCGTTTTAAAAGCAGGTTATACTGGAGCATACTATACACATGTAGATGCAATGACTTTAACTAGTGGCAGTCTGGTAAGCACTGGCTGGTGTTTAAAGAAATGCATAGCCCTAAACACAAGGATATTTCCCTGAAAGTGAAAGCTGTCTGTGCTCAAGGCTGGGGGGGGGGCATGGACTGCTTTCCGCTCTAGGCAAATAGTATGTTCCTGTTTACTTCAACTAAACATCTCAAACTAAATTTAGGCTATAATTAGTTTTTAAACATGCAGGAATTTAGGCCATTCATTGGGACCATTATAAAAGATATATGGGTTAGAAAACCAGGGTTAGAGGTATATGCTTTATAACAACAATGCAACTTATGCTTATATTTCTCCTTAATGCAACATTTTTAAGACTTAGCCACATATTTTTGCTTATAATGTGGTGTTTTTAGTATTGTTTGTTGCTTTCTACATACCACTGGGCAAACCTACTAATACTGTGAAAATACTAAGGTGATCTGAGTGGGTAGCAACCTTACAAGGGCTATTATAAGGAAAAATGCCTATGAAAAGATGTTAGCATGAAAACAACCAGTTGCTTCCTGTAATTTTAACACATTTCAAGCTTTTTTAGTATTTAAGCATATTTTGCGTAATATTAACATAAAAGTCCAGAAAAGTGGGAACCACAAGTTTTTTGACTAAACTTCAGAAGATCATTATCATTAAGATAAAGATCATTATAGTAACTGTTTCATCTTGGTATGAGTTGCAAATGGAAAAGCACATGTATAACAGGCAAATACTGCTTTAAAAGTGGCAAAATAGCAGAAGGATGGCACGTGAAAAGAAAAACTTACTTTTTTTTCTCTGGAAACTTTTTCTTTTCTTAAACCTCATATGGACCATAGGCCAAGACTCAGTCTTTTCGATAACTGTTGCCTCAACCCTGACCAGATCACGCCTAGGTGTGGAAAGACAAGGAGAGACAGTGTGTTAGCAGTGTTGTCAAAAGGGGTTTTATTTCCAAAGACCTGCCTCTTCCAAGAACTCTGCACCAAGGTAAACACTACCAGATCAACATCGACCCTTCAGTTCATTTGGGAAGCCACTGAGATTTTCTAGCAGCCATAAGAAGTCACATCACAATATCTTGTACATTGGTCTTTATCGAAAAAGTAGACAAACATACCAGACCTGCTGCTGAAGGCAGAAGCTTTATTACCCTTTGGCATCTCAATGCCATATATCATGCTCTGTGTTAACGTAACGTAAGCTTATGTTATGCAAGAGTTTGGCCCTATTTTAAAGGAAAGTGTGCTTCATTCATAGCAATGCTTTTCACGTCATTCAGCAAATGCCTTTATGCAGAGCAACTTACAGTTAACTAACTACAGGGACAGTCCCCCTGGCAATAGTGGCAGACCATCAGATCAAACTCACAACTGTGTGGTTTTCACTCAGAGATTCATCTTTAAATTCAAAGTAAATTAAAATCTCAGCAGATATATATTCTAAATAGGCAAGGTATGGTCAGTCCTTACTACCTAGGGGCAACAGCAACTACCTAGCATGGGGGTATCCAAGTAGTGGTGGAGTGCACATTTATTAGTCCCTCCAGAATGTCACGATTTTTTTGGCGATTTTGCAATTAAAATGACTGATTTCGTAAAGCTCATCAAAGGTCTAAATAGGTTTAAGACATAAAAATGAACAGGATAAGAACAACACTGACAGGCAGACAGATTGAGGTACACTGTATTTTTCTGAAACAAACTTCAGGAACATCTAGTTCTTTAATCTGATCTGATAAAACTAACATAAAAGGAACATAAATGATTTCAACATAACATACTTGATTTCATGCAATAAATGATTACTTTAAATTTCAATGTAATAAAGTACCACTACTGATTCCATAAGACTACATACAAACTGTGATGATTAAGGACTTTATTACACGGTGTACAAAACTATTTCCCCCCACTTTAGTGTAGAAAGGAGGGATACTGATTCAGTCGGTCCGTAGCAAAGATAAAAGACGGCAAGTGGGATTTGTTAGCCATCGCCAATCACTACCATTTTGCCTGCAGCTGACATGAAATCAACATGTGGCGGGTGGGTGTTTGAGAGAAGAGGAAAAGGTTGCGCCTGTGTGTGCTTGTCCAAACACTTTCCCACCAGCAGGGGGTGTACAAACGTGGTTTTCGTGAAAGATGGGGAGTGCGGGGAGTATTTTGGGTTTATTTTGCAGAAATTATGCAACATAATAGAAAAGATTCGGCATCACAAATAATTGCTATGAAAACTGGAAGAACTGATTTATGATTTATCTGTGGAACTACACTACCAGGGACCATCAAATAATTCAACCACAGAAATAATGGTGGTGACTAATATGATGGTTAAATGTAATTTTCTAAACAAAGCTCCCTTGGTGAGGTCATACTGATACAATGACAAAAGTTGGTATCATAACGACAAAGCCCTTTTCAATGTCATGTAAATGATGTGGTTATAATTGGAGAACCAAGAGTAACTTCTTGACCATTCAAGAATGGGAACTGTGGCACAGAAGACGGCATATTTTGGAACATTAATATGTCTTGTAATTACTGTGGTGCCTACCCAAGCATTGGTCGTCCGACGAGGGTGAAGTTTTCTCCGCCAACCAGCAGCACCTACGACAAAAGAAAACAAAAGAGGTTCACTTAATTGGCAACAAAAGCTTATTATGTTCATCTCCAATTCACAACTCATGCCACAAGCTTCGCAGCACATACTTCATGCAGTTATGTAATCTCATGTTGTGAATCCTAATTATCAGTGGCTGACACATGACAAAAGAACTGCATGCACCACTGCATCCTTGCATGGTCTACCCAACCAATTGCTTTTCATCACACTCAAATTTAATTTTATTCACTCTTGTTTTTGAATCCTCTCTGTCACAAAGCAGGATTACTGCAGACCAAGGCAGAGCTAGTGTAATAGGAAAAGAAACACAAAAAAATCAATCCTGATGACACAAACCTTCTCCATTCGTATTCTGTCGCCACACTCCGCTTCTATGTGATTCTCAATGAGGATGAGGTCCTCGTTTGTCACTTTCCACTGCCGGCTGGCAAAGTGAACGACTGCAAACAGCCTCCCGTAATCCCCTTTCTCTAGGAGTGTGTTAACCTTAAGCACCACCGCTGTGGAAACAGAAAGAGGCACCAAGGCATTATATATCCATCAGTGTAGACATCCATATAGCCGCCATGTGACAGATGACTACACTGAACGAGATAATTTCATGTTGTAATAGGCTACGTAAAAAGTAAAGCACACAAACCCAGCCAGCAAAACAACAAATAAACAACATAGCTGCAAATGAAAATGTGTGGAGTAACCAGGGCCAGACCTTTAGGGACTCTTGCCGCTAATTAAATTTGTTAATTGGGTTATCTAGAATCGCAAGTCACAGTGGCTAGGCCAGACCTTAGCCTTTATTTCCTGGTACTTAAGCAATTTTTATTTCAGGCTTGAGACAAGATATGCTATGGTGCAAGCAATCACTGAATCTTCAGAACACAAGACAAACACCCATTGAAATGCCACTGAAAGAGGCAAGTAGCAACTGAAAGTGAACAAGGATAGCAGGAACATCCTGACATACAAGACAAATTCAGAATGTTTTTTATTTTAGAGTTACTGATACTAATGATTCTTAAGTACAATTTACTCGAATAGATATGGTATTCGTTTTCTACTACAGCATATTTCAGATCATACCTTTGAAAAACAGGGTGAGAATCAGAAGACTAAAAACACAAGCAAACAAAAAATCGACCACTTAACCTTCTCAGTCTTTTATAATTGGAACCTGATTGGAAGTACACCAAACCTACAGGCAGGATTGGATGATATTTTGAATCAGTTGTAAGCATAAACATTAAGATGAGGTGAACATACAACAGACTTGCATGTCACAATGGCAAGCACATAATAAGCATAGAAAAGGCTGGTACCAACTCTATCACACATTACTGATTCAATCTGAATTGGGCCAACAACAGAAGATCGTTTAAAATTAAAATCTGTCTGCCAAACAAGGACTCCTGCTGCGAGCACTGTGACTCGTACATCAGACTATTTACAACTATTTACATGTTAAAAATTTGTTGAAAAATTTGAGGTCTCTTTCTAGCTGAAGGCATGGTGCGTTAGGGATACTGGGATAGTGGGATATTTCCTTTTTTAACAGATTTAAATCTATGACATTTAATACTAAAACTCAACACACCAGCAGCAATGACTGGTAGTGGACTGGGAAGCAGGTGTACTAGCAAGGAGACTGAAAATGGTTTCAGACTTTAAGTACTGGGGGGAAAATCAAATATTAGCTGCAAACTTTTGTCATTTACAAATAAGGCACACAGCTCAAATTTTTAAGGAGTAACACGCTGTTATAAGACAGAAAACAACTCTGGAGATTTGGGCACCCACATGCTGACCGTTTAGTGAGCCAACGTTTTACAGTTCTGTTCACCTACAACCCCACTAGCAAACACTTCCATTTCCAGTTCTGACTAGGATTTTTTCAAGACTAACTTTTCCAGAGGTTTTCTTTTACATACACAGCAACTGCAGGAATAGCTGAAAAAATTTCAAGCTAAGTCTGAAAGCAGCTTAAGATTCATTAGTAAAAGGATGCATGAAAAGATGCGTGACAGGATGCGTGTGAGGCGCTCAGATAAGGCATTCAGTTAAGTGCTTTGGGTCACTCCACTGAATGTGACACTCTGATCAGGGATGTAGTGGAGGAAAAACACAAGCACACAGAGTTTACCCACCTCTCAAATTTCAAAAGAAAGGTTTATCCACCTCTCAACAGAGTTTATCCACCTATCAATACAGTTTATTCACCGTATAATAGAATTGATGTACCAAACACAATTTCTAACATTCCCAAATCACACTGTCATCTATATGTGCACTAGTGACTATTAAAATGCACTGGGACTGTTCAATCATGTTTTACATGTCTGTTTAAAACATCTCGTGTCACACCGTGTATCCACCTCCCCATGATCACCAACGCCTGACCATGATGTATACACAGTCCAAAGAGTCCAAGGTATCTGCAGATGACTTAAATTCTTCTGATAAAAACAATGGCCTAATATCAGTAGCAAAATGCCACAACAATACAAATTAGCTACATTAAGTTACATTACATGTGGCTGATGCTCTTATCCAGATCAATTTACAGTGAATAAGGTACAGGTACAGTCCTCCTGGAGCAACATGGAGTGGGAAGCCTTGCTCAAGGACACTTTAGCCATCGATGAAAGTGCAGGAGAATGCTGGTTATTCACTACCCCACCCATCATTTTTTCTACTTGTACAGGAATGAAACCCGTTACCCTCCAATCCCAAGACCAACTTTTTAACCATTAGGCCACAGCTGCCCGCTGTTAGCCATGTTTCCCACTGTATTGACCACTTTTTTTTAAGGTGTTTGCAGGAAGGTTTACTCACTGCACAGCCCTAGTCACTGGCCTTGGTTACATTTACAAAGCCCACACAGAATATTCAACCAGTTCTGCCACCATACAAGAGCCAAACATGATTCAAATGGCAACAGTAAAGACAGGTGGTGTTTTAGTACACTTTGTGAAGTGATGTGAGGTTCTTTTAGATTCAGGAAAGGTATGGCACTTTTAACAACTCTACGCCTGGCGAGTGTGTAGGTTCCAAAAGTAATCCACGTGTTCATTCTAGAAAGAAGACTAGTGGTGCGAGTACTTTCGGAGCTGAACATGGACTGGACTAAAGGGGACGATACATGATACACAGGGCAACTGTTGCCAGGCAAAAACATGACAGGTTTGTAATGTTCTGATTGAGTGAAAAGTTACCTTCTGATCATTTTAGTTCTCCTGATAAAATTGTGTTGACTATCATCATTGGGAAAGCTCCCATACAACCTCTCTAAGTTGCATTGCCTGGGAAAGCTGCCTAGTGTATCATCACCTTAAATTGTGATATGTAAACTCAGACTTCTGCAAATCCTTATTTCAAACCTTGATGCTGCTTTGCCTCTTCCTCTGGATCCATGATTTTAACCTCCGGCCATGGAGGTCTGGATAGTGAAGTCTCAGGAACATAACTGTGTGAACCAAAATGAAAAAAAATAAGCATTAATATCATTTAGCCAGAAATGTCACACTGGGTTAAGAATAATCCGATTTAACTAGCTGCAAAATGAGCAGAATATGATTTTAGATGTCAAATCAGAGTATGACAATTAAATGAGCCCATGTCAGCAGTTAAGTCAGCTATCCTTTTAAGGAACTGTTAAGGAATTATGACCACAATACAACTATCACATAAACAGTATCTTCGCGCACTGGCTAACAAAAAATGTAACAAAATATGCACAAGGTACATAAATGAATGTGCAGGAGGATGTGCTTGATAAGGTGTAATTAATTTACCTGAAAGGGTACTTCAGGGTCTGAGAGCTCTGCTGACGCACAAAAGCAGGTAACAGACACCCTGACAGCAGAAAAACAGAAGGACAACGTGACATAAAAACATTAAGAACGAAGGCAAGAAAATGTTGGACCAACAATTTAAACTGACTGACAAAACGGGAAAATACGTCAATGCGGCCAATTTGCCAACACGATCTAACAAGATACTATAACCAAATAAAAACATAGTTATCAGCAGAATCCAGTGAACAGTGCTGTACTTGACAAACAATAACGTTTACAGCAATCTTAAGCATCCAGATATATTCAGGGTACAATTACAGAAGAGAAGGCTAGTAGCCAGGTTGTGCCACTGATGCACTGCAAACACATAGAGGTTTGCTGAACTGCCCACTGCCTGGTAATTCTTAAAATAGTGGATAGGAAAGCTGCTAGTAGACCAACCTAGGGTTTTTTGAAAAGGAAGCTGCAAGTTGTGAGACCGTAATCTCCAACAGGTTCGGAGAAATTCACTGCACCCATTCCTCAAAGTCACCGCCATGTTGCTGTACCCGGAAACATGTGTGTTGTTGAGTTACTGGAAAATGGGTTCGTGTGAAACATGAACCAAATGAAATAATTGCCCGAGTACGCATGTGTTGTTTCCATACCGTCTATGGCTGGTATTTTATTTATTTACTTATATATATAATCAATCGAGCAATTAACAATTAATCAGTAATAGGCGTAGGCTACCCATACTTTGCAGATGTAGTACCATGATATTTTACTACTTAAGATCACTATTTAGCTTTCATGTTGGTTGTGCACCAATTGCATTACAATGTTTCATTGAAGCAGTTAAATGAAATGTAATAAAAATAAAAATAAATAAATATTATTTATAGGCTATTTCACCATAACATATAAAAGTGATTTACAGACACCAGTTTGAAATAGCCTTTCAATCCCCCATAACGACCACTGACACAGAACCAAAACGTTACTAGCCCACATCTCTTACCAGTGGAAAAAGAGCTGTGCGTGGAACAGTCCAACAGCGTGTTCAACAGCAAGGAATCTAGCACTATAGTGTGGACTTACTCTAGACACATGCAGGTGAAGAGGTCTAGAACCCTTTTTGCTGCTGTCTGCCAGAGCTGGAGAGCTGGCTTTGTTGTGTATTCAATCCTTCAATATGAGAAATGCTGCCTTGCCCTTGTTAAGATAGTCGTAAATTAGTCTTAACTACTTGACATTTTAACTAAGTGCCAACCAGGTGAGAGAAACGAAGTACATAAAGTAAGGGGACGCTCTCTGTGTTGAAAATGTTACATTGTTAAGACGTGAAGAAATTCTGTCTGGTATTGTGTAAATCGGACATAATATTTTATTTTCATATGTTACTTTATAGTCCTTGCTTGTTAGGCCTTGTAGGCAATCATTTTTTTGTATGTGTACTGTATATTCGTGTGAGCACAATGGAACTTTTGTGAGCATCAGGGAGCAGAGTAAATTGTCACTTCTGTGACAATTTATAGCACAGAATTCACAACACAATATTTGCATTTTGCAGCAAAATGCATGGGGACACGTAATATCAGGTATCCCTGCATGACGTTAACCATGTCATCATGTTAAAAAATAATACAGTAGATATAGATATAGCCCTAGGTTAGCATTTTAATTTTGTACACATATTAAGATGTATTAGTCTATAATACGATCATCTCATAAACTGTATCATTTTCTACAGTTAATACTGGGCATCGTCAAATTGTTTAATGAAACTCTTCATGTGGCAAATTCTTCTCCCCTCACGGTATTTGGCATTTCAATTTAGATGACATGTATAGTGAGATAGTGAAAGGTTATATTGACAGAGAGTGTCACAATTATAGAATAGACAGCAGGTGTTTCACTAAAAATGGCATGAGCAGTTATATAAGGAAGAAGTAAATGGCATTGTTCCCACGAGTCAGTTTTCAAATATCATCGTTTTGCTTCGTTGTATTTTTGCACCACCTTGTGGTATTATTTAGTCATAGCTCTCAACCAACTCGGACTTTACTGAATGTCATTGACATCTTATTTTTACTATTTCCTACCATATTAGAACCAAACCCATATTGAAGCCAGCAAGCATGTATTGCTTTGTGTTTGAATCTGTATTTATCTTGTGTGTAGTCTTTTACTTTAATTATTAGCAATAAAGGATCTCTAGCTGTAAATACCCATGCCACCCCATCTGTCTCATTCTCTCTTTCTCTTTCTCTCTCTGAAAATGCAATTCCATAATGGTCAGCACGCACGCACGCACGCACGCACACACACACACACACACACACACACACACACACACACACACACACACACACACACACACACACACACACACACACACACACACACACACACACAGACATACATTGACCCTAGAGGGGCTATTGTTTTAATTTGCTTTAATACATCCATATATTTTGCTGCTTAATGAGAATGTTTGAGTGCACACTGAAACCACACAACAATCAAACCAGTCTTTTTGTGTTATCAGCTTTCATGTTATCATTCCTCGCATGCCTTTACACTCAGCCCTTTGAGTGTTGTAGATACTACAAGCTCTAGAATGACAATTGGAAACAATTAACAAGTGAATCCAGGAAACACCAATTAATATAGCAAACATAAATATAATATGCATGACACAACAAGGACACAAGAACAGCAAATGCATTACTGCAACAAACAGTCAAGGACTCATGAAATTCCACCACAAGAGTGCACCAGCATAGGATGCATTAGTATGACAAACACATAGTTTCTCCTCTAAACTGTGATATCTAAAGGGGACAGAAGGATTCAACACAACGTTCATGTTGGTGTTGAATGTCCAGGCCAAGTGTCCGTTTTTAAGCCAATGTAATGGCTGAGGGCTGTTGTGCTGAGATGAGGTGGAGTGCAGATTCAGCCGAATACCACCAGAGGTCTCTTTCATGACAGTGGTTAGATAGTTTGGAACGCCAACTGTTATTTGTAGATGAATCCCCTTGATAGCCTATGTTCTATTGCAAAATAATATCAACCCATTTAAACTATGGTTAACTGTCCACTACCTTACCAAATCTCACATAATCAAATCATAAGTAAACTTGCACAAAAACACACTTTCAGCCTTTAGCGTCTAATTTTGATATTCAAGTAATGCTGTGATATTCATCTGTTTAACTGTATTTTAGTTTTACATTCCTTAGCTACCAGTTATAGCCTATTCTATAAAGTCAATACATTCTGTAACCATAGACCTGTTGTACTTCTTTTATGGTCACATTTTATTTGTGTTGATTTGTTTCGGTTTGTTTGGATATTTTGAGGCCATTGTAAGTGAAAATTGAAAGGATGCGCGTGAGGTAGTGCTTCTTACGTCAAAGGGTTTCAGTACCACTAGTGCACGCGCTCGATGAAGAAGCGGTGAAGCACCCGTGAATGCGGATGGACGAATTACAAAGTCTGAATATTTAGGAATTGAGTTACAATTTGCACATGAATCAAGAAACGTCACGTCGTTTTCTGTGGATAAATCTTTATGAAGGTAAGTAGTTAACGTCCAGTCACCTTGTCTGAAGAAGTGAAATTACTTTAAATGCTCCAATGTGGAAACTCTTCTTTTTCAACCATTACGCGAAACAGACCATCTCAGTTTTATATAGGTATTATCTGTTTGTAGCATACGGTTTAGAGACAACAAAGTCTAAATAGCCTTGCTGGATTTAGAGTTCTTTCCGTTATAATAGCGCATTGACAACACGATAAGAACTTTATATGTTTGTGTCCCCCTACAGAGGATAATTTATTAATTTTGTTTAGTTCAATAGGCTATTTTGGAGGTTAAAGCGCGCGTAAAACACGTTCCTTTGTAGGTCACGTCAGAGTACGCTAATTTGTGTCATTTTATAGCCTATGATCCTTCTGCCAATAACTATTAGTTTGACTATGGGCTGATTTTTAAGCCACATTTCATAGTACTTTTAAACAAATTTTAGCCTTAAATTATTTCACTTGTTCAAAGGGAATGGTGTTCTGAAAGTCGGCAAGCGACTGTGCTAACTAAAAGGTTACCTGCTTCTGTGCGGTTTTAGTGAACGTGATCTAATTAGCAGTCACAGACTAGGAAATTGTGACATTATATTATATTGTCAGACTTATCTGAGCTATACTGTATTATTTTTCTTGTCCACTAGAAGGCGTGTTTAGAAGTGGCTAGACCTTCTCAAGAACTCCCCAGAATGTCTATTCCTGTTCCTGTTCTTGACATTACACTAAAGCATCACCAGATTTTCGATTTCAGAGAGAGTTAGGTCTTCAATTGCTTTCTTCATTGGCTTTAACGTATGAATAGAACTTTCGTTTGAAAGAGGAATCTTAAGAATCTTATGATGATATCATTTTATCCTAAAAGCCTTGGAACAAATATTATATTCAATCAGTATGATATCACTGATGTACCACTAAGTAATATTAGAAAGGTTCAAAAGTGAAAGCTTTCACTAGGGGCATAAGAAGTAGCAAAAAAACAGACACACACACAATTAGAAGTTGACAAAGTGAGGCTGACTAAGCATTCAGATTCACTCAGATGTGTACAACATGGACAAGAATAACAACAGCACTACACACCAGCATGAGACACAAGGGAAATTATCTATAGGCCTATTCTAAATTATAAATATGCATGCCAAATGAAATATCACCCCTCTCGCCACATATTCACTTGTACATTACGGGAATAGTCTTTGATTATCACACCCAGATGGACACTACCCTAAACAATATACTCAAATAACAACAATAACAGTGATAATAATAATAATAATAATAATAATAATAATAACAACAACAACAACAACAACAACAACAACAACAGCAGCATAATATAGATACTTTGTCTATATTGGCTGTTGGTGTTAATGTATGTTTAATGTACCATTTTAAAAATAGATCAAGTTTTTCTTTTGTATGATCTAACAGATTTCATGTTGTCCATGTGCTGTGTTTGTTCACTGTCACCATATGCTATGTCTGTGTATAAGATCTGCCCCTGTGTGCTGTAGATGGTGTGTGTGTTCTGGAGTGCTCTTGGGGACACACTGTGAATGAGGCAGATAAGTTGCAGAAATAAATGACACTGTTGATGGGCATGTGGTGCATGGGACACAGGAGCTGGCTGTACAAGGACAGGGTGAGAGGAGATGATAAGTGGCAGGCTAAACCTTTCAAGGCGTTTCTTGTATTGAGAAACTTCCTGTGTTATTGGTTGTCAGAGGTACCACCGTTGGACCTATGGCAATACAGTAATGAGCTTCATTAGAAAGGAAGGCTTTTAGTCTAATTAAAGCCACAAGCAAGACCTACCAGTTCTGCTTGACTGCAGCTAGCCAGAGAATTATAAACAAACACAAACATCTCTAGGCCTCTTTTCTTTTCTTTTGTTTTGCACTCTTCTACTCTACACTTGCATTCTCAAGGGAGTAACTTTGTTGAGGCCAGTCAGTGAGACACATACACAAGCCTGTTGGACTGGTGTCTGTGTCAATACGAGTGACATGCAGTCTGTGCAGTTTTCAAGGCTTCTGAAACCAAGCAGCTGCTGCACAGCAGGATCAATACCTTTGATTAGGGACTGATCAATAGAGATGTACGCACTGCTGGGCTGTTTCAACCACTGCATGTCTGAGTAAATTCATGCATTTTTCTACCCTTTATCACCCAAACACTCAATAGACTTCTGAAACCCATGTGAGTAATTGACACATTAGATGGAAATTCTAAATGTTGTTATGTACTGTGTTTTATAATACTGCTAATGTGTTTCATATTTCAATGAAAGTTGCAGTTCTAGAGTATACTTGAACCCAAACTGTACCAAAAAGTGTGATTCAGGTTTTTAAAAAAATATTTTTGGATGAAATATGCGATATCAATATATTCCATTCCTTTGAAGACCCTAAGATTGCTTTGAAAGTAAGAGTCAAACTGCGTCCCATAGACTTAAAGAGGTGAGGCTCAAATGCTTAATGAATTATGGATTTTGTAGTTGTGTTGTTTATGGCGGGAGGACTGGGCGATGCCTTCTGCAGGTCTGTGTTGGCTTGAAGTAAACAGTGCTCAATGCTAAACTCAAATGTCTATGCTGACAGAGAGCACAGAAGCTATTAGGGCCAAAAGCCCACGGCAGCAGCCGCTTCATTCACTGGCAGACAAAGAAAGAGGAACAGCGAAGAAAAGAGAAACATAAAAGATTGAAGTGGTGCTGGTGGGCTTTTCGGGCAGGACAGGAAGTAGGTTTAACACAGGATGGTGTTTTCCTCAGGACTTGTGGGCTGCAGACAGACACATACACACACATGCACAGCCAATTCAAATGTGTTTATATGTACACACACACATATGCAGGCCCCCTTATACACGTGTGCAGAGTTACTCACACAGACACAGATGATCACATAAAGATGCAGACATGCTAAATTATTAAAATTTGAACATGACCACATGTACAAAACAATGGTTATGACCAGACCATATTTCAGTAAATGGCATAAACATTATTTATCGGTGTAGAGGTATGAAACAGGAACTAAAGTGACAACTGATTATTTGCAGTGTCAATAAAAGAACAGTAAGAACTGTAAATATTATTTCTTTTATGCAGACCGCACAAACATATATTTCCTATTGGAGGAACGTGTCGGTTTTGGCATCCCTGTCGTAAGGCAGAGACTTTGTACTGTAAGCCAATCATATCATGGGCAGTTGCATTCTGGGAAGGCTTTTAAATCCCAGCACGAAGTGACCTGGCTCAGGACATTCTCCAGACATTAGGACAGAGGAGTCCTCTTCTTTGTGTATGCTCAGGGAAGCATACTTCACGACAATAGAACAGGCTGGCTTAGCCTCTGAGGATATGTCATTAGTCGCAGCCAGTTGTCCTAAATGGAGAAGTGGATTAATGCCCAGAGGGATAGTTGAGATGAGGTTCATTTTCAGAGGATCACCAGGAAATAATTTTATTTTTCATGTGTTCCTTAAGGATTGGGATTCCACACACCATCATTTACAAGAGACTAGAAGGAAGTGATCTTAGGTTTTAATTTTAGCAAAAATGTTACAGACTGGCTTTGGCAGTTGTCTATGCTGTTGTTATTCTTTCCATCCCATTCTCATAATTTGCAATGTATAGGCTATCAAAAGCAAAACAATAAATGAGTTAATAACTTTCATCAATGTCAATGGACATAACTCGGTAATTTACATTCATTACGTATTTAATACCTGACAGGACAGCTGTTACCTCATTGTGTTATTCCTCTCCTTTACATTTAGGAGACATTTAATACACAACATGTCTTCTTATAGCTTACCTTTATTGCTGAAAATGGCCTAATATGAGGTCATCAGGGTTATCAAGTTTAAATGACAAAAACATCAATAATGACAACAACATTAAAATCAGAGTGGATCTTGACATCTGTTAAAGGTTTTTCGGTTAGGGTCATGCGTTACCCAGGCAACATTAGACTTTATTTGGCTGTTGGCTTTTATAACGTGCCCGGGTGAGCGCTGAGTACAGGTATGGAATGGCACAGCTACACTTTCCTCAATCTGCTTCAGGCAAGTGGAGGTGGGTTGCCCACATAAAGGCCACAGATGAACAACTTTCAGCTATATAGCAGAAAATGGGATTTTTCTTTGGACAGGAGGAGCTTTCATGTCCACTTATCAAAAAACCAACACATATACCTCTAGGACTACTGCAGGGATGCGTTAGAAACACTGGTGTTGGTATAACTGGTATGCACACTTTAGCTAAATAATGTCAAGCAAGAGCATGGCTGTGTGTGTGTCTGTGTCACATTGGGTTATTGCACACACACAAAAGAGTAGGGTATGTATCCTCATGTCTAACTATGGGAAAGACAGAAAATAACTTAACAAAAAAGCATATCTATGCAAACTACAACATCTGTACAACTTTTAAAAATATCTCAAGTCTCCAAATGCTTTCGATGCTATGATTTTCTACACGCATTGTTTTCCTTACTAAATTGGTATTGTTGCACTCCAGTGCATTAGTTTCCGGTTGAAGTATACAAATAATGTTGTTAGAGTAAGAAAGCATGAGTGAAGGCCACTATGTCTCCAGATTCAGTCCCAGTCATTAGCTCCTTTAGGCCATGTGTCTCGTTTGTCACACGCCTGTTTGGGTCTTATTTATTTTTAACTGTGCTTTAAAGGTCAAGCGACCAAGACTTTATGAAGTGTCAGCTTCCTATGACAGTTCAGAGTGGCTGTCAAATGACGTCTTTGGTCCCTGGAGGAAATAATTTGGATGTGGAAAAGCTTTCATTTCTTATGTGATGTCTGTGAGGCATGCCTTTTCTTGTCTGGAAAGGTTGTACTTAATTCAAAGACTATTCCGTGGGTGATGATATTATTTATTCTTTATTCAACTGTGGGATAACACCGCATTTTTGTTTAAGATGCTTTACAAGTACTCAGCAAATTCTGAAGTGTTAAATCAACTCTGAGAGAGTCAGTTTTAACACTGTGCCAGTGTTTATTTTGTCCCAATCTTTGTAGTGTTAATGTAACACTCATCCCCTACATATTTGACTCCTTTACAGTTAAATCAACCTTTTGCAGTGTAATCTCAACTCTTAATTTTACACTTACACTCTTAAATTAACACTTTTGCTGAATATCAGAGCATTTACTGGCAATCAGATAGTTTGTAGCATTCATAATGATTCACCACACCAACAGATAGTTGTTTTTCATAAAGCATATAAAATGATGAAGGCATTAAAATATAAGGATTAACCACAAAGAAGGTAGACACCACAGCACAGTGTAATTCAGTGTGTGTCAGGGCTGAAGTGAGTTAAGATAAAATTCTCCTCTGTGAGGTTCAGTCAGCTTGTTCCGGGCCTTTCTCAGTGTCCTCTGCATGATGTGTAAGAGAGGGAGAGGAAGTGAAGTGAAAGCATGCTCGCTGATAAGCCCCAGCTCCAGCAGCTTGCCTCGTCTCTCATTAGTTGGTCCATCCATCCTGCTCAGCTTCTTTTAAATGGCAGGTATGAGTCACTTGGGAACCCGGTGACTTTTTACTGATAATGCTTCTCGGTGGTCTTAAATCTTTTTGCCGTCTGCGAATGCCAGACAACTTCTACTTCATTTCACAACCAGGGACAACTGTGCAAAGGCTTAAACACGGGCTACTTTGTTTCAACATCACATGCAGATACCACTATTACTGATACTCAAATCTTAATGGTTGGCAGTCAGTTTTAGCAATATACTGTTATATGTTTCTTATAAGATTTTTCATCTTTTATACCTATTTATGTATGTTTGCTTTTGTTAGGTAAATTGGTGGGGACCGGTTTTGTCTGAAGCAACGTAGAACAAAAATATTGAATCTGCTGAGCTGTCTTGGACGAATTGATTCTGCTCATATTCAGGTAAGTGATAGCAGAGCAGGCATGACACGCCACCAACACCTGTGTCTGTTTGGAGCCTTTTGTCTTTCCAAATGTGTCTGGTGCAATTGACAGTGGGGTGTGAGCTAGAGAGTGGGAACAGAGGAGAAAATCAATTTCTTGCAAATTGTGCTTTCTGTCTTCACTCAGTGATGGAAGTTTTCTTTCTTTCCTTTTGACGGGTGTTAAATCTGCCTGCTGGTTAATACGTCATGCAAACTAGTATCGCAAACTATCTCTTTTCCTCCCGTAATGCTGATTTCAGTAGTGACTCTACGCTCTCATTCCCCCCATAAACATATGGGGTGCAAGCGCAGTTGCTCTCCAGAGATCCCCGCTTAAGGCATTCCAGGACCAAGGCTTGCTACCAAGCAAAACATTCACTTTCAGATAGAGACCAAAGCTATGGGCAAACTATCAAAAAGTCACTCAACACACAATGTCTTGCGTTCTGCCACAACTGTGACAAACACTAGCTATAACACACATACACACACAACATGCATGCTGCACGCCACATTAGACCATGCTGCACAGGTGCAATTACAATTGAAGAGCTGAAGAATCTTGGTGGTTTGCATAGAGGCAGCTACTCTCATAGCACAAATTGGCCGTAGTAATGTTGCTGTAGTGCTGTAGTGACAAAACCATATTATGATCAAAACACATCTATCATTGAGCACACTGCTGTCAGAAATTGATGCTTCATGTTGGGCCTCTGCATCACTCTTTTTGGAATTAATCTGCAACCTTCTGAACCTACTGCTCATTGTCCCCTATTGCCGGAGGAAATACTGGCATTGTGCCTATATTCGTTTTGGAATGACTGGATTCTTCTTAACACTTGGCTAGAGGTCAAGTTCCTTACCTTACCACAAGGTCCGATCATACCATACATCTTACTTGAGGTGGTGGAGAAGCACAGTTCTGTTCTTTGTGTCTTAAATCTGACAAAAATAGGATTATGTGCTTCACAACTCATCTTTCTGGCACAACATTTATGGTTTGACAAAAACACCTGGACGTGCATATGTCAGGTTGGTGAACACATTCAAATTCAGCGGTGACAGTATAAATGTTTTATCCACTGTCAAATCATTTATTTTATGAAAGTTGCATGACTTGTGGACTAGTCTGACTCGCGCAGTGAATTGGGTATAAGCTCTTTGGTATGCAGCACGGACACTAGTCCTCTGTACACTGGAGAAATATGGCTGGGCTTGTGCTGATGCAATCTTCTCCTTCTCTGTATTAAGGTAGGCTGTGTCTCCAGACTCTGATGCACCGTGACTTTCTATCAGCACTTGCATTCAGGAACCACGTGTTAAATGCAAGGCACTTAGGGTCATTTTATTCACAGCTCAGTAGAGGACCATAAAGTTAAATCAGCAGAAAGTAGCTTTTGGTGTGAAACCCTGGATGCTATTTATCATATCTTGCTTTCTGTGTTTAAATCAATATCAATTTTAGAGTTGTTAACGTAAGCTAATGTAGAGAAGATGGGGGCAGCTGACATGCTTCATAGAAGGTACAACAAGGACAATTAAAAACAAATGGGTGTTATGGTATTGTAATGCAAATATTATTATTATTATTATTATTATTATTATTATTATTATTATTATTATTATTATAACAAAATTAATAAATATTATAGATATTGTATAAATTAAAAATATTGTAAAAAAGCGTCAAAGTGAACTCAAAGTATCAAACCAATTCATCTATGGAAAAAACTAGAGCTATTCAAATATAGCTATTAATAGGCTGGATTTACTTTCTTTGTGAGAGGCGAGGGTACCGATAGACGATTCGTGTGAGCGGAAAGCATCGTCTATCGGTACCCAAATGGTGGAATGACCTACCAGTTGCGACAAGAACAGCAACATCCCTCCCTATCTTTAAAAAGCTTGTAAAAACCCTTCTCTTCCAAGATTGCTGCAACATGACTGTGACTTAGCATCTTCACTATAATGTCTGTAGTGGTACAGGATAGGAGCACAGAGAGGAAGAGGCAGAAGGAGGAAAGCTAAAATGAGGAAAGTATACTGTGAGAGAAGTTATCGACGATACTTGTATTTGTCCAACTTCGTCTGAACTAAAAAAGTAGGTCAAATCTCTAAGAACCAGCTGTGGGGTGAGTTTAGCTAGACCAGAATGGAGGCCCCTTGCTAAGACACAAGAAATGTCTGGAAATAGATAAGCCGCCTCTAAAATATTTCCGTGGGACAGCTGGAATAGGCCAGCCAGGGGTGAAAAAGCATCTAAACACAGAAGTTGTAAAGCAGTTATATTAGTCATATTGCCACAGAGCAAGCACATTTGTTTGGAACTGCTGGAGAACAGTATTAATCTGATGCTGACCCTGTTCTGTTTCTGTTTTGTTGTACTGTTCTATCATTCCTATAGGTCTTTCCCACCCCATTCTTTCTTTGGTCTCTCTCTCTCTCTCTCTCTCTCTCTCTCTCTCTCTCGCTCTCTAGTTGTGTAATGTGTCCTGTGCTGAAAGGCTAAACAAAGGTCCCCACTCAAAGCCAAACTTGAAACTTTGTACACAGAAGTTAATTTAATACACACACACACACACACACACACACACACACAATGGCACACACACAGTGGCACACACACAGTGTCTAGTGCTGAAGTACCTGCAGTCCAGAGGAAGGGGAGTTTGTGTGCAAATAAATGGTCTCAGAAGTGTCGCTCTAATTTGCTGTAATTTTTCTGGAGGATTAGCTGAGGCTGTGTGTTATCCCCACATTACATTGAGCCTCACGCAGGGACTAATTGCCTACTGTGAGGAGGTGAAAGGGGAGTGTGGGAGAGGCAAAGGAGTAGCACTCCACAAGTGCCACTTGAACTTGTTTTCTTTTCTTCTTCTTCTTTTAGATCAATATCTTATTGCCACAGTTGTCATCGTTGCCTCTGTGGTGTTACTCAACAACAACAACAACAGCAATACTACTACTACTACTACTACTACTACTACTACTACTACTACTAATAATAATAATAATAATAAATAAATTATTATTATTATTATTATTAATAATAATAATAATAATAATAATAATAATAATAATAATAAAACATGTGTTGGTTTTGTATAGCTCTTTTATGAGTACACCATACTGACAGTATTTCCTGATTCTACCTGTTTATTACTCCCTGTTCACCAGGATCAAAAAGTGTCTAGTTTTGTGTCAAAATGTCAAAATTTGTGTCTGTTTGTGCAGAGTTTATTTCCACGCCTTGCCTATATGTGCAACAGATGCTAGCTAGCCTAGCTGTGCATACAGAATGTTGACAAACCTCCCTCCCGATGCCTTAAGAGATATTATAGTCAGTGGAGCTGCTGTGAGGATGCGGGTTCGAGCCTGGGGCCTGGACTACACAGGATGATCTCTGCTACTCATACATAGGCTTCAAGGCATCAGCATATATATTAAGAGTGGTTTCCATCATTGAGTGTTATATTCAGAAGTACACCCTGGCTTTAGTTTTTCCTATTATCTTTTCCTTTCCAACTGGGGCTAACAACAAACCCACCACTGACCCAAGTGATAACAAAACTACACCTTTTAACACACACCCAAGCAGTGGGGGTTTCTTACAAAGACAATAAGACAGGACATCAAAGTAAATCTTCAAACAACAACACGAAGTTCAAATCATAATGACACAAAAATCTCAGGCTGAGAGCCAGCAAGACAGCCAGCACTGCCACACCGGAAGCCTCTCTGGAACAGCAGGAACCAGGAGTAGCATTTGATTGCATGGCCAGATGCTTCCAATCAAGCCAATCACATGGCCACCTGAGAAAGTAGACAGAATGGAAAAGACAGAGGGACAGCTCTGGAAACATAAAGACAACATATACAGCCACAACAGTTTGGAGGTTGACAGCAGCGATATCCACCATTGATTGAAGCCTGCACAGGCATAGGCTAAAGTATTTCTAATTGCAGCTCATTGCTTTTCCATGTTTGATGCATGACTAGTTGTTAGCACCCCACCAACAACTAACTATACAGTACATAATGTCTGTACCCTACAGTCAATGACTGATTCATTACCATTTCAAAAAACTATGTGGGCTTTTTCCTTCAGCACATCTGCTGAACCTTCATAGCACACAGATTGAAAATGTATGACACTATCTAGCAAGAGGAAGGTGTCCTTTTCCCTTAAAAAACTGCAAATTTCCCAAGTAATTGTATGTAACAATTAGGTTAGCACAGGTGATGGAAACTGCCAGTGATGCACATTCTGTTTATATGATTTACAGATTTACTGATTTTCAGAACAGCTCTTATCCTTGATGCCACTAAAACACGTCCAGGTCATTCATACAATCAGGAACATTACTATGTTAAAAAAAGACTGTCTGAACAACACAGCCCTGTTTTAAGTACACAGGTTGAATCAACACATGGTAGGACTTCTGCTTTCTGAAGCAGGGGCATGCACCTCAGGTCAGAATTTACCAAAGCAGTCCGCTATAACTAAACAATCAACATTGTGATTACTGAAAAACAAATCCATGTATACTGATCTGTGAAGTAAGCCGACACAATCCAGTGCATTTGTTTTGCATAGGGCAGAATTTATGAACAGTTTAATATTTTAATATGTATCTCCTCTAATAACATTCAGAATGTTTAAATCAATCTTAATTCATTTTATTCTGATGCTGCTCTCAGTAATTATTGTCTCTTCACCTGTCTCTGTCCGTTCCTGAATCTTTCCGTCTCCTCTCAACCTTGCTTTTGTCTGCCACACTTTCTGACAGGTCTTCTGGTTCAGTGCCATTTATTCAAAGAGAGCCAGACAGGCCTGGAAAAACCTGGTCATTTAGTGAGGTCAGACCCAGCCAGAGTAAACACACTGACTGTTCTTCTCAGAGAAAAAAAATACACAACCCATCAATAGCCATGAAAGCTTGTACACTTTGCGCCGAAGTGCGGGTGATAAATGCGTTTACATTTACCAGATTGAGTATAACCTTGAAAACCCCAACAGTCAATGGAGGTCTGCTGCCAAGAATAGTTTATGTTTGGGGGAGAGTTTAGAGATAGCTGCGTTGGCATCAGTGACCTCGTGCATCCACACCCATGACCACGTTACAGTATGTGCGCATGTCTGGGATGTGTTTGTGTGTGTGTATCTGTAATAAAACTTAGAGATCCCACACTGATATCAGAGTAATCACGAGTAGCTGTTTATCTCCTCACAGTCCGAAAGCAAAAGTAGGAGTTCGAATCAATTTTCAAGAATTTAAAAAAAAAAAAAAAAGTTTTGGCAGCTGTTATACCCAACAGATCCATCCTGGCTCTGTCTCCCCTCCCTCACGGGCTGTCTCACTGGCTCTCGCAGAGGTCATCTAATCAGACGTGATGTGGTAAAAGAGCGACAACAGCCCAGCCTCTGCAAGGCCCGAGCCCCTCAATCAATGTGTGGAGCAGAGGTTTTCGAGAGGGCCCGGTCCATCGATAGCGCTTGATCTCCGTGACTGATCAAGCCCATCTGTCCATCCGCGCTGTGCTCCCAGCAAGAGGCTGTATTGATCTGGGTGATGCGTGCTGACGGCGGGGATGAGTTCGCTGGTGGGATGGCGTTGGGATGGGGGGAGGGGGATGCGAAGGGGTTCAAGCGTGAAGATTTGAGCACACTGTCAACTCCCTAATGGTGTACTGTTCTTCTGGACAGGGCATGATAAGAGAGGGTTGTGTATGTGTATGTGTGTGTGTGTGTGTGTTTGTGTGTGTGTGTGTGTGTGTGTGTGTGTGTGTATTTGTGAGTCTATGTACAGTACATGTCTGTGTATGTTTATTTGTGTACAAGCATTTGTGTTGTGTATGTGTATATGTTGTGTGAAAAGCTCTTGCTTTTTTCCTCTGGTGAACAATTTACAGTAATTCGCAGCCTCAGGTTGCAAAAAGCTGCCTAGATTTACGGGGAAATGTTTCCTTTGCTTATTGTGATAGTCTTTGGCAGATTCAGTGGTAAGTATAACTCAGAAAAACGGGAGCAAACAGGCCTGATGGAAATACCGCAGCAGCCTCACAGACATTGTAGGCCGGTGTAATTGAGGGCGTTGGGTGTGTTTATGTACTGGCTGTAAAGTTTAAACAGCTTCTTGGACGTATTGATTGGCTCCCCTTTCATGATGAATGGTTGGGCACTTATCTGGTTTCAAGCCACATCTCATTGCGAGTGGGTCTGTTAGAGAGTCTGTGTGTGTGTGTGTATATGTTTGTCTCTCGTTTTTCTTTCTTTTGCTCTCTCAGTCTTTCTCTCTCTCTCTTCTTTGCTCTCTCTGTCCCTCTCTTTCTTCCATTGTGTGCGTGTGTTTGTGTGTATGTGTGTGTGTGTGTGTGTGTGTGTGTGCCTGCGTTTGTGTGTGTAAGGGTACAACTGTAAATATGCATATATTCTGACAAGCCAAGTACATCACAAATGTCTCTTTCCACACATTTACATCTGTTTAAGATACATAATCAGAAATGTGATATTTGTTGGCAATTGTTCCAGTTCAGTATTTTAATTGTTGGAATGTGATTAATGTTATGTATTTGAAATGACTAAGATTTGGTGAAGGTTGCTCGGGGCATCTACAAAAGTCAGGAGCATTTCTTTTTAATATGCACCTCTTTCAGAGAGGCTTGTGTTACTATTACTATTATCTAGTTCAGCGTGTGTAAATACATAAACCTGGTAAAGGATACTATATTTAGAAATTTACATATAATGTGCCCCACCTCTTTGTGTCTCTCTGCCTTACTCTCTCTCACTCTTTCTATCTTTATAGGGGCAGCATGAAGGCCCTGGTTCTGCTTCTTCTTCTGGGGTTTCCCTTCAGCACTCAACCCTTGAATCCAGAGGACCCCAATGTCTGCAGCCACTGGGAAAGGTTGGCCAGTGCACCAAGCAATGCATCAATCCATCCCCCTATTCATCTGAGCTGTCAGAGGTCTCAGTGTTATCTGTTAAGGCAGAATTCATGGTCTACCTCTTCATCTTCCTGCCCCACAACCCATCCATCTACCTGTCAGTCCATGATGTCAGTGGCCTCTAAATCTACATCTGTTGCTGTTAGATGAGGTCGGTTTGTCTGTTTGTCATTTTGTCTATACATCGGCTAGTCCATCTATACAACCATCCATCCATCCACTCATTCATTCATTCATCCATTCATTCATTTATTCATTCACTCATTCATTCATTTATTCATTCGTTCATGTCAAGGTCACCTAAAGGGCACACCCATTTATTACTGCAGTAGTCAATGTTGTTGGTGTATGAACATGTCTTTCCACTGTTTTCACTGTGTTTTGTGAATTTATATTTGCAGTATTTTAGTCTTTGAAATGTTTTTTAACTCAGTACAACTGCTTAAACTGAAACACCTCAACCTCCTGGAGCTTTTCAGAAACTTGACAGCCATTGCATAAAATGTTACATAAGAATCTCTCTCTCCCTATTTTGGAAGTAGGAGTGATTGGTCCTTGCTAGGACAAGACTTAAAAGTAAAGAGGAGCGCGGAGATCATATCTCCCTTTCACTCGCACCCCCCTCTATTCATCCGCTTCTTCCTCTAGCTCTCTTCCACTTTATCTTTCTCTCACTCGCTTGAAAGTGAAGAGACTGTATCTCTCTCTTCTTCTGTCTCTTTGCAGAAAAGTGGACCATTGATTTTGCCATGTGCTCGCAAAGGCTGCCTCTGAGTTACTCCCACACGATTGATCAGTGAGCTCGCTGGCCGTTCGATAGCAACAACTACCTGTATTGCCAAAATGATTATGTTTTCCGCGAGGGGGAAACACCCGTTATGACAAACACCATGGAATGTTTTTCCTTTTCTCATTAGAGGAATGCCGTGGGGGAGCTTCTCAATGTGATGAGGAGATGCAGAGAACTAAAATACTTGACTCTACAGCAATGTTGTTGTAAAGTGCAGACCTTTTACTCTTTTACTTTGAACTACATTTTAAGGATAAAATAAATTCATAAGCTCGGTACCTCATGATACAGGAAGCATTGTTATGCTCGGTTAGTCAGAGATAAGCTATGGAGGGCAAAACCTTTTTACAGGTCACAGTGTCTTTTTACTGCAGTGATTAACTACCTTGTACCTTACATTGCCAAAATGCTAAACAGAGATATAGATAGTGCTATTTCTGTTTCAAATTCAAGTGCAGTTCACATTGTACAAACTGATGCTACATTAAACTGTCGAAAAAATAGTGAGCCTTTAAAAATGACACTAAGCAGGTATTTGAATACATCACTGAAATAAAATGTTTTTTTTTTTTTTTTTTTACAGTTTTTAAGTGTATCTACATATTATATTATAGCATATTATATTATGTGCATACCAATACCAAGTATGTTTTTTCTTAACCGCTTGTCCCATTTGTGTCCCTTCAGCTATGCTGTCACAGTGCAGGAGTCCTATGCACACCCGTTCAATCAGATCTACTACACCAGGTGCACAGACATCCTCAACTGGTTCAAATGCACCAAGCACAGGTGGGTGCCACTTCTCATCTGTGGGTTTGGGTGTGCGCTCTGGTCCACTCTCCTTGTGGAGATGGATCCCTGTGAATACTTCAGGTTTGTGTGCATGCATGAGTTATGTGTTTTCTGCTATATCTGGGGCATTTTTATAGTTTGAACATCTCTCTAACTGCCATTTTACTTAAGTTCCTGTTTCATACTTCTACACCACTGTTTATGGCATTTACTGAAATATGATCTGGTCATAACCATTGTTTTATACATGTTCAAATATTAATAGTTTCACATGTCTGCATTGCCTGATCATCTGTGTCTGTGTGAGTGGGTTTACACACATGAGTATGAGGGCGATCGTATACAGTGTGTGTAAGTGGGGTTGGGCATAAATGCATTTAGATAGGCTGTATGTAGATGGGTGTGTGTGTGTGTGTGTGTGTGTGTGTTTGTGTGTGTGCATGCGTGCACGAATGTGCACTACCATGTGTTGAGTTGTGCTCTCAGGCTTCCAACCTGTTTAGAGTGGTGCATGTTTGACTGTTACATTAGTGAAATGACCTCATAGATATCAAAAAGGGGGCATCAGGTTTTATGTTTAATGGTTTTATGGTTTAATAGCGCTCAGATTTAGCTAAGTGCCCCTGCACACAGAACACCACTCTGCCTAAGATGTCCTTGAATCTAAGAAAAAAACAACCCATTTCTGTCTCGAAGGTGGTATTTCACCTGAAATATTTATCCATAAAAGTAGCTGCAAGTTTGTTGTAGCCTATCTCACCAAGATCATAAGGCGGGGGCTTATTTGGAATAAATATAGTCAGAGCAAAGGGACAAGAATAGGATACAGATGTACTGTAGAAACTACACTTTAGGCCTTTGTGTATGCGTTTGTTTGTAGGATAAGTTACAAAACAGCCTATCGGCGAGGTGTGCGAACAATGTATCGGAGGCGTACCCAGTGTTGCCCTGGTTACTATGAGAGTGGAGATCTGTGTGTCCGTAAGTATCTATTCTTCTTTTTACAGGTAACTATGTGTGTGTGTGTGCATTTGTGTGCGTGTGTATGTGCATGTGTGTGTGCATGTGTGTGTGTGTGTGTTTGTTATTTTATGACTATCATAATTGTAAATGAATTATTTACATATGTAACAAATAGTGTATGACAGTAGTACTTGGAAATGTCCATTCATGCTGTGTAGAATATGTTGTCTGATCATCAGCTGCCAACTGCATGAACTGTAATCCCAGTTTATGTGTGGATATGCTGTGTAGCACAGGTATGCTAAAGATATGTGTGTATTATGTGTGTATCTCCATTGATGTTTCTTGTTGTAAGGATGTTAAATAGCTGCTCTTTGAGTGTGGCACCAAGGGCCATTCATGTAAAGGGCCTCATAGTGAATTAGTGTGTCTTCAGACTGTCTGAACACTCTACTGTAGATACGTATGGACACACAAACGAGCCCACACACACACACACACACACACACACACACAGACGCCAAAAAGAAATATTTCTCTTTCTCTTTCGTTCTGCAGCTTGTTTTGTTTTAGTTTTGATTTCAGTTATCTTTCCTTTCTAGAAACCAAAATATTGAAATTCGCATAGCCCCTTAGTGTCTCCCTATGTCCGTGTGCATGCTGTATGTGCTTCTTCATTTACCACCTCCATCTTGCCCTCCGTCTCCCCAGAGAGGTCATAGTGTGTGTGTGTGTATGTATGTGTGTGTGTGTGTGTGTGTGTGTGTGTGTGTGTGTGTGTGTGTGTGTGTGTATGTATGTGTGTGTGTGTGTGTGTGTGTGTGTGTATCTGTCTGTCTGTCTGTGTGTTTGTGTTTATGTATGCCTGCTCTGCGCCCACTACTCCCCTCAGAAAAAAAAATCTGAAGAGCTGCCAATGCCAGCCGAGATCAGCCTGCAGTGTTTGTGCTGTGCTACTCTTGTTTCCCTGTGTGTTTACCAAGGCCAAGGTCCAGACCCAAGTGCCTATTGTTCACTATTATTAAAGAAGACCCTGTCACTTACCTTTGTAGCGTGATTACACCCATGATATGGTACTCGACAAAACTTACATTTAGTGATATTTTCTGTTAACTGTGGCCTAGTAGTTAGAGAATTGGTCTTGGGATCAGAGGATTTGATTGCAGATTTGAATCCTGTTCCAGTAGAAAGAATGGTTGATAAAACAACTATTGCTCTCCTACACCCTCATCCATGCCTGAAATGTCCTTGAGCAAGGCATCTACCCCACATTGCTCCAGGGACTGTAAATAAAACCGTGTACCTAAACTACTGTAAGTCACTGTGGATAAGGGCATCAGCTAAGTGTAATGTAATGTTTCAGCCCAAGACAAGACCGGGACTGTGGCCAAACCCTCAGTATTAATATCAGTCTTTTTGGGGGGGTTGAATGTTGAGGGCTGTTGATGGGGTTGGGTTTAATAGAATATTAAGAGGGAGTTTCATACCTCGAGCTCTGTCCAGGTACACCGTCGTCCCTCGCTGAGAATGTTGATGCTTTTTATTCATTAAAATGGCACCCCCTGCTGTACACTTATGTTACCTCCTCTAGTAGTTTGTCTTTCTTTTTGAAATTATCCACAGGACAGCATGTCTGAGCTCTCAATGAACTAGACATTGTTCGACCAGGGAAAGACTCATCCTAAATTAAAAAGCCCATGTAGTGATTCATGAGATATAGAAATATAGAGGTACAAACAGATGTGGCGTTTTATTCAGAAGCAACAGTCCATATCTCAGGAGGCTGCCCCATTTCCACTCTCGCAGAGATGGGAGACAGCAGGATGTGGGCCAAGACCACAGTTGTGTGTAGAGTTCCTCAGTAGTTTGTCCAGGTCGTCACTGTGCCTAGAGACATGACAGGCGGGGCTGTGAGTGAGAGTGACAGTGACAGTGGGATGGAGTTCGGCATAATCAAAGTGTCAGGGGTGTCCATGGTCTGTCATGTGTCGTGTGAAATTATAATGAGATTGCTGCCATTACTATTTGGTGTAGTGTGGAATGCCACTTCAACATCTGGGTGTGTCTTCTGGAGTGGGTTTTTTAAATACTGATGTGCGTGTGTGTGTGTGTGTGTGTGTGTGTGTGCGTGCACTTTAAGTGTGTGTGTGTGTGCATATCAGACGTCTAACATTGCTGTCCTGTCCCTCAGCGCTGTGTACTGCTGAATGTGCTCATGGACGCTGTGTGTCTCCTGACACGTGCCAGTGTGAACCGGGCTGGGGTGGAGTGGACTGCTCAAGTGGTGAGTGGAGAGAGACATTTATGCGCATACATGTGTGCATGGGTGCAGTGTACACACACACAGACACACACACACATACACACACACATACACAAACACACACACACACACACACACACAAACGTACGCATCTGTATGCACACTGACTTACTCACTCACTCACTCACTCACACACACACACACACACACACACACACACACACACACACACACACACATACTAACATATCTAAGGTCAGCCCCTTATGTGATTAATCATACTCACAGCACAAATACATAAACATATTGTGTATATTTCAAACAATGACAGAATTTGTTGGAAATGTACATTCATTCAACCTGTTTGAGCAGCATGTTTGCAAAAAGCATTTTTACATTTGCAGACATTAAAAACACAGACACATAATAATTTCTTCTTCAGTAATGGCCACTTAGGCTGCTGGTTTTTCAGAATTTTGTGTGGCTTTGCGCGCACTTGTGTGTGTTTGTGTATGTGTGTGTGTGTGTGTGTCTGTATGTGTGTTCATGGGAGTGCAGGGGTGGCAAAATGTTAGCTGTTTTACAGTCATCAGTGTTAGCGTGTTTATTAAAGAGATTATTTGTTTGTCAGAATGTATTATTATTTATGAGGGGAAGGTGGAAGGTTGTCGGAAGGTGAATTTGTTTGGTAATCAGCAGGAGCAGTTGCTGCAGACAGAGGGATGGAGAGCTGTGGGTGGGTGGGTGTTTGAGAGGAAGGGAAGGATATTAGGCTTTGCTAATTTATCTGTAAGCTGACCTAGGCTAACAGACCAACACATAGGCACACACACTGCACATTTTACCTCTGTCTCTGGGGCCTCTGAGTTTTCTGCTACGACTGCTTTGTCTCCACAGATGGAAGTCATGTGTAGGTGAACATTATTTTCTCTTACACCTTCACACACCTTTGCACACACACACGTGCACACACACACACACACACGCTCACACACTTGCATGCACACAGCCGCGGACACGCGCTCGCACTCGCACACACACACACACACACACACACACACACACACACACAGACCTGACCTAAAAGCTCAGCAAAGCTCCTGTAGTCACATGCTAGGGAAAGGGAGGTGCATTACCCATGGCTTCAGTTTCTTTCACAGATTGAGTGAAGAAGGTTGAACAGCATTCATTGGTTTGGAAAAGTGTCTGGCAGAAATCCTGTTTGTGTGTGTGTTGTCTTTGGAATTCACTGGATGTGCTTGGGCTGTGAGCCCCAAGATATTCTTATAGTTCCAGGAGGCTTAAACAAAGTTTGGGGATGAACTCATTTTTCTCTCTGTTTTCCTGTGTTAATCTGTTAATCTCTCTTTCTCTCTCCCTCTCTCTCTCTCTGTGTCTCCCTCCCTCCCTCCTTCTCCCCCCCCCCCCCCCCCCCCTCTCAGACCTTGCATATGTGCTTCTCTTATGTAGTTTTTTCATGAACGTACATTAACACTGGCCTGTAGGTTATGGCCAAATCTAACTGCTTGGGATGTTTCACATGTGAATACATGTAACAGTTTAAGCAAACGCACTTGCTTTGAGTGTTCAGCTCTGTTTGCTGGTTTTGACATGGCATGATAAGGCTTCATGCTGAACGCATGCAAGCACACTCATT
The DNA here is from genome assembly GCA_030347295.1 of Setipinna tenuifilis. NCBI lineage: Eukaryota > Metazoa > Chordata > Actinopteri > Clupeiformes > Engraulidae > Setipinna > Setipinna tenuifilis. The sequence continues at coordinate 18,934,907 of CM059280.1, read as the reverse complement.
TACGGTAAAACTCATTTAATCCTGATCTCAGTGTCTCACAGTTGCAGTTGGTATCTTAGAATTAATACCAGTTCAGAGAGTTCAGAATCCGACTGGTAGAGGTGCTACAGTCTGGAAGTTACCAGAGTCGTAAAAGGCTGCAGGGGATTGAACCAGCCCATTTCATCTAAAGGACTTGACATGACATGTGTGACCTTTCATCTGGTAATATGCATGTTAAAGGTGCAGACCATCAGTGTGTCCCCAAAAAGCCCTCACAAACTTCCGATTGGTGACCTTTTTGTTCTCACAATCTTCGGTGTGTTTCATAAACCGTTTTATGTGTGCGTATTGTTTACTGTGAGCTTTAGGAGTTGTTTGACTATAGTCGATTCGCCATAGACCTTTCACCGAGCAGATATATTGGTGTGGGCCAGAGGTGCCCTAATGCACTAGAGCAGTCTTAAGCTCATAAACCTGTCTCGTTTAACCAATTTCTCCTTAATGTCTGCTCTCTTTCGCTTTCATTTTTAAGGCCGTTTGGGGAGTAAAAAAAAGTCTAAAGTGTAAAATCGCATCTATTTCCCTGTCATTGTGAGTGCGTTTTAATGGATATTACACAGAGCCCACTGAGGCTTAACTCATAGCTTATTGTATTATATTACCATATTCAGCATATATTTAGCTGATGCTGATAAGCTGTTTATGGAATTTATTCGAGTAAGCATCAGGTTATCCCACAATGAGAGAAGCAGAGCTGTACATGCACCCAAGGTTGGGCTAGTAGACAAAATTGATTCTCTGGTTTGTGATTGTCTCTGTCTGTTCACCATCTGTTGGCACTCTGTTCTTTTTGTCTACTTTTAAATGCAATTTAGATGGAGTGTCTATTTTCAAGCAGGCAGACAACTTTTCAAAGCCCAACTGGCATTGGAGGATACAATTGGAGATGTATTCCTTGTAAAAATTCTCCATCATCAGTATTTGTTTAAGCCCCTTCAGTTTCTTAAGATCGGACATTGAGATGTTCATTTTTAGGCCCATTCTGTGTGATCTTTTTGCATTTTATGCTCTTGTTACATAATGGTCACAAAATGTCTTCTTGGTATCAGTCAATGTTACCAAACGTTGACATTATCATCAGACTCGTTATCACCATCTTTATCATCCTCGTCATCCTCATCATTATTGCTGTCTCATTCACACTCCTGTTATGTCTTCAAATGTGTTGCCATACATTTGCTGACATAATTGCCATACCAATCTGCGTGATGATGCATTTGGTTCTTGGACAAGTCGCCTAGAGTTGCCTGCTCTGCAGGTGCATTCTCACTGTTTGAATATTCAGCTCTCATGTGCTCCTGTTTAGGTGAGATGGAAGGAGAAAAGAGAACTAGAGAGAGATACAAATACACAGAAAAGCAGCAAGAGAGTAAGAGATTCTTTCAGAATGTATTTTTTTTACTCTCTCTCTCCCTCTCTCTCTTTCTCTCTATCTCTCTCTCTCTCTTTCTCTCTCCCCCTCTCTTTCTCTCTCTATCTCGCTCCCTCTCTCCCTCTCTCTTTCTCTCTCTATCTCCCTCTCTCTTTCTCTCTCTCCCTCTCTCTTTCTCTCTTCCTCCATCTCTCTCTCTTTCTCTCTCTGCCTCTCTCTCTCTCTCTCTCTCTCTCTCTCTCTCTCCTTCCATCTCTTTCTCTCTCTTCCCTTTTCTGTCTATGCTCAGCACTGACTTCTCTGTGACTTTGGGAGCTTGAGGGAATAATTCATAGGCCCTGGTTTTCTAGACTTCTGGAATATAGTTGACCTGTCATAAGTGCTGAATTCATTGAGGGCAGATGTGTGTGTGTGTGTGTGTGTGTGTGTGTGTGTGTGTGTGTGTGTGTGTGTGTGTGTGTGTGTGTGTGTGTGTGTTGCCGGAGAGAAAGGAGAGCCAGAGTTGCAGAAAAGAACAGTGCAGATCTAGCCTGTTATGCTGTGTCGCACCAACTTTTTCTTTCCTTCTCTTCTTCTTTAAATTTGTCTGCCTAGTTTGCCCACTCTTGCTTTCCCCAACACTTTTACTGCAGCCCCTCAACCCGTACACACACACACACACACACACACACACACACACACACACACACACACACACACACACACAGAAATATGTTCAGACACATGAATGCATTATCTTCTCCTTTGCTGAGATTGAGTGCTGTCAACCATCTGCATCAGTGTGTGGATCAATCCCTGTCCTATCGACCATCTACAGGCTGACAGTGAAATATGCCACACACTAATTAAAATTATTAATTGAAAATAGGAAATCGATGTGTGGGAATTAAACGCAACAGCGATCTGTTTTATTTGGTTGACTTCTGTCTCAGGAGTAACTCGTGGCTATTGGTGACCTCTCAAAGTCCTCTGGAACTTTGTTGTACTCTCTCTCTCTCTCTCTGTCTCTCTTTCTCTCTCTGTCTCTCTCTTTCTCTCTGTTAGACACATTGTGTTGGAACCTCTCCCACCCACAATGCATTTATGCCTGGATAAACTTTGTGCAGACGTTGTAATTTTGCTCAGTCAATAGTTAGGGGTTTTGCGAGTGTGGTGCAGCATGCATAAGAGAGTGCATGCCGTGTACCACCAAACCATTGCCTAAGCTGAGATCATACTGCCCACTTAACTGCAGCCCCCAACAGTGTGAATGAATGAAGTGTTAGTGAAATGAAGTTAAGGTACTAGAATTTCAGTAAGCTGCATTGGTACAGTATAAAGTAAAGGCCATACCATGTGTGTTTGTTCCATGTGTCATCCACTCAACCAGCTGAATCTAAATATCAAAATGTCCAGCCAGGTAGTGATTAGTTTTTGTTAATTTTCTAGATTTTGTCAGTGTCCCAAAATCCTAGTAGAATGTCAGTCAGTCACAATCTCAAACCATTACTCAGTGGGTGGGGAAAGATGGGTCTGAGCGCAACAACCACTCGAGCAGTTTTTAAAAGCTTTGTCCAGAGATATGTGCTGTATTCAGTGTGTCAGTCTTCAAACTGCAGTAGGTGGACTAGATGTGTGTGTGTGTGTGTCTGCCTGCGCACGTGTGTGTGCGTGTGTGCATGTGTGTGTGTGCGTGTGCGTGTGTGCGTGTGTGTGTGTGTGATCTGGAGGGGGACTGTATGGAATTTGTCCCTTCAATTTTCAGATTCATGACAGGCCGGCATACACTGACAGATAGAAAGAAAAATGTGCATAAGTCATGTTTTGTGGTCTTTTGTATAGGATTTAGTTGTTTGGTTGTTGTTTTTAGTCAGCTCAAGCTGGATTTGCAGTACACTGACTGCATACTGAGAGATTTTGATTCTGGTGTTTAAGCATTAGTTGGTATCTTTTGCCTGTGCCAGTATGTGCTATTTATAGTGTTTTCTTGCATAGTTGAGGACTTGCTGAAATTCAGTTGCTGTGTCTGTGTGTGGGTGTGTGTGTGTGTGTGTGTGTGTGTGTGTGTGTGTGTGTGTGTGCGCGAGTCTGTGCGAGTGTGTGTGTGTGTCTATGTGTATGTGTGTCTTTTGTTGGCAAGCATATTTGCTGAGGTATTTGCTGTGGTCACAGTGCTTATGCTTATCCAGCTCAAACTCACAGGTTTCTGTCTGCTCTCAGTAGAGTTGTGGCGTCTGGTTTTCCATGTGCCACCCTTCACGCCAGTAAGATTATATCCTGACGTACTCCTTTTAAATGCGCCCCCTTCCCTCAGCTGTCGTGCACTCAGCTCTAAAGCTGCTTTGGCTCAGATGGACAGAAAAAGAGAGAGGAAAGCGAAAGAGGAAAAAGAAAGGAGGCAAAGAGAAAGTGACAGAAAGACAGAGGAATGGGAGTTCTGGGAGAGATAAAAAAAAAGAGTTTGAGTAAGAGACAGAGAGAGGAAAGGGATTGGGGGGAGAGATAGAAAATAGACAATGTGTTTAAGAAACAGAAAGAGGGAAGGGGGTATAAGAGGTGGGGGTGAAACAGAGGTTCAAGCTCTCCTCTTGAATCCCTCCTGTCTAAAGCGTCTTCTGAAGAAGGCTTTTCATGTCACGGGGGGGAGAGTTCACACGCTCATACCACCGAAGGGGATGCCTCTCGTCCTATTTCGCAAGAGCCGAAGTCACTGTCAAGTCACTGCGCTGAAGGCTCTCCCATCCTTCCTTCCCACATTTTTTTTCTTTCTGCCCCAAACTTCGTGGCGTTTCCTGACCTGTTCTTTTACCTGCTGTCTCTCTCTCCTCTTCTACACACGTCTACTCACACGTCTACCTACGTGTGCATGAGGTGCAGTTCTCCTTGGGCTCCTCCCATCATGCTTAGTTGGCAGTAAGAAAAATAACTAAGAACCATTTTTTTGATATTGCATTAGAAATATATGAATGACAGAGGTATTACAGTTTTTTTCAACTGCTTATACACAAAATCTTTATATAGCACACAATTTCTAATGGGTCTCAGTACACAGAAATCTCTACCTAACACACAGAAATCTAACAGGAAGTAATTTGATTTCCTATTTGAAACACAACCTATCAAAATGCCACACTTATTCATCAGTGCTTTAGACTCTGTCCTCGTAAGTCCACTTCCACTTCTCCAGGTAATAGAGAAAGCATGTGGTGACATTGATGCTGCTTGTATCCAGGAGGAGAGATGGACCCTAAATACACACGCAACTAGCTGTCCCCCATTAATGCTAACTAGCACAGTGCACCTTATGCCTTGAGCATTTTCTTTGCTGTTATTGTAATATCACATAATATGTATAAAATGTTTTTCCATTTATAACCACTAGCTACAGAGCTTTGATACAAGCCATGCCCTGTCTTGCGCGTTTGCTTTATGTCACTTGTCTTTGTTTTGCACATTATGTAATGTGAATGCACATGTGTATCCTAGTGTGTTTGTCCTCGTGTGTGTGCATGGTTGTGTGAGTATAATTGTGTGTAGTTTTTCATGTCTATGTGTGTACGCACTGTGTGTGTGTGTGTGTGTGTGTGTGTGTGTGTGTGTGTGTGTGTGTGTGTGTGTGTCTTGTCCATACTGTGTTTTACTGTACAGTAACAGTTGCGTGTATCACCAACTGCTCCAAGTAAAACATTGTCTCGTCTCAATATGTACTGTGTATCTATGTATGTAGAAAATTACAGTTAATATTTTTGGTTCCAAAATTGTTTGTGTTGACTTCCATATTGTGTTTACTTCCAATCATTATTTTCACTCTTGTATGGCAAAATATCAAAACATCTATAAAAACAAAAGTGCCTTAGATTTAGACCAACAGTGGGAGTGAGTAAATGACAGGTATGTAATGCTACACAGGTATGTAATGCTATGGAAAATGTGTTTATAACATGAGACAAATGTTTGCTTTTGAGATGTGCTAATGAAACCACATAGACAGAGGTAAGCCAAGCAGGAGATTGGTGGCTACAGAAACACAATTCATGGTCTGAACGACTGTCAACATGAAGGCAGTTTTATTTGGATAAATGTGGAACATGGCAGTCAGGATGTCACCCCCAGACATTGTTTGTATATGAGGTTGCCTACACAATGAAGAACATGAAATATTGTTAACGGTGATAAATCATACCTGTCAAGCCACCAATCTTTTCCAAAATTCTATATTATTTCACTTTTTCCCTCTGTCTTCCCAATAAAAAGTATATTCATGTATTATGCCCTATTTTTTAAATTTACATTTCATTTCATTTTTTAAACCTATCAAAAAAGACTAGAATGGGTCGTACTGTATATTAATGATCAGGGGGTTAGTCAGTGAGTGTTGTGAGGTGGCGTGTTCCTCTCCTGTAAAACAGGTAGTAAAAGGTACAATGTACAAATATTGGAGGAGGCATTTACCTTTTTTAACCAAGAGTTATATACATGATAATTACGGGTTTTGCAAATTGTGTGGGTGCAGTTTTAGTGTAGACTAGGTCATGGCAGAAAAAGCAACATCACACAGCAAGCAAAGCAATTAGTTTTTCTTTTTGCTAATTGTGAAGATTCGCAAAGCTGGGCACCAAAAACATTCTTGTTTTTTTTTTTTTTTTTAATCCAAATGTTGACAGGTAAATAATAAATCTGTAATTATGTAAGTGTGCAGAGCTAGCATGGCTTCTTTTTGCTGCCTTTGTCAGACATATTCAACATATTATTTATTATTCAACACATAGAATTACATAACCCATTTTCATAAAATGTGTGTTCTAAAGTAATAATCTGCTCATCAATATTTCTGTCAGATTTACAGGCAGTCAAAGGCACAAGTTCAGTTGTAAATACCTATGAACTGCATAGAGCTACAATGAAATACATACATTTACCTCTGTGAGATTAATTCTGCTTACGTTTTATGAACAAAAACCCATTATCTGTAAATAGTTCACTTTTTATATTACCATTGTGGAACAGAAAGAAAGATGCGGTTTAAACACTGATAGCTTAAAGTCAGGCAAATAACATATCATCAAACTCAGGATTCATTTGTGGCCTCCACCTTTTTAATAACAATCATCATTTGTACCTAAAACAAGAGTATCACCTTTGCCTACCTTTGGAGATGGTACTGTATATGAATAGGGTGAATGTGTGTCAGTGTGATCCCTCTTTGGAAATTGTTTTGAGGCAAATGTCCCAAATGTGTGTTTTCGTGTGCGTGCATGGTCAATGGCTTTGCATAATTAATTTTCCATGCAAATGTCAATCAGCCTGATGCACCATGATTAATTTGGTGAAGTCGGAATGAAGTCGGAAAAAAAACATTTTTTCATCTTGAGCTATAACTTTTAGCCTGTGACACAACCATTTTTTTAATGCAAACTGTATGTAAACAGCAAACAAACTACTACATCCCCATAACGTCATGTCAGCATAAGGGGAAAAGTAACACAAATGTACAACACATTTTGCGTTCATGACACTACTGCATTACACTGCAGTGAGGGATTTTTAAATGATGAGCAGAGCCGCCTTTTCATACTAAAAAATATATTTGGATTAAAATGAAAATACAAGTATTATATCTTCGGAAAAAGAATGGAAGAAAGAAATTCAGGACTTTGGGCTTTGTTCATGTGTAAAGTAATTGCAATGTAAAAAAAAAAGTTTCAGTGGGTAGTCATTCCTTTCTTTTGATGGTAAAGCACTGGTGGTGCGAGTGTATGCGACAAACAGCTTTTTAGGCTGCACATGCTTCTTGGAAAGTTTGACTAAGGCAGGGCAAAAAAGGCCTTTGTGTCATTCTGAACCCTATGCACTCACTATGTCTTAGGCCAAATACACTTAAGTTCATACTAATAACGAAAATGGCAATAACAAAATGAATATGTGTGCATATAACATCAAGATAATCTCAGAGGTTATAACTGAATGCTGGGACTCAGGCAGGAACACTTGTAGGAACCCCACTAATAACAGACGGACATACTGAGTAATTGAGCACACACGTAGGGGCAGAATGATGTTAAATGCCCTTGTCTTGGCCTGATTGGCTCACTTTCTCTCCTGCCTCCCATCTCCAGGTTGGGATTCTCTCAGAGTCCTGCCAAAGAGCAGGGTAGTTTAACCAGAATAAACACCACAACCTGAACTGCTAACATATAATGTCTTATTATGCCTGCTAACATATCTGCCTTATATATGCCTTTTTTGATTTTCAGTGTACAAATCACAATGGATACAAGCACTATTAGCCAGGTCATGGTTGAGCATGTCAGTGTGTATCTCAGTGTTCTGGTAAAGCACAGGGTGGACCACAGCCAGGTAACACTCAACATAGACACAGGTTTGGAACTGGGGACGTCCAAACAGCAGCATAACAGAAATAACTGATGTATTTTACTGCCTCTGGAACATTTAGATAGATTGCAAGTGGGCACTAAATTAAAAGACGACAGCAGTCCAAAAAGAACCTTACACAGAGCCATGTTGAGTTCAAGACAGCTTGATGGCAATGCGTGTGCTGGGCCAGTGATAATCACCCATGGCATGTAACTGCTCAGAGGTAAGCCCACTAGGAGGTTGATGACTGTGGCAGGAGTTTGGCCTATCTTCCAGTCGCAGTGCTTGCCTGTGGTGTTAGTAGTAATGTGGGCTGGAGGGGAGGCCTCTGGACCACCAGACCACCTCATCTTCAAGCAGGCTGCTGCTGAGATGGTAACATCAATGCGGTGGTATTAAAAAAACAGAATGAAACTCAGCATTCAGACGTGTGGTAATTGCAGATAAATGGCCAATTCTGGTATGGTTTTCTTTGAAAATACCTCTTTGTAGTTGATATTGCAATTACTAGTCTTTAAATGTGGCCAACCAAAAAGAAACGTAAACAGAGAAGAAGTAAAAGTCAAGAGTTGTGTTCTAAAACTGTATTTTAGTTTAATGAATAATGTATCAGATACTACACTATGCCTTTATGCATTTAATGCAAACATTATGTAATATATTGTGTGTTACATATTCACATAATGTATATTGTAGACAGTTTTAAATACATCAAAGAAATCCAACATTAACTTTACCAAAATCATGAAACTACAGGTGCAAGGTCTAGTGTTCTGATGTAGCAGACACAGTGAGAGTATGAATATACATGTGCTTGTTATGGGAATGTCATGGTGATGTTTGTGGTGAATGTGTTTTCAGTTGTTTTTTTTTTTTTAAAACAAAACACCTGCAAAGCAAACTCTAAGTTAAGTAATGGCATGATGGATCTCAGCCAGCTGGGTGCCAGTGTTAGAATCACAGTTCATCACTCATGTTTTACAATACTAGGAGATGGGCGGTCATAGGTGATAGGGCAGCAGAGTCAGTGAGGGGGGGGGGGGGGGTGCCATGTCCAGTGGGGGGGGGGGGGTGTCACCTTTGCTCACTTTCAAGTGGTTGGAGACAGAAATAGTTATTAACTATTGTTTGTAATATAATTACAATAATTTTCACATTAATGTGTTACTTTGAAATGTGTAACTCGAAACTGACTTCATGGCATTTATGTGGAAAGACAGTAACCACTGTTAGGTAATGCAGTTGGAAAGCAGGCAAAAGGGACCAGCACTGTCATAATGTACTGTGAAGCACTGCAGTCATTTTCACATTTAAAGTGTCATTCATTTGTCCAGCAGTGCAAGTCATCTTTAATTAAGCCCTCAAGATTTCTGTGGGCTTAAAGAGGGGTATTGGGCCCTCTTGGGATATTGGCTCTGTTGTGTGGTCAATGGTCTGTAGGCATTTGCTGCACACAAACTTGCCCCCATGTCTGTGGTTTGATCAGTTTTCACATTTACAGCGAAATGTAAATTACAGGCAAGACGCATCCAAATCACTGTTTGTGAAACATTCAGAACACTTGATGAAGCATGGCCAATGGTCATAGTATTATCAATATAATCAACACAATAACTCAAGCAAGAGCTGGTCGACCTGAAAAACACAGCTATCAAAGTAATCTTGCTTTCAAAAGAAAGTTCGACTTCAGCCTATTCACAAAAATACCCTTGCATTTATGTCAGAGTTCCCCCTTAAGCATGTTTTCATGTCTTAAAGCCATTTTATAAGTTTAAAAATAAACAATTTTTAATTATGTTTGCAGTGTCAGGACTCTTGACTTTCTTTTTCGGAGGGAAGGCTTTGGTGAATATTAAAATATTTCACAAAGTGATAACTCATTGTACACTGACAGCTTTACCCACTTCATATCGCTTTATTTCAGTACAAATGCCAGCTGGAACAGCTTGGCATTAGAACTTTAGTAAACCTTTCTCCACCACAAAAGTATGCTGACTGAGCTAATAGTCAGGCTTTTAGCTCACTTGGTAGTGCATCTGTCCCCCACCTCAGTTGCTTCGAGGTCACAGGTTCCAGCCTGGGGCTGAACTGCGCGGAAGACCTCTGAGTCCATGCCCCAGATTGTGAGTGAGGTTTAAGGGATTGAGCGTAATAAATGCCAGCTACATGGCCTGGTGTGCGAATGTTAGTAAACCTCCCTCCCAACTCCTTAAAAGGACACACTACCGACTGAGCTAATAGCTCACTTAGCTAATTTGTTATTTGTTAGCATCTGTCTCCTATGCTGCTGTGGGGTCACGGGTTCGACCCTGGGGCTGAATTGCACAGGAGGACCTCGGTTACACATACATCCTATAAGCCTTTAGCTAGCAAGACAGCCAGAACGTTGTTGCAACATACTGTTAATTGTAATAATAATATGTTCTGTTCTTAATTACAGTCTTTTAAGAAGCATATTTTGAGCTTTTAATGCCCTTAATCAGATAGGGCAGTAAACAATAGCAGCTGTGGCCTAATGGTTAGGGAGTTGGTCTTGGGATTGAAGGGTCATAGGTTTGAATCCTGTACCAGTAGGAAGAATGTGGGTGGGGTAGTGAATAAGTAGCACTCTCCTACAGCCTCATCGAAGGCATCTAACCCCATGTTACTCCAGGTATTTAATTCCTTAAACTAATCCACCATAAGCACAAAATTTGACTCAAAACCCACCTTTTCACTCTGGGTTTTCAAACATAGTGCTGACTGTTAGTTGATGTTATTATTTTAATTGATATGTGTCTTGTCTCTTGCTTTATTGTTTGTGTATGATTTTGGTGGTGGTGCGTGTATGTTGCAGTCTGTCTTTGCTATTATTTTAATTACTGTACAGTGTCTTTGGGTACTGTAAAAGGCGCGTCAAATAAAATGTATTATTATTATTATTATAGAGCGCCAGCTAAAGGCAATGTATGTAAAAAATAAGAAAGGAAGCAAGTGGTCGAGACAGATGGGCGGGGGTTCTTGGATGGTTTAGACGAGACCTAGGCAGCCGTGGACACTCGGACCCTAGTACATGCTATGGATGCTGCAGCCAGTTGTGGTGCCTACATTATTTCTAAATCCTTAGAATCTGGCGAACTGTACAATGACTTTGTCATGAATATGATTGATGCTGAGCTGCTGAATGACACATTGCGGCACATGGGACACTTATATTGTAACCTTTGCACCAGTACATTTACATTAGGGGGCACATCAGTGTAAGCATATAAAAGTCACAGTGCTTGAATAGCTGTAAGGTTAAGCATCTTTTTTACTGCAGCGACACTGTAAATACGAGTGGACAGGAAGGCTGCCTGATGCAGAGTTTATAGTACACACATTTGTACACGTATATTTCAGTATGGGGCTGTTTGTAAATGAAAGCTGTCACTTTGAGAGTGAGGAACACTTCATTTGTGGGTTTTAGAAGTGCCCACTAGTGATGCAAATGTTGTGTGGGAGGAGACCATTGACATGATTGATGCTAGGATGACCAGGCATCACTCATGTCTGACAGCCAGGAGGCAGAAGGTCACCAGGCAACCATGTCACCTACAGTATGGCTACTGTAAAAAGAGAAGGGTCAGTGTATGGCACATTAAAATGATATAGGGAATGACATTTACACTGATATTTATTGTGCATGGGTGAAGTCTTTCAGTATCATGTTGACCCAAATGAAAAGGATATGGTCTAACACAACAACAATGCTAATGCCAATAATGCTAACCTCTAGCTAATCACTTATCTATTGCTGTCTGATCCTTCTGTCACCAGTGAGAACAGTAGCAGAGACTGACTATTGGGGCCGGTTTTGGGCATGTTTTGCAGGTTGAACCTTTTTCACACTAATAAAAAAAATGACATATTCTACAAATGTGGGACACACTCCTGGGTACAGTAATATTCAGGATCTCTGGAGTCACCTGTGCACAGAGGGCCAGATATACAAAGGTATACAAGGAACACCTAAAAACAGGGCGGGGTATGTACAAACAGGGTGCACTTTGTTAAAACTCCAAGTAGGTGGTGTGAACAGCGAAGCGCATATACCTATTTTATGTGGCATACGTATTCAAAGCATAACTTATGGAAGGAGAGGTGTAAAGAGTGCCTAATTTTTTATTCTCCTGTATGTAATAAACCTGCCAGTGACAGGGCACGTGTAATTTGTGGTGAGAATTATCCACCTCATCAGAGCAGGTATAAACCAGGAAGCACAAATTCCCTTGCTTTCGAAACATCTGCAAACATGACATGGGAAACTAATCTGCTTCACATTGTCTGAAATTGATGAAAGTGACCTTGTTTTGTTCACTTTGCTCATTCAGAAAATGTTCAGATTATCATTCACTTGACTGAGTATAAGTGCTTGTTTTGATTTTGTATTTAGCAATATTTTCATTTAGGTCAGTATTTTACCTGGACCGTTATATGTTTACATCACATCATGCTCTACTGGAAAAACAACAGTGAAATCTTGAAAAACTAGAACACAACAGAACACCCTACAAAGTGTAACAATGAAAGAAATGCCCATCCTCTTGTCAAACAATAGCAAAAACAATCCACATGTGGACATTGCCTTTGCTTTGGCTGGCTTTGTGTGCAAAGTCTGTGACACCTGTGTCTGTGAAAATTTACAGCTGCAATAAATAAGTTGCTAGGAATTTGCAGTCAGTAGCCTTTTTGCTTTAAACGTTCATGCAGGACTGTTGACAACTGAGGGGAAAATGCAACCTTTTCTTAGTTTGCACTGAGCAAAGATGGTGCCTAATCATATAGCATTTCTTGTAGTTTTGCCCATAATCATCTTATCCTGGCTCATGTGGTGAACTAGAAAAGGAGTAGGTGAGCTACATTATCTCAGATATTGCTCTTGTGTACATAGCTTTATTTTGTATTCTTGTATTCTATAATTTTAACATAACTTACGTATTTATGAAAAGACTGTCAGTGTTGCATTCTGGGCTTAGCCTGGATCAGATGTGAGTTCAAAGACGACCCAAAGTTTTTCAGTTACTTAAACGGTGTTATAGTAGACTTTAAATTCTACTAAAGTGTCAAAATTACAGATTTGTTAGCAAGCACAATAAAAAATGAAACAACTGTAGAATTATTTAGGCTACCCGGTCTACACGTAAGACATGCTGGGCTGTTTTTAGTTCTTTTTTTTAAAACCTAAACCTGTGTGGTTCTTTTTTCATCTCAGACTATTGCAACAGCTGGGAGATAGTAGGCTATTTTATGATCAGCCAATATTACATTTGCCTATTTCACACTGTAACTTGTACACAGAAGAAGCCTACAAACTGTTTTGTTTTTTAAACTTACATTACATAAAAGCATGCAGTTGACACACAATGCATCCAATATGCAGGTGATTAAGATATAGTACATGTAAAATTTAGACTGTATAAAACACTGCTCAAATAACTCCAACAACCCCCCTCCCCTGCCCTTAAAAATATTATATGAAAGGTCACACCAGTCATATCTCCCTGTACTTTGTGGCAGGTTTTGTCACCATAAAGTAATTGGGACAGTTCCTTTTCACAGTGAACCAGAGGCAAATGTTACGGTTTATTATTTAAGAAATGTATTATAGGAACAGTGGCGATAACAGGCAAAAATTAATTCAGTAAAACAGATTTTAAGTTGTGCTTATTAACAAAATTACACAGTTATAACAGTTGAAATACTTAAGTTTTTTTTTAATTCTAAGTTAATTATGACCTCCGCCAGGTTATGTTTTTGCTGGCATTTATCTGTCTGACTGTTAATTTGTTAACAAAATAGCTCAAAAAGTCATGAACGTATTGTTTTGAAATTTTTACAGCATGTTAGTATGCGGTAGATTAGGTATACTTGTTCTCCTGTTGTCATGACCACATATCAGGGCTCTTGTAGCTCTTGTCGCCACAGCTACAAACTGGTAATATGTACAGTATGCGTTGGTATGGCAGAAAGATCACGTTTTCACGTTCCATGTTAAGACTATGGCGAGCCGCCACAGTTTCGTCAATGTATGGGAAACACTAAGATTGCTTGTATTACCTCTCTTTGCGATCACTGTCGCCCAGCATATTTTGCAGATTGTTTTTTTGCTCATTATATGATGTCTTAAATCCAAATTATGACCATATTATGGATGTTGCACTGTATGGCAAGCCATTTTAACATTAAATTGTCACGTATATGGGACTAGGAACCAGGGAAACAAGACAGAACAGGAGAGGACCCAATTGTGTTAGCGTAGCCCCAGAGGCCTTTACTGACAGACATAGGGTAACAGACAACAGACATAGACAGGGGGAACAAGGACTGGGCAGAGTCAGGGTTACAGGACAGGGTCAGAAGCCGCCGCCGTCGGGTCAGAGAACAGAAGCAGCCGCCGTCGGCCGCCGGGTCAGGGAGCAGAAGCAGCCGCCGTAGGCCGCCGGGTCAGAGAGCAGAAGCAGCCGCCGTAGGCCGCCGGGTCAGAGAGCAGAAGCAGCCGCCGTAGGCCGCCGGGTCAGGGAGCAGAAGCAGCCGCCGTAGGCCGCCGGGTCAGGAACAGAAGCAGGTGCCGTCGGCCGCCGGGTCAGGATCAGAGCAGACAGGGACACGGAACAGAGACAGGGGACAAAACTGGCCAGGCAGGACTCGGTGGTGCTCGCTTGAGCACGTAGGAATGGATCATGTGGGACTCGAATCCACAACTCGGGGGGTCAGAGCCACATGCTTGGTGGAGCTGGGAAACCCGGGGATCGAACCCACGACACTGGGGATCAGAGTCAGTTACTGGGTTGTGTGGGGATCGAACCCACGACGCCGAGTGTTGCAGTCCGGCGCTCTACCATCTGAGCCGGCGGTAGTTGAGTTGGCGCTGGCGAAGTTGATCGGTAGCCGTAGTCGAAGACGTGGTCCGTGTCGTAGTCATGGCACGAGACTACGGCGTAGTCGGGGTACTGGTCCGGGTCGAAGCCATGAACTCAGTCCAAACAGAACACGGTAAATACTGGGAGCGGGACTGACAAAAACAGGACAGAAGACAAGGCACAGGCAGGACAAAAACCAGGGTACAAAACACGACATGATACTGGCAAACAAGGAACTAGACTTGACAACTGATAACAGGCGGAAGAACAGGAAACAAGACTGAACAGGACAAGACAGAGTCGGGGGTCAGAATGCTAGTGAACATACCGTGGGTAGCAAACGAACCGACAGGGAGGGAGTGAAAAACCAGGGCTTAAGCTGAAACTAAGGAGCTAAACGAGCATAAACGAGGGAGTGCGGGTGTGGCTGATAATTACGGGAACAAGGAAACAAGGTGAAACAGATTAACAGGGCAACAAGGAAACAAGGCAGACAGGTGGGGCAAATTTAACAAGGAACAAGGAGACGAGATGCACAGGTGAGAGAGATAATTGTGGCAGTGCAGGGTGTAGGGAGAATAATTAAAACTAATGTGATCAGGAGAAAACAAAGGAAAAACACAGCACTGCCAGAAAAACCCCCAACGGAACACCGTGACATAAATAGCTAAACCGGATATGTGTTGGAAATATCTGTAATTTAGTTTTGCCTAGTCAAAACGAACATTTCAGATATCCGCAACTACAGTCTTCCTATCCGTAATTGCCATTTCAGATATCCACAAACACATTCTTCCTAGGGCAAATGACGTCACTTTTGCCATTCAATTGTATGGGGTTTATCATTACAGATATCTACAATCCAATTGCAGATATCCACAATGTGGGTTTATCATTACGGATATCTGCAATTCAATTATAGATATGTGTAATTCAAGTTTAAGATATCTACAATTTCATTATGACTAGGCATAACTCCAGTTCAACATATCTTTAATATGCCTCCATTGAAGATATCTACATGGTTCTTTTCAGATATCTTAAATTAAGTTTTGACTCATAATCAAGTCCATATCTATATCTATAATTCAGTTATAGATATCTTAAAATGCATTTTCATTAGAGATATCTGAAATTGGAGATATCCATAACTTTCATTCTGCCTAGTCAAAATGTAATTACAAATGGCTCAGTCCAACCACAATTTAAAAACCGATGGATCGTTTCACTTTTTAACATGTCAAAGGAAAGCCTACAATGTCTCCAATTTTAAATAAGTGTCAGTAACCAATTAACAGACTAGTCCTAAAAAATGAATAATGGATTCAAGTTGAACAAAGTACTGCAAAGTGTTACACGGACAGATAGTAGTTTTTACAAAAGGAAACTTAGAGATTGAACAGAACTGTTATCCCCTTATTTAAACACTGATAATTGTGAATTTGTCTTTTCATGAAAACTGTTGTTTTATAATACAGTGGCAGGTGTCAGCAGGAAAAGGCTGCACATGTATCAACTAACAAACAAAAAAGCATTTATTGATCAATGATCTGTTTTTGCAATGGGTAAATTTACATCAAAGCTGGATTATTTTCAAGTGTCCTACCTGGACCGAAACCACAGACATGTTTATTTTAAGTCATAATAGTGTGCCCCTCTTTTTGTAAGTTTTTCACCAATATACATTTTTCATAGCTAAGCATTTTTCCATACTTTATTGGTAGGCATTTTATAGTCTTAACATGGTGTGCTGTCCTGTAGCTGTCTTAAGACTCTGATCTAAGCATTCTACTACTGAGTGATCACACACCAAATAGAAGACATTCAAATCTGATCATCTCATTTGTCAAGTTTGCAAATGTGGTTTATTTTAATAGCAGACAGCATGGACTCACTAGGTCTATGCAAACTTACACCTGTTCTTTGCTAGCTGGCAATAATTAAATAATCTATCACTAACGCTATCTTTAAGTGTAATACGGGGAAAAGTGCAGTCCATGTTTTTATTTTTCTGCATGTGCACAACTTTTGCTTGAAGTAAACATACTTTGGTACCTGGTAGTTTGAACGGCTTCCGTGTTTACAGTCAACTGGCTTTCAACACTTGGCAGGACATATCCAAATAGCTATTTTTAAAACATTGAGAAGGCTTTACATAGTAAAGCACTTTGGTCTATATGCAGAGCATTGAGAACATTGGTAGTGTACACAGAACTTATTTAAAACAATGATTGTATACACAGCACTTTACCCATTCTTGTCTTCCTGTTACCACCATATCTTGCATGAAAAAAACAGTAAAAGTTGATCAGGTAACAGAAATTTGACATTTAGTGGATTGTGGCCTAATAATCATAGAGTTAGTTGGTTCAGAGGGTCACCAGTTCAACTCCTGAACCAGCAGGAAAAATAACTGAGTGGGGGAGTCAATAAACAGAGCTCTTCTGCACCCACATTGATGGCTGAAGGCATCTAACTGTACACTGCAACGAGGGGACTGTCTGCCCTGTTCCTAATTCACTGTAAGTCACTTGAAAGAGCATTGGCTAAATGTAATGCAGTGTAATTATATCCCCGAAGCGCGGAGCGTCGGGGATGTAATGGTTTTGCGTGCGCCGCCGCCGCCGCCGCCGCCGCGTCCGCCGCGTCCGCCGCGTCCGCCGCGTAAGGTCTTTCGTGTTAACGCGATAACTTTTGAACGGATGTTTGGATTTGTCCCAGATTTTTTGGGTCAATGCTCTAGGGCAGGTTCATGAACTGATTCGAGTTTGGAGGTCAACACTTTCAAGATGGCTGAATTCAAGATGGCTGAATTTTGGTTTGGCCCATAACTTCTGACTGGGTGGATGGATTTCTCCCAGATTTGGTGTGTTAATGCTCTAGGGTAGGTTCATGAACTTATTCGAGTTTGGAGGCCAACACTTTCAAGATGGCTGAATTCAAGATGGCTGAATTTTGGTTTGGCCCATAACTTCTGACCAGTTGGATGGATTTGTCCCAGATTTGGTGTTTCAATGTTCTAGGGTAGATTCATGAAATACAGTATGAATGTTGGGGGCTTTGAAGCATCGCGTTTCGGGGATATACCTTTAGCAGTCGAAGACGACTGCATAGGCCTAGTTTAATGAGTGTGATGTCTGGATGGACAACTGGAGATGGTGACGGTGTGGGTGTGGATGTGGGACTCGGGTGTGGGGGTAGTATATAGGTGCAAACTTGCAAAGGTCTGTAGTACGTCCAGTATATATAGAATTTAGACTATACACAGTTCAAAGAACTGTAAATCATCAGCCCAACCTGTTTTATTCTATCTGATAGGTATGTCTGACAAGTGACAACTAATCCAGACATCACGGACAAATGCTATGGTTTATTCTTTAAGACATTTATTATCAGAATAGTTTTTATAGTGATTACAACTAAAAATTCACAAGCATTAACCCATTACAGTTTTTCAGCGATGTTAAACAAAACAACACACATAGTTGTTGCTCCTTTTACACTGTATGAATCAGTTTTTTTAAGTACTTTTTAAAATCAGTAAACTAAATAGGATTTCATTATTATTACTCAACCTAAGATGGATTGTTGCTGGACTTTACCATCTATGACAGTCATTGAATCACAGTACTTGTGTGATCTCCAATCTAAACTCCACCCCATTTGAAAACTTACTACTGTACTAACCCTGTGTAGATCACAAAACCTCATAAGAAGTTAGCCACCAGCCACTGAGACATTGCTACTGCAGTTCTCTTAAAATGCAACAGAGTGTACAGTCAGAGTATAGAGTGTAGAGTTCACAGTATAATGTCACTGAAGTATGTCAACAAGTTGCTGTACAAGGTAGCTTTCCTGCTCTATGAAGGAAAAGAATAGGTTGGACAAGGAAAGCACTTATCGTCATAATTAAAATTATTTCAAAAGCAATTTCGTTCAGGTTGTACATGCTAGCACATAATGAAATTATACTGGCTACAAACGTTATGAACTGAGTAAAAGTTATCACTGCCATTATTCGGAACGCTCTGATTTTGACTTGATTGGCTCCTGCTCTCTCCCTCTGTCGGTCTCCTGGTCCAGGCTTTAGCAGTGCCCTCAGCACTGCTAGGCAACAGAGTGTCATCAATGGAAACAAGATAAAGTACAGTGTTGACCAAAATATCTCAAAAACATAGATGTCCAAGATAAACAACATACAGCTTGGCAGAACTATAAGCCAAATGATACCTGAGCAGGCCACCCTGTACCTCAGTGGTCTGTACTTCTGGAACAGTACAGGGTGAAGCACAGCTAGGTAACGCTCCACAAAGATACACATTTGGAACAGGGGATGGCCAATAACAAGGAACCCAAAAAAGAAACCTATTGCATTATTCAGAGGCGCTGGGCAGAACCTAAGGAATGGTGTCATTAGATAACCAGTGAGGAAGATAATGTCAGTCAAAGCCACGTTGAGAAAGAAAAAGTCGGATTCAATACTACTTCCTGTGCCCCTTATGATCAGCCATACCACATAGATGTTCAGTGGTAGGCCTGAACCACAGAAGATCACAGAAATGGTGGTATAAACTTTGTAAGTAAGCTCGCTGTATTGAGTGTTATTTGCTTCACACACTGTGGTTGTGCTGTTGTTATCAGGTATCTCCATGGTTCTGGTCCTCCCAGCTGTCCAAGAAAGGGAAAAAAAACAGAAGGTGGATTTTGTATGAACAGGGTTGTCAATTTATACCACTGGCAGTCCAGCAACATTTTTGCTCTTTACTTTGCTCTTTTGTCTCCTTAAAATCAGAGTACTTCTCTTTGTACTTTGACACTCATTTGTCACTGCCTCAATTTAGCACAATTGTGCATTACTTTGGGCCAAACGAATAAATGTACATTTCATATGTGCACACACAAAGACATACATACACACACAGACACACACACACAGACACACACACACACACACACTGACACATTGCTTACTCAATACAAATAAAAACATTGAAAAACTACTAATGCGACCCTGATTTGGGAAACTAGTTTTGTTTAAAGCTCTGTAAAAGTGCATCAATAACAAAGCCTTCTTTTATAAAGATATGTATTATTGCACATGTAGCTTTTGAAATGTACAGAAACATGGTTATACTTAATAATACGGTTGCAGCGAGCCAGTTGAGAGTGAGTTTCCTAGATGGTGACTGTAGATGTGCCTCCTTTCACCCATCCAAGGCCAGTATGCCATATGATGTGTCCCACAGGCTCCAGTAGCTCAACATCACAACTCTGCTTCTTGTGTAAAGTTCAACCAGTTTGGACCTCTGCAGAGACATGAGCAGGGCTGTAAGTGAGCAACACCTCCCATGCAAATGTACATTTGACAGGTCATGTTTCAGTGTTGGTAAATGGGGAGAGTTTAACCAGTGTAATAAAAGCAGAATGGAACTTAGACACACATGTTTATTTGTGTTGTTGTACTAATTAAGGCTTTTAGTGGTGTTATTTGTACATTTCTAGGACAAACACCCGTAGAGTTTACTCTCACTTCTCCTCTAAGATCTTTTGATTGACTTTGGGGAAGTTGTGTATATTTTAAAACATTTTAAAATGTAAAGAATGAGCGTGTTTATAAGCTGTAATTACTACAGTGACAATGTAGATTGTTGATATAATGACATTCTGAAAAGTGTGTTAAAATGCCATCATTAAGTGCAGAGCAGAAAGTGACTTGTTCATGACTTGGACATGGACTCGACTTGGCTTACTTTGGCTTTGGTGCGACATGGACTTGGATTCAACCTCATTTACTCTGTCTTGACTTGGGACTTGACTCGAACTTAAATGCTATTAACTTGAGACTTGACTTGGACTTAAATGCTATTAACTTGAGACTTGACTTGGACTTGCCAAAGTCGAACTTAAATGCTATTAACTTGAGACTTGACTTGGATTTGCCAAATAGTGACTTACTCTCACCTCTCACTCGATCCCACCTTCTAGCATATACGGATGCCCCCCCAGTGCTCATGGTTCAGTCCAACCACAATTTATAAATTAATGGATCGTTTCACTTTTTAACATGTCAGTGGAAACCTAAAATGTCTCCAATTGTAAATGAAAAGGAGCACCAGTAACCAATTGACGGAGTAGTCCTAAAAAATGAATAGTAGATTTTAAACCCATTTTTTTCTATTGTTTTCATCTGAATGGTTCAAATTCAACAAAGCACTGCAAGGCGTTACACGAACAGATAATAATTGTTACGAAAGGAAACCTAGAGATTAAACAGAGCATTTACCACTTAAGCACTGATAATTGTGAATTTGTCTTTTCATGAAAACTGTTGTTTTAATACAGTGGCAGGTGTCAGCAATAAAAGGCTGCACATGTACCCATACTGCAAATGCTAATTTGATGGCATGTCACAGTTTCTTTGGAAGATTAGTGAGCTTGTGGCCAGTTTTATTGTCATGGTATTGAAATATATAAACAGCTGTTCTTCATTAGGCAAAAATGTATTGATCTATGATCTGCTTTTGTAATGGTTAAGTTAACATCAAAGCTTATTTTCAAGTGTCCTACCTGGACCCAAACCACAGACATGTTTAATTTTAAGTCATAAGAGTGTGCCCCTCTTTTTGTAACATTTTTTCATACATTTTTCATAGCTGAATATATTTTCCATACTTTATTGATAGGCATTTTATAGTCTTTCCTGTACCTGTCTTAACTTAAGTTATTTAAATTGGAGTTTATCAGCCCAACCTGTTCTTTCCAGATGAAAAGTATGTCTAACAACTAATCCAGAAGAAACCCACCACCATAAACCAGACATCACAGGCGAATGCTATGGTTTATTCTTTAAGTATATTGGTTTATTCTTTAATAGTCATTATAGCTAACCATTCACAAGCATTAACAAATTACAGTTTTTCAGCATTGTTAAACAAAATAACACAGAGAGTTGTTGCTCTTTTTTACACTGTATGAATCTGTTACTTTAAGTACTTTTTAAAATCAGTAAACTAAATAGGATTTCATTATGATTACGCAACTTTAGAAGGATTGTTGCTGGACCTTGACATCTATAACAATCATTGAAATATAGCTGCAAGCAGCAATGCGGGGCCAAGCAGTGACTCGGCCCATCCCAGCCCAAGTCGCCACGGCAACAATCAGATCCGACAAGGCAGAAGGTCAGAGGGACACGCAGTAAGTGTTTGCAAGCAGAACTGCTTGTCCAACTTTACAGTGTACCAAATAAACTGCTGCGACCATCATCGGTGAACTATGCCGAACAGTGCCCAGAGGCAGCAGTGCCTTATGTCTCAATCTGTTCATTTGATTTGAAAATCAGACCTACGGTTCAAAAGTTACAAACAGAAATGTACCTGCAACTTTGATCTGCTGGTGGCGCTAGAGGGTTGGGGCTGGGCACCTATAATTGGTTGTGGGGAATTCTGATGGTGTCTACAATGTGTGTGCCAAATTATAGCATTTTCCTACTTACGCTTCTATGGGCTGCCATAGAGATCCAATATTTTGAGAGATTCCAAAATGGTGGATGTTCTCTTTGAGTAAACATCATAGGGTGCGTTAGATTTGCCTTGGTCCAAGGTTTACATACATACAGGATTTATGAAAATCGGTCATACGATTCAAAAGTTACAAGCAGAAAATAAACCTCTAACTTTGACCTGCTGGTGGCGCTATAGGGTTGAAGTTGGGGGCCTATAAATTGGTGGGTAGAACCCTGAGACCATCTAGAATGTGAATATGAACAGCTTTTCATGACAATTTGAATTGATTTGGAGCAGGAGAAGAATAACATTGATTTTCATAAAATCCAAAATGGCGGACATTCTATCTAAACAAACATGACGTGATAGGGTGCGTTGGATTTCTCTTGGCCCAAGGATTACAGTAATACCACATTTCTGAAAATCCGTTGTAGGGTTCAAAAGTTACAAGCAGAAAAGCACCTCAAAATTTGACCTGTTGGTGGCGCTAGACCGTTTGAGCATGGGACCTGTCCTTTCTTGTGGAACCTCATGGGATAGACTAAAATGTGTGTGAAAAAAATTAGAAGATTCCGACAAAGGGTTACCGAGATATGACCTCACTTCCTGTTTGGCGACTTTTAGGACGACTTTGATTGGCTCTCACGGGCAAACGATAAAAGATATCAATCTGTTGATGTTTCTTGTGAAGCTTAGTCCAAAGATGCTATGTACCGGATTACAGCAAAATTGGTCAAAATTTGTGGGAGGAGTAGCATTTTAACTGTTCTTCACAAAATTCAAAATGGCAGGAAAACTATCCTGGCGGAAAATGACGTCATGGGGTGCAAATTTGACCTGCTGGTGGCGCTAGAGGGTTAGGGCTGGGGACCTGTAATTGGCTGTGGTGAAAGCTGATGCTATCCAGAATGTGTGTGCCAAATTTCAGCATTTTCCTACTTAAGCTTCTATGGGCTGCCATAGACTTACAGAGGAGGATGCTAATTATAATGGGAAAACGGACAAAACCAATAGGGGCATTCGCCAGCTTCGCTGCTTGGCCCCTAATGACAGTACGGTTGTAATCTCAAATCTGAACTCCACCCCATTTCAAAACGTATTACTAACCTTGTGTGAATCACAAAACCTTATAAGCAGTTAGCCACCAGCTACTGAGAGATTTGCCCTACTGCAGTTCTCTTAAAATGCAACAGAGTCTATAGTCAGAGTATAGAGTGTACAGTTCACAGTATAATGTCACTGAAGTATCTCAACAAGTTGCTGTGCACGGTAGCTTTCCTGCTCTATGAAGGAAAAGAAGAGGTTGGACAAGGAAAGCAGTCATCATTATAATAAAAATTATTTGATAAATCATTTGCTTCTGGTTGTTCTCAAGGTGCCTAGCCCATAATTGAATCATAGTGTCTATAAATATTATGAACTGGGTAAAAGTTATCACTGCCATTATTCGGAATGCTCTGATTTTGACTTGATTGGCTCCTGCTCTCTCCCTCTGTCGGTCTCCTGGTCCAGGCTTTAGCAGTGCCCTCAGCACTGCTAGGCAACAAAGTATCATCAATGGAAACAAGATCAAGAACAGTGTTAACGAAAATATCTCAAAAACATAGATGTCCAAGATAAACAACATACAGCTTGGCAGAACTATAAGCCAGATGATACCTGAGCAGGCCACCCTGTACCTCAGTGGTCTGTACTTCTGGAACAGTACAGGGTGAAGCACAGCTAGGTAGCGCTCCACACAGATACACATTTGGAACAGGGGATGGCCAATAAAAATGAACCCAAAAAAGAAACCTACTGCTTTAAACAGAGGCGCTGGGCAGAACCTAAGGAATGGTGTCATTAGATAACCAGTGAGGAAGATAATGTCAGTCAAAGCCACGTTGAGAAAGAAAAAGTCGGATTCAATACTACTTCCTGTGCCCCTTATGATCAGCCATACCACATAGATGTTCAGTGGTAGGCCTGAACCACAGAAGATCACAGAAATGGTGGTATAAACTTTGTAAGTAAGCTCGCTGTATTGAGTGTTATTTGCTTCACACACTGTGGTTGTGCTGTTGTTATCAGGTATCTCCATGGTTCTGGTCCTCCCAGCTGTCCAAGAAAGGGAAAAAAAAACAGAAGGTGGATTTTGTATGAACAGGGTTGTCAATTTATACCACTGGCAGTCCAGCAACATTTTTGCTCTTTACTTTGCTCTTTTGTCTCCTTAAAACCAGAGTACTTCTCTTTGTACTTTGACACTCATTTGTCACTGCCTCAATTTAGCACAATTGTGCATTACTTTGGGCCAAACGATAAATGTACATTTCATATGTGCACACACAAAGACATACATACACACACAGACACACACACACAGAGACACACACACACACACACACTGACACATTGCTTACTCAATACAAATAAAAAACATTGAAAAACTACTAATGCGACCCTGATTTGGGAAACTAGTTTTGTTTAAAGCTCTGTAAAAGTGCATCAATAACAAAGCCTTCTTTTATAAAGATATGTATTATTGCACATGTAGCTTTTGAAATGTACAGAAACATGGTTATACTTAATAATACGGTTGCAGTGAGCCAGTTGAGAGTGAGTTTCCTAGATGGTGACTGTAGATGTGCCTCCTTTCATCCATCCAAGGCCAGTATGCCATATGATGTGTCTCACAGGCTCCAGTAGCTCAACATCACAACTCTGCTTCTTGTGTAAAGTTCAACCAGTTTGGACCTTTGCAGAGACATGAGCAGGGCTGTAAGTGAGCAACACCTCCCATGCAAATGTACATTTGACAGGTCATGTTTCAGTGTTGGTAAATGGGGAGAGTTTAACCAGTGTAATAAAAGCAGAATGGAACTTAGACACACATGTTTATTTGTGTTGTTGTTCTAATTAAGGCTTTTAGTGGTGTTATTTGTACATTTCTAGGACAAACACCCGCAGAGTTGACTCTCACTTCTCCTCTAAGATCTTTTGACTGACTTTGGGGAAGTTGTGTATATTTTAAAACATTTCAAAGTGGAAAAAATGAGTATGTTTATAAGCTGTAATTATTACAATGACAATGTAGATTGGTGATATAATGAAATTCTGAAAAGTGTGTTAAAATGCCATCCTTAAGTGCAGAGCACAAAGTGACTTTTTCATGACTTGGACATGGACTCGACTTGGCTTACTTTGGCTTTGGTGCGACATGGACTTGGATTCGACCTCATTTACTCTGTCTTGACTTGGGACTTGACTCGAACTTAAATGCTATTAACTTGAGACTTGACTTGGACTTAAATGCTATTAACTTGAGACTTGACTTGGACTTGCCAAAGTCGAACTTAAATGCTATTAACTTGAGACTTGACTTGGATTTGCCAAATAGTGATTTACTCTCACCTCTCACTCGATCCCACCTTCTAGCATATACGGATGCCCCCCCCCCCCCCCCCCCCCCCCCCCCAGTGCTCATGGTTCAGTCCAACCACAATTTATAAATTGATGGATCGTTTCACTTTTTAACATGTCAGTGGAAACCTAAAATGTCTCCAATTGTAAATGAAAAGAAGCACCAGTAACCAATAAAGCACTGATAATTGTGAATTTGTCTTTTCATGAAAACTGTTGTTTTAATACAGTGGCAGGTGTCAGCAGGAAAAGGCTGCACATGTGCCCATAATGCAAATGCTAATTTGATGGCATGTCACAGTTTCTTTGAAAGATTAGTGAGCTTGTGGCCAGTTTTATTGTTATGGTGCTAAACTATATAAACAGCTGTTCTTCATTAGGCAAAAATGTATTGATCAGTGATCTGCTTTTGTAATGGTTAAATTAACATCAAAGCTTATTTTCAAGTGTCCTACCTGGACCCAAACCACAGAAATGTTTAATTTTAAGTCATAAGAGTGTGCCCCTCTTTTTGTAAAAATTTTTCATACATTTTTCATAGCTGAATATATTTTCCATACTTTATTGGTAGGCATTTTATAGTCTTTCCTGTAGCTGTCTTAACTTAAGTTACTTAAATTGGAGATCATCATGTTCTTTCCAGATGAAAAGTATGTCTAACAACTAATCCAGAAGAAACCCACCACCATAAACCAGACATCACAGGCAAATGCTATGGTTTATTCTTTAAGTATATTGGTTTATTCTTTAATAGCCATTACAGCTAACCATTCACAAGCATTAACCCATTACAGTTTTTCAGCATTGTTATACAAAATAACACACACAGTTGTTGCTGTTTTTACACTGTATGAATCTGTTACTTTAAGTACTTTTTAAAATCAGTAAACTAAATAGGATTTCATTATGATTACGCAACTTTAGAAGGATTGTTGCTGGACCTTGACATCTATAACAATCATTGAATGACAGTACGGTTGTAATCTCAAATCGGAACTCCACCCCATTTGAAAACGTATTACTAACCCTGTGTGAATCACAAAACCTTATAAGCAGTTAGCCACCAGCTACTGAGAGATTTGCCCTACTGCAGTTCTCTTAAAATGCAACAGAGTCTACAGTCAGAGTATAGAGTGTACAGTTCACAGTATAATGTCACTGAAGTATCTCAACAAGTTGCTGTGCACGGTAGCTTTCCTGCTCTATGAAGGAAAAGAAGAGGTTGGACAAGGAAAGCAGTCATCATTATAATAAAAACTATTTGATAAATCATTTGCTTCTGGTTGTTCTCAAGGTGCCTAGCCCATAATTGAATCATAGTGTCTATAAATATTATGAACTGGGTAAAAGTTATCACTGCCATTATTCGGAACGCTCTGATTTTGACTTGATTGGCTCCTGCTCTCTCCCTCTGTCGGTCTCCTGGTCCAGGCTTTAGCAGTGCCCTCAGCACTGCTAGGCAACAAAGTATCATCAATGGAAACAAGATCAAGTACAGTGTTAACGAAAATATCTCAAAAACATAGATGTCCAAGATAAACAACATACAGCTTGGCAGAACTATAAGCCAGACGATACCTGAGCAGGCCACCCTGTACCTCAGTGGTCTGTACTTCTGGAACAGTACAGGGTGAAGCACAGCTAGGTAACGCTCCACACAGATACACATTTGGAACAGGGGATGGCCAATAAAAATGAACCCAAAAAAGTAACCTACTGCTTTAAACAGAGGCTCTGGGCAGAACCTAATGAATGGTGCTATTAGATAACCAGTGAGAAAGAGAATATCAGTCAAAGCCAGGTTGAGGAAAAAAAAGTCAGATTCAATACTACTTCCTGTGCCCCTCAT
Source organism: Setipinna tenuifilis (assembly GCA_030347295.1). NCBI lineage: Eukaryota > Metazoa > Chordata > Actinopteri > Clupeiformes > Engraulidae > Setipinna > Setipinna tenuifilis. The sequence continues at coordinate 18,907,502 of CM059280.1, read as the reverse complement.
GATCAGCCATACCACATAGATGTTCAGTGGTAGGCCTGAAGCACAGGTGATCACAGAAACGGTGGTATAAATATTGTAAGAAGTAAGATCGCTGTGTTGAGTGTTATTTGCTTCACACACTGTGGTCATCGTTGTGCTGTTGTTATCAGGTATCTCCATGTTTCTGGTCCTCCCAGCTGTCCAAGAAAGGGAAAAAAAACAGAAGGTGGATTTTGTATGAACAGGGTTGTCATTTATACCTCTGGCAGTCCAGCAACATTTTTGCTCTTTACTTTGCTCTTTTGTCTCAGTAAAAACAGAGCACTTCTCTTGGTACTTTGACACTCATTTGTCACTGCCTCAATTTAGCAAAATTGTGCATTACTTTGGGCCAAACAAATAAATGTACATTTCATATGTGCACACACGAAGACATACATACACACACACACACACACAGACACAGACACACACACACACACACACACACACACACTGACACATTGCTTACTCAATACAAATAAAAAAACATTGCAAAACTACTAATGCGACCCTAATTTGGGAAACTAGTTTTGTTTAAAGCTCTGTAAAAGTGCATCAATAACAAAGCCTTCTTTTAAAAGATATGTATTATTGCACATGTAGCTTTTGAAATGTACAGAAACATGGTTATACTTAATAATATGGTTGCAGTGAGCCAGTTGAGTGTGAGTTTCCTAGATGGTGACTGTAGATGTGCCTCCTTTCACCCATCCAAGGCCAGTATGCCATATGATGTGTCTCACAGGCTCCAGTAGCTCAACATCACAACTCTGCTTCTTGTGTAAAGTTCAACCAGTTTGGACCTTTGCAGAGACATGAGCAGGGCTGTAAGTGAGCAACACCTCCCATGCAAATGTACATTTGACAGGTCATGTTTCAGTGTTTGTAAATGAGGAGAGTTTGGCCAGTGTAATAAAAGCAGAATGGAACTTAGACAAACATGTTTATTTGTGTTGTTGTACTAATTAAGGCTTTTAGTGGCGTTATTTGTACGTTTCTAGGACAAACACCCACAGAGTTTACGCTCACTTCTCCTCTAACATACTTTGATTGACTTTGGGGCAGTTGTGTATATTTTAAAACATTTCAAAGTGGAAAACATGAGTATGTTAATAAGCTGTAATTATTACATTGACAATGTAGATTGTTGATATAATGAAATTCTGAATAGTGTTATAAAATGCCATCATTAAGTGCAGAGCACAAAGTGACTTGTTCATGACTTGGACATGGACTCGACTTGGCTTACTTTGGCTTTGGTGCGACATGGACTTGGACTCGACATCATTTACTTTGTCTTGACTTGGGACTTGACTCGAACTTAAATGCTATTGACTTGAGACTTGACTTGGATTTGCCAAATAGGGATTTACTCTCACCTCTCACTCGATCCCACCTTCTAGCATATACGGATGCATTTATTCCCCTTATTTAAACACTGATTGTGAATTTGTCTTTTCATGAAAACTGTTGTTTTAATACAGTGGCAGGTGTCAGCAATAAAAGGCTGCACATGTGCCCATACTGCAAATGCTAATTTGATGGCATGTCACAGTTTCTTTGAAAGATTAGTGAGCTTGTGGCCAGTTTTATTGTTATGGTACTGAACTATATAAACAGCTGTTCTTCATTAGGCAAAAATGTATTGATCAGTGATCTGCTTTTGTAATGGTTAAATTAACATCAAAGCTTATTTTCAAGTGTCCTACCTGGACCCAAACCACAGACATGTTTAATTCAGAGTGTGCCCGTCTTTTTGTAAAATTTTCACCAATGTACATTTTTCATAGCTGAATATATTTTCCATACTTTATTGGTAGGCATTTTATAGTCTTTCCTGTAGCTGTATTATCTTAAGTTACTTAAATTGGAGATCATTAGCCCAACCTGTTTTTTTACAGCTGAAAAGTATGTCTGACAAATAATCCAGAAAAAACCCACGACCATAAACCAGACATCACAGGCAAATGCTATGCTTTATTCTTTAAGACATGTATTATATGAATAGTTTTTATAGTCATTACAGCTAACCATTCACAAGCATTAACCCATTACAGTTTTTCAGCATTGTTAAACAAAATAACACAGAGAGTTGTTGCTCTTTTTACACTGTATGAATCTGTTACTTTAAGTACTTTTTAAAATCAGTACACTAAAAAGGATTTCATTATGATTACTCATCCTTAGAAGGATTGTTGCTGGATTTTGCCATCTATAACTGTCATTGAATCACAGTACGGCTGTAATCTCCAATCTGAACTCCACCCCATTTGAAAACGTATAACTAACCCTGTGTGAATCACAAAACCTTATAAGCAGTTAGCCACCAGCCACTGAGAGATTTGCCCCACTGCAGTTCTCTTAAAATGCAACAGAGTCTACAGTCAGAGTATAGAGTGTACAGTTCACAGTATAATGTCACTGAAGTATCTCAGCAAGTTGCAGTGCACGGTAGCTTTCCTGCTCTATGAAGGAAAAGAAGAGGTTGGACAAGGAAAGCAGTCATCATTATAATAAAAACTATTTGATAAATCATTTCCTTCTGGTTGTACTCAAGGTTCCTAGCCCATAGCATAATTATACTGGCTACAAGCGTTATGAACTGGGTAAAAGTTATCACTGCCATTATTTGGAATGCCCTGATTTTGACTTGATTGGCTCCTGCTCTCTCCCTCTGTCGGTCTCCTGGTCCAGGCTTTAGCAGTGCCCTCAGCACTGCTAGGCAACAGAGTATCATCAGTGGAAACAAGATCAAGTACAGTGCTGGCCAACATATCTCAAAGACGTCGTATTGCATCATTAATATACAGCTTGGCAGAACTATAAGCCAGACGATACCTGAGCAGGCCACCCTGTACCTCAGTGGTCTGTACTTCTGGAACAGTACAGGGTGGAGCACAGCTAGGTAGCGCTCCACAAAGATACACATTTGGAACAGGGGATGGCCAATAACAATGAACCCAAAAAAGAAACGCATTGCTTTAAACAAAGGCTCTGGGCAGAACCTAATGAATGGTAGCATTAGATAACCAGTGAGGAAGAGAATATCAGTCAAAGCCACGTTGAGAAAGAAAAAGTCGGATTCAATACTACTTCCTGTGCCCCTTATGATCAGCCATACCACATAGATGTTCAGTGGTAGGCCTGAACCACAGGTGATTACAGAAACGGTGGTTTGAAGTCCATACAGATTGCTGCGGTGAGTGCCATTTACTTCAAACATAGTTGTGCTGTTGCTATCGGACATCTTCATGTTTTCCATTGTTCCAGCTGTTGAGGAAGAGGAAAAAAAAATAAATGTGTGACCATAGTTGTCTACATTAAAATAGTGACATTCTGGTAGTTCGCTCTACATCCACTCAGTAGTTTTGCCTCGATTGCCAGCCATTTATTATGACTGCCGCTAGCGAAGTTAGCGATAGCGGTCATTATAGTGTTGCTGAGACTTTTTTCCCTTTTTTTTTTTTTTTCATCAATTTTTCATCAGCGATTGCCAGAACACTAGAACTCTGGAGGACATGAATCTTTGTAGGCCTGTAGCCCTAGAAGTTTTTGAGCGAATCGAAGCTTTTGGCCCCCAAGGGCCACCCCCCCGCTGTGCCAGTGTCCATCAAAGAGGGGGAGACGCCGAAAAGTTTTTGCTGAATAACATGATTTTTTGTGATATGTCGGTGTTACAGGGGCGTATCGACCCAGCCCATAAATACTCACTTAAAATATAGCGCCACCTAGTGATATGGGTAAATGCAAAAAATGGGATTTTATATTGGTAATATCTTGGACCGAGAAGGTGGGAACTGCACAAATTATGTCATGCACGATCAGCACAAAGACCTCTACAAGCACAGCACATGCCATAAATAATTAATGTAATTGTACAAAATGTCATTTTGCCTATTATTTAGAGAACGGTAAGGATTGCAACCAAATTTTTTTGGTCGTGAAATCTATTGACCCTCATGCATTAAAAACACTGGTTGACGCCCACTTCTAACAAAAACAATTTCCGTGAATGTCAATCAAAATTCAAAACATAGCTTAAAATTCTTCAAACATCCATATCTTGGCTTCTAATTGCTCATATTTGGTCAAAGTTGACATGACAACTTTGAACAGCTTTCTTTTCATCTGCACCAAATTTTATGACATTTCATCACAGAGTGCAATGTTTCCCGTGTCAAAGCTAGGTGTACAAAAACAGTTTTTGTTAAATAACTCATCAAAAATTTTGCCCAAGACAATGATTTTGTGTTAGTATGCCGGTGTTAAAGAGGCATATCGACCCATCCCATAAACACTCACTTGAAGCATAGCACTTGTGATTTTGCATTGACAATATCTTGGACAGAGAAGGTGGGAACTACACAAAATATACACAAACACACAGAATGTCGTTCATTCAAACCCAACATCCATGCCCACTTCCAGCAAATCATTTCCACACAAACTCTCACCTCACAACACTGGCCTACCACAAACTCATCATACCTGCGTTTCCCACACTTCAATACACTGCTTCGGTCATACCATGTACCGCTATACGGTACATCTAGTTTGGTTCTCTTGTACCGTCAAGACTAAAGCACTTGTACTGTTAAAGGTTGTATCAGCGATTCTGAGCAAATCACATTCAGGGGGTTTCTATTTAAGAGGTGCATGTGCTCAGTGAACCTACCAGTTCCCCTAAACCCTAACACTGTTTACAATGTTTCAACCTACCAGAATAGGCTTCGCTTCTGTGCACGTGAAGGCAACAAGGCTTGCCCCTGAGAAGAAATGAATCTACTCACCTCACTGACGAGACAGCAGTGGAAGCTAGCTAGCAGCTGTTGTTAATATACTATGCATTTTGGTTGTACTGACTTACTCTGACTGAACGCGCATTCATGTTTCAAATTCATGGTGTGTTTGTTATTGTCAAATGCAAACAGAATGCGATAGAAGTGACGTCAAATCACTGATACAGCCTTTAATGCCTTGGTTTAGCTATTTGCCAACATTGTGCCCTACTTTGGACCAAACAACTGAATGTAAAAGCCACTCCCCATGTGCACAGATACTCAATTGCTCAGTGTGTCAACATGAGAAACACTGATGACTATTAATGCAACGCTGTATTATTGGCATTTAGTTTTATGAATGCAGAGAAACATACTTATACTTGTAGTGAGCGAGTTCAGTGTTTCCAAGATGGTAAGTGTAGATATGGCTCCTTTCACCCAACCAAGGTCAGTAAACCATATGATGTGTCCACAGGCTCCAGTAGATCAACATCACAATTCCGCTTCTTGTGTAAAGTCCAACCAGTTTGGACCTTTGCAGAGACATAAACAGGGCTGTAAGTAAACAACACCTCCCATGCAAATGCACATTTGACAGGTCATGTTTTAATATTTGTAAATGAGGAGTGCTTTGCCAGTGTTATAAAAACAGAATGGAAATTAGACAAATATGTTTATTTCTTTTTTATTTGTTTATTTATAAAGGTTTTATCATTAAACAAACAATGCAAACAAGGTAAACGGAGAACTTTCAGGATACAGCTGTTACAGACACTGAAACTAAACAAAAAATTAAACAAAACACAGTTGAGGACAAAAAAGGTGTGTTCGCATATACATGACAGGACAGATCAGGATTTGATCATTTAAAGTTCCAGGCCAGGCAACAAATTGGCAAAATTTACAAAAGGGTCCCAAGATCTGAAAAATGTCTGAAGGGAGCCATTTAAAGTGCATCTGATTTTCTCATGTTTTATACTCTGCATCATATCTCTGATCCAATGGCTATGTTTTGGAGGAGTTATATCCTTCAATTTAAATAGAATTAATCGTCTTGCCAATAAGGAGGAAAATGCAACCTCTGTAGGTAAGCTGGAAAACTACAATGTTCTGAGTCAGGGATTATGCCAAAACATGCAAGGGAGAAGGCTGAATATCATATCCATATAAGTTTTGCACAGGACCAGAACATATGATAGATGGTTTCTGTGGTCTGCTTACATTTGTCACAGATGCAGCATGAGAATGAGAGGGGGAATATTGGGAACTATAGCTATTCTTTAATGTACTAAGTCCCTGATTTGTAAGTAACGGAAGAAGTGAGTTCTGTTCAGTTGACATTTCTGGGATAGTTGTTCAAAGCTGGCAAATGTATTATGAATGTACAAGTCCCCAATGCAGGAAGGGAGAGCCCACCCATCATTTTTGGTCTTTCCATAAATTCCTTTCTAATGCATGCAGATTTATTATTCCAATGCCAATGGTTGGATGCCTTAAAAAATGACTGTGGTATAAATACAGGTATAGCTTGAAATAAATACAGATATTTGGGCACCATGTTCATCTGAAGCAGATGGGTCGGTATATTTAAGTTTGATTAAATCAATGAATCTAGGGCCAAATCCAAATTGGTTCAGGGTATAAAAAAAGCTATTCCCACTCGACCCTATCGAATGTCTTTTCAGCATCGAGTGATATGACTGCTTCTGGACATGAAGTGTTAGATTTTGTATAGATTTTGTTCAGCAGTCGTCTCAAATTGAAATAGGACTGCCTGCCCTGTACAAATCCAGTCTGGTCGTCAGAAATAATATGAGGAAGAACACGCTCAAGGCTAAATGCAAGAGCTTTTGCAAAAAATCGCAGTTTGTCAGACTGATTGGTCTATAGGATGAAGCATCGGGTGGGTCCTTATTTTTCTTTAAAAGTAGTGTAATAGACGACTGTCGGAGTGTTGGGGGGTAAAATATTATTTTCCAGTACTTTGTAAACTGACAAAAGAATAGGGGCCAACTGATCTTTAAATGTTTTATAAAATTTGGTGGAAAACCCATCAGTGCCTGCCGCTTTCCCACTCTGAAGGCCCATCATTGCACAAGTAATTTCCTCTAATGTGAAAGGCTGTTCTAAATTTACCTTGATGTCCGAGGCAATTGAAGGAATCCTCAAGTTAGAAAAAAAAGCATCAAATAGGTGTTGGTCTGGTTTTAGATCTGAACAATATAGTTTGGAGTAGAACTCTTGAAAGTGGCTATTAATATTTTGATGATCTTCACTTGATGAGCCAACAGATAAGCAAATCTGTGAAATGATGTGAGATGCAGTTTTTTGACGAAGTTCATAAAATTGACTACGAGACTTTAGGATCAGCCTCTCTGCTTGGGAAGTGACTAAGAGATCGGCTTCAGTCTGTAACTCTATTCTCTGCTTTACCAAGTCAGGGGTCGGAGAAGTGGACAAGAGGCTATCCACTGCCTTGATCCTGGAAGACACATCTTTAACGTTATTGTGGTGGATTTTCCTACAATATGCACTGTATGCGATTATCTGTCCTCTTAGATAACACTTGAGAGCTTCCCATATGGTTGAAAAAGCCATACCATCAGTTCTCTTTGTCTGCAAGTAAAAATCTATGTGTATTGAAACAAATTGTATGAAGTTAGAATCTGCAAGCAGAAGGGGATCCAACCGCCATGTTCGTCTTGCTTTCTGGAAGGGAAGTGTCAAAGACAAACCTACAGGAGCATGGTCGGAGATCATAATTGAATTATATGTACAATGGGTTATCACATTTAGCAAGAAAGGATCGACCATAAAGAAATCTATTCTAGAAAATGAATTGTGCACATTACAAAAGAAAAAAATATTCAAATATGTTTATTTCTGTTGCTGTCATTTAAGAGTGTGTTGTCTTTGTTATCTTACATTTGATGGGTTTGTGGCTATGTAAGTACAGCTTATGAAACCTCATATGCAGCTGCAAATGTACATTGCTTCCTGTTCTACATGTGTGTGTGCTCTACATTAGTCGTGTGTTCTACAGTACATGTGTGTTTGTTCTACTACAGAAGGAGGGGCATTGGTAGATATTTAGAACATTCATGGCTATAGCCCAAAAGTTAAAGCTATTTTTGCAGGGGTTTCTCCCCTGAGAAATTTTGAAAATATGGCTGATGAACATGCAATTTTAACATAGTTTGAGAATGAAAGGAAAGGCCAGTTGTCCCGACTCACAGGGAGTGTGCAAGTAGTTTGATGTTTACATTAAAGATAGCATAAACGTCTCTTCTGCTAAAGTGAATTGTTGAATGTTGAATTTGTAACATGTCGCAGTCTAAAGCTGTCCATATAGCCTATGGTCACATCAGATTTTCTATACATTTGTGTTGCATTTGTGGCTGCTAGCCTCAAATGCCCAGGTCTAACAACGCCACTATACAGTAGTGTTGTGTTCTACAATATGTGTGTGTTTGTTGTACAGTAGTCGTGTGCTACAGTAGCCCTGCCTTCTACAATATAGTCATATTTTGCACTGTGGTCTTGCTTTCTACAATATAGTTCTCTGTTCTACAGTAGTATAGTCATGTTCTTCATGTTAGAGTTTTGTGTTTTACTATTTTGTTTTACAGTAGTGGTGTGGTCAACAGTAGCCTTTTGCTGTACGTTGGACATGCGTTCTACTACAGTATGTTTGAACTGCATATACAGGCAAGCTTTAGGCAAGCTACATATACAAACAAGCTACAACAACAACCACAACAGAAACATAGATTTTACAATTGATTTTTATCAACCTCATTGTATAAATAACAAGGAGGCATTTCTTCTTATAAAGATTTTGAACACACCTGTTTTACAAAATAACAACTCAGGTGTTGAACAATGGTCATAACAGCTCTTTTAAATTATTTCACTTCATTGCAACCCCATTTTAGATCAAACTAGATCATGTATTAAGACAAAAAGTACAACAGCTGCTAATGCACTAAAATCATTGTGTATAGAACTGAACAAAAAACCTTGGTATGGTCACACCCAATAACATAACTTTTATATTTACGACTTTGATGAACTGGCATCACAGGTCCTCTTGTCACTCAGAGGCTAAAATATGTACAGTTTTTATTTTATTCAAACTACAAAGTGCTAAAAATATATTGTATTTTATTCTACTGCACAGAAGAGTGCACTCATGGTTTGTGGTGGTGCTGTATTTCACATTTCACTGACACTCACATTCAAATGCTTTTAACAACATTTGGAAAACATTTAGCCCTGATAAGATTACTTATTGAAATGGTGACATCCATCAAGTAATTGTGTAGAAGTAAAGGCACCTTTTCTTTCAATGCTGTGTTTATAAAAAAGACTAAGAATTGCAGCAGTTTTTGAACAAACAGACAAACAGGAGTGACAACATAACCTCCTTGTTGGAGGTAAATATCATAAAATGTGCAAGCCATGTACTATGGCTTAATAATTGACAGTGTCTGATTAACTTGATAGAGGATTCATACAAGGTATTTTTTTTGCTCTGCGAATGTACAGGAGGGGTTGAGTAAGACATACACCAAGGATAAATAAATAAACAATTGATAAAGGTCTTCTTTTATGGGGTTCCTCTAGATAGTGTTGTGCAAAAAATCCGACTATAACAGCTACAACTGTCACTAAATGTATACCCATAATCACTGAAATGATTCTGAAGGCCATCATCTTAACTTGACTGGCTCCCATTCTGTCTCTGTCACCTGGTCCAGGCCTACACAGCCCCCTCAATACTGCCAGGCAGCAAAATAACATAAAGCAAAACAAAACCAAGTACACTGTGAACCAAGTCATACCTATTGTGTCATTATTAGCATTAACACAGGCTGTGCAAGAAATCAGAACCATCACCCAGACGATGCCAGAGCAGGCCAATCTGTACCTCAGTGGTTTGTATTTCAGGAAGAGCACAGGGTGCAGCACAGCTACGTAGCGCTCCACACAGATACACGTCTGGAACAGGGGGTGGCCAGTGATAATGAACCCACAGAAGAAATTTCGAACCTTAAACAGAGTTGCAGCACATGTAGAGAATGGCGCTAGTAGAAAACCAGTAAAGAAGAGAATATCATTCAGAGCCACGTTGACAGAAAAAAGCTCCGGTCCGATTCCACTTCCTGCCCCCTGTATTATCAGCCATACCACATAGCTGTTCAGTGGCAAACCAGCTGAACAGGCCAGGAATGTGAATGCAGTACTTAATACATAGTCAACATCTATAGCTGTTGCATTACTGATATCGCAGTGCTGAGTGTTGTTTGTTTCACACAGTGATGAGATGTTAGCAGTGACACTCTCTTCTTGCATCCTCATGCTTTTTGCTGTTAAGTGAGAGCAATTAAAGACAAAAGAATAAACCATAATGTTGCTTTGTAACCATAGTTTACTATATTCAAACATTTAAAAAAGGAAAAAACACCATATATCACAGAGATATTAAAATGAACAAGAAAAAAACATGCACTCTGTTCCTACATGGCAGATGTACTTATATTATAAGGACAGGGTTCCAGCACTGTGTGCAGACTTGACAAAGGTTGTAGTGCTGAGACATTGCCCTTAACAAAAAAAACCATACTTGGCATTTATAGACAGAGTGTGCAGTTATCTTACTATATTAAAATAACACAACTCAAATACATGGAATCATTTATAGTCATTTACTGTCAGTAATGTCCATCCCATTAGCACATCACTTGATATATCATGAATGCATGAAGTGGTGCATGCACTATAGAAACTTGTAGTGTGCATTATACTGTATGATATGCTAAACCTGTCAGACAAATTAAATAGTCAAACATGGGTATGTAGAATTAGAATTCCATTATTATTCAATGTAAATTGAGGATAAAACCTTCTTAATCATACTTAGCCTGATAGTTCCAATGGACAAATATGTGGTACTTGGAAAAAATGTTGGGTTTGTTATCCAGTCCAGTGAAGGCCAGTGTATGCGCTTGTCTTATTAATACTCTGAAAGCCAGCCTCCACGAGTTCTATGATTGTGTGTCAGGACATATACAAATAGTTGAGCAGGGTTGTGATAAGGTAACACCTGCCATGCAAATGTTCATTAGATAGGTCGTCATTTCATGTTGATGAATTACGGACAGCTGCTTAGTTGTGAAAAGCAGAGAAGACCGCAGGCAGGCAAAACATTGTTGGTAACACTTGTCATGGCCTAATCATCATCATCATCATCATCATCATCATCATCATCATCAATTTACTGCCAGTCAGGGTCCTAATCAAATGGCTCACATACAACATCAGTTCATCACAGAAGAGAACAAAAGAAAGTACATAAAAGACAGTCATGCCAGTGACTCCACAGGTGTCTTGTAGGCTACTGTACAGCACTAATTTAGAATGTAATGGGACTGATCTACAGACAAGTAATGTTGTTCTAGGAATCATTAAAGCAACAAATACATTTATACATAATAATAAGTAGAGCCATTTTATGTGACGTATGATGGCTTCTTGTAAGGGAGCCTTTAGAGGACAGCCTTCATTCTGGTCAATTGGTTTAAGTTTGATGTACATAAGTAATGTTTGTTGTATCTACCTTTTTATAAGGAATTTTAAAGATATGAGACTTTTATATAATAATAAATGAACCTGGCCCGTCTCCTTTAACTAATATAGACTGAATATATTGATGGAGAGTGATACACAGCATCTGGATTCAATCACAAACTGATCTGACCACTGTGAGTTTCTCTCACTTTGGCTTAAAGTATATGTGAAATAAAGTTTACGTAAACCTGGTTATTTATTTATATTACGTTATGTTTAGAGATGATAAATACATAAATGTGGTTATCATGATTGTATTGACAATCAATAATTTACTAATAATTAATTAATAAATAAGTAATGTACTCATTCATTTACTTTTACTTGTTTTCTTTATTGTTGCTTCTTATTTGTACATATCAATTCAAACTCAGGGCATTCCTGTAAAAGAGCTTCATGCTCAGTCATTTCCACCTGAAAAAACAATGGTTGATGATATCAGATTGTGACAGTACATTATGCATTCAGTGTTATCATTTTTATGTCAGAGTTAGTATCATATCGCACAGTACAATTCTGAGGCTCCACATAATATTTGTCACATTGCTAAATAGCAGGTGTACACAACACCACACTATTTGACATTAGAGTCATTGTTAATTACAGTGCACAGTTAATCTCTTATATACATAGTTCACACCCCTCATACAGGTGTGCTCTGTAGTGGACACCTCCCAGGCACACCACAGATGTTACTGAGACAGCACAGGACAGTAGGCAAGTATCAATGTAAAAAAGTCTTTTAAAGCTTTTATTTTTATTTTTATTGGACTAATCATTAGGAAAGAAAAAAAACCTAGCATGGACATACACCGAAAAAGAGAGCAAGTAAGGCACTCCTCTTACAATAACAGCAAGTGTATAACAGCTTGTGGATATTTTATTTTATTTCAAATTTACATCTCAGTACAGGCTTCTAATTAAAGTTATTTTTAGATAAAACTGTAAATGAATATTATTAATGCTATATCTATGCAATATAAGGGAATATAAACCATTGTTTTTGATTATGAATGTAATTTGAAATTAAAATATTAAAATGACCATTATCATTAATATATATATTTTTAATAATGCTAGATAATGCTTTTACTCCCAGTAGTTTGTACTGTACACATCTAATACAAACAAAATGAAAATAGAAATATTATTATTTAGACCACTGCATGATATATGAAAACATGTGTGAATGATGTGGATACAAAATTTCAGTGTGCCATTAGTTACCAGTACTTCAAATATCAATGTGCATTTTTTAAAACATAGATACAGTGAATCTAATATTTAGGAGCATTGCTTATATTTAAGGGGTGACTAAACAAGGTAGTTTCCCTGCCCTGTAAATGTACAGTATCGGATGGGTAATAAATGCACTCATTATCATCAAAAAATAAATTGAGAGAGAAATGGGCTCTTGAAGTTGGTTGGTTACAGCATGGAATGAAGCCGCAGTGCATACAATTGTGGTCAGCTGGGAAAGAGCTATGATTGAGATAATTATGCATGCTTTTCTTTTGGCCAGATTGGCTCTCTTTCTGTTCCCTTCACCTGGCCCAGGCCGACACAGCCCTATCATTACTGCAAGGCAGCAAAATAGCATCACTACAAACAAGATTGTGTACATAGCAAGCCAAAATGACATTATCATGTCTGTAATATGCAGAAAGATGACACATGTGACAAGAGCCATCACCCAGACGATGCCAGAGCAGGCCAATCTGTACCTCAGTGGTTTGTATTTCAGGAAGAGCACAGGGTGCAGCACAGCTACATAGCGCTCCACACAGATACACGTCTGGAACAGGGAGTGGCCAGTGACAAAAAAACCAGTGAAGAAATCAGTCACTTTAGAGCATTTAGTGAATGGCATCACAACAATACCAATTAGGAAGAGAATGTCAATTAGAGATAGATTGAGACAGAAAAACTCAGAAGCGATCCCACTTCCTGCCCTCCTCAGTATGAGCCATACCACATAGATATGAAGTGGTAAGCCTGAGACACAGGTCACTGTCATAAACGCAGTATTTAACACGTAGGTGACATTGATGCTCGCTGCAAAAGCAACCTGACTTGGCTTGGTGTTGTTCGTTTCACACAGTGAGTTGATCATTGTGATGCTGTCTTCACGAATCTTAATGATTCTTGCCCCCAAGCTGTTTGGTAAGAGGAAAGAAAGACAAAGACATTTTTTGTTTAACACCTATAGTTGACTATTTAAATAAAACAGCTCATTTAAGTAGTCATTGTTGACTACGTTCAAGTGCATATCTTTTACAGTTGGTTACATTTGCTGTGAGCCATTCATATTCTACTGGTATTATACAGGACATGTTACAAAAATCCGTAGCAGTGGATGTATGTGTTGACTACATCTGTAATTTCGAGGCTATTCTTAATGTTGCTATGTTATACAAACACAGAGGCAGCTTGTTTGTAGGCAAATGGCAAATGAAATGTAAAGTATGAGTATGTACAGTACACTTTCAACAGTGATGTATTTTAAAATTGTACAAAATTGCATTACATTAAAGCACTATTATCAGTCAAGTTGCAGTGAGGATAACACTTTCTTGAATATACTAAAACTTACACTTCCCAGTGGATGGACGTGGTAATTGAAAAGATGACGAGGGTGGTTATCCGATGAAAGTCACTGTTCAGCTTATCCTTTCAAGGCTGTGCAGGCCTGCTTCCATGGTAGTGCAAGATTCAACCTGTTGGGACATTTACAAATAGGTGAGCAGGGTTGTAAGCAGGCGACAGCTGCCATGCAAATCTTCACTGGCAAAGTTGTCAATTACTGCTGATCAACGGGAGGCTGCTGTCAAGTCACTGAAAGTAGAGATGGCCACAGGGAGGTGAGAGATTATGCGTGATGTTTGGCAGTGTGAAAGAAGCAGAATAATTTTAATATGCAAGGGATATTCAAAAGTAGTATTTGCATTTGTTGGTAAACATTATTCTCACATAAAAGCATGTTCATCGGATATGTTAACTGTAGGGTACTCATGGGGCCGCAGATACAAGTATAAACAAGCCAGTCAGAGACAAACAGACATAACTCCCCTGAACTGGTGCATTTTTACTTTTTTATTTCAGCAAATTATTTGACAAAACTTTTATTAATTATACTGTGAATTACACACATCAGGTAGTCATCCCAGTATTGTTGGATGATTGGCCAACTAACACAAACAAATGTCAAATAATACACATAACCACATATAAATGTCTACCATAGTGTGAATTTCTACTTCCTTCAGGAATAAAGTTTCAGGGAAATAGTAAGATCAAGAGTTATCTTGTCCAACAAGTTTAAATTTATTACAAAAATATATAAAAGGAAACATTAGACACTTGATAATATTTAATATAATATAATATAATATATTAATATAATATTTATCAGTATTATCAGTTAACATTAGTGTTGAGAAACACAGTGATATTGTGTTCGCAAACCTGAGTTGATTTTTAAACCCCAATACCATTATGAACTGTAAATACCGAGTCTCAACTTGTTAGTCACCAATAATTCAGATACACTGCCAAAAATGATGTAGGGGAGAGCCGTGACGAATGAAACACGGGACGTAAGAAACACAGCTATTTTCTCAAAAACAATACACATCTGAAACATCATATGTCGTCAGCACATTCAGCATGCAAGACTTCACAACCCCGTGAAATCTCGTGCCGTGACGTTACTGCGTTCAAACGTTATCTCCGCGAGACTGTTTTTGACATCGGAAAGTAAAATATTACCTACTGGTAGTTTTTTTGTGATGAAAAATCATTGCGTGTTTCATTCGTGCCGACAATGAGGGACGATTGTAACAAACGACACCTTGCATTCAAAGTTAAAAATGAACGTGATTTCTTATCAGATGTGTTAAATTACACCAGTAACTAATAGAATACACTTGTATGTTGATTACCATATGGCAAAATAAATCTAATTTGCTTCACTGTCTTTAAAAAATAACCGTTAAGTAAAAAGTGTTTCATTCGTCACGGCTCTCCCCTACATACAAGAAGTTAGCTTCTAGTCACTGTTTTCAGCAAGAGTAACACAGATGCTCAGGAAGTTGTACAGGGTAGTTTTCCCACCTTGTGCAGATAGAGGACAGGGTGGGTAACAATATGTGTGCTCATCGTGATCAGGAAAAAAACTGAATTAAGGATGTATTTCTGAGGAGTCTCTGGTGCAAGGTACTGAGTGATTATGCTTATAAATGTAATGAGCTGGGCAAGGACTGCAACTGAGATTATTCTGAATGCATTCATCTTAACTCGATTTGGTCTACCTCTGTCTCCTTCACCTGGTCCAGATTTACACAGTCCCCTTAAAACTGCCAGACAGCAAAGCAGCATCACTGTAAACAAGACCATGTACGTCGCAAACCAAAAAATCATCATTATATCTTTAAAAAGCTCAAGGATTGCACAGGCAGCTAGAGTCATCACCCAGACGATACCAGAGCAGGCCAGTTTGTACCTCAGTGGTTTGTATTTCAGGAAGAGCACAGGGTGCAGCACAGCTACATAGCGCTCCACACAGATACACGTCTGGAACAGGGGGTGACCAACAGCAATAAAGCCAAAAAACAAATACGAAGCTTTTACAGGTATTGAGAATAAGCTAATAGATTGTGATATTAAATAAACAGTGAAGAAGACAATGTCTGTCATTGACAGGTTAAGAAAGAAAAACTCAGAACTGATCCCACTTCCTGCCCCCCTTATTATCAGCCATACCACATAGATGTTTACTGGTAAGCCTGAACCACAAGTGATTGCCACTACAGCCCAATTCCATGCATACAAAGAGTGGTCTGTGTCATTTGTCCTGCTCAGAGGGTTAAGTGTTGTAAGGTTGTCCTCTTGGGACCTCATGCTTTGTGTCACCGTAGATGTGCTGGATGTGAAGAGGTAATAAGTCAATTAACAGGCTTTATATAGGTTGATTAATGTCAAACAATGTAGTTCTACCAGGCCACCATGCATTTTGAAGCTATAACTGGTTCTCGAAAGGCTAAATAGCAATAAAAGACAACGATAATACTCCTACTGTAGGTCATTTTCATTTTTGCAATTTAGCCCTTGAAAATAGTACTTTAAGTATTATCATTGCTCATTATGTATCAAACCCCCTCACATCTCCGTCCATGTTGACAATTTCTCTGTAATCTATTATCTCTTTCGCTATAAGCACTGAATGTTATGATCTATGAGCTGCTTCTATCAGCATTTCAGGAGAGAGGTATGCCATGCTGTGGGAGTTGAGACAAGCAGTTTAAAATAGCCACCTAATCTGAATTTCTATGCAATAATGTGGAATGTTAACGTTTTAAACTTTGGTATTCTTAAAACTATTAAATGTAACACAGTGAAAGGGTTTACAGCTTGAAATACAATTACAATACAACTTCTGTACACAAAGAGCGACCCTGTTGTCTAATCCATTATTTTAGATGGAGGAAGAAAATTGTTCATACTTAGCCAGCTATTCCCATTGGTCAGGTGATTGGTAAAAAAACAAAGTTATTTGACCCTTTTCATGTCAAGATGCAGTCAGCAAATGTAAGAAAAATCAAAAGAGCTAAGTGGTATACAACTGGACTTGTTTTGTGCTTGAAGATGTTTCGCCTTTCATCCAAAAGGTTTCTTCAGTTCTGATCTTATGATGGAGAACCAGCAGCTATATCTCTGGACCACTGGAGGTGGAGCTGTGTAGACCACAGCCCTCATCATGTGACAGTACGGTTACATGAGTCATCCATTAACAAAGGTCAATGCGTGAATTGGAATGAAAATCTTAGAAGATCTTAAGGCAAAATTATATGTAGCAAATAGATGATGGTGCTCCTCTCCTGTTGTTTAAAGTAACAATAATGTAATAACTTGTCAATATAATGTACAAAAGTGTCTAAACCAATAATGTAATAACCTGTTACAAATAATGTAATAAGTTATTACATTATTAGGTAGTTATTACATTATCAGCTGGTATAATTTAAAAAAAAAACTTTAAAAAAGAAATAACTGCAACCAATAATGTAATAATTTCTTAATATCACTTAAAGATTTATTTCTTAAATAAAGTGTCGTTTTAATGTCTAGCATGACCAAGCCATCACAATAAAGGCTTTTTAATTTTCACTAAAAGAGAGTGCCTTGGATATCCTTCAGTTTTTGCATCTTCAGTTGTTCCCATCCAAGGAGCACCTCAACCGAACTTTCTTTGAGTCCAGGAAGTGCTCCCAAACAAACTGTTTTTTGTTGTTTGTTTTACAGTTCAGAGTATCAAGATTTTGAAAAGTGGACAAGTGCCATAATACTGCCAATTACTTTAATAGTTTGAATAATTTTAAAACATTTTGGGGAAAAAAGTGTGTGGTTCAATTAAGGTTGAATTAAAAATGTAATAATGTCATTTTTTGAGAATACTCACATTTACATTTCATTGTCTCTTTAAATGTGGGTAATTGTCTGATTATGCAAACATATACAAGTATGTCAGCACCTGAATGGCTAGGAGCTAATAGAAATAATTGTAACCATTAAGTTAAATAAACAAATAGTTCTAATTCTAAAGAGGAAGAGATATATACCAAACAAATCATAATTGTTCCCTGTAAGAGGCACGGGTCTAGCCTGGTAAACCCAACCCTTCGTTTGGTACAGGGGGTCTTGCACTGGTATTATTCTGAGCGCCGGTTGTAGGGCAGATTTTATACTAGCCAATCAGCGGACAGAGGGAGTGTTGGTGAGTGATGTCGTTGTGTGCACTACATTTCACTTGTAGTCTGTCTGTGGATGTAGCTCAACAGTGGCAGCGAAGAACAATGTAAACAAGGTCATTCAGTCTGTTGTGGCAAAACTTTGGAATATTAAAAAATTAAAGTCGGAGCAAAAAGAATGTTTGAGGAGTTTCATTTGTGGAAAAGACATCGTGGCCCTACTGCCCACAGGGTTTGGAAAAAGTTTAATCTTCCAGCTTGCTTCGTTAGTTGTTAGTCTGTTAGTTTCCGTACTAACAGGTAATATCACAATTAGACTGTAACGATTGGGGTAAAGGCAAATCTTATCGTTTTAAATTTCAGCAGAATCCACACCTCTAGGAAGAAAAACCTTTCTCAATACAGCACTGCCTGACCCTCTTTACAAAATGAAGTGAAGTACAGAGGCCTGGTTTACCAGGCTACCACAGGCCTACTATCAAAAGATATTGAGAGAGAGAGTGTAAGTCCATTGTGTAAGTGATCAGGTATTTAAGCAGCTATTTTAAAGAGATAAAAGAAACAATATATCTTAAAAGTGTGAGACTTAAAAGTTATTGTTTTTATTTTTTTTATTGTTGATGTTTTGTTGTTCTGTGGATTCAATTGCATATTTTATGTCCACACATTCCATGGTTTTATTACAATTATATTTTATATTTACATCATTACACTTTAATATTTACATGTTTCTGTACTAAACTGTAAAATACACAACATTTACTGGCTGAAGATACATAGCATTGTGATTACTGAAATAGTATCATCTATTGAACAAACAAAGAAGAAGGAAAATAACAAAGTCCCACGTTTTCCCTTCCTCTGATCTATTCAGAGAGGAGAGATGAATAGTAGTTTTCCTGACCTGTGGAGGTACAGTAGAGGCTGAATGAAGCTTAGCAACAGTGTGACACAGTAGTGGGCAAAGGCACCTACAGCTAACTGCTCAGGACGTAAGTGGGGCTGGAAAGCCAGCAAAACCACCAATGGGATGTGTGACACTATCATGACCACCAGTATGACTGAAATGATCTTAAAGGCCCTCATTTTGGTCTGACTGCATCGCTCCCTCTCGCTCCCTCCGCAGCCTGGTCTAGGCTTTGTCAAAGCACATAGGACAGCAAGGCAGCAGAATGACATGATTACAAACACAGACAGACCGACAACACACCAGAGTAATACAAGTATGTGTGAATCAAAAGTAGTGATCAAACCGGAAGTAAGGACTACCAGCCAGGCCACAGCGGAACAGACCATCTTAAATCTCAGGGGTCTGAGCTTCAGAAAGACCAGAGGGTGAAGCACAGCTAGGTAGCGCTCCACACAGATACAGGTCTGGAACAGGGGACGGGCGGTGGTCACAGAACTTGCAAAAAATCCAAATGCTTTAAGGATTCTGCAACATCCTGGTCGAATAATCAGAGGAATTAGGGGTGATCCAAAGCAGAACAAAATGTCTGACACGGCCAGGTGCATTGCGAAGAATTCAGAGGAGACTCTGCTGGCATTTGTTTCAATGTTGATCAACCACAGCACATAACTGTTCAATGGGAGGCTTAACAGAAGATTTATGATTGTACTAGACACAGAAAGTGCAAAAATTGTTTGATAAATTGGGTCAGTCTTGTTAGCCAGGAACCACTCCGTATGATTTTCAGCAGACATGCTGACATCAGTGACACTGAAAGATAAAACATTGTCTGTGTGTTTGCATCATTTTGTCTGACATGAGTAGAAGTCATACTTTACACACCATATTCCAGCATGGTTACATCTTCAAATGAAGGATTTCACTTTAAACGACATCAGTTAAAATTTAATGAACTGAATTTCTTACATTTCCTTGAATGTGTTTTAAAATATAAGTACATACTAAATGGCTTTAGAGAATAATATAATAATAATAATAATAATAATAATAATAATAATAATAATAATAATAATTATTATTATTATTATTATTATTATTATAATAATACCCAGCAATAATAAGAATGTGCATTGTCTTAAGTAATTTCTTTTGAGAAAATACAACAAAAACTTCAAGAGTCATACAACGGGTTTCTATAAAAAACTGAATATTTTCGTTATTACCTATTTAGAGATTAGCATTTAGCTCCAGTCAGAGCATGTTCATCTTTGTTTTTCTGTCTTGAATATGAGGTGTTTACACTGCACATTGTAGGCTTTGGACCCTAGCTGACAGAGGTGCAGTCTTCATTTACATAAAAACTAGACCTAAACTTGCATGTTGCGTCACATACAACATTTGATATTTGCTATGCAAATAAAACTGAAAGTGCACCTGTACATAATTGACAGCTAGACAGCAATGAGATTGACGGCTAGACAAACTAGCACTAATGCAGTCATAATTTCACACCATCACCTTGACATTTTACTAATGTTTTGCATGTTATCTAATATTTGTTTTTAATGTTGTCTGACATGATTAAGGAATATAGAGATCTAAATAGTGAAGAATAATCACCTGTGCTGTTACTTCACTGTCTGGTCCTGTGCATATTGAGGATATATAATATATAATGTATATATAATAACATATTTGTCCTATCACCATTGCTCCACAATCATGGCAGGTTGTTAAATAATTATGTAGACAGGGCATTGATACGAAGATGCTCTTAAAAAGAAATTATTATAATTCATATGCAGACATTAGACCCAGGGATGCAGACATTAGACCTACAGTATGGTTGTCTTGCAAAGTAGCAGCAACCCTTGATAAGTGTACAAAGTCATTCCCACACCAGCTGCTGTAGTCAGAGTAGTTGTACAGATTTTCTGAAACCCAATTCATTCTCATTTTTTTTACAGTTATTATAGACATGAAAATATTGTGTAATTTAGACATGGCATGTGGACACATTAAGCACAAATATCAACATATCTTGGTCATAAAACAAATCTATTAACTATTAATTAATCTATTAATAAAAACGCGAGGGCAGCGCAATCCACTGTGCTCGGCATGTAGCAGTAAAAACGTTTTTTATGTTAATGTAAATTAATTTGTAAAACTATTAAGCGACAACATTGACAGCCCTTCAACTTGGCGTTAGATACTTATATGTGGTGACACATTCTGTCAGTGTTTACAATGTCGTGGATATTTACTGAGGCAAGGTTAGTTAGAGTGGACGGTCTGTTCCCTTGAAATATGACAGGTAGCACAGAAAAAGTTTGAAATATTAAATTATTCTGACTTCATCTCATAATGGGGCTATGACAACTATGAAGGTCACTTAACAGTCAGTTGACACTCAGTCAACACAGTCATACATTAATACACAGGCTGCAGGGTGTGTGCAATACAGAAACTGATATTTCACTGTTGTACCAGTGTTGTGTAATTTGCCAAGAATGACATATCCATTACATGCAACATTACACAGTAATTTAACAAACCTCTGGCTAGATTACATTTTGGCTTAGATACACATTTTTTCTAACATGTGCTGTATGTATGTGTATATATACTGTATGTGTGTTAGTCTGGGCAAAATGTATTTCCAAACACTTTAGAGATGGAAAATAAATATAACACACATTAACCACTGTTACATTACATAGTTTTAACTGCTTCAATCTTTTATATAACAGTAGCAATATCTAGTACAGGTAATATTGACACTTCTGTCACTGGCCAAGGTTAGCAGCATAGGAGCCTTGCCTTTTGGAGGTGAAGAAGAGACTGAGTGAGTCCCATGGACATCACAATGAACATAAAAATGCTTTCTGCCACCACATACAGCTCTATGCTAATGAAACTCATAAAAACTACAAGGCCAAACAGTGGACCGTAGTACAGTGTCATGGCCTCCAGCATGGCCGTGATGATCCAGAAGGCCTTCATCTTGGCCTGACTTTGTCCTTCCTCCTGCAAACCCCTTTGTCCTGGCCCTGAGTGTCTGAGCACCCTCAGCATGTTCAGACAGCAGGAGAGCATCAGCAGAAATAGGGGCAGCCCAGTGAGGCACCATAAGGTAGGCACCGTGGTACTACTGAACGCAGGAATCAGACAGA
Organism: Setipinna tenuifilis; assembly: GCA_030347295.1. Taxonomy (NCBI): domain Eukaryota; kingdom Metazoa; phylum Chordata; class Actinopteri; order Clupeiformes; family Engraulidae; genus Setipinna; species Setipinna tenuifilis. Next base: position 18,885,238 of record CM059280.1, on the reverse strand, counting down.
GGCTGAAGACTGACAGCCACGTCACGCTGGAACCCTCTACCCTTTATCTCAGGTGTTTGTACTTTAGGAAGAGCACGGGGTGGATCACAGCCAGGTAGTATGAAGATACACATCTGGAAGAAGGGACAAGCAATTCCCATCATGCATATGAAAAAGTATGAAGCGCATACGAGACCATTTAACTTCACATGAAAGTGGAAAGAGCAGTGCACCAATGCTGAAAATGTCCTCTGTAGCATGAAGAAGGGGTGTTTCCTGCACTTGATGCTCTGATGATGAACCAGATGACATAGGCATTGATTGGCATGTTGAAGAGGAAGTTTAGGATCACTCCGGTGTTAAAAACAATTGTTAGTAAAGGGTTGTCATCAAGGGATACATTCCGGTCTAATGGAGTCATAATTTCACAGACCTAATACCTACATTAGTTAAATCATAAAATATAACTGTGAATGGGAAGCTTCTCCACCTCCTACCAAAGGGTAAATTGCAGGAAGTACACAGAGCACAGTAGGAATGGCAGAAACGAAACAGATGTTACTGCATAGTGTCAAAATCCCAAAGCATGGGGTGGAGCACAGCTAGGTAGCGCTCTACACAGATACTCGTCTGGAACAGGCTGTGATCCATTCCATTCAAGCCATCAAAAATTTCCGAAACATCGCCTAGAGTGGAGGGTATGACGTAACAGTGAAGTAGCAACAGGGGGCTTTTCAGGTAGAAGATAATCTCACATAACACCAGGTTATGGGTGGAAAAACTCTGTCATGGTGGTTTCTGTGACGATTGGGTACAGGATGTAGATGTTGACTGGAAGGCCAAGTAGAAAGTATATGCTGTAAGCAGTTGTGTATATTCCCCAGGTAGCATGTGCAAAGCTATCAGGGGAAGAGTTATTCACAGGATCCATTCATGTCTGCACAGAAGGGCTGAGGGTGACAGTGGATGATTGGATTATAAACACAACAGGGCTAAATTAGTGTACATTTCACTATTGATTTAATATTATTCATGAAAAGAGCTGAACAGCTTGACAATTCTTATACTCTATATTTGGTAACGACATATGTATTTAACAATGCACAGAGATTAATTATCCTTAAAGTTTATAGAAAGCACCCAATTTCAGCATTTATTTCACTTTTTTTGTTTTTAGCAGCCATAACATTAAAACCATAAACTTAACACATATCCTTTTAAAACTGAAACAGTAAATATAATAGATCACTGAGTAGTGTCTTAATAAATAAGACATAAGGCAAACAATTGTACTTACCTGGGGTCTAACTATGTCATACTTTACACCAGCAGTTTCAATAGCCATTCATCATCTGCATCCAACAAATCATCAGTTGCTTCAAATTAAGCTTTCCTGGGTTTGTTACAGCCCATCTGGCTGTAGTTTACACAAAAAAATGATTGTTGATACCTAGACGTGATGTAATTCATGGAATCGCGGATTTGTTGCAGCGGAGCCCATGCAAATAGAATAATCTAAAATGTTCTCATCTTAACTGATATCAGTTTTCAGATTTACACAGTTTGCATGTTGGTTGAGTGATCAATACAACTACTTACTGTACACTGACTGGTCTGAATATAGTGGTCTTTTTTATTTATGTCTTTACACTTTCTGACTCCTATCTAGATGTATGTTTCCTTTCTGCCCTTTTAGGTTACAGGCTATTAGTTATCTTTACTATCTTCTTTTAGGTTACATAGGCTATTAGTTATTTTTTTATTATCTTCTATCTTCATCTTCATTAATATGTTTCTCATGATCTAACAGGGAGCCCATCTGCAGAGGCAGCATTGCCCTCAGCAGTGCCCAGTATTTGAGTCCTTCTGAAATCCTGTTTTAAATCATAGTGATCAGTCCCATTGAGCGTTGCTTGTTCTATAATGAATGTGTGTCATGATGAATGCGAAGAAGGGGAATGGAGGAGACATTCTCTCAGCCCAACATTGATTTATTTTGACTATTTGAAGGTCTGTTTGAAATGCTCGCTGAAACATTCAGCATGACAAACTCTACAAAGCCCATCCAAGAGAATGAAAAACTCATGCTTTATTACTAGCCCTTGCTGTTCAGGAATACATGCAATGCGTGTGTGTGTGTGTGTGTGTGTGTGTGTGTGTGTGTGTGTGTGTGTGTGTGTGTGTGTGTGTGAATTTACTGAAATATTTCTTTGCATCCAACATTGATTCTTGAGTTCGTTTTTGCTGTAGTGTGTGCTGACAGATGTAGCATTTATCAGAAGGTTGTGAATGTGTTTGCTAGTAGATCTAAAAGTGGATGTGCATTCTAAATGTATTGATTTAAAATTCATATAGATTGTCAAATCAACTTATGTTTGTTTGTTCGTGTGTGTGTGTCTATGTGTGTGTGTGTGCATGCATGTGTATGTTTTGTATGTGTGTATGTTTTAAGCCTGTGCCAACGGCCACTGGGGCCCCCACTGCAGTAACCGCTGCCAGTGCCAAAACGCAGCCCTGTGCAACCCCATCACTGGAGCCTGCGTGTGCTCCGACGGCTTCCAGGGCTGGCGCTGCGAGGACCCCTGTGACCTTGGTTACTATGGCAGCGGCTGCCAGCAGCCATGTCAGTGCCTGAATGGAGCCACGTGCCACCACGAGTCGGGAGAGTGCCTGTGCACACCCGGCTACACGGGAGAGTTGTGAGTTATTTTTCTTTATTTGTCTTCATTTAACCAGGTTAGTCCCATTCAGCAACACTTGCACACAGACAGGGTGGACTGCAACGATATTACCATAGCTTTGAACTCATTCAAAGTAACAAGGTTCACCACAAAACCATCTTTTCACTGTGAAAAAAAAAACAATGCTGACCTTTCATCACATTGTGTTATTGTATTGTGTTGATCACAGAGAAGTGCATTGTGATGAAAAAGATGAAAGTGCTCTCTTTTTGAGGCACATGTAGATGCTGTAGATTTATACTGACGTTCTTGTTATTGAAAAGCACAATATTCAATTATGTTAGTATATTGTATAATACTGCAAAGAAAGGGCCATTTGATGCTAGCTCAGCTAAAGTCTCGATTTTATTGATGGCTTTCAGGTCAATATCGTGTATGTTTGTGCGGTGAAAATATCTGTACCAGACAAATGGCAAATGTCTGTGCCTGACAAGCAAGGCTATAGTAACCCCATAGCCCTTGTGATGCTCCATCATAAAGAATGACCATGAAATGATCTTGTATCCTTTTCTTAAGCGTCAGGGTCACAGTTGCGGGGTCATGGACTAAAGGTTATTTTCTGTTTTGCTAGTGTAGCGTTTGTTATGTGGACAGGGTAGAATGATGCACACACACAGGTGAATGGTTGGATATCTGCAGCTTTACTGTTAAGAATAAAAGGGGCAGTTACGCACACGTGTGCAGGCTCCACACAGCTCTGTCCCATTCCCCTTGGGCCGTCCACTATGCAACAACTGGGGAAAGCTCACAACAAATGGTTGCTTAGCAACGCTGTGCACCTCAACCATTGCAGAACACAGAAAATACATAATAATTTCTATGTACACAAAACAAGAAATTCACAAAGAAAAAAATGAGGAAAATAACAAATAAACTGCTACAGTAGTGGATTTGGTACTTCAGCAGTGGTACCTTCAACGTCAGTGTTTAAATATTTCTGAAGACATGTAGTTGTATTTATCAAATAATCCTGAAACTTTTAAAAGGCATATTTACAGCATTGATACTGCTTTCATTTCTGCTTTCAGGAGCCTAATGAGGGACAATTGATGAATGATTTTTGGCTTTGTTTTCTTGCAAAATAGATGTTGAAAGTGCACAGAAATACTATGAATTGACGGTGGTGGCTGCGTACAGGTCACATATGTTGATGTTGTTGCTCTGTGTGTTTGTGTTTATTTTGTCAATGAAGCTGTGGGGACGAGTGTCCTTCTGGTAGCCATGGTGCCCAGTGTGAGCTGCGCTGCCCGTGTCAGAACGGCGGAGTGTGCCACCACATCACAGGGTTGTGCAGCTGCCCCGCAGGATGGATGGTGCAGTACCATTTATCACACACACACACACACACACACACACACACACACACACACACACACACACACACACACACACAATCACACACACACACACACACACACACACACACACAATCACACACACACACACACACACACAATCACATGTGTGCACTCTTGTAACCCAGTATGCTGTATATACAGTGTAGACGCAGGCAGTCATTCTTTGTCACTATGAGTTTTCCTGTACTACACTGCTAAGGCTACAGCCTGCTTGTCTACAGAGCCAAGGCATCCTCTTGAATGTCTAATAAATGAACACACAAACACGCTTCACATATTTGCCTAGTGCCCAGAACAGTTTGTTTGTGTAAGAGTGCGGCCCCATTACCTGGGTCTTGTCCTGACAGGGGGCAGTGTGTGCCCAGCCGTGCCCCGCGGGGAGGTTTGGCATGAACTGCAGTCAGGAGTGCTCGTGCCAGAACGGTGGAGTGTGTGATCATGTCACGGGGAGGTGTGTGTGCGCCATGGGATACAGCGGAGAACGGTATGGATTGACACCCGCTCCTTCCACACACACACACACACACACACACACACACACACACACACCATTACACACACAAACAAATACCCAGACAGACAGAGAGAAAGAGAGAGCATGAGAAAGGAAGACTGGTATGGATTGAACCCTCCCCCAGCCCAACAACACACACACACACACACACACACACACAGAACAGAAAGAAATAGACAGACAGACATCAAAAACAGACAGAACGAAAGAGAGACGCAGATATAGAAAGAGTAGAGGGGAGGGTGGGGAGGGTCTTACAAATTCTTTTGATGACTCTGTTAATAATAAGATGTTCATAACTGACTGAAGACTGCTCAAAAATTTCCTCAAAATTCATAAATACAAAAAAGCGCCCACAGCCATTTCTCTGTAAGGTTCTTGCACTCTCCAAATGGTTTCTCTCTCTCTCTTTCTCTTTTTTTCTTTTTCTCCCTCTTTCTCAGTCACATACACACGCATATGCACACACACACACACACACACACACACACACACACACACACTCTCTTTCACATTCACTCCCATTCTCTTCATTAATGATCAGTCGTGAGGTTATATAAGCAGAGTAGGAACCTGCTGATAGGCTCCTATCTCCTCTGCCTCAGTCTCTGTCTTTCTCACAGCACGACTGCTCCCTTTTTTTATGGGATCATTTCCTAAATTGGTTCCATTCATTATGTGGCGGACAGGTGAATTAGCATCGTTGAAGGCCTCACATTTTTTCCTCTGTGGCAATAATGAGCCTCAGAGCCTGTAGATAAGTGCAAAATCGAGTTAATTTAAGCATAATCCGTAACCAGTCGTTCTGATCACCTTTATTGCACCATTTATCGATTCCTACACTTTAATGATTTGCGCATGAACATTCAGGGCCACTGCTTTTCTTTGTTACTGCTGTCTTTGTGCTTCGAGACTGTCATTGACTGTTTACACTCAATTTAAACTCCACATTTTTTTAAATCAGCTACGTAACACTCAAGCCTAAACTGAAGCACCCTGGTCTCTAACAGTGCCAAATCATTTAAAATACACAACAAAGGTTATTTTTAGCCTTCAGACAATACAACTCACAACTAAATGTATAATCTTTTCCAAACAGTCATTGCACATTGAACAAGAAAATACAAAATTTAGAAGACAGTTTAGCGTTGCCTGTAATTATGCTTGTCTACATGTCTGTTTGTTGACTTAATTGTATAGGGCAAATTAGTACATGAGACATAATTTAGGGGCTGGAACGTCAGAGGATCGTTGACGCAGAAGTGACTCAGAAGTGTCATAGTACTCTGTGTATGTTCTCTCTATCTTTAGTACAAGGAAAGGAAAGATGTTATTAGTTGCCTAATGTCATTATTGTGAAATGCAGCATGAACAAGATATCCATTAGATATCATATAAAAACACACAAACAAATTAATACACAAATGTATTTTGCCATTAGCTCACAAAACAGGTTACATCCAATATGTCAGCCATGTGTCTATAAAAATCATATCATAACAAGTTCCAAGTCAAGTCCAGGTGACCATCTCAATGTGCCCTGTGCTGTGCCATTCCAGGTGCCAAGAGGAATGCCCTGTGGGCACCTATGGGGCTCTGTGTGCTGAGCAGTGTGATTGCCAGAACGGTGCCAAGTGTGACCACATCACTGGGGTGTGCCAGTGTGACGCCGGCTTCACCGGTCCCGCGTGCCAGGACAGCCTCTGCCCGCCAGGGATCTATGGCCTGGTCTGTGACAAGTACTGCCCGTGCGACACCAACAACACACTCAGGTACGGGCACGGCACTCTCTCCCTGCCTCTGATGAGCCCATGTGGCCAGTCCTGAATAAATGTAGAAAAGTATCACAGGTAAATTCAGAGAAGTAAGTTTACCTGTTTTAAGTACGTTTTAATTAATTCATTTAGATTTGAGATTGGCAAAGTGGAGAATAAAGTCCAGCACACTGTCCAATTTGCAAGAAACTATTTTATTCAAATAATCTGTCAAATGTCTGAGAACTGAAATGTTGTGTTGAAAAAAGATTCTTCTGAAATGGACAATCTGGGGAAGTTTATTCGAGTTATAGACCTTTAGTCATCTCCAACACACCATTACATTATTAGTTTAATAATGTAACCTTTGCTGATGATTTATCTTTTGCTAATGGGAATGTCCAACCGTTCCAGGTTACACAAATACGGGTCAGCTAAACGTAGGCTGGTTATTAAACTAATAATTTTTTTACAAAACAAAAATTGCTTGCTTAGCAATGTTCTGTCTTTCTGGCACTGGAATAGCCCATTGACTCAAACGTGACGTGATGGTAAGAGGTTTGGGGGGAAAAAACGGCAGTGCTGCTTTGCGACTGTTGAACTTTTATTTTGACAAGTTTTTGTCGTTCTGTCTTCCACATTCATGAAAGGTCTGGTATGAATGTTAAGTCATGTCTCATGAAACAGTCATGAATGCTTTATGTGAAGTTTATGACAGCTGCTATGAATGTGCTATGAACTCACCCGTCAAGTAAAGTGTTACCGTAACGGAGTGTAACTTACATGAAAGTACAAAACAAGGTGTCTAAGCCCTGAGTTATGTAATCAATTAGTCTCACTGGTCCTGTTTTTCCTAGTTGCCACCCTCTCTCAGGTGAGTGCACCTGCATGGCGGGGTGGGCTGGCCTTTACTGCAATGACACCTGCCCGGCAGGTTACTATGGTGAAGGATGCATGGAGCCCTGCCAGTGTGAAAACAGAGGGGAATGTGACAGCATCACCGGAGAGTGTACCTGTGCACCTGGGTTCATGGTGAGCATGTACACACATGTACACACACACACAGCGAAAGAGAGAATGATAGAAAGAGAGAGAGAGCATTATTCAAATAAATAATAACTAAATTAAAACTAGCACAGAAATAATAGTTATGAATAATTAGTATAATTATATTACTATACTAGTATAGAGCTCATTGGGCTACAGTGCCCAGAGTGACACACAGACAAAAGGCAATTGAAGATTCTTTAACCATAAATTTACCATTTGTGTGTGTGTGTGTGTGTGTGTGTGTGTGTGTGTGTGTGTGTGTGTGTGTGTGTGTGTGGGTGTCTGTGTGTCTGTGTGTCTGTGTGTGTCAATGCTTCTTATAGGGAGACAACTGTTCGTTGAGCTGCCCTGTAGGGCTTTATGGGTTAAACTGCTCTTCCAACTGTACCTGTCAGAATGAAATTTCCTGCTCTACCATCGATGGCTCCTGCCTCTGCAGGGAAGGTAGTGTTCTTGCACATCCAGTCTTTTCTCTCCTCTCTCTTTTGCTCCATCCCTTTTTTGTCCATCTCTATGGGTTCCCATTTTACTTTTCAATGCTAATTTGAAACATTTGAATGGTGGAATTTTCTTTTTTAAATTTACATAAAATCTTGAAAGTCAAATAAATTATTTTTTTCCAGAGGGGTTGTGTGGATGAACCCCTAATTCGCATGAGGTATAATGTGACTGAGGTTGCTGGAAGCTGGCTTATTATCAGAAGTCTTTTTTACCCACATCCATTTACAACTCCTCACTTGATTAGGAGAGTGTACATTTTTAATTCACATAACACAGCTGTTGGTAATGAACACAGACTGTTTTTTTCTTTTAGCCAGATTTATTGCAGATGCACATGAGATATGCAAATAAGTTCAATAGAATGCCAGCTTTGGTCTTTTTCATTCTCTCCATCACTTGCTGGCCAGGCTTGATCTTCATTTTCTTTTCAACTCATTTGTGTTCCTTCCACCTCGCATCCTTTATCTATTCCATCTCTTTCTCTCTCTTTTCTCCCCCCTCCCCCCCTCTCTCTATCCTTTTGCTGGCCTTCTTGTGTTGATTTAATCACAATATTAGATAAGATCACAGATGGCTATGTTGTTGTACACTTAGACAGACGGGTCAGTTGTATGTAAATAAGATGAGAAGCCCCTGTATCTCTTAATGACACTGGCACATCTGAGGACCACTGCAGCCTTCATATTTCTTCCATCTCTCATTCTCCTCTCTGAATATTACTGAATACATTAAAACTACAAAAAAGAGGAGAGTTGAGATGTAAATTAGCAGTGGTGAAAAGTTTCACTCTTTTTAAAGTCTCTCTCTCTCTCTTTCTGTCTCTCTCCATTACTCCCTGGTGTCCCCTTTGACTCCTTGCCTCACTCTTCCACTATCTCGCCCAAGCCAGTTCCTCCATGTTTAAATATTTACAGGCCCATACATCTTGGAGGGGATTATGGGTAATTAGGGACCAGTCTTTGGTGCTCAGATGTGGCTCTCAAGATTTTCTCTCTGTCCCTCTCTTCACTCTTTTTTTATCTCCATCTCTTCCCTTCTCTCTTTTTATTCTATCACTCTTTCTCTCTTTTCCCTCCTGATATGTCTGTCGTTTCCTATTTCTTCCCTTTTTATATGTCTCCATGTGTCTCGTGTGTGTGTGTCTCTCTCGAGTGCCTAGTGTTCAAACCTACAGGAAAAAGCCATGTGGAAAAAAAACAAAAACAAAAAATCATAAACAAAAAGAATACACATACTGTATGTATACATACATGTGCACATTAGGGAAATTTGTGGTTTTACTGTGTCTTTGTGTTAATCTGTTTGTCATGTGTGCATCAGGGTGGCAGGGTGTGGACTGCTCTCTGCCGTGCTCCAGTGGCACATGGGGGTTGGCTTGCAACCAGAGTTGCGTGTGTGTGAACGGGGCTGCGTGCCACCCTGCCGATGGGTCATGCACCTGTACAGCTGGGTGGACCGGGGACACGTGTGACGCCATATGTCCTGTGAGTTCATGACATCATGTACATAGCCTTCTACAGACACAGAGGAACACTCTCTCAAACACATAATACTAACACACATCTGAGCCCAACAAAGTGACTCACCCTGCATATTATTGCTACCCTTTCCCAAAGTGTAGAGCAGCCCTGTAACACAAATTAGGAATGTATTCCAACAGTGGGGGTTAATTGGACTCCCCATGGTGAAAAATGTCAGGTTCAAAGAACAGAAGAAAAAAAAAAGAAAAAGAAAGAAAAGAAAAAAAACAACCAGAAAGAGATGAAAGTATAAAGGAAATGACAAACCACATGAGTACGAAGACAAAAACACAAGAAAAGAGAACATAATTGCATATAACAAACATAAGCAAAGCACATGACAATAACTAAAACTGAATGGTCATTAAGGTGTTTAGGATTACATCAGTCAATTATTGATTTGTCTCACCCATACTTTTCTAGACTGCCTAATCCTCTAAAAAGTCAAACTCCCCCATTAAAACTCAAGATTTCTGAATATATGTAGCTGATAATCTAATGTCTAAGTTTTCACGTGTGCTTTTATGTCTACAGGATGGCACCTATGGTTTAGGGTGTGTGGAACACTGTGACTGTCGTCATGCCAACGGTTGTGACCCTGTGAGTGGGCAGTGCCACTGCCTGTCAGGATGGACTGGTGAGACTGACCAGTCAGACTAATTTCTGCCCTCTCTCAGTTCCCTTTAGTCTCTCTATGTGCACATAGCTGCATATTATTGTCTGGTTTTGTCCTTGTAAATGTGTACACGTGTGTATGTGTACACTTGTGTATGTGCACACTTGTGTATGTGTATATGTTCAAAGATTTAATAAGTTCAAGTATTTTTCATTATTACAACCTATTATTACAACAGAACGTGTCTGTTGTTTAGTTTTGTGTGTGTATCCAAACAGCTGGCATGGTTATAAGCAATAATAGGTAGCCTTGCTGTGTGGTGCAGGCTGTTTTCTGTACCCATGATTTTCAAAGCATTATTTTTTTCATCTCTGAAATATATTTGCATCCTGTCTGAAATATGTGATGTGTGGGTTCGCTCCTGCGTGTGTGTTTGTTTGCTGATGGATGTCTATTCAGGTGTGCACTGTGACAGCGTGTGTGAGGAGGGTCGGTGGGGTGCAGACTGCTCCATGGAGTGTTCCTGTAAGAATGGGGGTACCTGCTCTCCTGAGGACGGCTCATGTGTGTGCACTCCAGGCTACCGGGGTACCTCCTGCAGCCGAAGTAAGTGGGGGTGGGTGGGGGGTAGCAGCCTTCTCTTTCCTCTTTCCTTCTCTTTCACCTCCTTGTGTAGGATTGGTCACTGTGGTGAATCCAGCTCTCTGATTGGATGGGTTTTTTTTTACTCCCACTTCAGCCTGCACCCCGGGTCATTATGGGCACCGCTGCAGCCTAACCTGCCCCCAGTGTATCCATAGTGACGGACCATGCCATCATATAACTGGCCACTGTGAGTGCTTGCCAGGATACCATGGCCCTCTTTGCAACCAAGGTACTAACACACAAACACACAAACACACACACACACACACACACACACACACACACACACACACACACACACACACAAATACTCAGGAATGCATAGACCTGCAGTTATACACGCTTTACACAATCACACGGTTAACTGTGAGGAACCTGATCACAACTTGTGTGTGAATGAGTGAATATGAGGCATTCAGTGTAATATATAAAAGCACTATTTAAATTCAATCCATTTACCATTTACCATTTTACCATTTACCACTCCTCTGAGCCCTCAACCCCCCTGTCACAACCCTCCTCCCACTCCTGAAGGACATTACTGTTATTGGTAATTCAGATCCCTTCACAAGACTTTCACTGCCCCTTACACTGCACAATACACCCTGCAGTTCACTAAAGCAACTCTTATAGTATGGCCCTCTTTGCACCTCATATACTTTTGTTATTTATGTACATTGTTCATGCTTATGAGGACAGACTTTTTTTTTCATTCGTGCCCATGTAGGAGTGTACAATGAGAATAAACATCTTGAATATTGAATGTTAAATATGCACAAACTACCCGCCCCCCTTCTCCCTCTCCTTCTTTCAGGCGCACAAAAAACATACACACAGAGTGTTTGACAAACTGACAAAGAGACAGCGAGAGAAAGAGAAAGAGAGAGAGAGCAGAGACATTTTATGCATACATTGCACATCTCTCTGCCCTCAAAGTGTAAATGTGAGGAGACTTGTACTTTGAAGCATTAAATATGTATGGGGGCTTCAACAGTGCCACAGACAGGTCACTGAGATCAAGGACGCAGCAGCATGTAGAGCAGGAGTTCACTTTAGTCTACCATTTTCTTTTCCAAACACTGATGTCCTGCAGACAGTAAGTTCAGTTTCTGGCTGCCAGATTTATGTCTTAATGCCAAGCCAAGCTAGTTTGAAGGTTCTTTTGTAATGTCTATGTGTGTGTTTTGGTAACACTTGACGGGTGAGTTCATAACACATTCACAGCAGCTGTCATAAACTGCACATAAAGCATTTATGACTTTTTTATGAGCCATGACCCAACATTCATACTAAACCTTTCATGAATGTGGAAGACAGAACGATGACAACTTGTCAAAATAAAAGTACAACAATCGCAAAGCAGCATTGCCGTTTTTTGTTCCAAACCTTTTATCTGATCACGACTCATCTGTCAATGTCAATGAGTTAATCCAGCACCAAAGAGACAGAACATGGTCAAGCAAATAATTTTTGTTTTATAAAAATGTATTTGTTTTATAATGTAACCTTTTTTCTGAAGGTGTACTTTGATTTGTGCTATAAAAATAGTCTGAAAAAACATGGTGTATGCACCATTAAAAGACATTTTCATTCAATAATGACTCGATGAATTATTCACATTTGAAAAATATGTTAACGGTTTTAAATTTGTCTCCAATGTTTCACAAAGAATACCGTTAATTTAATCTTCAGCCTTTGTAAATATTTCATTAACATCTTGTGAAGTCTACATCAAATGTCATTTTACTATACAAGTTGTAAAGTATTAGTAATCACTGAGTTTAACACTGGGAGGTAAACTAGCCTACATTCAGCTGACCTGTATTTGTGTAACCTGGAAACGGTTGGACATTCCCATTAGCAAAAGATGAGAAATCATCAGCAAAGATTACATTATAAAAGAAATACATTTTTACGAAACAAAAATTGTTTGCTTGACCATGTTTTGTCTTTTTGGCACTGGACTATCCTATTGACTCAGATGTGACAGGTTTTATAAACATGGTTTATACATGGTCTTATAAAGTCATGAATGCTTTATGTGCAGGTCATGACAGCTGCTATAAATGTGTTATGAACTTACCTGTCAAGTAAAGTGTTACCTATTTTTGTCACACTGTAAAGCCACAATTTAAAAAAACTGCAAGACCTCATTAAGTGAACAAGATGAGTGTTTGAATGGTTGATGAAAAAGCAGAGCAAAACATTTGGTATTAAAAAGAAACATTTACCTAAGACACCAAACATTATTCTGCCTCAGCCATGTACGGTATGGCTGTGCTATGGGAAATTTGTCAAATTGTCATTCATTCAAACAGTAAAGACTCTGAGTATAACCAGAATGCTTTGTTCTGTTTTATATGCTGCTGGTTTGTGCCCTTGCGTAGACCTTGAGATGGGGGTGGATGGGGGTGCGTCTGCTTTAACTGCAGAAGACAACATAATCAAGGGCTAAATGGGATTTGTAATGAAATAGACCATGGGAATGCCTTCATTATTATTCACATAAATAATATAGACCCCCCCCCCCCCCTCTCCCTTTCTTTCTCTTTCTTTCTTCCTTGCTCTTTCTCTCTCTTCCTCTGTCTTTTTTCTTCTCTACACCTATCTCTCTCTCTCTCCTTCCCTCTCTCTCTTTCTCTCTTTATTTGCATGCCTGTGTGTGTAATCAGTGTGCCCTGCAGGTGGCTATGGGAAGGACTGTGCAGAAGTGTGTGTTTGCACTAATAACAGCACCTGTAACTCCATTGATGGGTCCTGTCAGTGCAACTCGGGTTGGATCGGGGATGACTGCTCAATAGGTAGAAACGCACACGCACACGCACACACACACACACAAACACACACACACACACACACACACACACACTCACCTTAATGTTTTTTTAATTTAGATGCATATGTCTGAGAACTGAGAACTGAAACTCTAAAACTCTAAAGATTTGCATGCTGCCCCCTAAACACACACATGCACTCACATACAAACACACATATACTGTATATGCATACAAAACCATATCAGCCTTTCTTTGTACATCCCTACGATAGCTGCATACACTAGTGCAGTAATAGAAACTACAGACAGTTTCATTTAGCATACATGTAATCCCTGTGATCAGTGGTGCTCAAAGCCTGAGCTAACAGCCCCCTCTACTTGGTGAAAAACAGTACTGCTGTCCCTCTCACATGTGTGTGTGTGTGCGTGTGTGTGTGTCCGCGTGTGCGTCCATGTCCGTGTGTGTCCGTGTCCGTGTGTGTGTCTGTGTCTGTGTGTCCATGTCTGTGTGTCCGTGTCCGTGTCCGTGTGTGTGTGTGTGTCCGTGTGTCCGTGTGTCCGTGTGTCCGTGTGTGTCCGTGTGTGTGTGTGTGTGTGTGTGTGTGTGTTTTTGTGTGTGTGTGTGTGTAGAGTGTAGTCCTGGTTTATGGGGACCTGACTGCATACACACGTGTAACTGCCATAACGGGGCTCAGTGCAGTCCCCAGGACGGAGGCTGCAGGTGCAGTGTGGGATGGACAGGCCTCTACTGCACACAGCGTGAGTTTAACTAACACACACACACACACGCACGCACACACACACACACACGCACACACATGCACACACGCACACACACACACACACACACACACACACACACACACACACACAACCAGATAGAAGCTGCATGTAAACTCCATCCAGTCACCTAAATGTCTTGCTGTTGTATGTTCTTCACAGGGTATAGTCCACCATGTCATAACTGATATGGTAGAGTTGAAACTGCTTTGCATTTTGTTTTACATGAATATTAGTTAAACCCCCTTTAAGGGGAATGTTACAAGGTGATAACTGCCATAATTCAATTCCAAGTACCTATTCATCTGTCATGTCTGTCTGTCTCTGTCTCTGTCTCTGTCTCTGTCTCTGTCTCTGTCTCTGTCTCTGTCTCTGTCTCTCTCTCTCTCTCTGTCTCTCTCTCTCTCTCTCTCTCTCTGTCTGTCTCTCCCTCTCTCTCTCTCTCTGTCTTTCTCGTGTTTCTCTCAGGCTGCCCGTCTGGCTTCTTCGGGGCTGGCTGTGCCGAGGTGTGCCGCTGTCAGAATGGAGCAGACTGTGACCACATCAGTGGTCAGTGTTCCTGCCGGACAGGCTTCATCGGGACCAGCTGTGAGCAGAGTAAGTGTGTGAGTGTGTGCGTGCGTGCGTGCGCGTGCGTGCGTGTGTGCGTGTGTGTGTGTGTGTGTGTGTCTGTGTGTGTCTGTGTGTGTGTGAGAGAGAGAGAGAGAGAGAGTGTCAAGTCA
>CM059280.1:18847782-18865282 GCA_030347295.1 Setipinna tenuifilis | reverse complement strand
GAGCACATGTTCGCTCAGCAGTGAGAGCCCCTATGCCACCATCTCAGAGCCCCCCTGCAAGCATTCGGAGAGCAGCTACGTGGAGATGAAGTCCCCTGCCCACCACCATCAGCCATGTTGCCACAGCAGGGCTGCTGCCGCCGCCGCTGCTGCTGCTGCTGCCGCTGCCGCCAGTGCCACTGTCACTGCCAACAGAAACGTCTACGACATCGGTCAGTAAACATCAAAAACAGACAGCTTTTTAGTAACTTTAGCTTGAGATGTGCAAAACCTACATTTTATTTATTGCTTGTTTTATATTAACTGAGCTGATTATGGTAATGTACTGTATATTAACATCTTTTTTCATCGGTCAGTAAACATCAAAAATAGACATTTGCTTTCCTAGTGCTCAGCTTTTTAGTAACTTTATGTGTACAAAACCTTCACTTCACACAAAAACTTTCATCGTATTTTTATTTATTACTTGTTTTATATTAACTGAACTGATTATGGTAATGTATATTGACTTTTTTTTTCCATTGGCATACATTTTTTAATTATTCAAATTAATTAAATCTGTTATCACATTTTCTTGTATTCTCTTGTTTTGTCACCTATCTTCTCTTCTCTTCTCTTCTCTTCTCTTCTCTTCTCTTCTCTTCTCTTCTCTTCTCTTCTTTGTAATTTAGAGCCCACTGTGAGCATTTTATCACCATCTGGAGGTATCACCTCTGGAATATTCCAGAACCCGTATGACATCCCTCGGAACAGCCACATCCTGAGCCACTATGACCTTCTCCCCATGCGCTCCAGCCCCCCCGCACCCCCTGGAAGCCCCTCCAGCTCCCTGCTATAGAGAACTAAGGGAGCCCGAGTCACACAGTGTTTACTGGTCTCCTCTTACATCCAAAGGTGGAGAATGGTAACCCAGTCTGACTCCTTCCTTCTCCAGATCCTTGTTTCCTAGCTCTGTTCCTAAGGCTCAGCTGC
This sequence comes from Setipinna tenuifilis, assembly GCA_030347295.1. Classification (NCBI taxonomy): domain Eukaryota; kingdom Metazoa; phylum Chordata; class Actinopteri; order Clupeiformes; family Engraulidae; genus Setipinna; species Setipinna tenuifilis. Next base: position 18,864,310 of record CM059280.1, on the reverse strand, counting down.
AGTTTTTTGACTGCTTTGTGACACTGGACCTGCGGTTCGCTGTTGTTTCAGGAAGATGAAAAGGAACATTCAGATGAAGATGAACATTCAGATCCTCAGTTTTCACAGACCCTAACTGTTTTATTCAAAAACCCTCCTTCTCTCCATAAGTGAACAATCAAGGCAGTTTAGAGCAGTTCAGTGGTATATCATCTGATCATGGACAACTACAGTTATGTGACTTGACAAATGAACAACTAAAGTGTTACTAATTAATTAACAACCAAAGTAAAAACAGGTGTACATTTTGTTAATAAAAAAGTTTGCCAGTAACCTGGTTTTTGTATGACATAACAAGCCTACACTTTTCAATTGATATGAGTTGATATAAAACAAAACATGTAAAGAATGATATTTGTATAATGGTATTATACTGAGCTACAGTGGAATACTCTCGAACACCTCTTTGATAAATGAAAAATGTAACTTGATATACATGTGGTATATTTCAAAGTCTAGAGACAAGAGACTTAAATCTTATAGCCCTACTTAATATATCTACTATTAGTCTACGAGATTTTGTATTTTTTAATTAATTTGTGTATTTACACTTATAGATCCCTTTGGATCCAGGACCTATTTTCTTTACTGGTTTGTCCTGATTTTTGTATTTATTCTTTAAGACTGTACAGTATTTGATGTGTCTATCTAGTTACCAGATTTTGTTGAGTAGTTTATTAGTAAGCATGTTGAATTATGTGTAAATATCATTCTTGTTCATGCCAGCTATGTCCAGGTTACAGTTTGCCCACCAATCCCAACACCCCTATCAACCATAGGTTTGGATCAGTTTTTGTGCTTTTCATTTCTTGTATGAGAGCCAAAATTGTATTCTGCTGAATGCGGATCTTTTCAAGTATTTTTCCCCCGTTAATGACAACTTCATAAATACCACAGAAAAAAAGAATTTTCTCCATCTGAAACTAAATGGGACTGTTTTTTACCTTCTGTAAGAGTTGGTGCATGCTAGACTGGTCTGAGGACCAATTCTCTGCATTTCCCATCTGTAAAACACTGTGCAATACCAACCTGTGATGTAAATACACTGAAGACATGTAAATTATATATGCACTTGAAGTGTTGTACAGTCATCTTTTATGCAAGCTTTGCCAAGAATATGTTGAGTATATCCATACTGACATTTTCATGGTGACAATAATTGTCATTTACATTGTGATATACAGTTACAGTCTTCAAAGACTGTGCATGGATATCCCTACAGCACTGTGGCAGGGTTTAGTGCTTTGGCTTTGAGCTTGTCACCTTAGCCAAACACAATCCAATCTAATTCTATGGGAAACTGGTAAATGTGTGTTGTGGTGTTTTCATTCAGGTCTTGGTTGGTTGACCAAGTAAAGCCTTATAACTGATTGGTTGGATTGGCTTTTAAGCACAAGCAAAAGTGCAACTCTGGGAATAAAACGAGTAAGTGGCAAAACCTGTCCATGCAGTAACATGGCAGTACATTCACAGAGTAACGACTGAATCAGAAATCTAACTGTTCCACATTTACTTACAGGCATTTGTAGGCATAATGCATTTATATAAAGTAAGAAATACACAGATCAAAGTTGTTACACTCTACAGGTCTGTTTAATCAGATCTCAAGATGCCAACTACAAGATTACTGAATTCTGAACTTTGTTATTGTTTTAGTTTCAGTTATCTGGATCTACAGACACGAGAATATTCATCAGAAGCCTTTAAATACTCTTTTAAATCCATAAATCCACAAATCTCCATCTTAGGCAAACATGTATTACACATTTGTATACGTTTGTATATTCTCAATTAGTTATACACTAATCTACATGTCTATGAAGGGACATATCAGTCTAGTCTGAGAGCAAACTTGGCAGATATATATGCAGATATATGTGCATGCAAGTGTCTAACCTCTGAAAGCCTGACAATAACACTTGCTACTACCACTACTTCTGAAATCTTTTTTCAGCACTAAAAGCAAACCTCTGTGGCATTCCTCCTTTTTATAACATTTTTTGAATTTACTGCATTTTTATGTTGCTTTTTTTTTTAAAACACACACAATTATACACTCATGTCTTACAGAGCACCCATCGGCTGGGTGTGGGAAGAAAGGGTTTCTTAATGTAACTTTGCTTTTTTATCCCATTATGTGGAAAGCCTCTTATGGGCCAAGCTGTGGGGGCTAACAAGGAGCTAACCTCTGCACTTGTGTTTTGCTGCACGGGTTGGACGCAGCGTTGTACAGGCCCACAAAGAAGCCCTTTCAGCACACAGATTAGGAGCAGCTCCTTCATTCAGTATCAGCACATGCCTATGAGTCCCCCCGCCACACACACACACACACACACACACTACCTTATGGGGAAGATTTACCAAGGCCAATTATGCAACTCTGACATAAGTGGTGTTTTTTTCGTGTGGGTGTTGTAAAACCACTGGAAGGTTAAAGTTTCTGTTTGTTGTTTTGTTGTTTTTTTTTTCAGTATATTTCTTGGCCTTTCTGTCTTTTATTTCTGATAAGGACATGGGGGAGAGAGATGGAGTAGGGTGAGGTTGGGGAATGATCACATGCCAGAGGAGAATGTGGGTCCCAATGGGCACTTGCCCAGTTTTTGTATGGGTGCTGTAGCCAGCTGTTTAAAATAATAAGATAATGCAATTACACAAACCAGCACTCTGGGCATGTATTTATTGTTGAAATCGGGACAGAATTTTCCAGAGCAATCCAGCACAGTGCAGACTGAACTGTTTTGCATCATTGGCACATAGTTCAAAACAGGGACCTTACACTGTGTTCTATTTAGCATTACTATGTTTTATGTTTCATGCTTACACCCAGAATTAAAATTTTCATCCCTTACTTTTGTTAAATGCATTTACTGAATTGTATAAAGTCCTTGAATAACCTTCATACAGCTTACTGCACATACAGTTTGCCCCCTTTCTCATATTATTTGCCGACCAATCTCGGCACGGCTGTTAATCTGGCAAAGTCGTAATAAATCTCTGTGAAGTTTAAGCAAACGGAGACTTTTCTCAGCAACTAAACCACTCATATGTGAGCTTAAATGCACGTGCACAAGACACACACTCACAGTGGCTGAATAATTTGACCGGCTCCTGTCCTCTCTCTTACTCTTTCTCTTCTTTTGCTTTAGCACGCACACACACACACACAAATACACAGGGGCGGGCCACCTTTGTGCTCAGCTTTACTCTTTCTCACACACACACACACACACACACCCACACACTCAGGTTAGGCGGTGCACTGCCTCATCCTCTCCTCTCTGACTGCCGAGGGACTGATACCTTGCAGAAGAAGAAGAGAAGGAGCTAAGACAGGATGAATGGCAGCGAGCCGGAATTCGTTAACTACTATGACTACTCCGACTGGTACTCGGATAACTTGGAGCCCACCAAGACACCCGTGGAGTGAGTACACAGCACGCCTTGGCTTGCCTGCTCAAGTGTTGCCTGTGTATGTGTGTATGTGTGTATGTGTGTATGCGTGGTTAAAAGAGAGTTCTCCCTGAATGCTCTTCAGTGTGCATGAGTGTTTGTAAAATCGTAACAGATGCAGGGAAGGTGTAAACAGTCTGGGTGCAGTGGATCAATTCAATTCAGTTTTATTTCTAGTGATACTTTGTAAATGTCTATCAAGGAGACAGATGTAGGACAGGCCTGAACTGGACCTTTACCCCCTAATGCAGCAGGGGGTAGGAAAAACTCTCTTACAAATCACAGTCATTGTGTTTAAAATTGGACTTGATCTGTACAAGTACGCTGTGCCTTCACTGCTGAAGGTTAATATAGCACATAGGTCATTTCAAATATGTATAGCCTACACTTACAGTTTGTATAAAATGTGTACATTATAAATTATGTAGTGTCACATAAAAATTGTTGGTTGAGTATGCCTCTGTAGATAATGACTCAACTTTTTTTTACAACTTGGAAAATGGATTGCTTTATTTTTGTTAAACGCTTATATCTGTCCAAATATCTAAATATAAATAATGTCCTTAAATGTTTCAATGTTTTCAGCTGCAAAATGCCACGATTGTTTTATTTGATTACGATTGATTTTTTTGTTAAAGAGAGTCCATTTTTTTCTTTCTGAGCAATGAAAGCTCTCTACCTGTTATGCTGCTTAAAAAGCCTCTTTGTGTAAGAGCCTTGTAAAGAGCCTTGCCCAAATGCAGCTCAAACTCATCAAAGCCTTGTGTCACCTCCAGAGTGGTGGAGCCATGTGACCCAACAGCTGACGAGCAGCTCTTCCACATATGCATCGCCGCCATATCAGTGAGTAGCCATGGGTCGTCCTTTCGGATTCAAACACACACACACACACACACACACACACACACACACACACACACACACACACACACACACACACACGCTAATTTGGTTTTATCACACCCACATAAATATTATGTAAAGCTTTACATGCAAAATAATACCATTAGTAATACACTGAAATACCAAGCTGGACTCACATTCCATTTGCACAAATGTTTCACATGCTACACCTCAAAATTCCTCAGCTGATTAGGCAGCATTATGTGGCCCAGAATACATGTGAAGCAGGGGAAACACAAACCACATTGTACAACGTGTCACGATGTAGGACAGGTCTTTTCTCTGCTACTTCTGCCAAAATGTACATTTATTTTACCCATTTTAGACAAAGTTGCTATTGAAGGGAAAATTGAACTCAAAACAGTGTCAGCTTCTGTGTGTGTGTGTGTGTTCTTCCCATAAAGTATAATATGGGTTTAACTGCTAAGGATATATATATATATATATATATATATATATATATATATATATATACACATATATATGTGTGTGTGTGTGTGTGTGTGTGTTTGTGTGTGTTGTGTGTGTGTGTGTCTGTGTGTCTACAATGAGTTACTTTGATGATATTGTCTAAAAATGAGAAGTAATAAAAACGTGTGTTGCAGCTGGTTGCAATGTTGGTCTTAGCTGTTGCCACCCGCAGCAAAAGGGTATGTCACAACTTCAGGACGGGGTCTCCCAGCATCCTTAAGTAAGTCACAGCCATTTAGCACATGACTCAGAAATGGCCCCAACCATCTTAGTGGTACACATTCACAAAGCTACTAACTGTCTGGCTACTGGCTACTAATGGCTACTAAATATCTGGCTTCAGAAGCTACAATGCAGCAGCATATTCTACAGATCATCTCTTTCTACCTGTGCAATTTAGGCAAGTAATGCCACTAAGCATCTCTTCCACCAAGAGTTTTGCTTATTGGAATCAATGGATGAATCGAATATGTAACTGAATTGTAACTTCTGAATCCAGGTTAACCATCACTGACTAGCATTAACCATGATATTTTGTTTGATGTGAACTATCTGCTTTCTATGTACTATTGTAAATTTAAATGGTGTCACAAATAGATTTTATTGGGTTAGATTAGATCAAACAGCATTGTCATTGTGCAAAGGGCACGCAGCCAATGAAATGAAGTACATTTCGCAATTCAAAATCAGTATCAGAATCAGAAAACTTGATTTATCCCAAAATTAGCAATTTAGCTTCAAACTTTCTAATCATCTTACACAAGAAATAAATACATACTATGAACAGCAGTACGAAGGTAAACAAAACAAATTCCAGCAGCATTCCAACACACACAATCAGTTCACATTCCTCCATCTTAGCCTGTCAGTGACGAAAGAAATAAGGAACCACATACTCTGACAGGGCCTATGGCTTCCAGATCTGTGGTCACATACTCAGATACACTCCGCTCTTGTAATTACTGCAGCCCAATGAACTTCCTGGATCACACACAAAACAGAGGCCTGGCCATCGCTGTCTTCACACTCCTCTTCTGCAAGCTGTGTGTGCTGGTCATTCATCCCCTCCCTCTACCCCTAATCAAAGACCAGACACCTGCCCTCAAAGGTAAGACAAAACAGACACACTGAATATCATGATCAAGGAAAAAAGGTAGCTTGATCAACCCCAACCTCTAACCCTAACCTCAATAAGACACAGCATTTCAATAGATTTATTTACAGTGTTAGCGTCTGTAGGCAGCCTAAAGGACTGTTTATAGGACTATCCAAATAAAGTGTATTTGGTACCACTCCCATCTGGACCCACTTTCATGGTGGAAATCTGTTGTCTTTTACCGGTGTTTCTCCCTGACATTCCACTGGTTGTCCTTTCAGAACTGTGGAAGATTCTAGCCATTTTCTACTATCCGCTTCTCTACTACCCCCTGCTGGTGTGTGGCACCCTGCGCAGTAAACTGGGCTATGTGTTTGGCAGCATGCTAGCATGGACACACCTGGCGGTGTTATGCTGGCAGAAGGTTGACTGCCCCAAAACCCCTGAGGTAAGACAGGAGAAACACTTCCATTAGGACCAAGATAGACTAGAGTTTAGCACTTTTGAACCTATGTAAATCTGTGCCGAGACTAGCTATTTGATATTTCAAAGACTATCCTCATATACTGTGTATAATGTATACATGTTCTTTTTTTGGTTCATAGTATATTTTACTGCTTATTTATGAGCTCTTTTTCAAGGAGATGCCAGAGATATCTTTTTATGATTACCCACATTTGGTACCATCTTCAAATTAGTTTTGACAGGACATGGTGTGGTATATCATGTGAAGAAGGGTTAAACACTTTTGCCATTCTTGCCAGCCACACAGACTGTGCACTTTATCTTCTAAGGTACAGATCAGAGCATCTTTGAAAAATAACAAGACCCCTCAGCCTAAATTTGCCAGTAATATAGCCAAACAACATCAGGTAGCATGTTTTCAATCAGGGTAACATTGCTGTTGATGGTGGTCACAATATTTTTGCATGCTTTTATGGAAAATCCTGCTAGTCTTAAACTGAAACACTTTGTAAAACTACTTCAAGGCCATTATTTGGTATACTGTACATCTCATGTTTTTATCATATGCTTAGAATTACTTAAACTACTCATAAACTTTGAAAATTAAACACTCATTTTAAGCATGTTACCTTAGTAAGACTGTTTTGGCCACAAGGGTTGTCATTAGGTAAGTATAATTTAGAGATGGCAATAATGATTGGTGAGCAAGATGAGTAATAGACAGTCAAATGGAAATGTTCTTCTTTGTGTTTAAGTTATGAATAGGTGGTAAGTGGCCATGGTAGGTGTTCAGCTCTGTTTCTCACTGTCCTTCTTTCTTTGCCTTACAGATGTATAAGTATTATGCCCTGCTGAACACCCCTCCTCAGATGGCCTGCTTTGCCTTCCTTGGTTTTCAGTATCCTCTGCTTCTCCTGAAGGGATCAGACAGTGATTCTAAAGCCAGTGAGGTGTGTGCTGCACAATTTCTTAGGTTTCCATCTTCAAATAAGACATTTTAAAAAAGGTATATGTATTTATTAAAATGTCATTTGATATAAAATGTTTTGCTACAGTGATACGATTTATGACAATTTTACAGCAAATGAACAGTTTTACAAACTATGTTAAATTCTGTTTTTGATATTGCTGTTGCTGCTGTTGACATTGCTTTTGCACGTGGAGTTTACATGGATCATGTGCTAGATGAACACAGGCGATGGCAGAATATGAACTGTCTTTAACAAACACACTTCGGTGCTGCTTAAAATAAGCAGCTTTACATAACTGGTCTACGAGACATCACTGCCTAGACTCCACTCAGGGAGAAACTGTTTCCCCCTTTATTAGAAAAAAACACAACAACAATGTGGTGATTATGTTTCATGCTGGAAGGACAAATTATATCGTTATGTAAGCTGTGGGAGGACCTTAGTGATCCTATCATTTTGTAATGGCTCATTCCTCTCCGACCAGTTCTGTGTCACTCTGTCTTGTTCAGTCCCTTTGTGTCTGTTTTTGTGCTTGTTTTGGCTACAACTATGTAATTCTTTCTAAAGTAAGAATCTTTTGCTCAGACCATTACCAGTATGTTATTTGTCACTTAAGGATGTAATTTCAAGATTTTTGAGAAATTTGTTAACGATATATGCTTTGAAACCCTTTTAGGACTTAGACCATGCCTATTACAAAGAATATGTGAAGTCCCTCCTAAAGAAAAGACCTGCCAAAACAAGGTGAAGAACATACAGTATATCAATTTCATTAAACCGAAGAAAACTGATCAGATTCTCTAAAATAAACATTTTATGCAGGCTGTAAAAGTTAGTATTATTAATACAGCTCTGTAAAAACCCTAACACATTTCCACCTGTTGTTTTTCTCAGCACCACAAGCAAAGACAAAACCTCTCTGGCAGACAGGATCTCTCATACATTTAAGTCATACGTGTACAAACCAGAGAAAGGTAAATATGGAATAATGTGTTCATCTTCTTCACTGATGCTCATCTGCTGCCACTAGATTATTCTACAAAATACTGGGAGTGAAACATTATTTTGTTCAAAAATGATTGTAGCTTTTGGGCAACAGACATGCAATGGAACAATGTATTCCCATTATTTTGTTCAAACATGGTTGCATCTTGTTAACAGAATACTTACAATCCCAAATGTGTGACTTGAAATCAGCTTTGGACTTGAGCATTAGACACCAAGGCTTTCCACTTTGCCAAAACTGCAACAAACATCACAATCAAACAAATTTGTTCAGAAACCCCAAAACCCAACCTTACTTGTAGCAATTTAAGCCATCTGTACCAACTATTTTTGACTCAAAATAAAAGGGTGTATGGTGATCAGGCACTTTGCTTTGGCTTTGTGTTCCCAGATTTCCTATTGCCATTGAAACTTGTCATCTCTGGAGCAGTGTCCTTTATGGCTGTCTACCAGGTAATACTGTACACACACTTCAGCTCTGATAAGACCTGCTCTTTATCATGTTCTGTATTTTACTCATGCAAAGGTGAAATGTGATGCTCCATACCAATACATCAAGCAAGTATAAAACCCTCCCAAATCAAATACAACTCTGATAAAATATTTCAAGCTCTGAGTTCTTCACCAAACATAATAAGAACAACAGCGGGTCACAAATCCACTACAAATCTCCTGTCTCACTCACAGCAGCATAGGGGAGGTCACAGATGAGGTTTCTTGCCCTGGAATCTATAGGCAATTGTTTCGTACTAATCCACTCTGTCTTTCTGTATGACAGGCTTTGTAATAAACTGACTCTAACAAACTTGAGTACTAAAGTATGTATGTAAAATCTACATTTACCCATCTATTAATACAATTGTTCACTACCTCTATTCAGATGATAGTTCGAGCATGGCTCTAACATTTACAGTATTGATTTCTTAGGGACTTCCGTTTACACAAACCTTACCAAATTTCAGGTTAATCCAATTGTCTATCTATCTTCTCCCATATATTTATTTAACCATTCATCCATCCATCCATACACACGCACATGCACACACGCATACACAGACACACATTCACACAAACACACACACACATGCTTGTTTTCACACAGACATACACACACACATAGAGACAAACATCCATGGATTTATCCAATCTAATGTCTGCTGTGGTGACCTTTTCTCTCAAGGTGATGCTGCTGCTAATTTGCTCAGTAATCCCTATCCTCCATATCGTGCGTGGCGGCATTAATGAGGACATCGCTTTCCTGCTGCTGGGCTTCAACATCGTCCTGCATGAGGACAGACAGGAAGTGGTCAAAATCGTCATCCACTACACCTGGTGTCTGGAAAGTGTGTAACTGCATGAAAATCACACAGAGATTTAAACTCATGATCTGACATGTTAATACTGAACTGTTCAGGGTGGATTACAATAGGGTACTGGATTTTGTTCAGTGAAAATCCTGCTCAAAATATTTCTCACAGCCTTTTTCCCCGATCCGAAAAACACTTTTTTTCCAAATCTGTATTTATTACATTCTAGTTGTTGCTTATTGCGTTTTGCCATATTGATGCATATGGTGTTTTACTTTGTCTTTCAGTTTGCTACATCTGTGCAGCAACTTTATCTGCTCTGGTTTCGCTTTTAATGCTCACGAGGTCTATGGTCTTACACAGGTAACACACAACTACTATCCAAACTGAGTCAAAGGTTGTGCATGTTAGGGATTCAACTTGAATATTTAATGAGTGGACTCCAACTCATCATTTAAGTAGACTACAGATTAACTCACTATGTTCTTCCTGTAGGGATAATCTGAAAGTGCTGTACAAGGGACATATCTACAATGAATTCAACATCAGGAGAAAAAGTCGTGTCTCCCAGTTCGGGGTTGTAAACTGGATGGGCTTCACTGGCTCTCAAGCTGCAGTCATATGCCTTGGTAAAGTACCATTCATCATAGCGTACTCTGGTATAGACTTACATATAGGATTTATGTTTGGCCCCACTAAAACTCTACCCTCTATTTGCTAAACCACTTTAAAGCACTTTTTACAGTTTCTTATACAACCATTTTTACCTGTAGTGATTATAGCAAAATGTGGTTACATTTTTCTCCTACTGCTTGTTTTTACCTTTTTGGAATAAGGTCTACGAAGTATACATTTCGCTATTGTATGATAAACCCAATAAGAAACCTTTATGTTCCTATAAATTTTGCTGTGCTGTTTGGATTGACAGCCATGGCTATCCAGACACTGATGTTCTTCTTCGGGTTCTTGGTTTTGGTCTTCCTGGTCGTCATCCCCATCTTTTATGGACAGAATCTCATGTTCTTCCAGATTCTTGGCATGCTGTGGTGAGTTCACACACAAACACACATGCATGCACACATACACACACCCACACACACATATGCATGGATCTATACATTTTAACTTATATAGGATGGCACTGTAATGTTTATGATATATAACATGTGCCATTGTTAAATGCAGTGTCAGAGTTTCAATCTAGAATTTTACAGGCACCATATTGTATAGCAGAAAAAAAACAAAATGCTGTACATACAACAATCAGACTATTACAAAGCACAATTAAGGCCTTATGCTTGATGGTATAAATCGTTATGCTTACCTGGCAGGCCCTTGTGGTTGATGCTGTTCCTAACTGTGGCTATCCAGCATGTCACTGCCCAGTTTGCCTTTGTCAAGAAAGATGCTGGGACCAGAAATCTGGAAAACAGGTAGAGTGTCTCACCACACGATTTGACCCTGGTACAGAGCACGCACAACAACAACAACCATTAAACTGCTGCTGCGCTTTGTTAATCAATTTGTTGGTAACCATGGCATTTCAGCAAACAGAAAACAGAAACTGTCCTTCCACATATCACTGAAGTACCTTCTAAGTGTTTTTATGTTCCACTTGGGTACATTCATGTAATTAATTACCAATACCATGAACCAAGAGCCTTTAGCAATTATAAGAAAACAGCTTCTGAATTACTTTTTATTCCTCCTAATATATTTCTTAAAGGGGTCCTTCCGTCAAAAAACACTTTTAGTAGCTCTATTTACAATGTGGTGGGTCACAACAAACAGTATATGCACGCAGCATTTGAAGACGTGAAATTCGATCCTCATGGTTTTACTGGTCATTGAAGGGTTGAGCTAACCAAAACGAGCGGATAAGAGCATGCTAAACCTATCTACGTCAATAGGTCGTAAGCCCCGCCCAGAGCCATGTATGGCACGCTCACATCCATTGAGAACAGTGGACAGAAGCTAGGTGACCAAAAGACAGCGAACTTGCCCAATCAGAGGTACCTTATTGACACGTCATGGATATTCACGAGGGATTCCGGAAAAGCCAGTCGTTCAACCACTAGACCTGTTCTAGCTTACAGAAAACGGCATCAAACAAGAGAACTAGGACATAGTTTTTCACAGAAATGACGCACAATGCATTCAACCATAGTGGCGACACAGAAATATGAATAAAAATAAGGATGGAAGGACCCCTTTAATTCAGATGGATCAGAGATATAGTTACACCATAAATGCATTACACCTAAATGATTTTTAGACTACAAAATGCCTATTTGACAGAATCAGCGTGATACATAAATATTATTGTATTAACTTTTCTTGTATTTAAAATGGCATCTCCCCTTTCTTAAAACATGATTAAAGAAACATTCCAGTCCCAACTCTAACCCAGTATACAACACCAGGTCAGGTTTGTTCCTGCTCTCCTACCTCCTCTTCCTGTTGAACATCGTGGTGGGGTTGGTGGTGGGACTCCTGAGGATGGCCGTCACCGCTCTGTACAACATCATCCACATGGGCCGTTTGGATATTAGTCTGCTGAACCGCACATCAGAGAACTTTGACCCTGGTTAGTAGTCCAGGACTATATGAATGAAATGTAGTGTTCTGAGAAAAGCATGGCAGCCCTCTTATACTGGGCTAACTACAGAGTATTGTTGATAGAGACAAGCACTCTATTTTGTCCTTGATCTGGCTGTGTGCACAGGCTACCTCTGTTATACCCGCTACCTGAAGATGGAGGTGAGCCAGACCCATCCAGTGATGAAAGCCTTCTGTGGGCTGCTGCTTCACTCTACTGGACTGGAGGGGAGTGCAGGACAAAGGATCCGTGATGCAGAGGAAGGTAAATAAACACACACACAGACACACACACACATGCGCATGAACACACACACATGCACAATGAATATAAAATATATGTGCAAAACACATACCAGCATTGTTAACACACATTTATACATGACTTCAACATTCAAACAACACAAAGCAAAATACTCTTATTTACACACAGCTACACTATGACCTTTACCAACAGTAAATCTCTCTTTAGTAATTTGTCCCACCCGCCCAACTTTGTCACCAGCATGCTCGATGCAGTCGGGCATTCCCCTGGTCCACCAGGAGAAGAGGCAGCACAAAGCTTCCACTGCCCGCAAGGCACGTTACCGCTGGCACCTGCTGCTGACCCTGGTCAACAACCCCTCTGTGCTGGGGTACCGCAAGCACTTCCAGTCCCCAGCCTCTGACGTCATCAACGGGACCCTCAACCGCAGCTCTAAAGAGGGCAGCAAGAAGGAGACTGACACGGCTGCTGCCAGTGCCGACAGCCCAGTGACGAATTAAGCACCTTACACATAGCCAAATGGATGAATGTTGGCTTCCCGGATCAGGATTTTAGACTGGTTTCAAGCATGTTTGTCTGGATAGAGCATAGTGTGTCCAGCGTGAGGATCAATGCTATCATGGAAACTCAGCCTTAACAATACATCTTTCCGTAGCAGGACTTACGGCTTCTGTTCTATCGTGTCTGCAGTGGATGGTTGGGTGTATGACATGGCTTCTGGGACGTCTTTGCATCACTCGTTTCTGTATTATTGTATAACATTAGAGTATTACTTTGGTTTTGGTCTATGTTAGCAACATTAGGCCTAAACCTCATGTGCAGTTGTTTTCTTTTTAAAAAACAGAGGTGAAGGTAGGTCAGGTCAGGTAGAATAAACATTATCACCCAGGTTATATGATGAATAAAGGCGATAAGACCACAGTTTACAGAACTCCACAAAACTGTACTAGATACGCTTGCAATTTTTTTTTCTTTTTCCTGTAAGAGCCAGAAATGTTTTATGATGTCACAAAAATGTACGTGGTTGATTAAATTTTGCCGCACTGTTGGCAATTATGTACGGAATTTGTTATGATATATTTTGTCCATGTTTTCTAAAGAATAGCTTTCTTGAAACGTTTGTGTTTTTTCTTTTTGTTTTGTTCTCAACTGTCTCACCGATTCTGTCTTGTATCAACCTGCTGTTTCCATCCCTAACAATAAAAACAAAAATATGTCATTACAACCAGTCAATGTAAATGTAAGTTTTATAACTAAATTGGATTAATAGATTAACATAGGTGTTTAATAAGCAGAATATTACACCTATAAAACAACTACTGTAATTGCTGTCAAAACACTGATTAATTTGTTGGAAATGGCTGTAGGGTATGAGTAGATGGGGTAAGGAATTGAGCGGGACAAACTGAAATTACGTACAGTATACACAATTTTACAGGATGACAAGCAAGCCTGGCTTGTTTTATTTATTTTTTTAGTTGGATGACTCGCTCATTTAACACCCATTTGTACCAGAGCTGCTACCCCCTGAGTTTGGTCCGTCTCATAAATAGACAGTCTCAAGGAACAAGGGCGAGCAGAATGGCGGGAACCACAAGAGGGAGTCAGAGTCCTCGTGCGAGCTTAAGGTGCGCGCTGTAGCCTACCTATGCGCCGTTCACTAAAAGCTGCATTTTGAGTTAACATGCCACTTCAATAGGTAATGGTCCCTACTCTTTTTTCATTCTTCACATTTTGTCAGGGTGATGTGTTTTTGCTAGTGATTAGTCTATTTCATGCGAATCTTGTAGCGTTTGTGTTTCATCCACTATTCTATCTGTCTAATTAGAGGAGATAAATATGTGATAAATGTGGGCATAAAGCTAAGCCTCTTAAGAATGCCACCGCCGATGAGTGCTATTAGATTTGCCATCCAATTCAGCAAAATAACATAGGCCTACAAGCGAAGTTTAACATACTAATAATGTTTAACAGTTTTGTGCACTTATTACTAATAAAACCATAATTTGTAGTTTCACATCTCGCAGCTCCTCAAATTCAGCCGGATATGAAGAGATGATCAAGTGTCAAAAGGCTACCAAAACCTGTTACCTGGAACAGTCAAAACACGTTGTAAAAGAGGTTTGGATAGTTCATGAACGGATGTAGACATGACCTCAGCCCGATAATCTGTACCTTGGTATTAACCAAGTCAGGAGAGATAATACATAAGCCTCAAGCAACACATTGTTTGACCGTGCAGTATGAAATGAAAAAGTCCTCGTGACTGCACAGACAGTCAAAGTAATTGCAACGTGTAGTCATAGCAACAGGTGCTTGCGTCTTGCCTCTTTCCACATTGAGAGACATCTTCAGCTTCAATGCGACTATGCGCGTGTGCATATGAAAGGGTTGCACTCTGCGCGTTACAATGATTCGTCCTCCATACAAGTTTTCACCGCTCGGTGTTCAACAGGTTGGTCACGATGGGAAACGCTGGAACGCCGGACCGAGCTCGCACCGCTGGTCGCGTGCTACAGGGACTGAGGGTGTTTCTGTGATATATCATCTGTAGTGGTTCATGTGGATATTGTATCTGGACAGCCTTGACGCGACCATCTAATAGCTGAAGATATCAGGAGAATGTATCCCAAGCCAAGAAGCAAGCTTAGGTGGGGCAGAACTGCTTGTCTACTGACTGGTCTTCTGATGTGTTGTGTGTACCAGCTCTCCAGGCAACAGGACACAGAAACAGCTGACAGAAAAGAACGCTTCCTCTCCCGTGAGTTGCGTCGATCCAAGCCCAGGAGAACGGATGCTCCACCAATTCACACGCCCTCTCCACTGCCCAACAACTGGACCAGACACATCACACAGCAGTGCATCTATATCGAGCCCCTGGCCAAGCCACCCACCACCTTGACTCCTATTGCAACCACTGCCCCCACCTACCTCCCCGCCACCAGCCCCACCCCCACCCACACCCCCAAGCCCAAGCCCAAGCCCAAACCCAAACCCACCCCCATCCCCATTCCCACCCCCACCCCCACCACAACCTTGGCTCCGGCAGGGGATGCTCCACGCATGAAGGGGGAGTACCCTAAAGACCTGTTCACTGTGGAGGACAGGCAGAATGGTTGGGTGATCCTGCACTTGCTGGGCATGATGTACATGTTCGTGGCACTGGCCATTGTGTGCGACGAGTTCTTCGTGCCGGCCCTGGGAGTCATCACTGACCGGCTGGAGATATCCGACGACGTGGCAGGAGCCACCTTCATGGCAGCTGGTGGGTCGGCCCCAGAGCTCTTCACGTCGCTCATCGGCGTGTTCATCTCGCACAGCAACGTGGGCATCGGCACCATCGTGGGCTCGGCTGTCTTCAACATCCTGTTCGTGATCGGCATGTGTGCGCTCTTCTCGCGCACCCTGCTGCACCTCACCTGGTGGCCTCTCTTCCGGGACGTGTCCTTCTACATGCTCAGCCTGCTGCTGCTTATCGTCTTCTTCCTGGACAACGTCATCCGCTGGTGGGAGAGTGCCATGCTGCTGATGACCTACGTGGCCTACGTGACCTTCATGAAGCACAATGACGAGCTGGAGCTGATGTTCAAGGAGCAGCTGAGGAAGCACCAGAGCATTGTCACCGCCATGGGCATGGCAGAGCCAGAGAAGGTAGAGTGTCCGGACACACACACACACATACATGCACACACACACACGCCAAGGGCATGGCAGAGACAGAGAAAATAAAGGTAAAGTGCTCTGTCCACACACACACACACACACACACACAAGGGCGTAACTTTATGCTGACAATTGGGGGGGGTCAAGATTTCTATCTAAATGAATTAAATGGCTAAACGACTGCAGATATATAATTATATAAGGGGGTTATATTGTCAGGGTTTGAAGTTTGGGGGGGTTATGACCCCCGTAACCCCCGTGTAAATTACGCCCCTGCACACACACACACACACAC
>CM059280.1:18820282-18845282 GCA_030347295.1 Setipinna tenuifilis | reverse complement strand
TAAGCTTTAATAGAGCTGGTAAACTCGAGATGGAAGCCAGCCCGACCAGCACACAATCTTCTTACCCTTCATCGTACATTTATTTATACTGTTGGCTTGCATTTCTCGTATTGTCTTTTATTCCTTAAAACGCACGTGCACACACAGACACAGATACTGACAGACCCACGCACACATACATACACACACACACGCTCAAACACACGCATGCATGCACATTGGCTAACACACACACACACACACACACACACACGCACACACAAACATATAGGCTGTTGTGGTAAACTCTTGACAGAACTATACATTACTAAGCCAATAACATGGTGAAGAAAATGGAGTCAAGACTTTACACATAGATTGTAAATGACATATAATTTGTATTATTCAAATGTGTTTACTTTACTGTACATTTGCCTGCCATCTCTAAATGCATAAAAATCTTCTGGAGTAGGTCAGTGTTCAAAAGGTTTATTTTTACATAAGGATAATTGTATATTATGACTTAAATATTAGAAGTGGCAGTCTGTTAATAGTCGTTTATTATGACTTAAATACTAGTGTCGCCACTCGTTTAACATTCGCTGGGAATCTCTCTCCTCAGAGGCCATGTTTGGTCGTGAGGTAAGGGTTCCATGCAGAAAGGACAGGAGAGGTAAGGGACACTCAGAGTCTACAGGTGATGAGAGATGTTGTGACGTTTTGATCCATGTTGTCAGGCAGTAGTATGACAGATCACTGATGCTCTGATTGGCTGATTGACACAAGTTGTTGGACGATGATTTTATGTCATCCAGATAAAAATGCTTGCTCTGACGTCAGTTAAAAAAAGGACCTTAACAATATCAGTCGGTCAGTCATTCACATTGCCTGGCAACGCTGCTCAAAGAAATCAGACTCCACTCAGTAACTGTCTTTCATCAGCCATGAAGTACCTCACAGCATGTTCAATAAAGTCTGCGGTAAAAATGATTTGTTTCAAATGTACTCATATCAACATCAGTCATTCAGATGGATGGTTTGGTTTACTCTCACTTAATGTCTGCATTACAGTGGGATGTAAACACATCATTACTGTATGTAAACTGCATGGTACATACTTTTATCATTAATGCATGATTCGCTTTCAATTATGTTATCACTTATGCTTGCTTGGTGTGTGATTTCTTCGGCATTTTTGCGTTTCTATATTTCCTATTACTACATGCTACAAACATCCTGCATGGTACTGTTTTTTAATGGTAGTCCTGTCCAATCATTTTGTGTTTGAGTGGGGCCGCCCACGTAGACCTTCACTTTTAATGTCACAAATATGGACGATATTTTTGATATATTTTACTCTGTGTTTTAATGCCAAGTACACTCTATCAATGTAATCTCTCGTAGTGATGGCGATTAATGGGGAAATTAGGCCAACGAGCGCCACCAAGGTCAAAGGTAAGGACAGGCTGGGCATGTGAAGCTTTGTGCACATGATCGTGTGGATTTTGCGACTTACATTGCTGTATTTTAACAAGACTCTTGTTACGCTATTTTA
This sequence comes from Setipinna tenuifilis, assembly GCA_030347295.1. Classification (NCBI taxonomy): domain Eukaryota; kingdom Metazoa; phylum Chordata; class Actinopteri; order Clupeiformes; family Engraulidae; genus Setipinna; species Setipinna tenuifilis. Next base: position 18,843,748 of record CM059280.1, on the reverse strand, counting down.
AACACTCATGATGTCTGTGGGTGGTGTAGTGGAGGTATTTTAGGCTGATAATAATCAGCCAAGACTGATATACCTTATAAACATTCAGATTAAAGTATTTTCTATTTGTGCGCTACACAACTGAACACAAACATGCGGTATTTTACAGCGATGATATTGTTCTGAAGAAGAATCTCAGAAACAAAGAAACTGAAATTTAGACCAGTTTTGAGAGGAATAGATAATATGAGTGTGTGTGTGTGTGTGTGTGTGCATGTGCGTGTGCGTGTGCGTGTGTGTGTGTGTTTATGTTTGGGAGAGAGTGCAAGATAAGTATGGGCTTTGGCAAAGTTCAGCACTCAGTAATTCATCAGTGTTGCCATCTCTCTCGCTCTTAGTGTGAGGCTCCCAAATTAAGGCTTTTGTCTCACAGTGCCATGCCACAATGCCCGTTGTTGTGGTGAGTAGTTCATCTCGGGCTGAGAATGGGATTTCATCTGGAGAGGGCACTTTTTGCCATGCCCACGATAGCCCTCAAAGCTGGCTGCCCTTGTCTTATGTAGATTACCAGCACAAGGAGCAAGGGATCATCTGAAGGCTTGAAATGAAGAAATAACTGCTGAACATGATTGGATTATACAAACTAAACCGCTTGTGGAAGAGGAGACTGATGTTGTTTTCATGGCTAGGCAAGCCACTGAAGACCAACCACTGATAAAAGGCAATGATATATTGACAGTATACCCTAAGAAAAGGCACACAAGTATTCACACAAAACTACTGTATCTTCTAATTTTACCATGTACAGTATGTACCATGTAATGTATAAACAAAAGGTTTTCAATAAGTTACTGTAATGCCTGTGTTTGCTAAGCAGGAGCTCTATTTCAATTTCAAGTCAGGTTATTTCCACCATCATTTTATTCCTTTATTAGTAGAACTACACATTAGAATATACACTTACTGTATGGTGCTAACACATACACTCCCATTCTCAGGTGTGAAGGTTTAAGAAAGGATTTGCCTTTGAAGAAACTACTTGTTTTAGACACCATTGCAGCCATTGCATTGCAGATCACTACAAATAGTTGTATCACTATAAGATGCTTGTCTTCGTCCCTGAGGCTTGTGTGCAAAGACATGTCTGTGTGATGGTAATTGCTGTGTGAGATTTGGCTTTGTGATGTCTGTGTAGACTGGTTATGGCTTGAAGTGTTTGTACGTAAATGTGTTTTATGATGCTTGCATAGACTGTTTATGGCTTGAAGTGTTTGTGTGTGCATTTGTTTTATGACATTTGCATAGAATCATGCATGGTTTGGTGTGTGTGTGTGTGTGTGTGTGTGTGTGTGTGTGTGTGTGTGTGTGTGTGTGTGTGTGTGTATCTTGACCCTGTAATCACAACGCTATTCTGAGGTCGGGGGTGGGGGTGGGGGTGGGGTCGCTAGGCATGCTAATTTGGCTGTGAAGTGGCAAACGGGAAATTGGCTGAGGGTGAAGAGCTCTCTGAGCACGTCCGAGTGTCTGGCAGGCGGAAGGGTAGCTCATCAGCTTTGTGATTAGCTTAAACACGCACCACATGTGTGTACATACACACACACACACTCTCTCACATACACACACACACACACACACACGCAGTAAAATATGTACTTTCTCTGTGGCACACTCACACATACTTACATGCACGTATACACACTCTATGACACAGACACACAAACACACTTACTCTATAATACACACAAGCACACACACACACACACACACAGACACACACACACACACACACACACACACACACAGTGGGTGATAGAGGGGAGAAGAGAGACAGAGAAACAGTGATTGGTTAGTTCAGAGGAGAAAGAATAATAGTGTCACTCTAATCAGCAGACCAGAGACAGAAACAGGGGGGAAGAGGCAATCAGCATCAGGAATGTGTGTGTCTGTACTGACAGAAATCAGCAAAGCAGCAGAGAAATCAACTACAGGTGGACATCTGCATACATCATCACATCACAGTCACAAGCTATTTCTGTGTGACAACCTAAAGCACTACTGGACCAGAGAGTATACATTTAGATGACTGCCACTGCTGTCATCGACTACATAGTGTTAGATTGTCTTTGTCCATGAAGGTACTGTAAGGCCAGTGGGTTTAGCTACAGAAAAAGAAACAACTAATACCTAAATAATGTCATGCCATGAAATATAACTGTTGACACCTGACTACTCTAGTCTAAAGCATTTCAGGTGTTTTATTAATATTCATAACTCAATAGTGAACAATTTAATGGAACGAAAAAGATGTCTTTCTTTTTGTCTGACATTCTTTAAATTATATTTTTGGGCTTGTAAGCCTATATTGGATGGGACCATGAGTAGATATGACAGATAATGCTGGTAGAGACAGAGAGAGAGAGACAGAGAGAGAGATATTGTGTGGGTTTGGGAAATGACGCTGGGGTCCATGGGTACTTAGGCCTTAGTGTGACACTGGTGCTGCCATTTGGGTCACAGCTCCACCCCGTTCTTCCTTTTGACATTAAGCATTTAGAAACAGATATTACAACACCAAAACCAATGTCCGCATGAGCTATTATGATGTGCTAAACGGACTTTCCAATTTCCTCGACCGTATAATGACAAGGTCCATTATGTTTCTTTCCTCCTCTCAGGGACCAAACAGACCCAGCAGCCCTCTGTCACGGTGCAGGTGACGCCCCCGCCTGAACCATCCACCTCTCAACCCCCCAAACAGGAGGAGAAAAAAGAAAGCACAGAGAAAGAGAAGGTAACACTAGCTTCCCACCTCTGTTATACTGTATAACTGTTTACAAAAACACATATTGCATACTATTTGATTTTCGAAGCTTCTAAGCTTCTCTAATATTAGATCATGTAGTAATTTAATACTAATGGGTTACAACGTTTTTATACGAGCATTTTGATGGAATTCATCAGCTTATTTGCCAATTCTTTAACTATTAAATTAACTGCCCCCAGGCCCACCGCTAGAAAGTTTGGGAAATATTTAATAATAATATTAAAAGTGTCCTCAAAGGGAGTGTCAGTCCTAGAGGTAAGATCTTAAGCTCAAGCCCGAGTCCGGGCCTAAAATGTCAGTCATTACGTTTGGGTCGGGTCGGGCTTCTCTCTCGCTGATTTTTTTTTTTTAAATAAATATCTGTTTATAAAACTGTATACTAAAACGATGTGTGGATACTAAACTAAGGAATACTTGTTATAAAATAAATAATTAGGATAAAACAGAGAAGGCGCTGTAAGGTAATTGCTATTTAACTACTAAACAGGAGCCACAGAGCCAGAGCATGCTCTGCGCAGGTGAACGCCGCCCTCTTTATAATCTTCCCCTCCGCAAGTCCGCATCTATTTTGACCTGGTATCTCCGATATGGAGCAGCAAGAAGTCAAGGATAAATTAAGAACAGGGGAACTGAAAAGGCAAACACGCACCAGTAAGAGTGAGGTGTGGAAAAGCTTCAAATTGATTGTTAAAAATGCTACAGAAACTTGCGTTGGCTTCGCTGAGTGTAGTTAATGTGGCGCTTTGCTTTCATACGAGAGCAAAAAGACAGGCACCCCGACGCTGAGCAGGCATTTAAACAGCTGTACTGGCAAAAGTGATGATCGTCAAACATCTATATTATCATTCGTCGCCTCATCACAACACGTACTGCACTTAACTCTTGCAATGACAATGCAAAAAAACTCCTTCATGTCTCTGTCTATTATCCACCCATCCCCCCCCCCCCTGCTCTATGAAACATGTTAATACCTAGTCAGTGTTAGCTGAATTAATCTGTTGTGTTCAGGAGACTGAGGATGAAGAGAGCAGTGATGAAGATGACAGTGATGAAGATGAAGATGACAGTGACGACTCTGACGACAGCAGCGACGACAGTGATGATAGTGACGATGAAGAGAGTGAGGAAGAGGAGGAAGAAAAAGATGAACCGCTGTCCTTGGATTGGCCTGACACCCAGCGCAAGCAGGCCACCTACCTCTTCCTTCTGCCCATAGTCTTTCCCCTGTGGCTAACCATACCTGATGTACGCCGACCAGTAAGTATCTGTCCACCTGTTCTATATTCACACACACACACACACACACACACACACACACACACACACACACACACATACAGATGCTGGCCCATATGCAGATACACACTTACTCTTCCTCTCTCATTAATAAACACACACACACACACACACTTGCACATAAAGCCATGTTAGTCACATATTTGTGCATTCCTAGCCACTTTATAATGTATGTATTTATAATTGTGAGTCCATTACTGTTTCTCTGGCTGTGTGTGTCTGTAGGAATCCAAAAAGTTTTTTGTGGGTACATTTTTGGGATCTATCCTGTGGATTGGTATATTTTCTTACCTTATGGTGTGGTGGGCCCATCAGGTAAGTACATATCTCAAACTCACATCTTCACAGAACCATAAGGAATAATGTACACAGTAGATGCATGTGCACTGGTGAATGAATCTTCTATGCTATGTATTGGTGTAAGTTATATCACTAAAAGTATATGGTATACAGCACAGGACAGTACATAAACACATATATGAATACAATACTTATAATATTCATTATATGAATGAATTTTTATTTCAACATTTGCTTTACTGTGTATGTGTGTGTGTGTGTGTGTGTGTGCGTGCTTGTGTGTGTGTTAGTGTGTGCATGCGTGTGTGTGTGTTAGTGTGTGCGTGTGTGTCACATAAGCCTCTAGGTTTTAGTTCACTGAGTTCAGTCAGTCTGAAGTTAAAAACAATCCTGCCTATGACTTTCTTTCTTTCTTTCTTTGTATGTGTAGGTGGGTGAAACCATTGGCATCTCGGAGGAGATTATGGGTCTGACCATCCTGGCGGCAGGCACCTCCATCCCTGACCTCATCACCAGTGTAATTGTGGCACGCAAGGGCCTGGGAGACATGGCTGTGTCCAGCTCAGTGGGCTCCAACATCTTTGATATCACCGTGGGGTACGGAAACACTAATATTCAACACACATGCACACGCAGAGACACAGACAGACACACACACACACACACACACATACACACACACGAATGTCTGTTATTTAAACACTTTTAGTGTCTGGTATCAGCTTGAGAAGTGAGTGTTAAATAACATGTTTGACTGATGTTTGGCTGTTGTTGCCCTGTGCCCGTACAGTTTGCCGGTGCCGTGGCTTCTGTTCTCGTTTTCTCACGGTGGCAAGGCCGTGCCCGTCAGCAGCAACGGCCTCTTCTGCGCCATCGTGCTCCTCTTCCTCATGCTTTTCTTCGTCATCGTCTCCATCACCGTGTGCCGCTGGAAGATGAGCCAGCGCCTGGGCCTCTGCATGTTCCTGCTCTACTTCCTCTTCCTGCTCCTGAGCGTGCTGCTGGAGAGGCGCGTCCTCCTCTGTCCAGTCTCAGTTTGACTGCATTAGGGACACGCCGCATTTGGTGCCCGTCCACAAAATGTGCTGCAGGAAGTGAACGGAGTGGAGGAAAGGAAATGGGAGCTTCTCATTGGTCACTGGGTCCCTTTCGTGGAACAGGACAGTAGTGGGATGTAGGAAGTGAATGGCTGTGATTTCATACCAGCAGCTGATAAAAAGCCATAACGCTGAGTGCTGCATCATGGCTGTGATGGCAGCATCCAATGTCAGCTAAGTAATGTGTGATTACTTCTATTGGCCGCGTCACAACATATGAGCTGACCAAACATCATGATGAATTTGCTTCCATTCAAGTTCTGAGGTACAGTGCAGAAGACCCACAGAAGGTGATTTGAAGCTCAGAACAATTTAGTTTGAGCCGGCAAAAGCCTTTACATAAGGATTATGTAAAGAAAACACATTATAAAAACACACCAGCCAACACACACACACACACACGCACACACGCACGCACGCACACACACACACATTTGGAACACAAGTGAACCTAAAACAAACCTGTACGCACATGTAAGTTTAGGGAGTAAAACATTTTTTGTTGTTTTCTATTATGACACCACCACCACTGACACCACATGTCCATACCAATTATGTAATCGTGTTCACATTGTGCACAGTTAAAGCTCTGAGTTGGAACACATAGGGGGCACACTTTTAAAGAGCAGTTCATGAACTGAGTTACTGCAAGATCAATCTAAGAGATATTATGTGCACCATAAGAGTGCCTTCCATCACACTGTGCTTCTGTGACAGTCTCACTCATACCGTAGATTATCAAACTAGTTTTTATTTTCAACTTTGTTTACCTTTGAGTCGGTAAATGTAGCGCTGTGAAGTCTTTTTTTAATAGATATACTGTATGTGTGCATTGTAGCCCATTCTGTTCACTGATTCCAAAAAGGAGACATGAAATTTGAAGTGGCACCAAAATGCAAATGTTTCTCCTTTCATGTATATACCTTGCACCTGGTGCCAAGTGGAGCCCTAGCAAAGGAAATAAAAGAAAGAAACATTAGGCCTATTTCAGCTCTGATCATTGGTGAGTGACAAGGGCCTTGTGTAATTATCTTGCTGCCCTTTGACAACCATGTTTAAGCGTATTGCTGGGACATTTTAGAGCCTGAAGTACTAAACTGTCAGATACCGAATGTTAACCATCATCTGGTTCACTGTTCAGAGGAAATATACAAGGGCATAGTTACACGATGTACTGTCACCTGGAAAAAAATAACCAAATGTTTTACTTCTATCATACCTAATTGTTTTTTTTTCAACAGTGTTCAAATGTGGTTTCTAAGAATTATAACTACAGACTGATATTTTGCAATAGTATATACTACACATTAACTGCTTGACAATTCATCATGTCTTTGTGAAAGCATGAGCCTGATTAAAACAGCCAGAAAATTATATTTGTGACATACATTTTGAGTTTAAAGACAGGACAACAGCAAACAGACACAAGCACTGACCTCAACACTGCTCAGAAAAAGCTGATTTATTTACATCTGAGGAGCACATGGTTCAGTTTCACACCACATGATCCCAGTTTAGATCCACAGACCCAACTGTTTGTTTACAGCACTGTAAACAGATAAAAGGCTTTACAAAAGATTATCTCTACAAAGCATTGGTTAAAATATACATAGACTTAAGCAAATTATTGTATTCTTTTTTTTGTCTTTTTGAAACAAGATAAATACATATGTAGTAACAGTAATTGACAACTAACCTGGTTGATAGGAATTTCACAATTTTTAGTTATTCCCTTTGTATGTATAAATTTGAGACAGTCTTCAAGTTTTTCTATTGATACTGATTGATAACTCAGTATCTGCTTCTCATTTCTATGCAAACACATGACACTTTCCCATTACTGGTGGCGTCTAACATCAATCAGTGATGTGGCCAACTTTCATTGGACGCCTCCCGGAAGAGAACCACCTCCATTGGCCATGACGTCATCTCAATGAGTAGTAACACTATTGCCGTCACCAAGTTTAGAGGAGGTCATTTTTCAAGAGAGCTGAAGTGGAGGGAAGGTGTGCACTTTCTCACGCTAATCACGAAGCGCCACAAAGCTGACTCACAGATAGCGAGGGTACAGACGTCCACCAGCCCCCCCCCTTGAGGCCTCTCCACAGGTTTAGACACATTAGACAGTTACACAGGTGAGGCTCAAATTTACTGATGCTCTCCAATAAGGATAATACATAGATTTAAAAAAAACATCTGACAATAAGTTTTCCCTAATATGGCTAAGTCACTGTAGATATGCCGACATCCAGGTGGAACATCCCAAGAGCACTTGATTAAGTTTTCAACTTTAACTGCTAAAAATAATTAGTAAGTATGTCAGTAATTAATTGTTATTACTGACACATCTGAAACATTGTAACATATTTGTGTCTTGAATGTAGCCCTGGGGTATTCATGTAGGTGGTTTCGTGAATAACGCAGGTAAGCTAACTCAGCATGAGTTGTTAACCACCTAATAGAAGAGTCTTTGGCTTCATATTCCAGGCAAAACAAGGCCACAGGGCTCTTATTTTAGGAGGTTTACTACTTGCTCTGAGTTAACATATTCAGCTAAGTGACTAAAGCTGCTTTTAAGAAAAACCCCTGGTGTCTTGAGAGATGAGAAATGTACACAGCCCTAGTAAACAACATTTAAAAGCAGGTCTGAAATAGACAGCGTCTTAGGGTTTACATGGAGAGGCAGCTTACAACAACACTACTGGGACTTTCTGGCAATTCTACTTGGCCAAAAAAAAACACATAAAAAACATCAGATGAGACTTCTTTGACTTCACCATGTTCACTGTTGTACATGTAAACAAACCAAACCATTACGTTTTTTTCTGTACTTATTTTATCACAAAATAGTGATGTATACTCCCATTACAGAAAAACAAGCAAAAAAGGCATTGGGTTGCAATAACCACCAAAAATGGTAATTCATACATTTGGATATAGTCCTCTTTTGACAACACACTTTACTGTAGTATTGTTGTGTGATGTGTTCTCCACACTTAACTCCGTGTTGATTGACACACAGAAAGCTATAAAAACACATGGAAGCATCTAGACTATAAAGCACCAAAGATTTACTTAATTCTATTGTAAAAAATAGTTTTACATTGTCATTCGCCAAATATTGTAAAAGTGCCCTTTTGAGATAAATATACCAATAGACCATCTTCTTGGATGGAATATACATATTTACAGTATGTGTATTTGGCTTCCTACACAAAAATAGCATTATTATGAAGACTATACACTGTCACAGGCAGCTAACTGTATGTAACGTCAGCACATGTGTAACTAAAATACACAGGGTCACCTTTACTAGGGTGGTAGTGAGGCATTCATACTCAACTCCACGTGACATTATTTTTTCCCACAAGTTTCTCAAAGCTTTGACTTGAGTCAGTTCCCTGTATCAATATGACCCTTGATCGTGGTAATACTTTCCACCAGCAAGGGGGGCGCTTCTCTTACCTCTGTGTACTGTACCTGTACCTCAGGAGTTACTAATTACTACGCTAGCTCATTAGCGGTCTAGTGCAGTGCTACCTTCATTGCTAAAGCATACACTCGCTAATACCCTCTTTAGCTTGTGTACTCCTGTCTGTTGGCTGTGTTATCCAGTCTAACCACCAAGACAGACTTTTGTCTGTGTGTATGTGTGTGTGTGTGTGTGTGTGTGTGTATGTGTGTGTGTGTGTGTGATGAGCTGGGAATCTGAGTGGCGACAGAGGTTCTGTTGTGCGTCTTTGGCTCCATACAGCTCTTGAACTCATAGTGGAACTCATAGTGAGGTGTGACGGCGCTATGGAGCAGCACATGTAATGGGACCATATAGTGTATCTCCCTTTTTTATGACAGTATTGTAATGGGCGAGTTGTACAACAACTAGTTGAAAGCAGCATAATATATATATATATATTGAAGAAGAAAATAAAAAACGTATTCTCCACCTGTATATTTATTCTGTACAATCTCAATGGTCATAATCTCAACAATGGCTGTGGCTAGTGGGACACTGACCAAAATACTAGCGCATTATCTACTAAACCATCTAGTTTGTTAAAGAATTGGTAGCGCTTACTATACTGAATGTAATTTCTCATTGACCAAACCTTGGCCAGGAACACGTTAGACTTATTCTCACATGACTACAAAGCTAAATCTGACCTTGCAGTGACCTCTGCATGCACACCTAGCTCAACCCCTACAGCCACAATGACTTAAGGCATGTCATGAGACTAGGAGTCACCGACGAGAGTGTGTCATCTCTGTGAGTGTGTGTGTGTATGTGTCTGTGTTTGTGTGTGTGTGTGTGTGTGTGTCTGTACACAGGCACTACACAAATGTATTCCCAGTTTTACAACAAAGTACTGGGGCTGACCTCTATGACATGCAATATAAAAATAAACAAAAAATGTGATTATTTCTAATTAGTTGCAGTTTTGCATGAATAGCTTAGAAAGTGGGCAAAATATTACTGCTAATACTCCTACTTCATAACCACGATGACAGTGTCATGAAAGTCATCTTTAAAATGTACCAAAAAATGCTACTCTTGTATTACTAGTATGTGACCTTGAGCTTAGCTTTGTCTGAAACAGACAGTACCCTGCATACAAGCCAGATAGTTGCCATGGTAACTGATGAGCATATACACTTGTATGTGTGTGTCTGTGTGTGTGTATGTGTGTGGAGTACTGTGAGCATATACGTGTGTGTGTGTGTGTGTGTGTGTGTACTGATGACCTGGCATATCCAGGCATGGTGTGTGTGTGTATGTGTGTGGTTGGGTGAGAGTCCAGGAGGAGGGGTGGGGTAGGGGTTGTGTGAGACTCAGAGGTAAGGCTCTCCAAAGGTTTTTCTGCACTCCATGACCCCTGTGCTGGGCGGTCTGTCACAGTTATGAGTCATCTTCACCTGGTTTGGAGACAGACGATCGTATGCCAGCTTGTACTCACGGTCAAATGCATCTGAGAAAGACATAAAAAAGAAAAAAAAATGGGAGGAAGGAGGAAAAAGGATATGAGCAGATGCAAAAGCTACTGAGAGTTCCAAAGTCCCAAATCAAGTTCCAAATCATGAAATAATTTGGTGAACTCACCAATGTCGATGTTGTCTCTGCCCAAAGCCACCAGGGACAAGAAGAGGATGTCTCTGTAGAGACTCCTGAAGTATAGCAAGATGGAAGTTCAAAGATACTCGTTAGTATGAGTTTTTTGTGAACTGGGTTTGTGTACCTAGGGTGTTAGCAGGTGCGTGTGTATGACTGTTTGTACGAGAGAGAGAGAGAAAGAGAGAGAAAGAGAGAGAAAGAGAGAGAGAGTGTATAAAGTGTGCATATCTTTGGGTCTCTCCTTAGTGGGTCCTCTTATAGTTACCTCTGTCTGCAGACTCCGAGTGTGTGTGTGTGTGTGTGTGCGTGTGTGTGTGTGTACACAGCAGTGGCCTGCACAGACATTTTGGGGGGCAGGTGCTCAGTGAAAAATGGGCACTTTGTGTGCATGTGGAACTGTTGTCTGCCTTATTATAGAAGTGCGAGTTAAAAAAAAATTACAGGCACATGTTGAATGAAATTTCATATTTATTGACCAAAAGTATGAATAAGACTGCTTGGCATTACAACAGGGCAGAAAGCAACTTTTTCTGCAGACAATTGGGAAGTGCCTGTTTGTTATTTTAGCAAAAAAAGTGTTAATTATGCAGCCTAATGTAAACCTACACAATAGAAAATATTCAGATTAAGTATACTGATAGATTCACATGCTGTACCACCATTGACAAACTGTATGGACATTAGTAGTGTGTGGTGGTCATCATGTCAGCTATTATTGATTTGGGATAGCGTTGCTAGCTAAGCAGGTTAGCAGTCGGCTAATTTATGCTCAGCTGTTTATTTTGAAATAGCCTGCCTCTTACAGCACCAGAGACAAATAAATACAGGTTAGGCTTAGGGGGAAAACTATATGTTTGACTTGATTCATATCTCGCGGCATTATTATCACACGTTTTTAATCGCCCAGCATTTCTAGATGATCATGTCAACATGAACCACAGTACACTGTAAAAAAAAAAAGAATTTTTAAAAGGGCACTCGCCGAATTCAGAGGGCAAAGGGCAGGTGCTTTAGCACCACCTGGTGTCTATCTGTGCACGCCACTTTTGTACAGTTTGCAAGTGTGTGTGCATCCCCTAGTGGGTCTGCTAGTGGTCACCTCTGTCTGCGGACTCCAAGAGTGTGTGTGTGTGTGTGTGTGTGTGTGTGCATGCATCCCCTAGAGGGTCTCCTAGTGGTTACCTCTGTCTGCGGACTCCAAAAGTGTGTGTGAACAGCTGGAGGATCTGGCACATGGGGCTGTGGATGTCGTTGCGCTGGATGCTCCGCACTACCCCCTGGAGCACCTCCTCTCCAAACACACCCTCCTTCTCATTCCCCAGCGGACACACTGGGTAACTCAGACCTGGGAGCGTGCACACACACACACACCCAAACACACATAGATACCCGCACACACACGTAGACACACACACACATGCACACAAATACCCAATCAAAGCCATATACAAACACACACACACAAACAGTAACACCCACACACATGCACAAAGAAAGAAAGCAAAATTAAAATGGCAATTACAACTGATAAAACTACTACTTTACACTATATATCTACACCCACATCTAACACTGGGAGTGTGCACAACACCTGATCAGAGCAGACTAAACAGCACAAGCACACTGCACAATTCAGTGAGATGTTTACAATGCAAATATATGAAAACATCACCTCAACATTCTCTACACAAGACAGGAGACGAACAAGGATAAATAGATGCCAGTGGAATTACCACCATTTGCAAAGAAAAATCAGCACCCCTCACAACACACCTCTGACACACACAAGGATTACAGTAACATGAACCATGAACAAGCAGACATGACTATTACACGTAACACAAAACAAATTGGTGAGACAACAGACAACAGACTTGACGGCTTGTACAGAGAGGCACCACTACAACAAACAAACACAGCATCACCAAACAAGAACCGGCAGGCAACTGGCAAGATTTCTGACACTGGCAAAAATTCAGTCAACACTGACCACAAGTCAGCGCCTTAACACACAAAAAGGAAACACACGGACACAATCAATGACCACTGTGTCCACGTACAAGACATAGCCGTTTCCATAACAACACAGGCAATGCACAAACCGGAGAGAGCAAAACAAAGTACATGACGTGTGCTTATTACGTTTGCCAGATCGGTATTAAATAAACACCAGTACATGGACTATCAAGATAGATCAGGAAACAGAGTAATGGGATCCATGTAACATGTACACAAGCAGAGAACAATAACCCTACGAAGAGTGATGCAGTCACAAGAACAGAAATGCAGAGAAAAACAGAAAGACTCACTCTGAAGAAACAGAGTGCACTTAAGCCCTAAAGGACAGAGACCACACAATCAAACACGCACACGCAGGCACACACACATACACACACACACACACACACACACACACACACACACACACACACACAGACATACGCCCAGACACACACAAATAAGCACAGGTACCAATGAAACAGAGTCCAGCACTGATGGTTTTACACACAAGCACCATAGAAGGAAAAAATATTACTGACTGAAACTAAACTTCTCTGTTTAAGTCCTTCTGTTGAGACACACTATGCTATCTATACCAACTAACTCAACAAAGCCAGACAGCTGCTGATACAGAAATCATTACGTCATGGTACTTGGGCAATGTTTCAGATGGATATTTGAAAAGTGTATTTCTATAGGTACACAGACGTGTCGTGTCTAAGTCGGAGACGGCCCAGATTGTGTTCACATCACAGTACACCACACAACCATATAGAAAACAATTTATTCTATAGTTTAAACCTTGGAATACCCCTCCCACACAGTGTTTTTATACATTTACTGTATGTATTACTGCATTTTAATCAATATTTATATGACAGTATAGTTACCATAAATTCTAATACTGTTCTGACAAATATTTCTTCAGTATTCATAGTGACATAGCATGCATATATTAATGAAAAAAATCTGCGATATAACAGGACTATGAAAAGTGAACAGCGATATAGTGAGGAATCACTGTACTAATATTCTCACTACTGAAGAGGAGCATGCATTGCAAATTATTGCAAATAATTATCATCAGAAGCATTAAGTATTCAATGGAATGACAATGCTGTTCACCTGTAAGGTGCTACTGAGAGTACAACAGCAACAACAATCACTTTAAAAGGTTCATCAGTGTCTTTGTGTGTGTGTGTGTGTGTGTGTGTGTGTGTGTGTGTGTGTACACATGTGTGTGTACGCATGTGTGTGTGTGTGCGGAGTGGATGTGTCAACTCAATGTGCCTGTACATTCCCTATATTGTGTGTAAAAGTAAGTGTGTAAGAGAGAGTAAGGGTCTCTGTCTGTCTGTCTGTCCGTATGTATGTATGTATGTCTGTATGCCTGTCTGTATGTCTGTATGCCTGTGTGTCTATATGTATTTATTATAGGTAATGCTATGTGCTGGTAGGAGCTGGTGCGTGGCAGAGAGGGTAATGTGTGTAATGTGCACTCACTCTGTGTGTTCCAGAGGATGTAGAAGGGCTGTATGGGGTCCTGGTGGAGCTTCAGGTTGTCCCACAGGATCTGCACCAGCACATGCTTGCTGTCCTCAGACATCCAGTCACGAGGGACCTACACAGACGAGGAGGAGACACAGTCAGTCTGTGTGTGTGTGTGAGAGAGAGTGTGTGTGTGTGTGTGTATGTGTGTGTGGGTGCGCGTGTGTGTGTTTCTCAGTCAGTGTGTGTGTGTGTGTGTGTGTGTGTGTGTGTGTGTGTGGGTGGGTGCGCGTGTGTGTGTTTCTCAGTCAGTGTGTGTGTGTGTGTGTGTGTGTGTGTGTGTGTGTGTGTGTGTGTGTGTGTGTGTGTTTCTCAGTCAGTGTGTGTGTGTGTCTGTGGTCAGACCACAGTAAACCTTTAGGCCCACAATTTGAACTACATTAGTCAGATAAACACTCATGCACATGTACACCTGCAGACACCTACACACACACCCCGGTTACACACCCACACTCACACACACACCCACACTCACACACACCTCTATGTTTCTGTCTAATTTGTTTCCTTTAGATTTTTCTTTCTATTTCGGAAAAGCAAGCTTTAGGGGGGCACCCAAGACAAATGGCTTCTTAAAAATAAAGGTCTTAAATGTATTTAAAAACACACACACACACACACAGGAAGGATCCTCTCCTGAACAGGAAACAGAGAGAGATAGAGAGAGAGAGAGAAAGAGAGGGGGGGGGGGGGGGGGGGGGGGCGTGAAAATAGGGTTAGACTGGACACAGAGGCGGCACAGCCTGAGTCTCATAAATCACTGACGGCTGCACCCCTCCTCAGCGCCTGACGCAGCTGCACGGGATCACTATGCAGCACCAGCGACCCAGAAACTCTTGAGAGGTGGCTACTCTGCTTCACCAGGTTCGCTTTTGTGGTACAGTACAGTATATACATTATATATATATATAAATACTTATATATCAGTTGTATATTTCATATTTGTATTTGTCAGTATGTTTGAGTGTATGTCTGTGCATGTGTTTGTGTATAATACATATATATATGTGTGTGTGTGTGTGTAGAATGTGTATGTATTATGTATTTTTCATATGTGTATATGTGTCTGTGTGCATGTATGATGTGTACCTATAAGGTGTTTGCATACCTGAGAGCCCCTGTTACAGTGGTCTGATGTCAGGATGAGGCCTGGCAGGTTGCTGGGCAGATCAAGTCGCCGGAAGTACCACACAAGATTCCAGAATATTATGGGATGGTGATCTACCAGCCCTGACAGAGCAATGGCCTACACAGGAAAAAATACATTAGGACAATAGAGACACATATCTTAATATGTAGAATTTATGCTTTACAAAAAACATAACACATTCACATTCACTGATGCATTTACTGGGGTACACACAGAGTATAACACACACACACACACACACACACACACACACACACACAGACAAACACACATACACACACACACACACACACACACACACACACACACCTGATCTCCCTCATTCTCCAGCAGGCTCTCCAGTTCTTTCCACAGGACCAGGGGGCTCAGGTAGGGTACGGTCACTGGCTCAGGGTGATGCAGACGCCACTCCATACTCAGCGGGTCCTGATGGACACAGAAGGAGAAAAAGATGGAGGTAGGGAGAGAGTGGAGTAGAGAGTAGAGAAATGTTATTGTGCCCATGGGGATTTTTTTTCTCAGTAGTGGGACATGGAAAACACAAGGCACATAGCCTAGTTCTCTTTGACATGACTAACAATAAAACAAACACTCACAACCACTCGCAGACTTCATCACACATAACATTACACATTCTCCCCAATAGACAATAGCACAGAACACAGGAAAAAGGGAGGGAGCGAGAGGGAGGGCGAGGGAGGGAGAAGAGAGGATGGAGGGAGGAAGATAGAAGACAGAGAGGAGACTTCATTACCTCCTCTAGAGTGATGGCTGGCCTTATTTAAAAGGTATAACTAGCACAAGGGACAAGAGAACTATGACTGCTGTCTGCTTTAGAAAGTGCTGTGTGTGTATAAATAAGTGTGTGCGTGTGATTGTGTGTGTATGTGTGTGTGTGTGTGTGTGAGAGAGAGAGAGAGAGAGAGAGAGAGAGAGAGAGAGAGAGAGAGAGAGAGTGTGTGTGTGTGTGTGTGTGAGAGAGAGAGACAGTGAGTGTTTGTGTGTGGTGTGTGTCTATGCGTGTGTGTGTGTGTGTGTGTGTGTGTGTGTGTGTGTGTGTGTGTGTGTGTGTGTGTGTGAGAGAGAGTGTGTGTGAGAGAGAGAGACAGAAAGTGTGTCTCACCGTAGCTTCGTTGAGGCGGCTGGGCAGGCTGCCAGTGGGGACCCTGTGCAGGGGCCGTGGTGACTCCTCCAGGGGCCCAAAGGCACTGACGCTGCGTGCCATGGGGGCCCCAGGGGACAGGGAGCCCTGCTGACGCTCCGCAGGGATATCTATACATGGGGCCCTGCAGAAGGAGCTACTCCTGCACACACACACACACACACACACACACACACACACACACACACGCACAAACATGCAATCACACACACACACACATGCAGACACAGAAAGAGAGAGAGACAAATAAATGAATGTAAATATGGGTGCAAGAATAGTCTGTGGCACCAATTTCTAAAGGTAATCCAAAAGCTTCTAGGGAAAATATGTACAAAATATTGGGTAACACTTTATAATACTGACTCCTTGTTAAGCATTAGTTATGCATTTGTTAAGCATTACTCAAACCTTAGGTAACCCTTTGTAAAGCATTTGTTAACCATTATCTCTTTATTATTTCCCATTACTTGACCATTAACATATACTGTTTGTTAATGGTTTGTTTATGGTTAGCACACGTTTTGCAAAACAGTAACAAAGCCTTGGTAAAACCTTAGAAAACCCTTTCTTACTGATGTGTTAACCCATTAACTCTTTCTTATGTAACATAACTTAATCATTAGTAAGTAGTGTTAGTTAATAACGTGTGTCTCCAATTTCTTAATCATTTGTTAATTATTTGTCATCATTACTTAAGTGTATATGTTAATGGTTTGTGTGTGGTAACTGTGACATGACATTAGTATGGTAGAGGCTTATGCAACTGCCTCTCAAAGATGTTTCAGGATATTTACTACTTTAAGGCATAATCACGTGAGCGAATTGTCTCAGCAATTCGGGGGCGGCTGTAAGAAAGACTGTGAGACTGCTGCTTAGCCACGCCCCCTAGCGTGCAGTTTACCGTTCAGTTTCAACCATTCAGTTTTCAGTTCAGCTCGACAGGCAGCACAGAGCACCTGGTCAGCTAGGTTACAGTATTAAGACTATGACGATTAGCAATGCTAAGCGGAAAACTAGCATTGGATTGGTTTGCATAGGAAATCTGCTAGTCATGCTAGTTAAGCTATGTTTCAGTATTTGAGGTAATGCTAAGAAGATAATTATTATACTCTGGTGATTTTGTTACTGTTCAGCTACATCTTTATGTAAGATTATTTCAGTTAAGGTGTACCTTCAGTCAATGTATGTTTTATGTTAGTTATTGTAATTCAGTATGTTGATTAGCCTTATTCTGTGTTGTTTACAGACCACACATAACCAAAGGCTCTGTCACATGTCATTTTGAAGTGTAAAGTTTAATAAAGACTGAAATGATACAACTGCTTCATGGTGTTCTAACAGACAGGGCTTTTTGCACATCAGTAAGGGTTAACAAATCATTTGTTAATGTATGAACACGCTTCACTTTAGAATAGCCCCCCAGATTTACTTTGTTAATGAGATGTAACTCCTTAACTACACATGAGTTATGCTTAACAAGTCATTTGTTAATGTATGAACAGGTTTCACTTTAGAATAGCCCCCCCAGATTTACTTTGTTAATGAGATGTAACTCCTTAACTACACATGAGTTATGCTTAACAAGTCATTTGTTAATGTATGAACAGGTTTCACTTTAGAATAGCCCCCCCAGATTTACTTTGTTAATGAGATGTAACTCCTTAACTACACATGAGTTATGCTTAACAAGTCATTTGTTAATGTATGAACAGGTTTCACTTTAGAATAGCCCCCCCAGATTTACTTTGGTAATAAGTTACAACTCATTAGTTACACGTGATTATGCCTTAACAAAGCAGTAGTAAATATCCTGAAACATCTTTGAGAGGCAGTTGCATAAGCCTCTACCTAATGTCATGTCACAGTTACCACACACAAACCATTAACATATACACTTAAGTAATGATGACAAATAATTAACAAATGATTAAGAAATTGGAGACACACGTTATTAACTAACACTACTTACTAATGATTAAGTTATGTTACATAAGAAAGAGTTAATGGGTTAACACATCAGTAAGAAAGGGTTTTCTAAGGTTTTACCAAGGCTTTGTTACTGTTTTGCAAAATGTGTGCTAACCATAAACAAACCATTAACAAACAGTATATGTTAATGGTCAAGTAATGGGAAATAATAAAGAGATAATGGTTAACAAATGCTTAACAAAGGGTTACCTAAGGTTTGAGTAATGCTTAACAAATGCATAACTAATGCTTAACAAGGAGTCAGTATTATAAAGTGTTACTAAATATTGTGAATCAGTCTGTGTCCCTGGGTGTTGGATGTACATGTATGTGTGTGTGCCTATGTGTATGTCTGTGTGTGTGTCAGAGAGAGACAGACAGGAAGCGAGTGAGAGAAGGAGAAAAAGAGAGAGAGAGAGAGAGAAAGAGAAAACGTGTGTGCGTGTGTGTGTGTGTGTGTGAGTACCTGTTGGTGCGTATTGGAGGTGGCGAGGGAGGGGAGAGAGTGGACGTTCCAGTGTCTAGCCCAGTGGACACGGAGTAAGACGAGGAGATAGCTTCATCTGCTGAGGGACTACTCTTTAGGAACAACCTGAGACACACACACACACACACACACACACACACACACACACATATAAAAACATACAACTGTAGTCAATCAGTCAGAAGAAGGGGCATCTACAGATGGACGAATGTCTGCTGAAGTGGTGAATTGTGAGCCCTCTGGTGTCTAGATAAAAATGTGCAAGACATACATCTACATGCCTACACACATGTACATGATGGAAATAAATATCTTTGTCAAAGAACTTAAAAAAGGACACTTTGACTTGAATAACTGATGGAACTGTACATACATATAAAAACAGCTAGTTAATAACACAGAATGACATTAGTCATTAAAGGAATGTCATTAGTTTAAGTGATTGCCATTTGTCATTGTGATTACACAGCACACAGTTCACCAGTCACACATACGAGCAAAGGGCAGCTACAATATGACTGCCCAGAGAGCAGTTTGTGGGGACAGTACCTTCCCAAGCATACCTCAGTGGCACTTATGGCAATTGGTGGATTTAAACCTGCAAATTTAGATGTAGCCACAGGTGGGCTGGGGTGGGCCTGTGCCCACCCATTTTTCAATCAGGCCCACCAATCAAAGGGGTCCTTTTGTCTGATTGACTGTTTGAGTAATAATAATAAAGTATGCGTTTTGGGATAGGCCCAACTGATTTTTTTTTTGGGACCCACCCATTTAATGATTTCTGGCTACGTGCCGGACCACAACCCTCGGTCACATGACTGTCTCCGTCACCACCAGGCCACCACTGCCCCAGGAGAGGTGCCTCTAGGGGGGGTGTGTTGTACCTTCCGGGGCCGCGCAGGTCCCTGATCTCCACGTTGAGGAAGGGCAGGAAGGGGTTGCCACAGAAGGGGCAGATGGTGTTCAGGTTGGAGTCGTCCGCCGTCCAGCCGGCCATGATCTCCTCGTCGTACACCAGACAGTCACACGTCTTACAGCGTGAGCAGCTGGAGATCAGAATCTACACAGACACACAAACACACAAGGTCACACACACACATACACACACACACACACACACCACGCGGTCACACAGACACACACTCACACAGAGACACACAGACACACACAAAGGTCACACGCACACACGCACACACACACACACACACACACACTCACACACACACATACACACATACTGTACATTCACTCACACAAACACACATACTGTACACACACACCTCCATGGCGTAGTTCTGGAAGATGCTTGTGCTGCTGGTGTATCGGGAAGAGCCCAGGTCAGAACGGTCAGGAATACTGGGAGGAGGAGAGAGAAGACAACCTGCAGAGAGAGGAGAGAGAGAGAGAGAGAGAGAGAAAGGGGGAGAGAGAGAGGGTGAAAGGGAATTAACAAGAGTGGGAGAGAGAGACAGCAATAGAGAGCGAGAGAGAGAGGGAAAGAGACACAGGGAAAGAAGAAAGAGGGGAGAGCGAGGGGTTGAGAAAGAGGGAGCGAGAGTAACAGAGGTAGAGGAAGACAGAGAGAGCAAAAGATACGTACATACTTCAATAAAAAGTCATTCATGCTTACATGTGAATATGGTTTAACAGTTAAACAATCTGAATATCATGCTTTGGTAAGTGGACACTGGTCATCAGCAGATCAGCTGTCACAAATATACTCATTGACACACACGCACGCATGCACACACACGCACGCATGCATGCACACACACACACACACACACACACACACACACACACACAGACATATACCCACACATATACACCCACACACGCACACACACACACACATGCCCCCCCCCCCCCCCCTACACACACACACAGACACACCCCTACCTGTATGAAGGCTGCTGCGGGTGGAGGTGGGCTGAGGGGTGGGGCTGTGCATGGGGCTCCGGCGGGGGCTGCGTCTGGGTGGCCCCTGGGGGCCCGGCCGCTTGGGGGAGAAGGGTCCCTCAGGGCCCAGAAACACCTCCTCTCCCTCCTCCCCATCCACCTCGTCCTCCTCCACGGACAACACACTCAAACGGTCGGAGCTCATGTCCTGCACGTATAACCACACAGACACACACACACACACACACACACACACAAACACATAATATGCATCTTTGATTATTATATATACATATATCTGTGTATATATGTGTGCAGTGTATTATGGCATGCTATGAGTTCATGAATGATTGTACCTTAATGGGAGTGGTATAAGTGTGTGTGTGTGTGTGTGTGTGTGTGTGTGTGCGTATGTGTATACCTTGGTGGGAGTGGTGTAGGTGGCCAGGCGTGAGTACCATCGGCTGGCCTTCTCGGCCACGCCCACCATGCTGCTCTTGAAGACGTCCAGCGAGGGGGTGAGCAGCGTGTCCAGGTTGAAGGAGGACGAGTAGGGGGAGGGGGCGGGGGACGGGGAGGCCAGGCCTGAGGGGATGTCCCGGGGGTACTCTCCCCGATTAGGGGCTGCGTCCGGCTGGTACGCGGGCGAGGACCAGAGGCGCGCCCTGGCGTGGGTGGGGGTGTTGGCTATGGGCGTGCGGGAGCGCTGGATGCTGCGCGAGGTGTGTGAGTGGGACAGTGGCCGCAGCTGTGGCTGCTGGGCATTGTGGTAGGTGTGTGAGCGGGGCACCGACAGCGCCCGGGAGGAGCACTGCGGAAGACTCCCGCGTCGCATTTCGTGTAGCGCGCCCCCTGCTGGACTGGCAGGGTAGCGCAGGTCAACGCTGCTGGGCGCGCGGCTACTCAGCGGGCTGCCCAGGTGGTTCATGTACATCTCGATCTCCTCGGCCAGGTCTCGCCGCACCCCGGGGGGAGTCCGAGCGCCACCGCCCTCGCTCGACACCTCCTGCGCCTCGCACTCGCTCTCGGCCGCCAGGAGGGACAGAGGGTCGAAGCCCATTTGGATGCCCATGCGCTTGGCCGGCTTGGGGAGCGGGGGTGGGTTAGACAGGCGCCGTAACGCCCCCGCTCCAAAGCCACCTCCACCGCCACCGCCAATGCCTTCTGAATCCAGGTCCAGATCTTCCAAATCAAAGATGGCTGCCAGGTCGTTGTCTACCTTGTCCTCATCCGGTTTCTCCTCATCGCTGGAGTCTGCGTCTTCCTCAACTTGCCGGTGTGTGAGCGCACGCATCGGTGCGTCCTTGAGTGGGTGAGTGTGTTTGCTTGCGATGTCCAGCGTCTCTGGCCGCCGGCTCTTGCGGAGGGTCCCCGAGAGGATCTTGGCGTCGTCTCCTAGGTTACGGGCGATCTTGTGCGGGTCCGTCTCCCCCTGGCTCAGGCTCAGGCCCAGGACAGTGCTGCTGGTGGGCGTGGAGGAGGAGTCGCCGCTATGACGACGACCTCTGACCCCTGGCTGCTCCTGAGAGCCTTCGCCCGCCTTCTCCTTGCTGCTGCCGAGGCGCCGATGCAGACTGGCCCCCTGTGACATGCCGATGTCCTCCAGGGAGGAGGAGAAGAGTAGGCCAGCAACGACTGAAGAGGATGAGAGAAAGAGAGCAAATTGAAACAATGGAGGAATGCAGAGAATGAATGAATGAATGAATGAAAAGTGGTAGAAGAAGAGAGGATAGCTTGTTGACAAGGAAAAGCGCCACACACCAAAGCTTGTTGGTGAGGTGCTGCCTACTGCCATACAACTTCAAAACAAAACAAAAAAGAGCCACACACTCCATCTTTATATATGATTTGACTTAAAACTACAATGACACTTCGGCCCTGAGGCTTTCTTCAGATCTAAGAAAAGTCCTTAGGGCTGAAACACCTTTGTAGTTTAAAATAAAATCATATGTGGAGCTATAGTATGTTCCTCTTTTTTATTTTCTAAAAAGGGAAAATCAACATTTGCAGATAAATTCTACACCAGTATGGTCTCTTCTGTGATCTTTCACTCTCTCTTCTTACGTTCAAACAAACACACACACACATACACACACACACACACACACACAGACTGACCTGAGGAGCTCTCTTGCATTTTAAGGGCAGAACCGTCATAGGAACAGTTGCTACGGACGATCCCTGGGCGGGGCTGACTGGGAGCAGAGACCTCTGGGAAATCCAGCTGTGGAAGACAGTCTCCACTGCCTTTGGCACTCTCTGTCTCAGACACTACAACAGATACACACACAAACACATAGATAAGATTATACACAGACAACTACTTACAGTTTTATTTCCTTCCACCAGAGAGCAGTAGAAAACAATTGTATCTCTGAGTGTACTGTTTTTTTCTGTTTGTCTGTGTGTGTGTGCGGGATCACTGTACTCTCTATATATGTGTGTGTCTGTGTGCGTGTGTGTGTGTTTGTGTGTGTGTGTACTTACAGGAACTACAGTCACTCTCTCTCTTTTCTTTCTCAGGGATTGTTTCACCTCGCCGTACCTCTTCTTTCGACAGGGAGTTGTAGCCTAGGTCAGACTGGTCACCTGCAAAACACACACAGACACACACACACACACACGCACACACAGACGCACACACACAC
>CM059280.1:18810282-18817782 GCA_030347295.1 Setipinna tenuifilis | reverse complement strand
CACACACACACAATATTTGCCATGCTGTCATCAAAAATGGATAGCACTGCGTAGGAAATCAAAAGCAATCACAGGCTTTTCACAACACACTATAAAGGCATGAACACATGAAGGTAAACAGAGGGTTAGGTTACAGTTAACACTGACTATAGCATAGAAGTATAGAGGAGCTGACCACTCACTTCCAAAGACCTCAGTATGCAGTGATTTCTTTATTTTAAAGAGGCCAAGCAAACCAGCAGAACATTGTTTTCCATAAGTAATGCCAGTCATTGACTGCATCTTTTATACAGTCATCAGTCACTGTATCTTTCTAATACACTCAATGATGTCACTACACATTAGGTAAAGTAAACCATACTAATAGCTGAGCATAGACACTGTAGCCATACTTAGCATAGCTAAAGAGCCTATTTGGAGTCACTGCTCTGGTACCTTGTTGTAGTAGCCATAGGTGATGGCATTGGGATGGACACCGGCCTTCTTCATCTCAAACAGCACTCTCACCGCCAGAACAGGCTGGCCATACTGACCACAGAGCTGCATCAGAACCCTATAGCACACCTGAAACACACAAGTGCACGCACACACACACACACACACAGACACACATACATACACACACACAGGACCATTTTGATGCTCCAACTTGGCACAGTCTTCATCAATGGTGCACATCACTGTTATCGGTGAAAACACATGTACACACTCTCACACACACACACACACACACACACACACACCTCGTCAGGTGGCTGCAGTTTTTTGGTGTTCATCTTCCTGAGCACGTCGTAGGCGGTGCGGAGCGCCCGCACCTTGGAGTGGCACACCTTGACGTAGGCGGGCAGGCAGATGAACCACAGGCCGTAGCAGTGCCGCAACAGGCACTTAGACCACATCTGGGGCACGGACGAGTATTTCTTTGCCACCTTCTGTGCCAGCTTTATCTCCTGTGCATACACACACACACACACACACACACACACAGAAAGAAAGAAAGAAAGAAAGAAAGAAAGAAAGAAAGAAAGAAAGAAAGAAAGAAAGAAAGAAAGAAAGAAAAAAGAAAGAAAGACAGGGATGGGGAGAAAGTGTAAAGGAGAAAGAGAAAGAAAGAGAGGGTGGAAGAAAAAGAGAAAATAAAAGTTAACATGGGGGTTAATTGCAAAATGGCCACCCCAGCAAGTTTAAGTTACAGAACTTGTATCATGTGACATGCAAAATATTCAAACTTTTTTATCTTAATTTTATTGTATCTTATTTCAATTTTAAGGCCATACTACTTAGGGATCATAAATCAGTGCACAGCTCATACATGTGTGTCTGTGTCCTTGCATGAGCTGTACCTGTGTAGTGCAGCGGAACATGGAAATATGTGTGTGTGTGTGTGTGTGTGTGTATGTTGATGCGTGATTCGTACCTGTTTAGTGCGTCTGAACATGGGAGCTGGACTTGTAGGGCAGCTCTGACGACTAGCAAGCAGAGAAGCAGACGTCCTCAGGCCATCGACACGATCAAACAAGTCGTCCGTCAGCACAGGGAAGCCAGCATAGCTACCATAGGCACACACACACACACACACACACACACACACACACACACACACACACACACATTTGAAATATAATCATGCATGGGAACCTCTGGCCTACTTTCTTGCAAAAAAAAAAAAAAATGTTGACAGAAATGTCTGCAAGCATGTATGTGTGTAGTATTGTATGTTTCTGTGAGTGTGTATGTGTGTCTCCAAACGTGTGTGTGTGAGTATGGTGATGTGTGTTTCTGTGTGTTAGTGTGTGTGTTTACATGTGCGAGTGTCTCACCTGTAGCAGAGTGGGTGCTCCTCTCCCTCTGGCAGGGGTGGGAGCTCAGGAGGTGTGATGAAGACGGTGTGTTCACTCTTGTGGGACTCGTCGAACTCTATCAATCTGCCCTCTTCGGTTCGTTCTCCGTCCACCTACACACATACACACACACACACACACACACACACACACACACACACACACACACACACACACACACACATACGCACACAGAGGGAAAACACAAACAAAAACAAAGGTTTTCTTAGCTTCAGTATCTAATGACTCTAGTGACTGACTTAGCACTTAGTGCTTTAACACTTGGTTCTCATTACAGTGTCAAGTCAGTTAATGTCAACTAGGATCTTAGTACAGGAGCATATTACACAAACACCCAAATACCCACATACAGATGCTGGTCATATAATTAGAATATCATAAAAAATTCATTTATCTCAGTAATTCCATTCAAAAAGTGAAACTTGTATAATATGTACATTCATTTCAAACAGACTGACATATTTCAAGTGTTTATTTCTTTTAATATTGATGATTATAACTAACAACTAATAAAAACCCCAAATTGAGTATCTCAGGAAATTAGAATATTGTGTAAAGGTTCAATATTGAAGACACCTGGTGCCACACTCTAATCAGCTAATTAACTCAAAACACCTGCAAAGGCCTTTCAATGGTCTCTCAGTTTAGTTCTGTAGGCTACACAATCATGAGGAAGACTACAGACGTATGCAAGACATGGGTTTCAGCTGTCACATTCCTTATGTCAAGCCACTCTTGAACAAGAGACACTGCCAGTACCATTAGTTGTCAGTTATAATAATCAAAATTAAAGGAATAAACATTCAGAAATATATCATTCTGTGTGTAATAAATAAATATAATATATAAGTCTCACTTTTTGAATGGAATTACTGATATAAATCAACTTTTTCATTATATTCTAATTATATGACCAACACCTTTATGTCAGGCGCAACAAATAACTCTTTTTTGTGATAGCTTAAAACTTTTATATAGCTTCAAACCACACATTGATGCACTCTTATAAGCAAAGCTGGCACATGAAAACACACACACTCATGCACACACTGCACAGAGCTGCTCTGTGACCTAAGAGCTGACTGTGACCCAAGTTTACTCCTATAGATTAATTTATTAAATATTAATGGATTAAATAAAATCAATTTCTCTCTCACCTTGGCCTTTTCTACAGTCCGCTCTGAGCTAAACAGCTTCCCAGAACAGAGGCAAAAAAGAGAAAGAGTAAGCAAGACCACAAAATGCACCAAGACAGACCCATGAGAGGCATAAGCTTAGCATAGAGGGAGTGAGAGACTAACAGAGGATGAAAGGCTGGAGGAGAGAGAAAGAGAAAACAAGAGTTACGGTACTTTGTCCACGCAGTCGTCGAAGAAGGCCAGGCTGGCGTCTTTGTCGCTGACGAAGGAGCACTCCTCAATGAAGCGACTGAAAAGCTGCGTCTTCACCATCGCCGAGTAGAACTTCTGATGAGAACGATCTCTGCTGCGCAAAAACCCTGTACAAAAACACACACACACACACACAGACAAATACACGGACCAACACACACACACACACACACACAGGTAAGATATGTATAAGGACAGACCCATAGCGGTGAGCTTAACTGCTTTGCTTACAATTAGTTATCGGCACAGAAACACAAGGGGGTGCAAAATAAATAAAAGCATACAGTCATTTCACATTTACTGGATATCATTGCATCACATTACACTTAGTAGACCTTTTTTTATCCAAGGTCACTTACAGTAGAGAAAACAAATCAAGCTACAGTTATGCCAAGGAGAACAGGACAGCATTAGCAGATGATAATTCTCTCTCTCTCTCTCTCTCTCTCTCTCTCTCTCTCTCTCTCTCTCTCTCTCTCTCTCTCTCTCTCTCTCTCTCTCTCTCTCTCTCTCTCTCTCTCTCTCTCTCTCTCTCTCTCTCTCTCTCTCTCTCTCTCTCTCTCTCTCTCTCTCTCTCTCTCTCTCTCTCACACACACACACACACACACACACCATATAGGGTGTGTGTTTGCCAGGTTTCCACAGAGCCCTGTCCCACATGGCCCTCTAACACCACAATCACACAGATTAAAACACTTCTGGGAAGTCCACACAGACCCGCAAATACATCTGGGTTCACTCAGAAAAATGTTCTGTTTGTTCCCTCTCTACCTGTTTTTCTCTCCCTGTCTCTCACTCTTGCTTGCCCACCCCCCCTCTCTCTCATTTTCTCTCTTTCTGTCTCTGGCTTTCTCTCTCTCTGCCGTTCATTCGCTTTCTCTCTCTTTCTCTTCCCCTTTCACTGTCTCTCTCTCTACCTCTTTCTCACGTAATTTGTGTGTCTATATACGAATCAGGAGAACATAAGGGGAGATGGGAGAGAGATAAAAAGAGAGATAGCAGACAGATAAGAGCATGGAGGTGGAAATGAAGACAGCAGGGCAAAAGAGTATGAGAGAGAGGGCGAGTAACAGAGAGAGGGAGAGTAAGAGAGAGGGAGAGTGAGAGAGAGAATAAGAGAGAGGGAGAGTAAGAGACAGAAGGAGACAGGGGTGCCAACAAACACTTCTCACCAAACTCTTAAACAAACAGCTCCTCACATCACCATTGACAAGTCAGAACAAATAAGCATCAACACAACGCGTCAGTTTGTTAATACTGAGGCAGCCAACAAACCTCACCTCTACAACTAGAGGTGGGTCACCCCGGCTTCAGAGAGCTAACGTTCTGCAGTCAATCAAATGTACCTGTGCACTTAACATAAGTGAAGTTAGCATTTAGCTTAGCCACATGGCTGAACAGTTTTACTGATACAACTGGCTCAGTGAATGTCTAAAACAATGGCTGGTATGCGGTACATAGTAGCCTACACACAGGACCAACAACAATACATGTATATTACTTCCAATGGATCTATCTAAACATGGCATTTGTTTTGGGAACTGTTTTGTCTCTTAAGTCTCTTAAATTACTAGTTGTGGAAAAAAACAGCCTATGGGAAACCAGGGAGAAATAAATCAAGTCTTAACACTGAGTCTGTGTTTATGTAACAAAGCTAATCCTCTGACATTTACACACAGCTGTGCTTTCTTACACACACATACACACACACAGAAACACACAAGACTATTTCATGAGGGCTTTTGGTTCCCACACAGAGTTTTATCCTTAAAGCTAAGAAGCAACCTGTTATTTCCGTCTTCCCTGCTAAACCTGTGCGCCAAACCACACAGAACAGGTGTGTATGTGTCTGCATGGCGAAAAGAGATTTGCACCCTGCCTACATGGAGGAAGGGAGAAAGCATGCCCATCTGCTCATATGTGTAACCATAAATACAGCTGTGTGTGTGTGTGTGTGTGTGTGTGTGTGTGTGTGTGTGTGTGTGTGTGTGTGTGTGTGTGTGTGTGTCAGTGAGTAAGACAGAGAGAGAGAGAGAAAGAAAGTTTGTTTGTGTGTGTGTGTGTGTGTGTGTGTGTGTGTGTGTGTGTGTGTGTGTGTTTGTATGTTCAAGTGCAGGTGTGTGTGTATGTGTGTGTGTGTGTGTGTGTATTCAAGTGCAGGTGTGTGTGTGTGTGTGTGTGTGTGTGTGTGTGCTTGTGTATTCAAGTGCAAGTGTGTGTGCCTGTATATGCATGTATATGTGTGTGTGTGTGACTCACCCTGCAGGTCGAAGAGTGAGCTGGCGTCGGTGGTCTTCTCGGAGGGGGCCTGTGTGATGGGCCTGAGGAAGGAGCGGTAACCCCTGAGCAGGGCGGCCATGAAGCGCAGGAAGGCCTCCTGGATCTCCAGCTCCAGCGCCTGCAGGCTGCGCCCGCTGCCCAGCTCGCCCTCGCTCACACACACGTACGCATCCGCCAGCCCATCGTGCCGCGGCCTCTGATGACCTATACACACGCACACGCACACGCACACGCACACGCACACGCACACGCACACGCACACACACACACACACATATTTATATACTTGTACACACACACACAAGTACACATCCGCCAGGCTGTCAAGCCACGACCTCTGATGACCTACATGCATGCACACACAAATATATTTATATACTTACACACACACACACACACACACACACACACACACAAACACACGTATATAAAGTACAGTGATACATTCCAGAACCACCTGTGATAGGTGAAAATCCACAATATAGCAACACCATATAGAAAACATTTTATTTTATAATTTAAGCCTTAAAATGTCCCTCCCACACAGTTTTAATACATTTACTGTATGGATTGTTGAATTATTACTGCATTTTATTTTATTCTAAATATTGCATTCAATATTTATATGTTACAGTATAGTTAATTATAATAAATTATAATATTGTTCAGACAAGCTTTAGTATGCATGGTGACATAGCATATATTACAGTTTTTCTCAGTTGCTTTGGTGCTTTTTTCAGATCAGAAAGTAAATTCTCATAACTATTAGTTCAACCTCCACAACATTTAGTCATTTGTGCACCTCATAATAGCAATTTCTCCTTCCTCTGAACAAATTGCCAATGCTTTTGGACATGTGTCAGTTGCTTTTATACAATACAATGTTGTTTTTTAACATTTTCATTTGCTTATGTCATGTCAGTCAAAATGAACTATACTTGTGGATGCTGAATAGTCATTCCCAATAAAACTAATAGTCTTAGTTTTATTGCTTGAGTCATTACATACAAAATTGTTGAACTAGTTATCAAATTCTGTCAAGCAAATTTTATACCTTTCTTTATTTATTTTTTTTGCTGGAAATGTCTCCTAAATTGAACAGTTGCTCTCAGGTGAACTTAGGCTTTTACTCACAAGGAGGTGTGTGAAGTATTACAGTTTTTCTCAGTTGCGTTGGTGCTTTTCTCAGATCAGAATGTAAATTCTCATAACTATTAGTTCAACCGTCACCAGTATGTACAGGTAAAACATGTCTTGTATGTATACTCTAATGTTCAGCACTGTAAATGGTCTGCAGACGGTGGATTTACCACTCCAGGAGACACTTTTCTCGCTGCATTGCAAGGGATGATATCCGTTGTGATGTAGATGAAAATATATGGCTAGACAGACAGGAACGTCTGCATGTGCCAGAATGATTTACCTATTTTGAGTTACAATATGTACTGTTACGTATGTTGTTCACATTTGTGCACAGCTCTACCAAAAGGGTGTTTCTTATGTTTGTTCTAAATAAGTGACTGTATTGTATTTTTCTTTTGCACAATGCTGTAGAATTGCAAAGAGCATATACAGTAAAAATAGGAAATGTACGTATTCAGTGTCTTGTACTCACTCCCCTACTTACAGCAACGTGTACTGTTTACTGTAGTTTTACGTAAAATGGCTGTACAGGTAGTGTATAGTGCTGTCTTGAGCATTTTCAGGTAGTGTCAATGAGTTCTAACCTTTTTTTCCTGCATTGGAAAACACTAAGAGAAGTAATTGTCATAATGAAAACATGACAAAGCCATTTGACTATCTTGTTCATAAACATGATGTCAAGACTTCTCATTTTGATGACACTGGCAGTTTCATTGACATGAATACTTGCTTTTGAGGAATTGACTATCCATTTTGAGCAAGTGACTTGCTTTTGCAGGTTATCCACTAGGTTTTGCAGTTTGCACTAACTGTTTTGAGAAAT
>CM059280.1:18802782-18807782 GCA_030347295.1 Setipinna tenuifilis | reverse complement strand
AATGTCTCTTAAATTGACCAGTTGCTCTCTGGTGAACTTCAGCTTTCACTCACAATGAGGTGTGTGAAGTATTACAGTTTTTCCCAGTCACTTTGGTGCTTTTCTCACATCACTATTTACATTTGCATAGCAGTTAGTGCATTCTCAAAACAGTTAGTGCAAACTGCAAAACCTCCTACTGGTCGGAGGGTGCAACCAAATGTTGGAAGAACCACTCTGAATTCAATCATTCAAAAATGTTGTAGGGATATAAGTTTGAAAAAAAATCAAAGCGCTGTCATAGAGGACAACAATGTATTTGTCAATATTGAATCTCTGTCAATTGCAACAATTGACAGAGTGCTCAAGAGAAATGAAATGCGCATGAAACAATTGTGCAAAGTGTGAAAGACAGTGAAACAGTGAAAGACAATCACCAGTATGTACAGGTAAACATGTCTTCTATGTTTACTCTAATGTTCAGCACTGTAAACTGTCTGCTCTGCTGCAGCAGAGTCATGCAGACGGTGGATTTACCACTCCAGGAAACACTTTTCTCGCTGCATTGCAAGGGATGATATCCGTTGCGATGTAGATGAAAATATATGGCTAGACAGACAGGAACGTCTGCATGTGCCAGAATGATTTACCTATTTTCAGTTACAATATGTACTGTTATGTATGTTGTTCACATTTGTGCACAGCTCTACCAAAAGGGTGTTTCTTATGTTTGTTCTAAATAAGTGACTGTATTGTATTTTTATTTTGCACAATGCTGTAGAATTGCAAAGAGCATATACAGTAAAAATAGGAAATGTACGTATTCAGTGTCTTGTACTCACTCCCCTACTTACAGCAACGTGTACTGTTTACTGTAGTTTTATGTAAAATGGCTGTACAGGTAGTGTATAGTGCTATCTTGAGCATTTTCAGGTAGTGTCAATGAGTTCTAACCTTTTTTTCCTGCATTGGAAAACACTATGAGAAGTTATTGTCATAATGAAAACATGACAAAGCCATTTGACTATCTTGTTCATAAACATGATGTCAAGACTTCTCATTTTGATGACACTGGCAGTTTCATTGACATGAATACTTGCTTTTGAGGAATTGACTATCCATTTTGAGCAAGTGACTTGCTTTTGCAGGTTATCCACTAGGTTTTGCAGTTTGCACTAACTGTTTTGAGAAATGCACTAAATGCTGTGCAAATGTTAATAGTGTTGTGAGAAAAGTACCAAAGCGACTGAGAAAAACTGTAATAAAAAGGTGCTTTTTCGTCACTTGCGCATTGTTGAAAAGCTATTTTAGAGGCGCACAACGCTTTGAACCCCGATGTACCTGCTGCTGCGCCAGAGAGGCGAGCTGAACTGGCAGAAAAGCTGCAACATGTATAGCCTGTATAGCTATGTATTTGTATGTTTTAGTAAGAAAACATGCACAAATAATGAGAATATAGCAATGTTGTGCAGTTTATAGCAATGTCCTGCAGTTTATTATATCCCCGAAACGCGGAGCGTCGGGGATGTAATGGTTTTGCGTGCGCCGCCGCCGCCGCCGCCGCCGCCGCCGCCGCCGCCGCCGCCGCCGCCGCGTCCGCCGCGTCCGCCGCGTCCGCCGCGTAAGGTCTTTCGTGTTAACGCGATAACTTTTGAACGGATGTTTGGATTTGTCCCAGATTTTTTGGGTGAATGCTCTAGGGCAGGTTCATGAACTGATTCGAGTTTGGAGGTCAACACTTTCAAGATGGCTGAATTCAAGATGGCCGAATTTTTGTTTGGCCCATAACTTCTGACTGGGTGGATGGATTTCTCCCAGATTTGGTGTGTTAATGCTCTAGGGTAGGTTCATGAACTTATTCGAGTTTGGAGGCCAACACTTTCAAGATGGCTGAATTCAAGATGGCTGAATTTTGGTTTGGCCCATAACCAGTGTTGGGAAGGTTACTTTAAAAATGTAATTCGTTACAGTTACAAGTTACAACGTTTAAAATGTAATAGTAGTGTAACTTTTTGAATTACTTTATCTGAGTAACGTAACTTATTACTTTTTGATTACTTTTTGATTACTTTTCAAATGTTTTCATGATTTTGTCCCCGTAAACATTTTTACTGGCAGTGTTGACCTTAAAAAAACACTGAACACTATTGAACCTTTCATTACATGAATATGAATTAGCATCACATCATTTATATATATAAGATAATATAATAATAAACACCACAAGATCAGACTTCAAGCCACATTTTACTGTAAAATCAATCTGAGTTGTCATACAGATAATAGGTCACAGACTTTTTTCTTTCTTTCTTTTTTTTAAAGTGATACACTTTAACAGAAAGACCGGCATCCAACTGTGTAGAGAAATGGCAACAGGGATGTTTTGTAGGCTACGGTACACGAAACAGTTTTTTTTAAATATAGGCTGTTTTAGCAAGGTTTTACTGACAATATTAAGATGTAATTATATCCCCGAAGCGCGGAGCGTCGGGGATGTAATGGTTTTGCGTGCGCCGCCGCCGCCGCCGCCGCCGCGTCCGCCGCGTCCGCCGCGTAAGGTCTTTCGTGTTAACGCGATAACTTTTGAACGGATGTTTGGATTTGTCCCAGATTTTTTGGGTCAATGCTCTAGGGCAGGTTCATGAACTGATTCGAGTTTGGAGGTCAACACTTTCAAGATGGCTGAATTCAAGATGGGTGAATTATTCAAGATGGGCGAATTTTTGTTTGGCCCATAACTTCTGACTGGGTGGATGGATTTCTCCCAGATTTGGTGTGTTAATGCTCTAGGGTAGGTTCATGAACTTATTCGAGTTTGGAGGCCAACACTTTCAAGATGGCTGAGTTCAAGATGGCTGAATTTTGGTTTGGCCCATAACTTCTGACCAGTTGGATGGATTTGTCCCAGATTTGGTGTTTCAATGTTCTAGGGTAGATTCATGAACTGATTAGATTTTGAATGTTGGGGGCTTTGAAGCATCGCGTTTCGGGGATATCCCTTTAGCAGTCGAAGACGACTGCATAGGCCTAGTTTACAATTTCTTTTGTCGTTTTAAATAAACAGCGTGGCAAGTTGTAAGAAATAATATGGACAAATCATCAAAAAGAAAACTAGTGGACTAATAGTTTGATGGACCTATACCTTCCGTTTATTTTTGATGTTTCCTTTGAGTTTAAGGCTTTGTTTCCCATCTCTTAACGTTGTTGTACCGCTTTCGGCGCACAGCGCGTTGAACCCCGATGTACCTGCTGCTGCCCCAGAGAGGCGAGCTGAACTGGCAGAAAAGGTGCAACGTGTATAGCCTGTATAGCCATGTATTTTTATGTTTTAATAAGCAAACAGGCACAAATAATAAGAGTATAGCAATGCTTTGCAGTTTATAGCAATGTTCTGCAGTTTCTTTTGTCTTTTAAATAAACAGCGATTGCAATGCTCTGCAGTTTATTTAATAAACAGCGTGGTAAGTTGTAAGAAATGAAATGGACTAATCATCAAAAAGAAAACTAGTGGACTAATAGTTTGATGGACCTCCACCTTTTATTTTTGATGTTTCCTTTGAGTTTAAAGCTTTTGTTTCACGTCTTCTAACGTTGTTGTACCGCTTTGGGCACTGTTCGAAAGTTCTCTTCTTGCCAAAGGAGGACACAATTATTGAAGATATTTCCTCCCATACTTCTATGACCCGCGGAGGTTTGGGGGGATTCTTTCCATCCCCGAATATTAACTACTCACGCGCTTTTACCTCACGGTCTCTACAGATCGGTCTCCTCCACCGAAAAGCTCCTCCCGTCCGGGTAAATCCGCCATCGTAATAGCAACAGGCTATGGACAATGCGCCCGCTGGCTCTTAAAGGGAATGAGAGTATAAATTCTCATTGGTTAATTGTATGTTACGCCCAAAACACACCCATGACTAATGAAGTAACTTAACCCAACCCTTTTGAACGATGCGCCTGGCGCAATGTTCGCTTTTTCCGCCGTGAAAATACCAAATTGTGTCGGGAACGCCCCCAAAGCAACTTGCGTGACAGACTTTAGACAATGCGCTTATGATCGTGAAAATAGAGCCCACTGTGTTAAGTACAATTGCTATAAGCACGTCCATGTTCATCCTAAGGTGAACATCAGGTTAGTTGTCTATTGTGTGTGTATTTGTGTGTGTGTGTCTATGTGTGTGTGTGTGTCTGTGTAGGTATGTGTGTGCGTGTGTGTCTATGTGTTTGTGTGTGTGTGAGCTAATGCTTACAGACACCAAAGCCTTTGTGATGCTGGTGAGGACAGCGGGGCGTAGGGAGTGCACCAGGATGTGTGTGTGTCTGTATGTATGTGTGTGTGTGTGTGTGTGTGTGTGTGTGTGTGTGTGTGTGTGTGTGTGTGTGTGTGTGTGTGTGTGTGTGTGAGCTAATGCTTACCGACACCAGAGCTTCTGTGACACTGGTGAGTACAGCGGGGCGTAGGTAGTGCACCTGGGTGTGAGTGTGTGTGTGTGTGTGTGTGTGTGTGTGTGTGTGTGTGTGTGTGTGTGTGTGTGCGTGTGTGTGTGTGTGTCTGTGTGAGCTAATGCTTACCGACACCAGAGCCTCTGTGACACTGGCGAGTACAGCGGGGCGTAGGTAGTGCACCTGGATATGTGTGTGTGAGTGTGTGTGCGTATGTGTGTGTGTGATGCTTACCGACACCAGCGCTTCTGTGACACTGGTCAGTACGGCGGGGCGTAGGGAGTGCACCAGGATCTTCTGCTCCGTCATGGCGTACACCAGCAGCGACACGGCATTCTCAGGGCCTAGACTCTGCAGCAGTGTGGTGAAGCGCCCCCCACTAATAAACACACACACACACACACACACACACACACACACACAAAACTGTTGATCCAACATGAGCTCTGTACGCATCCAATTTTCAAGCTTCTCTACTCAATCCCAACCCTACCAAACTCCACATAATCCTCTCCATGTATCCAACAGCTATTTTCAAACAACAAAATCTAATTTTGTAACCACAACCTAAGTATGACAAA
>CM059280.1:18750282-18797782 GCA_030347295.1 Setipinna tenuifilis | reverse complement strand
ACACAAGTTTTAACCCACACGGCTCTGGGGATACATTTTTGTACACAGGCAAAGGTATGCACATAAACAAACACACACCGAGGACCTCTGCTCTACATATTCCTCCATTTCAGAGGTCAGAGTTAGTGTTTAGACAGTAAACAGAGATGTTTGTACCTAACTGTGTGTGTGCGCACGTGTGTGTGTGTGTGTGTGTGTGTTTCACTTTCCTTGATCTTTGATATAGCTCCAGACAATTATGACTGTGTTTGAATTTGAATCTGAGGCTCCACTGGCAATATCACCTCCATCTCTTTGAATGTGTGTGTGCGTGCGTGAGTGTGGTTATGTGTGAGAGAGAGAATGTGTGTGTGCATGTGTGTGTGTGAGTGTGCTTGTGTGAGAGAGAGAGAATGGGTGCATGTGTGTGTGTGTGTGTGTCCATGTGGGGATGTGAGGGTGTCTGTGAGCATGTGTATGACCCACTTTTGCCTGTGCTCCGTGCTGGGAATAAATGAGGTATATTCACTCCTCAGTGTGAGAAAAAAGACAAACCCTTCAAAGCACAATCACGCAGGCACGCAGGCACGCAGGCACGTACACTATAATAGTTCTGTTTGTCTCAATGAACACATTAAACACATAAAGCGGAGCAGGCTTTTGTCATCATTACACAAAGTGACATAAACTAATGTCCCTGATGGTGGAGTGATACGCCTTCGCACTGGAGTGATATATAGGCCTCTCGCAGCGGAATGATTAAAGGTCGCTGATGCTCGACAGCAGGTGCAGCGTGTGCGCGGTATCTGGTGTCAACACGCGTCTCTCCTGCCAAACTGAGCTTTGAAGCACAGCTGTCACAGCTAACGAGTCACACAGGCTCAGCAAGAGTCACGTTCACGCGGGCGCGAATCTTAATTTGCCCATAAGGCATCTGAGAACACAGCTAGCTCAAAGTCAAAATCAATGATAGGAGTTTAAAAGAAACATGTATAAATGAAGCAAGCTTCCAGTGAAGCTGGCTGGCTGTTTTATCTCTGGCCTGGTTTATGCCCAGCAATCAGTGCTGGGCAACCTGGCTTCAGAAGCTGCAATCTAGCCCACAGGAAAAATGGGTATGGTCACAAAATGCAGGACCTGAGAAAATGAAATTTATAATTTTGATTTTAGATTTTATTAGTAAATGCTATTTTAAAATGCTTCTTGCTCGAGACTATATTTGTTTATTCACATTTTGAAAAAGCTGGGTTTCAATGCATCTAGCAATAGGGGGAGTGACTTGAAAAATGTGATTTTGTGACTGCCCATTTTTCCCATGGACTTCTCACACAGTATGTGTTCCAGCCATGCACTACATCAGCTGATTGTAATCAGCACAACTCTTAAGCCAGGTTAATAATTGAGATCACCTGTGTTGAGTACACAGGCAGAACCATGTGATATGGAATATGTGGGGCTAGATTGTAGCACGTAAATCCAGGTTGCCCATTACTGGCAATAATTACAGTGATACCCCGTCTATCACAGCAGTTACGCTCCACAACCCCCAACGATAGGTAAGAATCCGCAATATAGCAAGACCAAATAGAAAATACTGAGAGAGGAACGATCACAGATGGAAAAACATACGTAGCTGAGCAGAACTTACGAATCTCTACATCCCTTTTATAAAATAATGACAAGCCAACAATAACACACGCTGGCCTATGGAGGCCTGTAAGGGTGATTTTCTCACCTTCTCCCCTGAGGAGCCGGTGAGGACGAAGGTGGAGAAGACGGGGAGGGAGTATTTGGTGTGGGGGGCCCAGCACTCCAGGGTGGCCCCCATAGGCAGGCAGAAGAGGGGCACCGACTCCGGCAGAGGGAACGACTCGTAGTCCTCCTCTGGGTACCTGCTGAATAAACCTACACACACATGTAGGCACACACACACACACACACACACACACACACACATACACAAAGATATACAAAGGTTAACAAGCACACCTATACCCTCCCTTACTCCACACACACACATAAGCCCACACACACACACACACACACAAAGATATACAAGATATAACAAGCACACCTATACCCTCCCTTACTCCACACACACCACACACATAAGCACACACACACATACAAAGACATGCAAAGGTAACAAGCACACATATACCCTTCCTCACTTCACACACAGACACACACACACACATAAGCATGGAAGACAATGCATAGTAGCATGCCCAAGACCCTAAACCAGAGCTGCTTTTACTGTTTTTGTTCTTAGCAGACAGTAAATGGTAAATGTTAGATTGACGTCCGTATGGAGAGAGGCTGCCTCTCTCATTAGCTGCCTGTGGCGTAACTCTGAAGCATGATCTGCTGACCTTACACAGATTCACCCAGAGTAAACAGCCACATGTTTGAGATACCGCTGAGAAACAGAGAAGGTATATTTTTCCCACTAACAGTTTGCCCACACTGCCCTTTGCACTACTTTGTGTGTGTGTGTGTGTGTGTGTGTGTGTGTGTGTGTGTGTGTGTGTGTGTGTGTGTGTGTGTGTGTCCATGTGCATTCTGGGTGCATGTGTATGTAATGTTGAGAGAACTGGAGTATCTCACCTACATAACCCTACCAACCCCCAAAACACACACACATGTACACACACACGCGCACACACACACGTGCACGCACACACACACACACACACACACACACACACACACACACACACACACAAACACAAACACCATGCACAAACACGACCACCAACGGCACCAGAAACACCTGCTGCCACAAAACCAAGAGTCTCATCTAAACCACAGGGTTAAGTGCAGAATATACACTCATACTCATACTCATTTGTCACACAGACACAACAACTCTTCTTACTTTCACTCTCTTACTATCTCTTTCTCTCTCTCTAAACCCTTTCGCTTTCTCTGTACTTTGAATTCTCTTTGCCTCTCTTTCTTTCCAATTGAAAAACCTCACTCACAGATGGGAATACATTACTGACAGTATAAAGGCACAGCTTCACATATGCACACTGTAACAGACGGAGATTAAGCTGTGAGTCCGGGATTATCTGCCTGGATGAAAAGCCTTCTCTTTCATATTCTCCACTCCCGAGATTACAGTGGGATATCTGATGAACTGATGGCAGCCTTGAAACCCCCAAAGACCTCCCACCAGAACCAAAGCCAGAGCCAGCAACAGCCACAGATAATGTCATTGTGTCCTAAGAGAGAGTGATACTTCTCACCTGCTTTGTAGGCCACAGCGTTGGTTTTGGCCACTGATTTCTTGTAGCAGAGATACACAGAAGAGCCCCACTAGGAAAAAGAGGAGAGAGAAAGAGTGGTTTAGAGACTGCAGAAAGGAAATGAGGTGTAGCCTCCACAATAACTCCTGATACCACTGACTCCACAGCTACTGGGAGTTCCTGGTCAACATTGTTTTCTGCAATTAAAAGCTTATCAACATTTGTTGTAATGTAGGGGAAGAAAACACAACAAAATGTACACAGCGTCCCCATTAGGCCTACAAGGCTTAAATGAAATGGTGGGGAGAGCAAAAGAGAGAGAGAGAGAGGCAGAGAGAGAGAGAGAGAGAGAGAGAGAGAGAGAGAGAGAGAGAGAAAGAGAGAAACCGGGAAGTGTATGGGGAGGGGGGAAAGGAGAAAGGCTTCTGCACACTCCGTCAAACACTATTTTCTTTCTCATGAAGATTCTAAGATAAAAAAAGAAAAGAAAGTGAAATTAAGTTACAGGATCTTTAGACTTTGCAAAAGGAAAAAAACAAACAAGACAACATGAAGAGTAAGAGTAAAATGGTAAAAGGGAGAGAGAGAGAGAGAGAGAGAGAGAGAGACATAAAGACAGAGAGGAATGTTTCTTTTAGTTTTCCTATGGGCTGTCTAGCTAGCTGTCACTTAGTGGCAAGTGTGTCGGTGCAGAAACAGTGGAAAATCAGTAAGTTACACGCCCATTTCTGCCAGAGACTAAGTTTGAATTGCTGCATTTCCCAAAACATTAAACAGCCAGAGCAAAATTCAACTCCACTAAGGAGAGAGAGAGAGAGAGAGAGAGAGAGAGAGAGAGAGAGAGAGAGAGAGAGAGAGAGAGAGTTGCACACTGAGGCATAACAGGGCCTCCCTGCCACACTAAACACCAGCTAGCTAAAAAAGATCTGTTCGCCCTCATTCTGATGAATAGTGTGTTCTCAGACGCTGCCCTAGCTGTTGAATATTTTAGTGATTTACTGGTCTGAGGCGTTTGAAAAGAGAAGAAAAACACTGTTAAAGTAAAGGATTTTATTGTGCTATTTCACTCTGACAGTTTATGCTTTCCTTTTCCCAAGAGCTCCAACAAGTGTATATAATCCGTTTTTAAGGCCTGTATTTGGACATGCATATTACACCTTGTTAACAGTTATACCTGCACTCATTGATTGTCGCATGTGTCTATGTGTTTATGTAACATATGCAATGTCTACTGCTGTGTTAAGTTTTCTGTGTCTGGTTTATTTTAATGTCTTGTGCCCCTGTCTTTGTTGTGACTGCTTTATGTTTTTGCATTCTACAAAACAGGAATCTGCCTTAAACCAGGCCTGTCTTAACTGTAACTAAACTGCTACTTTTAAAACTTTCCTGTATAATAAATGAAATGTATGCATGTTATTACCATGCTGCTGTTAAGGTTTCTCTCCACTTTGCAGAAGGTGTGTGGAGGCGTTTCACCCTTTCCTGGTATGATGACACAGATGTCCGTCACAGCAAGCGAGGCGTGTGATTGGCTATCGGGTGCTCTACGGTAGGTGATGTAAACACGCTGGGACGACCCACTGAGGTTGGCAGGGCGACCACCAGCTGTGTTCTGCACCAGGTGGCAGCCCTGCTTCAAGCGCTCCTTCCATTCGTACAGAACACTGCAAGACACACAAAGAGGATGAATTAAAAAAAGAAGAAAAAAAACTAGCAAACCCACACATACAATGCAACACCACACTTTCTCACAGACACACCCAAACACTCCAGCACTTCAAGTGACTTACAGACTGCAAGTGACTTACAGACTGCAATATAAATGTTTACTAGTAAAATCTATAATTTATAATATTTATAATACTATAACAAAACGGACAAGGTACACAAAACAAATCTCCCTGACCAAATCATTTCACCCAATTTCTGGTTTTACAAAAGAAAAACTGCTATCATAATGGTACATTTGTGACGATGCTGACGTGTTTGAGTCCCTAGGCAGGTAAGTGGAAAGTTCTGTTGCCAGGGGCCTTTCAGATGCTTTGGCAATTTAGTGCGTGTTCCAAATGTAGAAAAGCTAAACATCACCATGTGCGTCCTGTGCACAAAGTAAAATGCTCCATGCCATGCTAATATTTGTTTATGTGCTACATAGGCTGGTTGTAATGAGGGCAAACTGACAGACAACCACAACAGTGGAATGTGGGCTGAGTGTGTTTACATGGAAAAGTGGTATCTCTACCTGTCCTCTGTAAAAAAGTTTTGCTTGGTCTTTCTTCTATGTCTCCAACCTCAATACACTATCAGCCAGATGGAACTTAAATGTGGAATTATATTAAAAATTATCTGAGATTTATAATCCAAGCAGTGCTTTACCAATAGTACTTTATCATTAGGTAATTCAGTAAAATGCTACAGCAAATGCACATGCTTGTGTATGTGTGTGTATGTGTGTCACTGTGGCCATTAGATAAGTAGCAAAGACCTAATGTCGTTAGCAGTTAGATTCAATTACTTGAGTGCCATTACATGTGATTTAACAATTAAGAGTGTGTGTGTGTGTGTGTGTGTGTGTGTGTGTGTGTGTGTGTGAGTGAATGAGAGAGGGGGAAAAAAGAGTGTGTGTGCATGCATGTGTGTGTGTGTGTGTGTGTGTGTGTGTGTGTATGTGTGTGTGTGTGGTTGTGATGTGTGAACCTACCACATTAGCTCTCGACTGTAAGCACACTAATTACAGTGTTGCAGAGCTAGGGCTGTTCTCAGTAAATACAGAGTGCACGTCTTAGACTTTCTTAAGTTAACGCTCACAGACACACACATACCCACGCACAAGCACACACACACACAACAAGCAATAATACACTGACATAACCTATCTTTCAACTCTCACAATGAGGATATCTGTCTTCCGCTAAGAACATGCAGCTCAGAGTTTAGTTTAGTCCCTCATTAGAAGATGATTCATTCATACAACCCCCCCCCCCACACACACACACACACACACACACACTCTAATCTTTTAATCAGCATAGTCTAACTATGGAGGCATGCATGAAGGCCTGCACATTCTCTCTCTCTCTCTCTCACACACACACACACACACACACACAGAGAACTACAAAACACTGCGTACTAGCTGTCCCCTGATAACTGTGCTGATTGTGGATGTGTCCATCTAACACTGACAGACTCCAGAGCAGAACACATGCTGTCTCTGCACCCGGCTACTGTCTACATGCACTCATGCTGTCTTTGCATCCTGTTCCTGTATATGCAGTTTGCACTAATGCTGTATTTTCACCCTCTTCACTAATAGACAGCATGGGAGTGTGTATAGACTAATGCTGTCTATACACGGTCCCATGCTGTCTTTGCAGCCTTTTTTAGTCTTTTTACCCTTCCATGCTGTCTTTGCACCCAGTTTCAGTGTATTCAGTATGCACTAATGCTGCCTTTGCACCCTGTTCTTGTCTATGCAGTATGCACTAATGCTGTCTTTGCACCCTGTTCCTGTCTATGCAGTATGCACTAATGCTGCCTTTGCACCCTGTTCTTGTCTATGCAGTATGCACTAATGCTGTCTTTGCACCCTGTCTCTGTCTATGCAGTATGCTCTAATGCTGTCTTTGCACCCTGTCTCTGTCTATCTGCTCCTGCTTCACACTCTGTTAACACTCAATACTGCCTGTCGGCGCTGAGCAGACACAAGTGTGGAGAGGAGCCCTTTTACACACATAGTTGTTGTCTATTTCTCACACAGACAAATCTACACACACACACACACACACACACACACACACACACACACACACACATACACACAATGCCAATATCCAAAACATATGCTTTTGTTTTCTAACACAAAAATTCTAACAAAGAGGACACAACAAACCAATTTATAATCCCTTTCACTCTCTCGCTCTCTGTCTCTCTCACACACACAGACAGAGTGACAGAGGGAGAGAGAGCAATAAAGACAGACAAACAGATAGAGAAAGCTGACTTAAGGAGTCCCACTAAGCAAACGTCAGGCACTAATACTCCTACGTGACTCACCCGAGGTCGGTGAGCGGAGGCTTGTCTCGGCCGCGCCTGTAGCACAGGTAGATCTCGGGCGCCATGAGGCCGCCATTGTTCAGGTCGGCCGACAGCCCCGTGGGCGTGGTCTCCACGCAGACGTATCCCGGTGGGACGTCCTCCCCAAGCGACCGCATCACCACGGTGACGTCGGTGATGGGCGCCTTGGGCCGCACCGTCTTGTGGCAGACGTCATCGAAGCGCAGCTCCTCGTCCAGCGGCTTGGATGGGTCCGTCAGGCCGGCCACCACGAAGTAGTCTGCGACACGGGGACCTTTGTCCTCCAACATCGCCCATGCCAGCCTCCAGCGGTCTGCACAGAGGGGAGAGAGCAGTGAAGAGACAGTGACTCACTTACAGGGTTAAGTGTCATGACTGGTCATGGTTAAGTGCCTGACACCATTGTCATGGCTGGCCCCTATTCACATGTATGATGGGTTATATTTTATTGTGTGCACTGTGTGCTGTTGGTGCTGTGTAATCACAATGACAAATGGGAATTACTTTTACTTGTA
Source organism: Setipinna tenuifilis (assembly GCA_030347295.1). NCBI lineage: Eukaryota > Metazoa > Chordata > Actinopteri > Clupeiformes > Engraulidae > Setipinna > Setipinna tenuifilis. The sequence goes on along the minus strand of CM059280.1, from coordinate 18,789,960 downwards.
TTTACTTAGTTAGTGAGGTGTGTGTGTGTGTGTGTGTGTGTGTGTGTGTGTGTGTGTGTGTGTGTGTGTGTGTGTGCATGTGTTTATAGGTGGTGGAGGTAGGCTCCCATTGCCCATGCCAGCCTCCAACACAGTCTGCACATAGAGGGGAGAGGAGAGACCAGCCATTACACTCAGCACTTAAAGAGTTACACTCTTGTAATTTAGTTAGTTCTTTAGGCATGTGTGTACCAGATGTGTGTGTGTGTGTGTGTGTGGTGTGCCTATTGTGTGTGTGTGTCAGGGCTGGAAATTAACTTTTTCAAAATGTGAACCTTTACCAGCAAGTGACAAATACATGGTAAAATTCAACAGCCACTGAACAGTAAATCATCATTCTGTGTCCGAAAACTGCCAGCCACTTTCATATTTTAACAGCATTTGGGTGGTGGCTGGTGCCAATTTCCATACCTGGTTGCTGTGTGTATGTGCTTACTGTATGTGTATTTGTGAATATGTGTGTCTACACACACGCTCATGTGCACCCATATGCACATGTGTGTGTGTAGCCTAGTGTGTGCAGCTGTCCTGGGGTGGAGAGCAGAGAGAGAGAACAGCCTGATTCCCCCAGGTCTTCCCTGACGTGTCTCTGCCCCCCGACGAGATCAGAAACAGATTGAAGACTTGGGAGTCTGTATTTGTTTTAATTCAGTAGGTTAAACTGTGGTCACACAGGGGACACAAGGAGAAACAAAGGATAACGGAACAAGAGAGGGAGAGAGAGAGAGAGAGAGAGAGAGAGAGAGAGAGAAATGAGAACACAAAGTGAAAGAGCAGAGACGGATGGGGTTGAAAGGGTAAAGCAATGACGAAATAAGAGAGGGAGAAAAAACGAGAGTGGATTTATGCAAGGGCAAAAGAATGAGAGAGGGATAGGATAGAGTGCTTCATAGAGAGGGAGAAAAAAAGATGTCCTCACTTCACCCCACCCATCCCCCTCTTATCTAGAGTATACATTGCTGAAAGAGGAGCTCTCTCTTCATCACCACCATCATCACTTTCTCACAGACCCGCTCTGAAAGCTGATCAACACCTCCCTTGCCCTCCTACTTCCTCTCGCTAAGTCTTCCTATCATTTTCTCTACATTTGTTAAACATTTAGACATGTTGTTAACAGTTGTTGCTGTTGGTAAAAAGAATAAAAAGGATGCACACTCACAAGTGAGGTGACAAGTAGGAAAATAACTGTAATGTAGATTTATAGCCATATTCTCTGCTTGTTTATCTTTGCTTTCATTACCGGCGTTTCAGCCCCACGGCTTTCATCAAGCTGCAGTCGCTGTTAGATAAATCATTATGACAAAGTGTGAGGTGTTATTTGTATTTATTTTTTATTTACTTTGTGATAAGTCGGAAAGGTAATACTGAGAACAGAATGAGAGAGAAAAATGGATGCTAGCTAATTTGCTAGACGAGGGGGAGAGAGAGGCCACTCTTTCCAGATCCAAGCTTCCATTTCCCTCTTTATCTCACAGACACCCATGCCCATTCACACACACAGACGCACACACACACCTCTAACCTGCTGAGTCAATTCCTGCATAGCACAGCAACTCCACACACACCTGCTCAGCAGCAGTGGTGGTGGCAGCTTCCACCAAGGGCTAGGATTCCAGCCCAGCTTCCTCTGCTGAATCAGCTTCCTCTGCTCCGACAGAGTGGGACTGACCCCCACTGGGCGGGAGGAGGCTGACCACAGCGTCCGCCTCAGCACCCCCAAGTGCACATTAACGCTCCACCAACACACTCACACACACACAAGGGGCCACCACAAGAGAGCGAGAGAGACAGAGACAAGAGATGAGAGAGATAGAGAGACGAGAGATGAGAGATGAGAGAGAGAAAGAGTCAAGAGTGCCCACAGCACATGGAGAAACATTTTAAGCATTTCTGCCCAGCTATCGAATGATTGGTTCGTAACAGAAAATGTGTTCTGACTGAATAATGGTATAACTGTTCCCCACAGATGGTTGGCCAAATTAAAAACAAACAAAACCTACAGCAGGCAACACAATGTTGCCTAATGTTCATAGGAAAGTGCTAGAACAACATAGCTCAGAAACACTGGCCCATGTCTTTAGCTAATACCCTTAGCTAACACCCTGAACACAATGGCCTCACACAAGCAGTACAGCTCATAGTCAAGATGTGCAAGATGAGAGCAGAGCACTGACTTAAGACAGTGACTACACACAATGTCTCAGTGCCAGCAGCCTAGCTGGGTTAGCATGTACTATAGTTGTCTCTAATGGTTCTACTGCTTAGCAAGATATGCCAAATATAGAACGTGTACCTCAAACAATGGTAGCACATTCATTACATGAAGGATTGCATATAGGGCACAATCACACACACACACACACACACACACACACACACACACACACACCGAGGACGAGAGAGACATCACCAGCGGTGGGAACTTCAAACGCAGCGGGCGTTCACCATGGCAACAGAATAGATGAGACAACCGAGGAGGGAGTATGGGAATATCTCATCCCTGTGATCAAACATCACTACAGTGAGTGGATGAAAAGGAACGAGGGACTTACAAGAGGAGAAGAAAAAGACAGAAAAAAAGGAACGAGAAAGCAGGCCCATATCAGAGTCTGATTCAGACGGTAAAAGACATGATCTGTAAGGAGCAAGGGAGAGAGGAAGGGAGGCAGGAGAGGAGGAGGAGAGGATGCCGCAGGAGAGAGCGTAAATCAAAATGAACCACAACGACCGACATTCCAGCACAACACTTGCCCTCTAAAACGGGCTGGTGAGAGGTGCAGTTAGGATCCAGTCTAGTCTTCCCCTTCTTGCTCTGTTTCGAGTGTTTCATCTCGCTCTGGGCAGCTAGACTGTGGTTGGGAGGAATGAGTCTGTCTCTGGTGTAGGCAGACAGGCAGAGAGCGAGAAAGATACAAAGAGAGAGAGACTGCACGACATAGTAACACAGAGAGAGGCAGAGAATAAATAAGAGTACATTGAGAAGAGAAAGATTGAGTGAGTAAATGAGAGTGAGAGAGGGAGAAAGAGTGAGAGAGTGAGTGAAAGCGAATAACAGAGAGAAAGAGAGAGGAAAGTGGGAAAGACAGACCTAAAGAGAGAGAGCGAGAGAAAGAGAGAGGGAGGAAGATAGGAGAGAGTGACAGAGAGAGGAAAGAGAGACAGAGAGTGAGAGAGAGAGACAGAGACAAAGAGAAAGACAAAGAGAGGGAAGAGAGGGAGAGAGAGAGACAGAGAGGAGAGAGAGAGAATGCTGGGCCTCAGCAGAGCTTCAAACACTCCAAAACAGCACAGCAGAGCAGACACGCCACGTCAGTGCCCTCCCTGCTCTCCCTGCACTAAACGAGCTCTCGCTGCCTCCTTCATCTATTTCGTACAAAAACACACTCTTAGCAGCAAGTCAGACACACAGTCAGTACAGAGAAACAGACAGAAGTGCCACACACACACCACACAAACCATATACACACACACACACCATTGTACATTTGGCTTAATGTGTTTGGAGCACCTAATTGGCCTGTATTCTCACACATCCCCCTCCTACATCACTTATGTAGAGCTCACAAGTAAACACAGTTTCAGTTCAATTATTTAATGTCAAATAGGAATACTGAGTTAATTATCACAGCATCCAAGCCGTGTTAGGAGGAAGCTATGAAACACAAGACTGCCATACTGTGCTATGAAAGCGGTAGCGATTGGTGGTTTGCAGGCACTACCTTTACAATGGAGGGTCGCTTCAACACATACATGAGAATCTGTGATCAGAGCATCCTTTTAAATACACACATACATACATACATACATACATACACACACACACACACACACACACACACACACACACACACACACACACACACACACACTTACAACATCCATATGCTTTGAGTCAGCCTGCATTTGATAACAAATTATATGCAGTATAAAATAAGCTTGCTCTAATCTGACTTTGAGATCATTGTTTCATATGTGCTGAAAAATGTGAAAAGATGTGATGTAATCTGAAAGATGTGACTGTACTCAGTCGCAGTACAAGAACACTTGTTGGGTTGAGTTGAGCTGCCAAATCATTTTTGACAGTGTAGTCTGGTGCCTGTTGTCCCATCCACTGACAGTGATGCCTTACTGACCTAGACTCTACACACACACAACACGGATAAAGTCAAAATAAGATAGAGTCCCCACACTGTCCCACAGGGACCACACACACACAGTCTCTCTCTCTCTCTTTCTCTCTCTCTCTCTCTCTCTCTCTTTCTTTCTTTCTCTCTCTCTCTCTCTCTCTCTCTCTCTCTCTCTCTCTCTCACATACACACACACAGACAGACACATACACAGACAGACACAGACACAGAGAGACACACACAGACACGCACACACACACTACAGGGGGTGGGGGGGTGGGGGGGGGCAGGAGAGGGAAAACAAACTGATATCTCTGTGGCCAGCCCAACATCTGCTTGCGGTTAGCTGATGGACTGCAGCCAAGGGTGGTCTCCTGGCCAGCATAGGCAGGGGGCACAGGTCTCATCCTTGGAGCGAAAACAAAGTCAGCTCTCAAACAGCGGGTGTGTTTACTGCTGAGCATCGCGATTAGCATTTTTATCTAAGACTTTAAAGTCTTTGGATAAAAAAAAGGACTATCAGCGGAAATAACACTCTGGAGCCAGTATCTAAAGTCTGGGTGCCACCCAGGAAAAGCCTGATAAATTAGCACCTGTTCACCTGTTTCATCTGCTGGCCTAGTTATAAAGGATACTCCTCTGCACTGTGGGAGCTGAGTTTAGGCATTTGGCTATGTGGTAAGGCTGCTCGATTTTGGAAAAAATCATAATCACATTTATTTGGGTCACAATTGAAATCAGATGTGCATTTATTGAAATGTTCTTGTCAAAAATATTTTGAGAACATCTTGTACTTAAACTTGAATTGTCCCCTAACACCTTTCTGTGGTGTGTGGATGGAAACACGCATGCATGTCTTTTTACAAAACAGGAGAACGTAAGCGAACTTGCATAATGGTAAATGACAAAACCATGTTTCCCCTCAATTTTATTAATTTTAAGATAATTTTGTCCCGAATTCATGATCACGATCAAAATTCAAATAAATTGAATAGCCCTACTATGTGGAGTGTAGCAAACACGAGATGTGCATAGAGCTAGAGCTAAAACACTAAAGCACAGAGGCTCAGTGCTCAGCCATGATGCCTCACAGATGCTCGAGAAAATGCTGAAACTCACACATAAGCATGTGTACACACTAAATGCAAACTTCCAGTACGCTTCACACAGACAAACAGACATGAGAAAAACAAAAAACAGCTACTGTAAGACAGGGAAGTGAAAACACAAAAAGGCGCGCACACACACACACACACACACACACACACACACACACACACACACACACACACACACACACACACAAGGCTCAATTCGGATCACAGAGTACACCCTATGGAGAATATCTCATCAAGTCACACTTTAAACGCAAACGTCTTGCTCAGCATCTGACAGCTGCAATGACAAACGCTTCCATATGGTTGGTGTTTAAATTGGCTCCAGTTGAAAAGCAGGAGCAAAAGTGTATATGTGTGCATATTCAACACATTCCAGCATTCTACATCACAGCCATTACACATCCAATTAATCCAGACATGCTGATATCTGCCAGAACCACACCTTAAAGGCTGTAGCCCAATATGACCTGTGGGTGTGGTAAGAAATGGGTTACTACAGAGTCTGCAGACTTTTTTCCCAAAAAAAAAAAATTATAGAAAAGACAGAACAAAGACACTTCAAACGTTTCCATGCTTGTTCTACATATCATTATTTTGGGTGTGGGATGAAAACATCACTCGTGTTAATGTTTCTCATTCCTGTTTCTTTCAGTTCACCATCTCATTGTCTCTTATTTCTCTCTCTATCTGTCTCTGTCTCTGTCTCTCTCTCTCTTTCTCTCTCTCTCTCTCTCTGTCTCTCTCTTTCTCTCTGTAAGCCAGAAAGAAAACAATATCACGTTCGGTTCATGCTGTTCACTGAAAGTCTCGGATCTACTTTCTGCACACAGCAGGGTTACCAAGGCCAGGGATAGGGCTCATATCAAAACACTTTTGGTACAGTTTGTGCATTATAGGCCTGATTTCTGCCCGTAGCTCTACAAACACACACACACACACACACACACTCAATCTCACAAACACACACACACATGCATCCACACACACACAAAAGCACATATATACATGCAGACATGCACACACAGGCACACAAACACACACTCAAACACACAGAAACACATGCTTATACATGCACGCATGCACACACAAACACACTCATACACGCAGACACACATGGAAAGGAGCACAGTGACTTCATAAGGAAGTGAGTGGAATACAAATATTCTCTCCAGGTCAAATCACATCTGGCGCTATGGAGATTCTCCTCTCTACACTTCCTGCAGTACCAACAAGCAGAATTTCTTTTTTTTAATTCCCGCCTTCTGCACCTCCCATCTGTTCACATGTACAACATCATTAGTTATCTGTCTGACCCCAGAGCTGGAAAGGGAGATAGGAAAAAATGGATTTAGTCCAGAAGGCCACAAAGAGAAGAGTGAGGTAGAAGAATCACTGGCCACATGTCCTGCACATGTGCTCTATCTGACACACAGGGCTTGCCAAGCATTGCCAAGGTCATGTGCAAGAACTACTTAGGCCAAACAGAAACCAATTTTGTTAAAAACAAAATCTTGAAGAACATCTCAGTTACAGGCAAACCGCTCAGTCTGTGTGTATCAAAATCACTGCAAAACACGCAAAGTATTTGCTGGAATGTGCCGTCAATAACAAACAACAGATTGTGATTCCTTCGATGCTCTCCTTCGGTTAAGAACTGACTGCTCTCGAATTACAAGCTGACTGCATCCGGTCTCATGGGCACAGGGGAGAAGTAACCTCAGGCCCTCGCAATCCACCATTCTCTGACAAATCGAAGCCAGGGCAGTTATGCCAAAGCAGAGCCTACTGTCACTTGGCATGACTTTAGTGATGTTCTGTCCTTCCAGCAAACTAGTCCAGGGCACGGCCTGTGCCCACAAGACATGGGGGTTCTAAGAGAGGATCCACGAAGGGTAGTAGACAATAGACACAATAAGCTTGCTAAGCATACACCTACAGGTCTCCAGCAATCTCTGACAATGGTGCACATGTACAGTAAGATGAATCTAGTCTAACAGCATTAGCTAAACGCAGAGACACATAGAAACACTTCTGTCTGACACAGCTGCTTGTCCACTGGGAACAACTCAGAATCAACCCTCTCTTCACTTCCATTTATTCAAATTTTCTTCTTACTGTCCTAGCTTGAATCAAGTCAAAACTCACGCTGTACATTCAGTATGCCCTTGCCACTATTCCATATTAGCAATAAATGGGCTTCAAACAGCCTGGATTCAGCCCAGGCCATCATCGGACTGACGCCCCATCTCATTAGCGTTCAATCTCAATTAAATTAACGACTCCTCCAGGACCTTCCTGGAGAAGAGGCTGCTTTCTGCTGTTAGGATGAGACAAACAATTTGTATTTTATCTTCCCACTTCCCCTTGGCTGTTTCTTACAAGGCCTGTACCGGTTGTGTTTCTCATCCACTCCTCTGTATCTCTCCCTGTCTTTGTATCTCTCTTTTTAGCATTTACCTGTTCTTTCTGATTTAGGTACTGCTTTAAAAAATGCCCGAGTAAGACATAGTTGGTTATGACATGTTTATGACAGAAAAGAAATAGACCACGAAGGCAAAGACCCTGGCGGTACTTTTTATCTCCTCAGACACTAAGTGGGTGTCAGCTTCTATTAAAACATCATGACTTAGACATTGGTCTACCCCACAAATCTAAAAGTGGGAATATTCATTTACTCATTCACACAAACACACATACACACCACACACACACACTGACATTTACACACAGAGAAATCCACACACAACTCAATCTCTCCCTCCACCATAACATCTCTTTCTATGCTCTACTCTCCAACATCTTAAAGGGAGTTCTAAAATAGAATGTTTCCACACATATGTAGGTGTAAGCATTGAAAGGAATGGTGGCAAGACCACAGCCCACCCAGACTCTGTTGGGGTGTAAAACCAGACACCCACCCATGTCTCCACGCTCTGGAGGCTCTAGCCATTTGTGCTTCACTCCTACATTTCTGTTTTCATTGCCAGTTCCCATGGTGCCTGTAAACATTTCACCAGAAGACCATTCTTGTTGACAGAAAAAACAGGAAGTAATCTTTAAATAAGTCTCAATGTGTATTGAGATGATTGAGCATGTATTCATTGTTTTAATGATACAGTGATAATGGTTCTTAATGTGCCAAATGAGAAACCATTATCGGACATTTTAATTTTAAAACATTTAAAAAAATGTCTACCACAACATTACTAACAAACAAGTTGGAAAGGCCCTGTCTATTTTTGTAGGTGCTTGACATGTACACAACTTCTTGCTCTCCCTGCTCCATGCGTTTCCCATCTTCCCCAGGTTTGTTTACCTGACTGACCCCACCACTGGCACAAGATCTGTCTCCTACAGACTCAGCCCGTCATAATGCTTTTCACCCCCTGAACTCAGGTGTCCGGTGTGATGGAAGCAGGTTTCTCCTGGAGACCCTCAGTGCAGACCGGTATCCAGGAGCAAAACAAACATTTATCACAAAGCTCTTACACTAGTCCAGGCATCTTACTTTGAGTTATGCTGCATATGTTATATGACTTGATTTTATATGTTTTATCTTATTTTTGTTACATACAGTACTTTTGCTAAGTTACCTTTCTTACAAATAAACAGGTTCATTCTCAATAAAGCTTCTGGAGAACAAACCTGCCTTCCTGAACTAACCTCCTTGGTGACAAAAATCTACCAAAGCATCTAAATGATTTGACTGGCTTACATTCTTAGTGCTTTACATTTTTTATAGTGTGGCCTGTTCAATGACCCATCAACTGCTGACCAGAGAGTGCTGAGACCGTTCCCCGCGATTGGGCTCACCTGCTGACTTGGTGTCGAATCCACAGACCCCACAGTCCTACCCCTGCACAGGTTGCATTCTAGCACTCCTGCTCACCACGAGTGCTTAGTTGCCGAGCAAGACTTACTAGTCCACCCACAGCTTCCTACCTTGTACCATCACTAACCCACCCTAAGGCAGGCTTAAAACTTGTACATGTTAAATTACTATACAGCGCCATTTACCAAAAATGGCCTAGGATCAACTTATGATGTCAAGCTTTTAACTATGCAAATTCACAGGCTAAAGTTAAACTAACTGTACACTTGAATTAGACCACCATATGCTTCTAAACTGGGGTGAATTTCATGAATTTTCTATAACCTATAGCCTAACTATGGCAATAAGCAACATTACATCTCAGTCATTGCACAGTGAAAGCTGACAAAAATGTTGGTATGTCATTCAGGCCTGCTAGAATGACCTGGTGCATTCATTGGGGAGGTCGCTGGCCTTCTGTAACTCCTATCCATAACCCTATTATTATAGGCACACAGCAGGGAGATTCCCTCTGCTCTCTGACCACAGACAGAGGCAAGAGAGAGGCTGCCTGGAGGGCCGGGATCATCTTACAAACACAGCACCTCTCCGGTATGTGTCTGACTGCTTTAAACCACCAGAGTATGCATCCAGTATGTGTGTGTGTGTGTGTGTGTGTGTGTGTGTGTGTGTGTGTGTGTATGTGTGTGTGTATGTGTGTGTGTGTGTTCTTGCCTGTGTGTGTGTGTGTGCGTGTGTGTGTGTGTGTGTGTGTGTGTGTGTATGTGTGTGTGTGTGTGTGTGTGTGTGTGTGTTTGTGGGCATGCCTCTGCCTGTGTGACCTCTCCAAGCAACCCCTCCAATTGCAAACTTGTCATGCCACAACAATGCTCAGAAAAGGAGATGCATGATACAAAAATGCAAAAAATGTATTCTGCTTGGCAAAGGTTACTGGCAGCCCAAGCCACCCAAAATATCAACCTTCCTTATTTAACGACAGGCTCAACTTATTTAAAACAACTGACTTACACAACAACATTTTATAGCTGTTTGTGTCATAACTGAAGAATGCAGGTGGATGAACATATGTGACTGTTCCATAGCTTGAACTTTTTGTCAAAGGTAGCCTAATGTGTACCAAAGAACAATAATTTTAGCACGCTGCAATATACTTACTGTCCAGCATTTAACATTAAATAGACTAGGCTACTGCAAGGGTGCATGTTAACATGAGTTGCGAGTTAAACCGGACAAATTACACTAACTGCGACAGTTCTGTGCCATAGAACGAGGGACACACGTCAAAATACTGCCTTCACAGTGAACAAACCAGCAAAGTTCATTCACTTGTTGTCACGCCATTCTACTATAAACTGCGAGAGCAATGCCGTCAGATATACTACAGAAATCTGTCCAAAAGATGAGTAGTCTCATTACAGGCAATTTTGCTTGAGGTCTTAATAAATTACTCAAAGATAATGCGATCAAGAGTTGAGACACTGAAGAGTTTTACAGAAAGCACGTTCCCCTGTTATCTGCTTTTACGTGAGCAAGATCTATCAGACCACAAAACAGAAAAAAACGTTTTAACTTGGTCTAGTGCAACTGTTACTTCTAACAATAACAGTTCATATGCGGAGCTTATGTCAGTCAAGCGCAATCGGCATGCACGTTGTACATTATTGCTCATTCTGTCGCTCTGCTAGCCCAACCGGCAACCTAGTTGCCAGTAATCTTCGAGCGAATAACGGGTTGGTTGTCACTAAAAAAAATGTCATGTCATAGGCTAAGCAACTTACCACAATGGGAAATGAGCGTCCGTCTACGTCCTGGGGAGACGTGCTCTGACAAAATGCATTATCTTCTTTTGCAAAAGGTTAAGGAAAATCTCTGACAGACTGCTTAGAGAACAGCATTGCGCTCGTTAGTGTGCCGACCCGACTGTGTCCTCCGCCATTTTGGTTGTGATGGGGAATCCGTGGTACGCACAAAGTCTTGTGACGGTGGCAGTCGAGTCGTCATGCCACTCACTGGTCTAAACTTAGAAGGGAAGCGAGTAGCCTAGTAGTCTGTGTAGCCCTAGTGTGTAAGTCGACTCTATTCCATATGTTCATTCGACATTTTTAAAAAGTCAACCTTAATTTAATTTTTTTATATGTTGAATTATTCATCACGGTGTTGAGTATAATTATTTATAAATGAACACAAATACATTAATTAAATAACTTCTGAAACATAATGCATAGGCCTATAGCCTACCTGTGGCAATTGCTTTGCATGGAGAGAGACCTAATGCATATTTCAACATAAAATAAAATAACCTAGGGTTATCATAAAACAAAAATATACATGTGCAATGTACCATTGTTTCTCACGTTTTTAATTCAATTGAATTCTAACAACAAAAAGTATTAAGCATACTGCAGATTTATATATAGGCTATGCCATAAGCCTGAAGTTCAAACCAATGTCTTTTAGCTCAATCTTTCTTATCCAATGCCATTATATTTTACTACACCACATAACATAGCTTATAATGTAACAGTTAATTCATGGCTATTTCTGTTTAAAAATGTTAATGTTATCTGTCTTTTAGGTAAATTTGCAGGCAAATATTGAGGGTAGCAGTATCTGTATTGTAGAGTGACATACTGCCCTCTTGTGGATATATAGGCTGGGCCTAGATGTTGTAGAAATGCTTTTATATTTATATCCAGGGTTTAGCCTGCCACTGTTTAATACATAATGTAACTTAATACTCATTTTACCTATTAGCTCCAAACTTCTACATATAGAAACAGAACACAGTCATCTGGTGAACGAAACACAAAGATACATTTCTTTGGGACATGTTTAGACAAAATAGACATGGAGACGTAGGCTAATCATAGTTCTAAGCTGGGATGTCGAGTCCGTGTGTGTGTGTGTACGTGTGCGCGCGCGCGTGTGTGTGTGTCTATTATTATTATTATTATTATTATTATTATTATTATTATTATTATTATTATTATTATTATTATTATTCGCTGATAACAATAAGTGCAATCTGTCCTGCTCACGCTCACAACTCTTAACATGCACCCATGCAGTAGTCTATTTAATTTAAAATACTAGCCAGTAGATGTACTGCAGCGTGCTAATTATTTTTCTTCGGTAGGCTACACATCAGGCTGCCTTTGAAAAAAGGTTAAAGCTATGGTAGTAGCCTAGTAGTTGTTGTTCTTGGTGGTTATAATGTTTGAAATAAAATTGTCTTTATCACACAGGAAGGTTGAACAGACATTTACTGCTGTACTGCTTCACACCATTTTAATTGCCCCAACCCCTGCACCACGGACAGCTTGGTATGAATATTTTTGTATGATTATTGCTGCATAAACAAAATGTGAACACATAGCCATAGGCCTATACGGTAGAGGTCGATTAGGGTTGCATTGGGGATAGGCTGAAAGCAAGATCTTCCTCCAAGATACCTCTACCTGAACTTTATACTGGTGAGTTATTTAGAGCAGGAACTGTGTACATGAAATGTTCGAAAAGATTAGGTTCCACCGAGATTTGAACTCGGATCGCTGGATTCAGAGTCCAGAGTGCTAACCATTACACCATGGAACCGCCCTCTAGCGACCAGTCCATATAACTGGATTTAGACTTATGAAAAGAACGCAGAGATTTTTTTTTGGACTATTATGTCGAATTGCTGTCTGCCGCGACGTAAACATTAGTTACAACAAGGTGGGGAAAAACTATTACCATATTATGACAGCCTAATTAGGATATGATACCTTGTGAACGTCACCTCTTCGTAGATTGATTGCAATAGGCTTCGGCTTAATTAACCGCCCAACATCATTTCAAAACGTGAGACCAATACTTACGGTCTATGCCAGCATATAGTTAGAAATTTGTGTTTGTTTAGATCAGAAATACAAGATGTGTATTTGCTTGAAATAAACATGTAGGCTAAGTGCATAGGCTACCTTCATGTCATCCTGTAACCTGCACTCTTTATTCTAAATTATTTTGCTGCAGATGAATAGCCTACATTCAGAAACAGAATTTTATATGGGTAGGTCAACTTGCAAAGCAATATTGGGTGATGCAAGTGTAACATCCTGTTTTTTGGTAAGACACAAAATGTAGGCCTAAAACATGTCTGATAGAAACAAGGCTTTGACATAAGAGGATTTTTAACCATTTCTGTCCTCACATTTCTGTCCAAGACACAAGGCAGACAGTTATCACATTGTAGAAACTGTTTTGTGTTCTCAACCACCCTCACCATTGTGCCTAGTAGCCTACAACTGCTCTCATTGTATCCTAATTAAAGTTACATTGTATGAAGTGGTGAACTATTTTTTTTTATTTAAAATAATGATTATTGTTTAGAATATTACTTATAACTTCGACTGTTACATTGAACCTCAACATTCCATCTACTATCTTTATATCCTTTTATTATCATATTATTTACTACAGTAAAAACCAGGTTAAATTTTCACTCATCTCAATTAAGACAATGAAAATGAAGTGTTGTTGTGTGTTTAAAAATCCAATTTAATCTCTGTGTAAACAATTGGACACAAATACTCAACACACAAAAAGTATGATACCTACAGAAAATAAACATTAGGTCATGTCATGATGTCACCATTGAAATGTCACTATAAACATTTATATAAAATTAATAGTCAAAAAGCCAAAAATAATGTTGGATTGGCTAAAAAAAATCAGTATAGTGTTTATGACTTTCTCTTACCCTTCTTTTTTTGCCAGTGTGTGTGTGCGTGTGTGTGTGTGCGTGTGTGTGTGTGTGTGTGTGTGTGTGTGTGTGTGTGTGTGTGTGTGTGTGTGTGTCAGCTTCATGACTGCACTAAAGAGCAGCTGAACTGGTAGTGGGTCATGTACCCAATGAATCTCCAATTCTCTGGATGGCAGCTTTGTTGACTCTGAACTCATTCTGGTCACCTCTGAAACAGCAGGACACAGTAACAAACCTTTAACACCCTCTGCACATCTCACCTTACTGACTGTGAAGTTTTTCATTTGGTTGAACAGGCATGTAGCGAAAAAAGAAGAGCTTACACTTTTGTTTTTGTTACTGCGCTCATCCTGACCAGTGCATGCAGGCCATTCTTCAGTGTGTCAGAGGACAAAGTCTCGTACGTCTGGAGCTCACCTGTGTGGCACATTCAAAGTGTCAGTTCATCACCACATGGGCTTTAGCCAATTAAACTGCTAAAGGCAATGGTCAGCCCATTCTGATCTAATTCTGACCAAACTGTGAACAGAACGTCTATCTCACTCAGGCAGTCTTACCAGCAAGGATGAGTTTCAGACAGAAAGAACGGACCGCCGGTACATACTGTCCCTCGGTGAACACCAGGGTACTGCTGTCAATAAGGTGATGGAAAACCGCCTGTCCAGAGGACAAAGCACTAAACATACAAGCATACTGCAGTTGCCAGCCCAATACTGAATGGGAAATACGCCCCATCACTGTGTGTTTTAACATGGAAATGACAAATGACATTTGATCATCATCTGTCACAAATGCATCAGTGCAGTTGTGTGTGATTCATCAAGTATTTAGTACAGAGTTGACAAAAATAAGAGCTTAATAACTGATTTTACTCACTTACATTTAAACAAATTTTAAACACTGCAATGTCACAGTGAATTGACTATGAGAATTTCAACTTTATTGACTTAAATTAAAAAAAAACAACAACTGTAAAAACAAATGTAATAGTGAATGGATTAGAAGAATTTACACTTTATAAACTCCAAAGGTCAAATGTGCTCTTCATGGTGAGCTCTTAAGCTGCAGGTGTTGGTGCACCATTACCTGATATGTTTGTAAGAAGGGCTGGATGATGGCCCGGAGAAACCGTGCTGTGTCTGTAGCATTATCCATTACAACAAGTTCTTGATCAGAAGTCTGCAGCACCCCACACCTCACTAACTGTGAACAACCCTCCTCAAAGTCCTTCACAACACCCAGGATGACAGGCAAAATGTAAGTTGGGTCAACATATATGTGACATAGAATATAATTTATTTAGCTGCTGTGTTCAGCTTAAAATATTGGTTACGTTATGGTATTGTAGTGGCACTGCTTACCTGAACAGCCATTCCAGGCACAAAGACAAACTCGCCAGCGAAAAGCTCTTGCAGAAATTTGAAGCGTGTCAGAACATCCTCTGTGAGGCATGAAACACAGGCAGAGGTGTGGAAAATTATGTTCAGCATTATTACCATATATGTTTACTCAGCAGGGATAAAAAATAGTATTTTCTATATGTGGTAAAACACAATTAGAGCAAGTCAGTCACAAAGTATATGATTATGCATGTAAACCACTATAGAGAAGTTTATGACAAAAGAACTAATGAGCTCTCTGTAGTCACATCTTTCTATCAAATACCTCTTCTCTCTGTTGGTCCTTCCTGTCTGTCTTACTCACCCTTTTTGGTGCTGGAAGCAGTTGCCATAGCCACAGCAACCAGGGTAGGCCGCACAAACACATGCATCGCCTGGTTCCTGTAGGAGGCGCACATGAGCCTGATAGCTGCACGCCTGAACACGCCTGTCTCTGGTGTGACTGGGCCCTCCTCTCCAGGCCCCTCCTCCTCAAGCAGCTGCACCCGACCCCCCTCACAACACACCACTGACTGGTGTAGAGACAAGCTGGATGACAGCACTTCCTCATCAGAAATCTGTTCTGAAAGGAGGTGATGAAAAAGAGAAAAGAAAAGAAAGAGTGGGGGGGGGATAAGATACATTAATTTTATCAAGTGGATCTTTAGAATGAGACATGATGAGCTTATATTGAGTGTGTCTGTAGTTTGGCACTCAAAGTATAATGCAGTTTATGCTCAGTTGTGTCATGTTGTTTCTTTTGTAACTTTATCTAAACAGCAAGTATCAATACATGTAACAGACAAAGGGAACAAAAGGCAGTCAGCGCATTTCTCCAACAAAAGTGACTGATTGTAATTGTAATTCATTATTGATGTCACATGTAGCTATTGTCCTTGTGTCTCTCTCTCATAATCTTACCAGGCCAGTCCAGATGGGCCCCAAACGTCAGGACAAGATCCCTTAGCCAGGCAGTGCGCTGGGTAAGGACGTCCAAGTCCAGGCCTTCATGGCTCTGGAGCAGGATGAGGGCAATGAGGCTCCAGGGGCTAAGGACCATGCCCCTCTCCTGCAGACGGACCACTTCATGGGCTAGGATGCTGACAAATGCCTCTTCCTCGCCCTCCTTGGGCATGTCTCTGAAACATTCAACAAAAAGAATGACAAAGAGAGGAGTAAATGAGTGAGAGAAAGAGAAAGAGAGAGAGAATTCAGTAGATATGTATGCAAGTGAGGGGGACAGAAATACAACATTGTGTGCATTTAAAAACAAAATAATGGTGTAATGGGAGTAATAGCCTGTTTCAAAATGATGTAAAACATTTTTTAAAACATGTACCAGGTTTAGAGTAGCTCTTATAGGGTGTTTTTTTCCTGCAGCAGTCCATACCTGGGTGCCTGTTTATACTGCAAGTGGTTAATCCTCCCTTTGGTAAGCTCTCTCACAGAGATGGGCTGGCCAAAACGCACATGCATGGAGCCATAGTTTCCCTCCAGAAAATACAGAGCCTTTAAGAGACCCTGAATATTCACAATAGGAAATACATTTAACTCAAAACCAGAATTACAACAGGATTAACATTAGTTCAACCATATCATAACTCAAAACAATACATTGATTAAATACTTTAAAAAGTGAGGAATTCGAGGCACATTTTAGGTATACAAAGACGACAGGATTCCAACATTATATGAAGACTTGAACTGATAGGCCATACCAAGTTTGGAGTTAAATAGGATCCCTGTAAGGTACTTTGAAGGATCAGAACATACCATAGTGGACTCTTTGGGTTTGGGAAAGCCCAGCAGCTCGTGGGCCAGCAGAGACTCCTCAAGCACCCGATCATAACTGATGCTGATAGGCACCAGGCTGACATCATACACCTCTCCTTTAAAAAAAGGCTGCAGAACCATCTGCATCATTCCTGCCCACACCAACACGTGCACACACACACACACACACACACACACACACACACACATACACACACAGTGTCATTAATAAACACAAACAATGTGAGTTAATGAGACATCATTCATATAAACTGATAATGGACATTATCAATCCTTGACAAATACGAAGCAAAACAAACACACATTGGTTGCATGAGAGCAAATATACATTTATCTGCAGTGCATCATGGACTTTCTTACATCATATTTGTCAGCAAATCTTTCAACTCATGCAATGTTTTACCTAATTTGGGATTCAGAGACTTCAGAGTTCGGCTCCGCCATCCTTCCACATAGAACTCAACAGGGGCATGGCCAGTCTGTCAACACATTTAATGCTATTTTACTGTGCCGACTATGTCATCCCAATCAAGAGCCATCAACAGAGGGAATAAGAGGATTGTATATTGTCTCGATTAATTTAAGTGTCAAAAGGGCAAATCAATGCAAAAGCACATTTACCAACAAAGCGTTTCAAACACGTAGTAGTCTTTGTTTTTCATCTTTGTCTTGAAAAATTGGTGTTGTGCACCGTGGAAACTAGATGTACCACATACTACATATCCTGAACACTCCATCTGAGGATAATCAACTCAAAATTACACAGAAAAAACATGAAATGTTTCTGACAAAAAGTATGAACAATATTTGTATTTTGATTTGGTGGTTTGCTGCTGGAATCCCAATTTCCTTGGGATCTCCTGAAGGGATTAATAAAGCTTTATTCTTTTCTTCCGTTCTATATCTGTGGTCATAAAATAATAAAACATGTAGCACCTTTTGAAACCAGCTTTACACACAAAGATAAGGTTTATCGTAAGGTCTGGGCTACAATATCTAATCTGAGATATGGAGATACTAGGTGGTGAAGGACAGCCAAGTACACATACTCTCACAATGGTTTGGACATACTCCGACAGCACAGCCCAGTAGAGTTTATCTGCCCTGATTCCTCTGCCGATATAGAATGCTCCAGAACGCCGTAGAACCTCTCCCATCAGCCTCATCCCCATGAGAGCTACAAATGAGGATGCAAGAAAGAGGCAGTTGGCCAGAACGATACAAAGAGTTGCAAATTATATAAAGCCAATATATTGGCTTGCCATCAAGTTCACAAGTAACTGAGTCAATCACATTTAGGTCTAGATTAGGCCCAGGTATATATGGACATAGACATGGACATGGACAGCATTTCCAACTATGTTTAAAATATGTAACTACTGTAGAGCATTTTGCAATTGCTATGTTGCAGGTTTCAGTTTGAAAAACAAAGCAAACTCCCACAAACTGTCCCCATTTGCAGTCAGACAAATTTATTTCGCAATGTTTCGGTCAGATGACCATTATCAGGCATGATGGTCATCTGACTGAAACGTTGCGAAATAAATTGACTGACAGTGAGGACAGTGTGTGAAAGTTAACTTTGTTTTTTGAAGTTGTTGACCCTGTGAACCTTCTCGTATGTATCCGTCCAAAGAAGGTGTGTAAACATTTTTTGCGTGTGCTGGTTCAGTTTGACCAGCATGTCAAAGTTTGATAAGTATGTGTAACTTCTAACTTTTTTCTTTATTTTTTCCCACCTCTGCCTGCTGCAATGACAGGGATGGAGAGGTCATAGGTGAACAGGATGTACGAGAGAACCAGGAAGTCCGCATAGCACCTGTGATTGGGCAACAAGATGACTGGGTGCTCTTGCATGGCCTGCCGAAGCTGCGTGATGAACATGAGAAAACTATATGCATCATTGAGGCCATAAGAACAGAGATTCACTGTGTTTACTCTACCACCACAAGTGTAATTTTATTATGAATCTTTTATACACTGATGCACACATACAGTATGTACATACAGTAAGCTTTCTTGTCAAATTGCTTGATATTAAGTTATTCCAATGTCAATTACAGTTTAATTTTGCATTTGGCAAAGGCTTTTGCTTACAAGAACATATTGTAGTGAAGCAAAGCTTGAGCCCTGATGTTGCCAGCACTTTGCCTTATTGACTGTGCTACAGGAATGCCCCGCTTTACCATACTTATGACTTCCTTATTGACAGGAAGTCACCATCTTCAGTCATAGTCATCCTATGCTCCCCATTTAACCCACTCACTTTTTATATACATACCTCACCACCATGCCACACACCCCTCCAAAAATCTTGTCAAGTTCAAGTTAATATCACATTTTAGGAACCTTAGGAAACTACTGATGTGAAAACTATATACTCACCCTATTCAAGCCTTCCTCATTTACCAGTATCTTGTGATAGACCCTCTTCAGAACCTTGCTGAGTGTATATGCCAGGAATCGAACACAGCTGAGCTGCAGGTTGTGTGACATCTCCCTCAGTATCTCAGCAGCTTTCTCTTTGATGTCTTCCAAAGGTTCTCCACTCTCTGTGGCAATCTACACACACACATGGTTATGTGTGTATGTGCATATCACAATGTACAGTATTTTCAGTATGTAGAGACGAGTACAGTCTGTTTTTAATTAAATGCACTGCATGTACATAACAGCTGCAAAACTCTTAATTTGGATTGATTATTAATAATAGTTTAAACATTGTTTGAGCAATGCAGCAATTCAGGTAGTCCGGATACTCTTAACTGTTACCATGGGAGCCGAAATTAAAAGTAAGACCCTCCACAGCTATCGTGCATATGCAACACCTCTGATGCATAACAGTTATAAGTGGTACACGCATCCGTGCTCTTTCTTACAATCTCGTGCTTTCTTCCATAGACAACGTACCTCTTCTGTAACATGATGCAAGTACTGTGAGTCTAGCACTGTTTGGTTGAGTACACTTGCTGAAGTAGGTGGGTGTCCCTTGTACGGCGGTGGGGAAAAAGTCCTTAGGGCATGGCTCAGGTCATAACTATTTCTCCTTTCCTCCAAAATATCCAAGAAGGCTCCTGACGCACCTGTCTCCCCAGTACATCAGGCAGAAAGCATAGGGTTTGAATAGGATAACATGCACTTTATTGATATCTGTTGTCATAACTACAGTCCTAATGTTGAAACATAATTTTTGCAACGCATCTTCATTCCAAGGCTGGGGGAGTTCGGGTTGGCTGCGTGAGATCATTATAGCCAGAAAAAAACCCGAAGTAGCCTTAACATAGACCCAAGTACATATGACAACAAGATGTCGCTAAGGCATTAATCACTGTTAAACTCCATATCATAGACATCTTCGATGCCTTATACCTCAATGATACGTTAAAAAGTAAGTATACAATTCTTTGATCGGCATTAGCCAAGTCTCATACAAATTTTATGTCAAACCTGGCTTTATTATCATATCAATCGCCAAACTTTGTTAAAGTGGGTTCGAAACAATGTATAGGCCTAAGTTAGTGTTTGTGATGCCGTATACAGCAAAAGTGGACGTTGTTAAAATGTGCACCCTGTGTTTGCAGTTTGTTTCATGTCATAGTGAATCCTCAGAGCAAAAGCGAAAGCAATACTTGAGATGCTGTTGGCATATCTGTTTCACATGCTTATAAACTAACAATAGTTTAAACGTAAACAGAGCATAGCATAGTGAAACAAAACGTGAATTACCGTCCATTCCGAGTCTTCGTTTTAAAGGGGCAAGGCTTTTTATGCAGATAGGGAGACTTCGCCTAGACTCTAGAGAGCAGCTATGATGTAGCCTCCCGAAGCTTATGAGTGGCACATTGCAAAGTTTCCGCCCAAATGCCCGTCCTAACAGAGTCAAAACCACTTGAATGGAATTGCGCTGGAAAGGTGCACAGCTTTTGATGGCAAATATGAGACGGTTAAACGAATAGGGTGTAGAATGGGAGTACTGCACACACACACACACACGTTTTGTATATCTTCTCAAGCATTAGGTCATCCAGTTTTCAGTTCTCTTTCCAGTGGTCATGTTTATGATGATATGAAAGCAAGGGTATGACAGGCTACCATGGCAATAATTTTTTTTTAAAATCCCATAAAGTTAAGGAGGGGATGATGAAACAACAATTAACCAGCCAGCAAACTGAGGCTGCCAGCATTCTTTAACTACATATTGGCAGTAAACCTGACCTTTCAAGTTCACAACTGGGTTGCATGTGGCTCACGTGCCAGATTAAACAGCTAATCAGCTCCCCTTTTGTTTTCTGGTTCTGGTAGACTCAGTGAATAAAGCTCATTCAATTCTTTTCCTGGTAATATCATGGTTAATGGCCATGCTGGCAAGGGGATAACCAAAGCCATTTGAGAAAAACACTATCCATGAAAAAGGTGCCACATGCTTTTTCACATTTGGCATTTTGATATACCAGATTTCTGAAAGTGACAAGTTCACAAGTCCTGCTTCGAGGCCAACTTGTAATGGTGGAAAAGGTGTTCAGTGTGTCCTCCAACACTTTTGACAATGACACAATCTTCATCAAGAAGTTTCAGTTTTACATTTAGGTGGCACTGGCTTACTCTTACACACACGGCTATGTCACTTATTTCTAGGTGAATCAACTGGTTCCATAACTGGTATTTCAAGGTACAGTTTGTACCCTATAGATAAGTACTTATGACAGGACAGGGAAAACTAGATTGATAAAAAGAGTTGTACCATAAATGCTGAGAGACTTCACCATCATATTTGATGATAACGACAACAGATGTGGCAAAAATGGGTAACACTTTATAATAATTACTTCCTACAAAGCATTTATTTATGCATTTGTTAATCCTTAGTTAACGCTTTGTTCATCATTTGTTGCCATTTATTCTTACATTATTTCTTATCGGTAAAACATTTATAAACACATCTTTACATGTTAAAGCAGACAGAAAGGATGATACACAGACAAACAGAAGCATAGAGATAAATAGCAGATAACATAAAGACCAAAAGATGGAAATACAAACAGACAGCCAACAGAAAAACAGACAGATGAAATTAGATATGTTTAAATAACTCAATGCTGAGAAATAATGTAAGAATAACAGCTAACAAATGATGATCAAAGTATTAACTAAGGGTTAAAACATGTATGAATAAATGTTTTATATAGAGTAATTATTATGAAGTTAAGCCCAAAATGGTTAAAGCACTATTTGGAGGGCCACTGCTATGCTCATATGTGATAAGAAATACCACAAATACCACTTCCTGGCAACATTACATAATAGTCAGGGTAGCAGTCTGGCAGCATTTGGTCAATTTCCGCTGCCAAATAACATTTGCCTACCCAAAACAGCTTGAGCGACATGATCATGTTCAGTCCCCTGTTATATTTTACAATTTGAAATAGTGACTGCCTCATCAAACATTGTAGCATGTTTGCTTTTTAAATTCACAAGTATGTAGGACTGTAAATGTTTACACACTGATCTGATCTAAAACAGGTTTAGCAGAAGACTCTGCACATCTTGATTTGCGAGTAAAAGTCAGATGCCAGATCAATGTCTATCCTACACAATACTGTGTGTATGAAGTCATTTGTTCTGGGCCACAATTCTGTTTATTATCTCATAAAACTCTTGTGATCTTTATCAGAGAAGACTAAGACAGATCCTGACACTGCCAGACAAGAACTAGCCAGACAAAAACAACCTGGAAGATGATGACAGATGCAAGTAACTGGATATGACTGGTTATGACTGTTTATGGTGTGTGTGTGTGTGTGTGTGTGTGTGTGTGTGTGTGTGTGTGTGTGTGTGTGTTTGTGTTTGTGTGTGTGTACATTTCTAGGAGCCATGGCTGACATATTGACATTTAAATGACTGTTTAGTTTTACTACAACTACAAGTTGGGATCAAAACACTGACATGATTCACTTAAAGTTTTTATTCCTACACAAAACCAAATGACTAACCATTAAGAAATATTTGACAAAAACATTGTAACTAAATATACCATACCATACATAAAATAGAAGCAGTGAGGCAGTAACAGAATAATAGTTGGAAAAGAGGTGGGAAAAGGTCCCACAGCTTTGTTATTTTGCACGGTTTATTCGTCTCCACATAAACAGAGACAGGAAGCAGCCCAGTGTTCCTCCAAATACTGCAGCCACCACACCTGTCCACAGATAAGATGCCCATGTGCTCTTGGACACGCCTACACCTGTAAGTGTGTGTGAGCAGAAAGGGGTCACTAACAAATGCTGTCTTAATACTACTATTATTACATAAATTATACATTTAAAGATTTATGGAATTGCAGATCAGAGACATTTGTCTCTAGTCTGACAGTAGCTTGCTGCTACCTTGTGGTCAGACTTTGGGCTAGTGGTGTAACAGATGCAGTATACTCACGCCATACAGTTGTTTTAGGCTGGGCAAAGCTGCTGTGGTTCACCAAGCAAGCATACTCCTCTTCGGGATGGGGAAGAATTCGGATATATTTAAACACTTTAAAGGTCCAGTCCTCTCCATACACCAAGTCAGAGGTCTCTGTAGGACCAGAAAATGGGCGTCCATTGAGGAGGAAGCTGATCTCTATATCTCCAGGATAGAAGCCAGTGGCATAGCAGTAAAGGTAATTTGGTGTTCCCGGTATTGCAGGAAAACGGCTGTAAACATTAACTGAAGGGCTCACTATTTGCATAAAAACAAATAAAGAAATAAGTTAGAATAGAATGCATGCCTTAAAACTATTTTTACAGACATTTTTTTTTATTTCAGTTTACTCATATACAAAATGACTATAGACTTCTTGACTATACACACCTAGCTGATAAACACCATGAGATTAAAGGGTGTGTTGTTGTGTCTCTACCCAAGAATGACTACCCTCTAGAGCACATAATCTGTAAATTTCACCAAGTGCCAGCCAAAAGAATGTAATAGTAATGTAATGTAATGTAATGTAATAGTAACAGACTCAAGTTGAAATGGCTAGATGGGCAATTTTAAAACATACACCAAAACAATAAAACTGTACTCAACATTTAGGTGGCTTGGCACCATTAGTTTGCTTGATCAACCTCTCCAGATAGTCCTTTTGGCGCGGAAAAGCCTTGGTGACCTCTGACACACAGTCCATGCGCTCCGATGCTTTAAGCACAGAAAACCCTGCCGAGGCACTAGGCCTAAGCAGGAAGGTTTCCTGAGTGGAGTTAAAGTATGCAAACACTGCTTCATTCACCAGGACCACCACTCTCTGCTCCATAGTGTCCCGGCTAGTATATCTGGTGTAGGAAAGGATGCTGACTGCTTCATAATCTGCAAAGACACACATCCAAAACTCATCAGATAAGTGAAAAAGTAAAGGTATTAATTCATAATGAATGAATTTTGCAATGGCAATGGATTACCTTCAGAGAATGTCTGTGGAAGGACAGGCTTGTATAGCATCTAGGCTATATACATTTCTTCTGACAGAAAGATCTATCTGTTCCTGATGTAGTCTCTTTCTGCTCTATTGAGTGGTATCCTCATCTAACAGCCTGCTCAGGCAAGTCCTGAGGCTTTCATTTCAGGTAAGGCTGACATATTCTTTACAAGACATTGTGCCAAAAAAAATAAGAGGTCGAGTCATTTCTATCTGACAAAAATATAACAGTGCATTTAGAAGTGATGCACACTGTCCACAAAACCTGTTTCTGTGTAAGCAGATTTGCATGGAGAACTCTAAATGCAGGTCTATAACATTTTTTAATGATTAGCCTAAAGTTCTTTTCAGTTCACCTGTCCTAAAAGTAGCCTGTTGGCTACACCACATTATGGTTTCATTGGCTATGTCAACCTTCCATTCAAAATTAAGATGCAGTAGACGAGGCTATGTTATGGCTTGAATAATGTCATTTTAATATTCACATTAGGCTTGCGTAGCCTACGCACAATTTTGTAGTTTGCACCTATGGAGTTGGGATTTGACAGCCTACACAGCCTGCTGGCTCTTTTTTGGAAAACAGGGAAATAGTGTAAGATATAGCCTCGCACAAGAACCGTCTCCATCAAATGCGGTTTGACATCGTTGTGTTAGTCTATATCCAAAAGACCTACCTTTCCATGCCGTCGACCGCTGCAAAAATAGAAACGCAGAAAACCACAATTTGAATGGGAAAAGTTTGCCCATTGTCCCTCTTTCTTTCATCTTAGTGACTAACTTTTGGACAGCTTTGCAGCCCGTGATAAGACGCAACTCAATAGAGGATTGCTTCGAAGTGGCGCAGCTGACAATAACGGAGAAACGTCAACACTTCTTTCGATTTCGGTTTGACAGAATAACGCGGTCAAGGACATGATCAAACTGCTTTGTTTAATATTGTTGGGACTGCCTTCAACACACGGGAAAGGTAGGCTTTCTTTTATTCTGGTTATGGAAATATTGCAGACTACATCGTAGACAAGACAATCGTTATTAGTTAAATTATAATTTTCTTACGTTGTAGGTCTAAAGTAGCCTAATATTAAAGTTTTCCTGCGGACTCTACTTGCATTCCTTGTCTTAAAATGATTTAGTGCTTGCCCTCACATGTAACTACTTACCAATAACTAGAACACCAATCCATATAAAAATTCAAAATAAAACCGACAGCGGTGACCATCGGGGTCCAAGCAGTTTTGGCAGCTGTCGCGAATGACAGAGAAGCCTCTGGCTGCAGTCCGTAGGACACCGATGCAAGTACGTCTCGCTGCAGTCCGTAGGACATACTTGGAATGACACGAGACATGGGCATTTTCCCATTGTAACGCCTGTAGGAATGGGACAAAATTTGGAGGGCCTCAAAAGTTCTTGGCAGAGATTAACTATACTAAGTTTTGTAATAATTACATGTTCCAATGACAAGATAAAGGTTGAAATGTGTTTTCAGGCCACACCCAGACATTTGATTAGCATATAACTTTAACACAATTGGGTATGCCAAAAAGTCAAGTCTTTTTTTGCGGCATGGTTTAGAGATGATGCCAAATTTCAGCAGATTCAGTTGGACGGCATCAGAGGGGGATAGATTAGTTTCTCTTTTGAGTCTTTTTTTTAAATGGCTGGCAATTTTTCAGAATCGATAGGCCTATATACTTCTCTCTCTTTCTTTATAGTCTGCCTCCCTGTCAGATAGGCCCACACAGTCAGGCACTCATAAAAAATATCACTCCAAGCTGAAGTTAAATCCTAACAGTACTGACATCCTCACATGAAAAGTTCCAATACATAGGTAATAGGTTGAACCATAATTTTGCTTTCTGTCTTTTTTTTATTTTTTTAAGATGAATTTACCTATCAACAGTATATTGGCTGTACCTTCAATCGCCATGGTCACATTGGGCGTTTCTGGCGTTACGGATTCAACACAAAAGACATCATGCATGTGGACCTGAAGAATGAGGTGGTTGTGTCAACAAGTGATGATGCGAATTTTATGGCAAATGAAAGGAAGAGTGAACATTACTTTGAACTAAAAAAAGCTCGGCTGAATATGATATGTTCTTCTGTGCAGACTGTCTTCTGGCAGTCTAACAACTCACTCTCCAGAGCAGGTAGGCCCCAAAACACTTACCTCCTGTAATACGCATGGGTAGATGATGGCTTCCAATCCAACAACAATTTGTTTTGTAAAATCACCTAAAATGTCGTCATTTGTAACATGCCTGTGACATCTCATTGCAGCTAAACCCACTGTAAGAGTATCTGTGGAAATGCAAGAAGGACAGGAGTATCTGGCATGTTCTGTGCAAGGTTTCTACCCCATCTCCATAAGTGTACGCTGGGTGTATAGAGGAAGAATTGTGTATTTTGGCACCACTAAGACTGGTCTTCTGCCTCACAAAGATGGAACATTCCAGATGACCAATTATCTCCCTCTGGGGAACAAAACGCTTCAAGATATTGTCTGTGAGACAGAACACATCAGCATTGAAGGGAAATTACAGGCCACATTTGGTAAGCTTTTGTCAGCACAATACTTGTGATAGTTACAGGCATTCGTGATGAAGGAAAATATATCCAAAAAGGCATATCAGCACACATTATCATGTGAGCCCCACCAACCACCTATGTTCTGACTTTTTTATTGTTTTTTTTACATATACTGAAACACACATTAAGAATCAATTGATAATTCGTACCATGCACTGTTAGATATTGTATAGAAGATAAGATATTCATGGAACTTCTGTTTATTTTCAGAGGATGAGTCTTCAAATGTGGGATACTTAGTAGCAATTGCCTTGGGATCATTCCTTCTATCATGTCCGGCACCACTGGGAATTACAGCTCTTTTTCTCTTGATGAGGAAGAGGGGACACCAGAGCTCAGTCAATGAATCCTTGGACCAGTCCAGTGATGGTGATATTCCTGCCACTGTGACTTTGATGGACCTTGCAGGAGAAAATGAGCAGGCAGGACCAAACCCAGAGTTGTGAAGACAACACTCGTGGTAATACAGGCCCTCTAGTGGCCGGTTTTGGACAGTGCAGTTTGAGCTAGTGAATTCAGTTTGAAAAAGGCAATGTACAGATACTTTCTTTTTATTTTTAGGGGGATTTTGGTCAGTGTTGTATTCTTTGAAATGGGACATTAGGATCAAAGAATTTTTGATCCATTTTTGATTTGAATCAAAGATAAATGAACACCAGTAATACTGACCAGACACCCCATCTACATATAAGGATAGAAAGGAACACAAATTATTGGGATGTCACTACAGAAGTACATAAATTAAGTTAATTTAAGGAGCAAAGCAGTATTGCATGACAGATCCTAATATAGCTCTTAGCAATTGTTTCCTGTTTTGTCCTTTCGACTTATCCAGCAGAAAGTAATTATAAAGGAAACCCCTGTAGTTTGACAGAGCTAATGTTAATATGTGATACACGAGTGTTCTAAAAAAATACTTTTGGTACACAGAAATGACATTTTGGGACTATAGAAAAATGACAGCAGACAAAATGTAAAGAAAATACAAAACATGCAGTACAAGATCGAGAGTACTAAGGAACATTGTTATTTCATAATAAATTTAGAATTCCACCACTGTTGTAAGACTAGCAGTAAAGTGTGTGGCAATGCCACCCTAAATTACCCTGTGAATTTTACATGTCAAATTCAAATACCCTGGATGACTGAATTATGTTACTGATATTGTAGTGAATCTTTGTGAATTTTTTAACTTGCCTGAAATGTTTTGATGGACAAGTGAAATTACCCCCCCTCCCCCCCCCATTTAAAACTCTGGGTAAATGTCACAACTGCCACTCAAATTTACAAACTCAGTGTGTACATAACCTGCAAATCAGTAACATTATTGGTCATGGTTAACTTATTATGTTATTGACCAGCCATTTGCGGTATGTATGGTGATGGGCTGTTGTTGTTGGTGCTGCCTAGTTCTTGAACATGTCACAAAGGAGTTTCTCCATGGGCGTGTTCCCAATGGTTCGGTGGAAAAAAAGCAGCTCGATTCGCTCAGAGCTCACTAACCGCAGAGATGGCAGCAGCAACAGCAGCCTCCCAAACCTGCACACACAGGCATAGCACATTTGTAGAGAGAGACAGACAGATAGACAGTATGCATGTTGTATGTGTTTGTGTGTGTGTGTGTGTGTGTGTGTGTGTGTGTGTGTGTGTGTGTGTGTGTGTGCTTGATAAGTCGGTAAGTAGGTGTGTGTAGGTCATGCTTGTGTGCATGTGTATATGTTATGTGAATGCATACCTTGCAGGTTGGCCTGGGTAATGTGCCCGGATATGCTGGCCAAGCATTACTTGGGATTGGTCCTGCAAGTTCTCCACCTGATCAGGATCCTTCAGACCTCTAGCCTCTGCCTCACAAAAGCAAACAATAGACAAAGGGAGTGAGGAAGGTAGAAAATTAAACTTTTTGGTGATTAGGTATAAAATGCTAATCATATAATGATATAATCATTATTTTTATATTATTATATATAAAGTCTGATCCTCACTCTCCTGTCACTATCTCTGTAAAACAAAAGTGTATGTACTATTAGTTAGTGTATTTTCTATTTTTGGTTATTTTACTAATGTCCTTACATGACCTGAAATTGAATAGTTACATTTATTAAACTCATTTAAGGCAACGAGTTTTCACTATTTTTTAAAGCAAGCTGGACTTTACATCTCTGTGTCTAACCTTTTCTTTCTAATCATA
The DNA here is from genome assembly GCA_030347295.1 of Setipinna tenuifilis. Classification (NCBI taxonomy): domain Eukaryota; kingdom Metazoa; phylum Chordata; class Actinopteri; order Clupeiformes; family Engraulidae; genus Setipinna; species Setipinna tenuifilis. The sequence goes on along the minus strand of CM059280.1, from coordinate 18,760,703 downwards.
ATCTATATTACATCTCAGTGACAATATCACTTAATTACAATTTTAATTCAAACCTACATTCTGTATCAGTAAGGTAGAAAACACTTTGCCCCACCTGGCTTGAACAGGACCACTGCCTTGAGGCAGGCCAGTTCTGTAGGGTCAGGGGTCAAGGTGCGATAGCGACTGAAGACCTCCTGAAGCAGGCGCACATCCATGCTGGACAGCGTAGCCTTGCAAGACATGCTGGGAGCCAGGTCAGGCAGTGAGAGTAGAGGGCAGCTCTCCAGTGGCAGAGACCACTGGATGGCGCACAACAGGAAGAGCTCACTCCAAGCCTCTTCAAGTAGAATCACCTACAGAAACACAGCAGTCATATCACCATTAACATCACTTTTATCAGGCTTTGTTTGTTTTTAACATATATGTTCAAGACTTCTGTCATCGGCATAATATCAACATCTCTGGTATCATTTATTCATCATGGCTATGGTTGTGGTTATTTAACATAAGCTTTTCTACAAACTCAAAACACTGCCTTATACACAACAACACCTGGTTAAATTTAACATACAAAAAAATTTGTAGGTAGAAGTATAAACATAACTTACATAGACTTACGAAAGGTTTATAAAAATTAAAAAAAAATAATCTAGTACAAAGCAGAAATAAATAGCTGGTATTTCTGACATGTACTTAAATCTATTTTGCTTCTTCTTTTTAATATATTTTATTGATTTTTAAGGACTAGAAATGTTAACTTTCACAGATGTGTCACCCTTTAGATTTCAATCTTTGTTAACTACACACCTTGTAAGTAAGATAGTGGCTGAGATAAAGGTGAAAGGTGAGAGGATTATCATGGTGCCTACCTGATCCCTAAAGGGCAGATTGGAGAAGACAGGTAAGTTCTTGGCCCACTTGACAGACATGAAGAGGAGGCGAGCTGAGGTTTCATACACATTCTCAGGGCCACTGGTCGGATACAGGGACATGTGGTACTCTGAAGACGACCTCTCTGGCTCGTTGCTCGTCACGTCAACATTCTCATCAACTGCGGGGTAATATTCAACTATTAGTGTTTCTGTATTGTGATTGAACAATGTACAAATCAAATGCTATGTTGGTTCTCCACTGCAGACAACAACCAAATCAATATTGAGAATTAATAAAGATAAATTAATTAATATTAATAATTAATAATTAATAAAGATAAAACAAGATAAAAATACATAATATAAAACATCTATCTATCTATCTATCTATCTATCTATCTATCTATCTATCTATCTATATCTATCTATCTATCTATCTATCTGTCCATTCATCCATTCATCCATCCATCCATCCATCCATCCATCCATCTACACCCTATTTTTTGTCTTCTCCCTCCATACCATCCTCAGGCTCCAGCTTAGCGCAGGTCTCGGCGGTCATCAGGCTGGCCATGAAGCGGTGGTTGTTCTGGGGGTTGGGGTCGCCGCGCTGCATCTGAGCCGAGGAGCTGACAGCAGAGGTGACGAGCGGCCGGGACACGAGGGCACACGCAGCCACGGCCACGGAGGATGAGGAGGAGGAGGAACAGGAGGTGGGCTCTCTCGTGGTGGCCAGGTGCTCCTTCTCTGGGTCTATGTCCAGCGAGTCCAGGCGCACCTGAGCTGTGCTGCGGGGCTGTCGCTCGTTCTGGACTGCTGTTGGATGACGACGGGAGAGCGACAAGTAAAAGAGAGAGACAGACAGAGATAATTGTGTTTTTCTTTGTTTGCACTCCTAAACATTAAATAAAAAATGTAATCACAAAAAAGGAAGAGGTAGGTGAAGAGGGAGATACATGGTTAGGACATGACAGCAGAGGAAATAAAAGCAGAGCAGATACATTAGATTAGAGAGAAAAGTCCACCATTATTAAATGAGTTTTGGTTGAAAATAGATTTGCACAATGCATTACTGTAAACCATCATCCTCGTCAGTGTATCCTTGTTACCTACTAGTGAGTGACTTACCATCCTTGTTCATGCCAGCTTGGAGACACTTTTTCAGGCGACAGGCCTGGCACTGGTTCCTGTGGGCTTTGTCAACTGGGCACATCCCAGTGCCTGCCTGGCATCTGTAATGAACCAGAGAAAAGTTTATACAAATCAATAACATGGCAGTAGGGCATTCAGGATCACATGAACTTTTGTAGAATGCATTTTATTGTGTAAGCACAATTTCCCTGAAATGTAAAATGTATGTCAACTAATTGCTTACAAAACGAATGTATATTATATAGTGTCAACTAATAGAAATGAATTTAAAGGTGGTAAAAGTTGCAGTGCGTGTAATTGCGTGTTGGTAGAATTTCCATATATTACATTAAAGTTGCTGTGACAATGTCCCATTTCAGTACACAGATAGAGTGTGTGAATGCTGTGTTCCTGTACCTGTATATGAGCCTCCTTCTAACACTGCGCTTGAAGAAGCCACTGCAGCCGTTGCAAGCATAGATGCCGTAGTGCTTCCCACTGCTGGTGTCCCCACACACCTTACACACCAGGGTTGGGCTTAGAGCCTTGCCTGGAGCAGGGCTTTTGGCTTAAAAGGGACAATGGAGAGATTTTTAAAAAGTCAGTTTTGCATGTGTATGAACATATTTAAGTTTGTGGGATAGAGGGTTTTTGAGAATGAGAGAATAAGCAGGTGTGTGTGTGTGTTTGTGGGGTGTGTGCATGCATATGTGTGTGTGTGTGTGTGTGTTTGTGTGTGTGTGTGTGCATGCTTTTGTGTTTGTGTATGTGTGTCCGAGTTTGCATGAATGAAAGACAGAGAAAGACTGTGTATTTGGCATTGTGGCTGTTTGGCTGTGGTTGTCTTGAATTGTTGTATTGTTTCAAAGGTCAGTTAGCCATCTGTGCTTGGTTGATGTCTGTGTAAGTATGCGTACTGATGAACATAAACGGACAGTTAACGCTTTATTTGTTCTAATTATACCTCTAACGACTTTGCACTAAAGTTCATGAGTTTATGTTTCCAAGAGAAATGACACATGCCATAATTTGGAACTTGACAATGGTGAAATGTAGCATGACACATGACATATTTATGTAATAAGTAGTTGAGGTCATTAGATTTCTTGTTTGGAAACTAATTAAATAATTCATTTAGTCATCATCTAAGTTATTTCAATATTAGTTTCTTCTTGATCCATAATATATTTATTTTATCTTTTTTTTCTCATACATATCGTTCAGCTTTGCAATGGCTTCCTATTATTGCTTTTGGAAACTTATAATAATTTTACTTATACTTATTAACATAATTCTGGTCAAAACCATGCCCATTATTTTAGTTAGAATGTTTTGTAAAGTTTACATCACCATTTTGTACAGTTTACATCAACATTTGTAAGGCACTTCAAAAACTTGAAATTTGAAGTAATGTTTTGTAAGTCAGGACCATAAGCATAACAACAAGCCTTATCTAGGATGAATAGCAACGTGGTACCTGAAGACTCCCTGTTTGTACACATAGAAATGTGTTAAAAATTCATATTACAGACCACCTAAATATAACCAATTGCAATAAAATGTAGCTTGTAGAGGAAAATGCATCTTACTTATTAACATAATTTAATTTACTTTATTTCCTCCATTGGCTCAACTGGTAAACCATGTTTGTTGAAATTATAGTTTGCAATATCTAAAGGTCATCTATTACTACTTTATAGATCTTACTTTTGTTATTTTGATATTGTTCACATTTCTTTCTTGCGAATTTTAGCACAATTTTCCCCATATTTTCTGAGGGCATGACAGCTATGGATGGCATCATCTCTGTGACCCTAATGTGGTCCTAGGGCCTCACTTTAGAAACTAACTCAGGAATCCTAGCTTAACTTTAAGATAAGATGGCACTTAGGATGTTTGGTATTACAGAAGCATGGCTCCTAACTAAAGTTAGCATAGGAAGTTAGGATGTTTTCCTTCATGAGGCCTCTAATGTATGTGATGATGAAGGTGTAGCGTTTGGGTGGGTATGTGGGTGGGTGGGTGAGTGTGTGGAGTTGTGTTGTCTTACCCCCTCCGCTGTCATCGGTCCCGCTGCCGCAGGGAGACTGGCCCGGGGAAGTGGAGGAGGAGAGCAGAGGCAGCTTCGGCAGGCGTTCGTCCATCGTTTGCCGTGCAGGATGAAAAAGCGATGGAGAGGAGGAAAACAGAGAGCGGAGGAGAAGACGAGAGACTGATGCAAAAGGATGAGCTGGAAACCTCCTCCCCTGCAGAGCTGACAGGAGTCACACCAGGGGTCCCTCAAAGTTTGACTCTGTATCCAGGCAACCAGACCCCTTAGTGATCGCGTATTAGTTCCCGGCTTCTGCACACACTGGCACGGCTTGGTCCACGTGTACAGGAAGTTGCCAGTTTTTTTTTTGTTTTTGTGTGTGTTAATCCCAAAAAAAATGCAAACGCAGAAAGTTAATGGGGTCCCCCAGTCAAACTGTGGTGCTGGGATGCGATGGCTTGTGTGTCCCCTTGTCTGTCTAATGGGACAGATGGCTGACCGGGTGTGCAGCTGCCTCCTGCGTCCACGAGCCTCACGCTCTCTCTGTCTGTGGTCTCTGTCTCCTAGGCTGTCTCTGGCTGCTCTTTGTCTCTTGGTGGACACAAGACCCTCCTGAAAGCGTTTTTCTCTCCTGAGTGTGTTTGATCTCCAGTGGAACTTCTGAGGGGTTGCTGACAGAAGTATGAATGAGGAGGGAAACTGCTGGTGGAGTTCGTGTTGTGTGGTGGCTGTCTCTCTTCTGTCAGACGCGTGTCCGGCATGAAGTCAGGGATGGTCCCGCTGTTTGAGAGCGCACTTGTGAGCGTGTGAGAATGAATGAGAGAGCGTGTTGTCCGATTGGGGCTACTAAAAGGTACCGCGGGGGATTATGCCCAATGGTTGCTGTGTAAGCAACATGCTTATTGGTCATCCTCTTAATCTTTACTGTCCATTCAGAGCTACATCAATCAGCCACAAACACTTACACACGTACACACACGTACACACTCATACACTCACTCTCTCACACACATATACACACGTAAACACATACGGTACATACATACATACTTACACACACACACAACACACACACACACACACACACACACACACACACACACACACACACACATATGCATATATGATTGGTTGGTGCACTGTTGGAGTAACTTTTTATTGCTCTCTCTGAGGACTGCCTTTGTCCTCACATCTGAGTGTGTGTGAGCATTTTTGTGTGCATGTGCACGAGTGTGTACCTGGCACGCTGATGGAGGATACAAGCGCTGTAATCTTAGACCTCTATCTCTTTCCCTCTTGCTCATTTCTCACTCTCTCTCGCTCTCTCTCTCTCTCTCTCTCACTCTCTCTCTCTCTCTCTCTCTCTCTCTCTCTCTCTCTCTCTCTCTCTCTCTCTCTCTCTCTCTCTCTCTATCGTTGTCTCTCTCTGACCGCAGGGGTGGCCATCCATCAGCAGCCCTCTTCACAGTGTGTGTTTAAACGTGCTGATTAACAGGGGAGGGGTGGCGGGGGTGGCGGGTGGCGGCGGTGGTGGTGGTGATGGTGGTGTGGGGTACAAGCATTATTATGTTTGCCAGACCTTCAATTTGTATCGGCCTCTTTCTTCCTCCCCTCCGAAACACTACCTCCTCCCTCGGCCTCCCCCGGCCATGTTTGGGCTGTGTGATTGAGCCCAGCTCATAATAAGGTGCACTGTTTGCCAAGCCACCCAGCGCCCACTTGCCGTGCTCCTGCTCCCCTGACGCAGAGTTCAACAGCCCTCCTCAGACCAGTTGAAGGGAAGGGTAATATTTGGGTGGTGGTGGTGGTGGTGGTGTGTGTGTGTGTGTGTGTGTGTGTGTGTGTGGTGGGGTGCTGTAACATCATTTTAATGGAATATTAAATGGCCCAAGTTTTGCATAAGCTAATTTAGTTCCTTATTGAGGTGGAAGAGGGCAGGAATATGTATTAATGAGGACAGTATTGGGTGTTTAAAATATGCGAGAAATATGAGAAAAGAATTTAGCAAAAGAATATTGATGTTACAGTTTTTTTATGATTGCTTAGATTCGATTAGATTAGATTCAACTTTATTGTCATTACATATGTATAAATACAGGGTAATGACATGTGGTTTAGCATGTATTCAGAAGTGCGAGGAGTAGCAAGTGTGATATATACAGTATACACAATAGAGAACAATAACTTCTTTTTCAAAATGACATTTCTTACCAAAATAGACACATAATTTAAATTACTCTTATGTATGTGCTTTTTACAAAATGCTGCTGTCTTTGAATCATTTCAGTCCAATTTTCACATACAGATACAAAGACAAAACAAAATAGAAATTCTACACAAATCAGCATTGTACTTATATATAAAAATAACTAAAAGTAAATAGAGTTATCAATACAGCATTTAATGCACTGTAAACTACTGTGCATATTGTCTGGAATGAAAAATACAAGGCAATGTGCTGTAAGCAAAAACCCCAATTTACCTTTGCTTTGTCTTTTTTTTTTTACAACAACACAGCAAAGAGTATTTCAAATAGACCTGAATTAAATTATGAAGAGGTCATTAAACATTGTCAATAGAAACATTTTCCAGTCAAAATAAGTGAAATACAGGGAAACTGTCAATGACTAAAATTTGTAGCACGCAGCTCTGTGCGTGGCACCCTACCATAGCACAGCAGTGGCTGCAAAATTGAATTCTGTAATAAACAGAAGCTGTGGCCTGTGTTCGGGATCCTTATAGCACACACAGAGCTGTGTGCACAAAAATATCATTGTTACAAAGGTTTAAAGACTGTCTAAAGACAATGTTTTGTAAGGTTGTTTATTTGTGTGTAGACTTTGCAAAAATAGCCAGTAGTTACAAAAATGTGCCTCAGTCATCAGAAAAACACTGTAATGTGATGATTTGTGTTAACGGTTTGGTACAAAAATATCATTTTTTACAAAGGCTTTAAGAGTTAAGCAGGATTTATTAGCTTTTGCAAGGGACCTACAATGTTTTGCTGATTTGGTGTAAGATTTGATTTTTATTTGTAGGTGGAGTTTTGAAAAAATAGCCAATAGTTACACATATGTGCTTAAGTCATCAGAAAAAAAACATAAGATATAGATAGATAATAGGTGTTTTATGCATGCTAAATAAAAATGTTTTCCAATAAACACATGAGTTTTTACTGATGAACTAATGTGTAATTGCATTTATAATTTTGGTGCCAAATTTTGCTGCCAAAGCCCGTCAACTCGAACGCCTCCATAAGAAAACTGGCCTCACTATTCACAAAGAAATGTACAAAGCCCTCCTGCTTCAATATAAGGACTCCATAACCCAAACTAAATCTGCATACTACTCTGCTTTAATTGACACTAACAATGGTAACTCAAGGACACTCTTCTCTCTTTTCAACAAACTTCTCCAGCCACCTGACTCACTGCCTGCCCACCTATATTCTGACGACACCTGCAACTCCCTCCTTCGCTTTTTTAATGAGAAAATTCACAACATCCACCAGAGCATCAATTCTGTCCCGCTGCCCCCCCCTGTCTCTGACTTTTTCTCCTACACCCAACCTTTCACCACTTTTCTCCTCCCTAGCCCCTCGACTATTTCTGACCTTATCCGCAAATCCAAGCCCTCCACCTGTCCCCTTGACCCTCTCCCTACCTCCCTTGTCAAATCCTGCCTCCCCTCCCTCCTCCCCCTCATCACCGCTATTTTTCACTCCTCTCTCACCTCCGGCACTGTCCCATCTCTCTTTAAAGTGGCAGCTGTCTCCCCCATCCTGAAAAAACCTGGCTCCGATCCCAATAACTTTAACAATCTCCGCCCCATTTCTAATCTCCCTTTCATTTCCAAAATCTTGGAAAAAATTGTCGCCTCCCAACTGCATTCCCACCTCTCCCGCAACTCCCTTTATGAGCACTTTCAGTCTGGCTTTCGCCCCCGCCACAGTACAGAAACAGCACTTTTAAAAATCACAAACAACCTACTTATGGCAGCTGATTCTGGTCTACTATCCATCCTCATACTCCTTGATCTCAGTGCAGCTTTTGATACTATCTCTCATTCCACCCTCCTCTCCAGACTCTCCTCCATAGGCATCTCCCACACCCCCCTTTCCTGGTTCCATTCTTATCTCTCCGGCTGCACTCAGTTCATTCAACTTAAATCTTTCTCCTCCCAACCCTCCGATGTCACCTCAGGGGTCCCACAAGGTTCTGTTTTGGGGCCCCTCCTGTTCATCACTTACCTTCTTCCCCTTGGCAATATACTCCGTAAATTCAATATCAACTTTCACTGCTATGCGGATGACACCCAACTATATCTGTCTGGGAAACCTTCTTCCACCCTCCCTCCCCCCTCCCTAACCTCCTGCCTCTCTGAAATTAAAGACTGGTTCTCCTCCAATTTCCTCAAATTGAACAGTGATAAAACTGAAGTTCTTCTGGTCGGCACTAAATCCACCCTCTCCAAAGCAGACAGTTTTTCCCTCTCCATTAATAATTCCTCCGTTCCCCCCTCCCCCCAGGTCAAGAGTTTGGGTGTCATCCTTGACAGCTCCCTATCCTTTCTTTCCCACATCAACAGCATAACTCGGTCTAGCTATTTTCACTTGCGCAACATCAACCGTCTTCGGCCTTCCCTTACCCCCCACTCCACCTCCATCCTTGTAAACAGTCTTGTCACCTCCCGCATTGATTACTGTAATTCTCTGCTTTTTGGTCTCCCTCATAAATCCCTCCATAAACTTCAATTAGTCCAGAACTCAGCTGCACGCATCATCACCAAAACCCCTTCATTTCATCACATTACCCCAGTACTGCAACAGCTACACTGGCTGCCTATAAAATTTAGAATAAACTTCAAAATACTCCTTCTCACCTTCAAGTCTATTCACAACCTTGCTCCTCCCTACCTGTCCGATCTCCTCCACATTGCCACTCCCTCCCGTTCCCTCAGATCCTCCTCCTCAACCCTTCTCACTGTTCCCTCTGCCCGCCTCTGTACCATGGGGAGCAGAGCTTTCAGTTGCTCTGCTCCCCAACTGTGGAACTCCCTTCCCCCTGACATCCGGAACCTCACCTCTCTCCCCCTCTTCAAAACCAGACTGAAAACCCACCTGTTTCAATCAGCTTATTGCCTTTGACACCTCTTTTTGTTTTGCTGTTCTTGTTTTGTTTTTGTTTTTCTTTCCCCACTTGATTTTAGCACTTTATGTCTACTTTTATTGCTGTTTTTATTGCTGTTTTATTGCTATTTTAATGCTTGTCCAGCGTCCTTGAGTGCTTAGAAAGGCGCTTTTAAATAAAATGTATTATTATTATTATTATTAGTTTAAGGCATGAATGAGAAGTCTCAATGTATTTGTCTGAGTCATTATATATTCATTAAAGCATTAAAGAAATTGTAACATCAATATGAAAATGACCTCATGCAGACAGGGGGCTGTCCACATTGTGGATCATTGTACTGGACAATCATTTTCTCAATTTTAAGTTGTCTACCTGACACAAGAATTAAAATGGAATTGTATTTATGCATCCAGTGCTAGCCATACAGAAAATCGAAGGGAAGATGTGATTGAATCTAAAAATATTATTCATGTTAGACATGCTTGAGTGTGCACTCTGATGATGGCATGATGTAATTCTTTGTTTTTTAGAGTGCATCAATGGTAGGTTGTGCAGGGCAACCTACATTATTATTTCAGACAAGACAGGTGAACAACCAAACTCAGACCAAAAAATAAATTACAGTTCACCAAGTATCACCCAAATTTTCACCAGGAAATTCATGTGTTTCAAGGGGTTTATCTTTTTAAGATGCTTACACTGTAGGGCTTTTCATTATAAACATCAGGAGATTACAAGAAAAAGCTGACACCAGCATCTCTGAATACGGAGAAAAGTGCCAAAACCATTTAAAACAAGCTAATCAGATTACTGGGCTGCTCACTCCTTCTGTTCGTCAACAGAAAACAAATGGCGGGAAGGCAGGAAGGCGGGAAGACTTGGAAAAGACCGAAGGGTGATGAAACATGAAGAAATAATCACATCCACTGAGATTCAGAGTTGTTTTTTTTACTACATGGCAAGGTTGTGAGAGTTGTTTTTTTTTTGTCATGGCATGGATTACTGGCTGCTTTTAACCTAATATGAGCATACGCCTTTGACTGTGAAAACAATTAATAACCACGACAGACTCAAACTGGTTATAAATCAGGTTGTGTTATAAAATATGATAATGAATATTTGAATGTGAAATGTCCACTTTAAAGTACTGGAAAGATCTTGAGTCATGAAATATGCAACAATAATATGCTTCAAATATATGCATAATTACCATTAAATTGCATGTCATATACGTAACTTGTTAATGATGGGATGTTGGAGTTAAACCTGTAC
>CM059280.1:18610282-18745282 GCA_030347295.1 Setipinna tenuifilis | reverse complement strand
GCCTCCTCCCTGGCGACTCGGCACCCCCCGCAACGACACACGGCAACCCCGCACCGCTGTCATCCGGCGCTCATCTCTGACCTCAGTGGAGCAGGTCGCTCGGCCTGCAGCATTAAAGATTCAGCGGGCCCAAAGGTCTGCCGTCAGAAGTGTTAACAGCAGCATTGTGTGAGTAGCTGTCCCACTCAAAGGCTGACGAAACCCGGCACCACACACACAGACCCTCCATGGCCCATGTCACCCCATCTTGATCCACAGATATAGTGACATCCTTTTTGCAATAGTGTGCGTGAGTGTGTGCATGTGTTTGTGTGCATGTGTGTGTGTGTGTGTGTGTGTGTGTGTGTGTGTGTATCTGTATGTCTGTGTGCACACCCCAGGGGAGCAGATGAGTTCAGGTACAGTGAGTAAGGGATAAAGAGAGAGCGCGATACAGAGGAAAGAGACAAGAAAGAAGAGAAATTTAGCCACATCAGCTTGTTCATACCAATTGATTTTGGTATGAACATGGAGCGAGCTACTCTGCCACACCCTCATGTGTCCCAGATTCTCCACTGAGGTGGCCCAGGGCTCTGTAACCGACTTACTTTCTACATTTTTAACATGTCATTGGCCAAGCATTCATAAATGAATTAGAAGGTTTGGATCACCCATGCTTTTACCCTAGTTATTTTAGGCAGGACCTGTTAAAGTGGTTGGAAAGAATAATAATAATAATAATAATAATAATAATAATAATAATAATAATAATAATAAAAACTTGTGTTAACACCCACAAAACATGGACTTTGTTCGCAACAGGTTGCACCAGATATTTGGAGGACCATCAGAGTTGTATCAATAATCATCACGCCATGGACATCTGTCAAAGAAAAAGGCCAAATCTCTCCAATCTGCACTGATTTGAGCTAGTCAAGTGATTAGTGAAGAAGTCTGTTAAAATATAAGCTGAGTGCAAGCTGCACTTTTGACAAACAAAGGGTGCACCTGCCAAAGATACAGTCTCTCACTGATAAGGAGACCTTCAGTCAATCTGGCAGTCTGGCAAGGGTTAGCACCAAATAGCACCAGCTGGTTTGCTGGTTAGGGTGTCAGACTTTTTTTTACATTGTGACATATATGATATATTTCTGAGCGGATAGTAAATGGACTCCTCCAAATATTATCTGAACACAAGTAATGGATATATATCTAATAAAAAGTAAATCCAATCGCGTTAGACCATTATTAATAGAGTAATTTTATTGTTATCATGTACAGTGAAGCAAAAAGGCTATGCCACCTCTGGTTGAGCGCCATCTACTGGTGAAGACGACCACCTCAAAGGTCAATGACAACGCTGTTTTCATAAAACCGGATTACTTATTCTGTAAAGTTCAGCTAACGTATAGAGGTTTGTCGATATTTTAGAAATTCGCGTGGGTCTGTGTTTTTTAAGCGATACAGGCTTGTAAAAACATATAGGTAATTAAGACCGAACATCCCCTGCCACCTTTTGGTCCTCTATGATGACGTAGCAACGTAATACGTCTCTTTGTTGGCCCAGTAGCAGCGGCAGGGGCGCTTTTACCGTTGTGAATGTGGATCCTGTAGCTAGCTAACGTTACAGTGGAAAATTTGGAACTGGGATTTTTTTAGAGCCTTTGTGTTAGACTTTGTTGACAACACTAGTTACTATCTTTGTTATATTATTTTGTCAACCTTAAACTAATCTCTAAAGTAATGGACTCAGACGAAGGTTACAATTATGAATACGACGACGAGGAAGAGGAATGCAGCGAAGACAGTGGTGAAGACGAACCCGAAGAAGACACCCTAGATCTCGGGGAAGTGGAATTGGTTGATCCTGTCGTGGCTGGTGGAGAACGAGACGACTGCGCAGAGACAGGAGGTAGTGGCCTTGGGCCTGGTCAGGATGAAGAGGACTACCGTTTTGAGGTCTTGACCACTGAACAAATTCTCCAGCATATGGTCGAGTGTATTAAGGAGGTCAACGAGGTCATCCAGGTGAGGTATACTCTTGGGCAGGTGAAAAGAGTAGGAGAGGTCGGGGATGTAGAACCCCCCTAGGCCTATGGTTACGAAATAAAAACAAGCTTCCTGGCTAGTTAGCTTGGTAATAGAACCGTAGTCACTACTTCGATGTCTTGCTAAGTCATGCAAGTACACGCCGGGGACGACAACTCGCCAAAAATCAATATGCTTGCAGGGGCATGCCACTGAATAGTTGACATTATTTGTTTATCACATAGCAAGTGTTATCTAGCTTATGGTATTGCTATGATGCTAACTTAGCTAACTATTGGCCACAGCTAGCTAACGTTCCCCGAAATAGCCCACATCATGTAACTGAAGTGATTCTAGCAGTATTTGACCAGTTGAAAAATCTAACTTGCGTGTAGCACGTGGACTTGGTTGCTTTAATAAACTCCAAGATAATGGCGTTAGATAGGCCTCACGAATAATAGTCAATGAGTTTGTACACTGACTACGTTACCTAGTAAACACAGGAACAACATTAGCCGGCTAGCATGTAGCAAGTTTGTGCTTATCTAAAGCTAACGATGACATGATGCTAGGTGGTCATCTTGATCTTATTGCTATTCTTAGTCAGCTAAGTCGCATGCTTTACATAGATATTGCATATAAATCTAAGTTGTCTTAATCATTCAGAGTACTAAGTTACGTTAGTAAGGTAAGAATGTCACCTATTGGTAGGCAACGGTGGTAGGCCTACTGATCTAGCTAACTCACTACATTGGTCAACATCCCAGTATGCGGTAGAGAGGACCTTTTTAAAAATAATAGTAATGTCATTTGTTACAAATCCGTAGTAGTAATGTAATGCCAGCCTCAAAGCCATGTTAGGTGTTGGCCAACCAACGAATTTAAAGTCGACCCTGAATCAGTGTTACTAAATGGCTTGACAATGCGCCAACGCTTCTTCAGAGGTACGCAATCGAAGGTCTCTGTTAACTTGATTAACATGATTGTTTAATATTTACATCCGATTTTAAATGTCTTGGGTCATCAAATGTAGGTTGCTTCTGTGTCTGGACCAAGTGTGTTGACGGTCAGTGTTAACCGATGAGCTGCCTTGTCCTACAACTGGTGTTTGGTGGTGAAATTTGGGTTGGACAGGTAATGTTACAGGTGAAACTGTTTTGGTCTTTTTGAAATTTCATTTTAAGGACGAGATAGTCTAGGTAAAGGGATCAAAATCATGAGAAATAAAACAAAAAAAATTCACACAAATGTCACACCATCATCATCATCATCATAATCATCCCCCCCTACTCTTTGACATATAACCTGAGTGTGCAGGGCCATTAATAGATCATGCTCAGGTTCAAGGATGCATTATTGATTAATACTTAGGGCGTGATGACGTGCCAAAATGTTACATATTGTGGAACCAATTTAGAGTCATTTCAGACATGGTAATCTGGTGAAGCAGAGAGTGTTGTATGAACAGTGTTTCCCATTTTGTCTTCAACATAAGGGTTATACAGGTGATCGAGTTTGCAGTGCAGTTCTGGAGGACAGTGCGACAATAGCCTGTATAAAATCTCATAACCTAGTTCAGCCTGCCGTTTCCTGCGTTCTGGTGAACCTCAGGCAGTATTGTCGAATACTGAATGACCTTTGCCTCTTTCTACCATCAGTGCAAGAAGCTGTTGTGGGCAGTGTGTGATGAGTTTATTTCTCATATTTGTTTCACATTCTGAGGATCAGAGGATAGTAGCATAACATGTTGACATGAGTAATCTGCATCAAAGCAACACAGAGCCTATTTGTCAAGTAGCCTTGTGTTGTTTGTGCAATTATGCCATTGTCATTTTGGTATGTTCTATTCCAGCATCTATTTTTGCCTGGGCAACTGCCTTTGCTTGTGTTCATGCTCTGTTGTAATCACCTTTTATCCACAGAGTTAGGTCCAACTACAGACTGGTAAAGAGAAATGTGGCCTGAAGCACACATTATGATGGTTGTGTGAAGTTTTTTTTTTTTTTTGGTAACTGTTCTTTTCCTATGTATTGGATGATGTGCTTTTAGCAGCGGGAGTTAATCAAAGGGCATCATGCAAACTCCTTAAGACTGATCCTGTTTACCGTTATCAGTGGGCATATGTTTAGTCTGGCACACACCAGTGACACCTTCCTTAAGTGGACGTTAATCAGGTTAGCGTTTCATTGGCAGGTATGCAGATGGACGTCAGAATAGTAGAGGTTGTTGTAAGCAAATTGGTTAGTTTTGAGATGCTCTCTGTGTCTAAATATTTACTGTGGGGAAATTAGGCTAATGACCAGATTAGTTTTGTCCTGTCCCACATTATCTCTCATACATGGCGAAAGACCACATCAGACTTAACTTGGGCATTGCCTGGCTTGTTAACATTTACATACATTATATTTAGTTCATATTTCTCAGTGCTCACTTTGCAACACTACCCGAAATTTACAAAAATAAAAACGTTATCAGTTCAATAACCAAAATGCTTGAATTATATTCACCTGTTCAGCAGCTGAGGTACCAGTGTAAGATTGTTTTATACAATTTTGCTGAATGTTAAGCATACCAAAAAATGGTTTACAGGTACTGGTTGGTACAGTTTATTCTGTGGGAGTTGTACTCGCAACATGGTTGTGCTAAACCTCAATTATCTGAGGGCAGCCATGAAACAAAGCCAGTTGGTGGATGTAGGCTAGTGCTGTGGCAGTTGGCACATAGGCTAACATAAACAGGAGTCTGTCAGGGATGCAGCCACACGGTGCTATTCTTAACTCCAATCTCCCTTTTGAAGTTGCAGCTGCTCTTCTCTCAGGAGCTCGCTGGAGAACATGCAGAGCAGGCTGCATGGAGCAGGAGCAGTGATACTGCTTGCTCCTGGCCCCAAAGCAGCTTCGGTTAACAGCGTGCTGCCGCAACCACGCAGGCAGTGCTGGCACCACCTTAAAGACATAAAAGAATGAGGGATGGGTGAAGACTTTCAAAGGAAGCGTAGGAAGTGGGAAAAATGCCATCATGACAACGAGGCACTTGGCCTGCCTGTGATGTGAAAATGAGCTCTGCTATCTGTTTGATGTAAATGGGGTAGTGGCCTGTGCGGAAGAATAAAAAGAACATAATTGGTCAGGCACTGTACATTGTATGCAAGGGTGGTATTCAGTGTAGTTACCATATAGGTATTAAGCACTACAAAGTTATTTCGCGTTCAGTGTCATGTACACATGATGTAGCTTTTTTGAGAGCTTGCCTGATGCCATGGTGGAGGGGCACTGCCAGCATCATGTGACCAGAGCCTTGTTGAATGTGCTCCTCATGGTAACTTTTCTGTTTCAGAACCCCGCCACCATCACCAGAATACTCCTCAGCCACTTCAACTGGGACAAAGAGAAGCTTATGGAAAGGTTGGTTGTGGTTGTTTGCATTAGGCAAGGTCTCTGACCTGTCTGCTATTCCAAGCCGAGGGCCTCTGGTTCAGAAGTTATCAGTTGTCCGTGGACATCAAAAATTGCTTGAAAACATCTAACCACTGACCCATACGTCTTTGAAGAAATAGTGTTTGATGGCCAATGTGTGCTTGACTTTTTAAGTTTCTGAGCTTGGTTCTCCGTAATGACCTTTATCGAAGCTAACCTCTGAGATGGTTGGTGTTTGTTGCAGGTACTTTGATGGCAATGTGGATAAGCTCTTCTCGGAGTGCCATGTTATCAACCCCAGTAAGAAGTCCCGGACGCGACCCATGAACACCAGGTCCTCTGCCCAGGACATGCCCTGCCAAATCTGTTTTCTCACCTACCCAAACTCGGTCAGTCTCCACCCTCGATATAAAATGTTACCTTTGGAAACTTGTGTGGATTAAGAAAGAACTGTGTACCGTTGATGCAGTAGTCAGTGTCTTATATTTTTACTGTTAAGTTCGTTACATGCATAAGAATTGTTTCTATTTGTGGACAAAATTTGTGGAGGCTCTTGTTCTTTGTTCATTCAAGTTTGGCATAGATGGATCTGCAAGTCCATATAATGCAAATATGTTCCCTTAGGAGACAAACTGAACTTGTAAATCTGCCTGCACTTAAAACAAAATTAAAATAAATGGCCTAAAATGTTTCTTATGTAAATATTTGAATATGAACAGGATGATTGCCAGCATATAATGGCTTGAGTTTTGTACTGTCTCAAAATGCCAAAAAAAAAAAAAAAAAAAAAAAACGCACTTGAGTGCATTCCCATTCCCCTAATTAGTATAGCAGGCAGCTAATCAAGACCCAACATGAACTTAAAAGGGAAGGAATGCAAAGACACAATCAAGAGATTCATGAAGGCGAGGGAGTTGATCACAAAAGCTTTTTTTTCCCCCTACTGACCAGAAGTATGACTTCCACAGCTGCACATATTGCATTCCCTTTCAGTACCACAGGTGTACAGTTGTTGGTACCACCTGAAGATGGAGTACAGTAGTATCTACAAGTCCTAAAAGTCAACTATCCAGCTCTCTTTTTTTGTCTTTCTTGTTTATAGACATTACATGCGGTATCTAGCAGTCCCAAAGACAAGAACTTACTTGCAAGAACTAGGCATCTTAAATTATCCAACACAATCTATTATATAGAGCAGCAGAACATAATTTATTGTGTTGTAAACTACGTGGTGGTTTCTGCTTCTCAAATTTGAACATGTTCTGGTCTCTATTTGTCTGACTATAAGCTGAATATCATTTGAATTTGGGTGCACACTGTACCACAGCCACTTTGATGAAGTCATTTTAGGCTTTGGAAAACAATGATTTATATGATTTACATTACATTAAAATAAATGAACTTTTCCACAGTATTCGGAATCCTTGACGTGCGTCTGTACTCCTCTGTGTGTTTTCTCTATTAGTACTTTACTGGCCTGGAATGTGGGCACAAGTTCTGTATGCAGTGCTGGGGTGACTACCTGACCACCAAAATCATAGAAGAAGGGATGGGACAGGTGGGCTTCTTCTTTCTTACCTGTATGGCTTTACACAGACACACACACAGATACACACGTACGCACACACACACCTCATCTCACTAATTAACACAGCAGTGCCCACATCCACACACACAAACACCTTGTGTCCATGTTAAGTAATATGCAGTGTTTTTCGCTTCGTTTACAGACCATCTCTTGTCCAGCGCACAACTGTGATATTTTAGTAGATGACAACACAGTCATGTGAGTATGCCTGTTAGACTGCTGCCTCTGTTCATTCAGCAATACTTTATTCATCAATGTGTAAACTCCACTGACACTGGTTTTGGTGAACATCAAAAATAGCTTTTAACTACTGACCAGGACCTCTTTCAAAATATAGTTTTGTGAGGGCCTACCCCAGCTGTATTAAGTAATTTCAGTTTTCTTTGAGATGGACGTTTTTTTTTTGGTAAAGACATCTGTGTCTTTCTACCAGGCGACTTATCACAGACTCAAAGGTGAAGTTGAAGTACCAGCATTTAATCACAAATAGTTTTGTAGAGGTAAGGAACCGCCACCCTCCATCTCGAAGCCTGAAAACAAATCCAAATTCTTTTGAATTGTATTCACTACATTGAGAAACATATGAGAAATAGAACATAAAAAATGTCACTTAAAATAAGCCGTTGCATATGCTTTGTTTTTACAATGTCATTGCAATAATATTCAGCTTGCCAGCTATTTGTTTTATTTTTTTAATCTTAAATCTTCACTTTGTAATTTAAAATAAAATAATTTGCCTTCTATGTGCCCCCTTCCTCCCTCAGTGCAATCGACTGTTAAAATGGTGCCCAGCGCCTGACTGCCACCATGTGGTTAAAGTCCAGTATCCCGATGCCAAACCTGTTCGTTGCAAGTGTGGCCGACAGTTCTGGTGTGTATCTGGCAAATGCATCCATATATGTGTTGGCCCGTTTTCCTCTCTTAGCACTGCTCCCATGTCCCTATATATATTCTTCTCTAAATGCATTCTCTAACCTTCTATCTGATTACATTAATGTGTTTTTTTTTTTTTTTTCTTAACAGCTTCAACTGTGGAGAGAACTGGCATGACCCGGTTAAATGCAAGGTATGTCACAGCAGTCTCTTTGTTAAAGTGAATCATTGCAAAATCAGTCCTTACTTACAGTAACTTCGAAAGTACTGGCACAATTCAGATACTTCACTTGAAATGACGTGATGAAACCTTGGAAGATGTGAGAAAGTTATAGAATTGCTTTGCTCTTCTTTGGACGCCAGATAATAATCACTGAAGTGAGGGTTTGTGTTATGAAGTAGCAGACGAAGCGAAGCAGCCCATGTGTGTTTGTGCGCGCATGCGTGTGTGCGAGAGCCAAGTCTGTGGAAATGAGGGCAGATGTTGTTTTGGTGGCGATGTCCCCTCTGAAGCGCGGCTGGCTTCTCACCAGGAGGCCTCATTAGGCGGCCCCAGGACAGGCTAAACTCTCATTAGCGTGCCTGCACTGGGCAACGCCACACTCGCTCTGATCTTAGGTGCTCCATTGAAGTACTCTTCACGAGGCACACAGAAAAAACTGTGTGCGTGTGTGTGCGCGTGTGTGTGTGTGTGTGTGCGTGTGTGCGTGCGTTTTATGTCTAATGCTTGGAGGTCGTCAGGGCTGTGATGGCACTTTAAAGCTGAAGGATGCAGATCATTGGGCTTTTGTGCTCAGTTTCTTTCATTCAGTTGTGCAAATGTGCTTGTGTGCTCTGCAGTGGTTGAGGAAGTGGATCAAGAAGTGTGATGATGACAGTGAAACATCTAACTGGATCGCAGCAAATACAAAGGTCTGCATTCACGCACACTCCTCTTCCGTCGTACTATTATCACTGCTCACTGAAACAATCTAATTAAGCAATATGTCCTGATATGAGGGGCAGTACTATAATGTGGTTACAAAACAGCTAAGGGATGTTTGTTAATATATTAGTGCACATTTGATGGTAGTTATGTAGTTGTCCTGGTAGTGGTAAGGAAGTCATGTACAGTAGGCACCATGACAGGAGGTAATAAAGCAGTCATGTACATGTATGCGATAGGTATTCAGTAGCCAGTCCATATACTTCAGTAGCACTTGAATGTTGGACCATAATATTGTATAAATGTTCACTGATGTCTCCTGTGGAGCAGGAATGTCCCAAGTGTCACGTGACCATAGAGAAGGACGGTGGCTGCAACCACATGGTGTGCCGGAACCAGAACTGCAAGGCAGAGTTCTGCTGGGTGTGTCTCGGACCCTGGGAGCCCCATGGCTCTGCCTGGTAAGCAGTGCATTAATTTGATGATACAAAGCTATTAGCAGGCTATTCTTTAAATGCCTTTCGTCTCTGCAATGCTGCCCTCACAATTCAGATATTTAGAACTAGTTGAAGTTGAAGTTGTAGTTTTTTCAGACTGTGTGTGGTATGTATCGTGGTTGTTTTTGTCCTCACATGTAGGTGTAAAGATCGTCCTTTCTGGCCATTGATGACTCTCTTGTTGTGTTTGCCCTGCTTAGGTACAACTGCAATCGCTACAACGAGGATGACGCCAAGGCCGCCAGAGATGCCCAAGAGGTGAACTAAGTTTTTATCTTGAATAGACAATATGGGAGCTGTTTGGATGCCGACTGTTATGTTCTATACGCTCTATGTGCTGTTGCTGTAATTTAGATGTGGTAATGTTCAGTGGTAATGAGGACTACATAAGACTGATCAAAGTATTTACAATCCCATCCAGCGATACGGCAGTGTAGAAGAATATTGAAGACATGTAGTTGTATGAAGCAAATCATTACATTTCTTCTCATTTTTGGGTGATTAGGGTTGTAATGCATTTATGTAACATCTTTTGTATTTGTGCATTGGGTTTCTTAATGATGGTGTGTACATGTGTGAATAGGGGTAGGAGTGGAGGGGTTCGGGGTAATTCCAAAATCAGTGTTGTTCGTAGCTCTGTGGGTGTGTGTGTGGGTGGTGTGTGTATGGTGTGTGTGTGTGTGGTGGCTGTGTATGGTGTTTGTGTGTGTGGGTGGTGTGTGTGTGGGTGGTGGTGCATGTGAGCGCGTGCGTGCCCAGAAGCATGCTGGAATGTAAACCCAGTTGTGTGTGGTGCAGCGCTCGCGGGCGGCCCTCCAGCGGTACCTCTTCTACTGCAACCGCTACATGAACCACATGCAGAGCTTGCGCTTCGAGCATAAGCTCTACGCCCAGGTCAAGCAGAAGATGGAGGAGATGCAGCAGCACAACATGTCCTGGATTGAGGTGCAGTTCCTGAAGAAGGCCGTGGACGTGCTGTGCCAGTGCCGCTCCACGCTCATGTTCACCTACGTCTTCGCCTTCTACCTCAAGAAGAACAACCAGTCCATCATCTTTGAGGTGAGAAGGGGGATGGGGGGTATGGGTTTGGCGACAAACGAGGACAAAGTTGCAATACAATACAATAGCTACAATAGGCAATGGTAGATTAAAGTGCGTAACCCAGTCAGACAGCACAGGAGAAAATACTGTCTGATATAATATCTGATTGTTGTATTATTTGTTGGTTCCTAATAAATGAGTAATTTCATTTTATTGACCTGGTCAGTTTACCAGATGTAACACTGATGTAAAAAAACATGGAATAAATGCATCATTTTGCTTCTTTCTCAGAACAATCAGGCTGATCTGGAGAATGCGACAGAAGTTCTTTCTGGATACCTGGAGCGAGACATTTCCCAGGACTCGTTGCAGGACATCAAACAGAAAGTTCAGGATAAGTACAGGTGAGGAACCCACTTTGGCAGCAGCACTGGGGGACAGAAACACCCAGGACCACACAGAGGGGAGGGACGGGTGGTATTCCAGAAAGCCGGTTTAATCACTTACCTGGATATGTTAACTCTGAGAAAGTGGTAAACCTCCTAATGAGAGAGCCCTGTGGCTTTGTTTTGCTAGGAAAATAAGGCCAGACAACCCATCTTTTAGTAGGTTTATGACTCTCTCTTGTTTAGTCACTAAGGATGAGGGCTTGAGTAAAAAGACATGTGTAGCTGCACACCTTTTTGCCGGTGCACATTCTACTGCAGAAGTGTATGGTACTTAGTCACATTAGGCTCATTTGGCATTGATTGCAGGAGAGGGAAAAAATGAGGTTTTTCTCATGATGCTGCATGCAAGTAAATAAGAATTATTCTAAAACGGTAAAATTAGAAAACAGACAATGCCATTGATTTAAGAGATCTATTTGTCCTTCAAATGATGTAACACTGAAAAAGCAAAGGGCCCAACTTTCATCAAAAATATTTTCTTACAAACGTGTCAGAAAAGTGCAAGTGTTCAAATTTAAAATATTCTCTCTGGCCTCCTTTTGGGCCACTCCATCTCTTGCGCACACACACTTTTTCTTCTCCCTCTCTCTTTTTGTTTTCCCCTCCTCTTTCCCCGTTCTCCTTCCCCCCTCTGTAGATACTGTGAGAGTCGACGACGAGTGCTGCTGCAGCACGTGCACGAGGGCTATGAGAAGGACCTGTGGGAGTACATCGAGGACTGAGGGTGGCACGCCGTGGTCGTTCATGGAGAACTCTCCGGAAGATCCATTTTGGAAGCGCGACCTCCGCAGCAGCAGCAGCAGCACTGTGGTCCCGGCGTCCTTTGCTGACGGGCCTCCTCTTGGCATCTCAAACTTCCTGCTTATCTCTTAACCTTCTTTTTTTATTTTATTTTATTCAGTCATTTACCTGAATAAATACTAGAATAAGTCAAACCATCCCACAGCAGTATTGTTTGCAGCAGAGTTTATTGTTGAGAGGGCAAAACCCCACATATATTTTCTCCTCTCTGCACATTATTTTTCTGTGAGTTTGTTTTTAATATACTTTATTCCCCCCGCCCCCCAAAGTAATTTCATTCAAAATGCCCAACATGGCTGAATGGCTTGTTTTTAGGCACAGCTCAATCTGTCCGAGCCATGAGTGTGTTTGTGTGTGTGTGTGTGTGTGCGTGCGTGTGTGCGTGTGTGTGTGTGTGTGCGTGTGTGTGTTTAAACTGGCCTATTTTTGGGGGTGGAGAATGTGGACTTGCTGATTGTACAAGTCAACCTATATAGGAAGTGTGTGAGGTCACTAGGAAAAGGAAGTCTGTATTTTTCAAATTGTAAATAGAGTACATGCATGGAACATGGAGTGGCATGCATTTTTTTTTTTGCTTTTGTTTTGTTTGTTTTTTTTGAAAGGGGGTAGGGTCCTTTTGTTTCATTTTCAAATTCAAACATATTTACATATTTATTCATTTTAGTTATTTGAAAATGAATTTCATTTTTCCATTTCCCTTTTTGTTTTTTTTTTGTTTTTTTACTGTATATCTGGATGTATAACATCCCATTACATGGAAGGAAGAGTCTTGCACAGAAAGACCATGCTAAAACACCTAGCTAGCAGGGCAAATCTTAGCCTTAAACCTTACTTGTGTGTGCTAAGACTAAAATTAGCTCCTGCACTGAGACTAACATCCAGTCAACCAACCCAGCCCGCTTGCTTGGATTCCACTTGCCTCCTTTCCCACCCTGGTCCCATCCCTGAAATTTACTGTAATTCAGCCCCTTAATCTTTTCCCAATGTCTCACAGGTGTGGTCATATATCATACACTACCAGTTGTCCCCTGAGAGCCAAACTGAGTGACATTCACTCTCGCAAGTATGTCTCAAGTACTTTTTTTTTTCTTTACATTTTTTTTCTTGTATTCTTTTTTTTTTTGTCTTTTTGTATGCACCTTGTTTAAGTGTGGGGGGATGTAGCACTGAACGTTATGGTGGTTGTAAGTGTCAAAGGGTGACACGACTGAAACATGGCCTTCCATCCTCCTCACTGTGGACTTCAGCAGAACGCTAAACGTTGGTCTTCTTTGGGGTGGTGCTTCTCCAGGCCGTTCTCCATGTTGTCGTGTGGCAGGCAATAGTCTTTAAACCAGTCGTGTTTATGCATAACAGTCTTACACAGGGCTGGGCTGGTAGAAGTCTCGTTTGGCTGTCTCTTGTCCTGGCAGCCTCGTGTGAAGTAAGCCTCTTCGTAAAGGGTTTTGACATAGGGCAGCCCTGGACATACTCACAGACCTATTACTCATTAATAGAAGAGTTTGTTTACAGAACTGATGTGATGGTCAACACACCAGAAGCAAGATTAAAATGTGTAATTTACATATTGTCCCATTCTAAGCAGGGTTTTCAGTGTCAGTGGTATTATTTTAAATCTTTGGTAATGCTGTGCTCAGCAGCTTTCCTTCATAGCTTTCATCTTCAGATATTGAGAAGCCTCCGAGAAGTACAGATGTGACTGCTGTAGAGTGGTGGTTTGATTTTTGTTGCTTTGTTTTGTTTTTTGACCATTTTCATCATCACACTTTAGAAATGCCCTGGGCCCTGCTCTGGAAAAAAAATCAATGCCAGTTGCTATGGTTTGTGTTTGTGAGTATCCTGGGATG
This sequence comes from Setipinna tenuifilis, assembly GCA_030347295.1. Taxonomy (NCBI): domain Eukaryota; kingdom Metazoa; phylum Chordata; class Actinopteri; order Clupeiformes; family Engraulidae; genus Setipinna; species Setipinna tenuifilis. Next base: position 18,731,838 of record CM059280.1, on the reverse strand, counting down.
GCTACCCCATTGCACTGAATCTCTGGATTGGGGAATGTTAGGCTTACTGTGCTGGCTCTGCCATTGAGAGTTAAGATCTCACCAAAGTGTGAACTCTCTAAATATCGTTCATGAGAATCCTTTCTCTGATATGAGAGAGATCAAAGACTGTCGCTTTCATGTGTTCTAATAACCATTCTTACAAACAAAAGATGTCCTATTTAAATAAATGTCATTTAAAAACAATTCCTCATTGTGGGTCTTTTATTGGATGTATGTATTTAACGAGTGGGTTATTAAATCTTAAATTTAACATCCGCACAGCCTAGAAGTTATTAAGCATAGAAAACACAACAGTAGCATAACATTACCTACCTTAGTTGTGTGTTGCATGTCCAAATTGTTTTAGTGCCCACTCTAGTGTTCACTTCAAGGTGCCCGAGCACGCATGATCTGGGGTGCGCGCACGCTGGATTCACTCACATCTGCTTCCGCCCATTGCGCTGTTGGAAGAGACTCTTTTCTGAAAGGAGAATGTCTCAATGAATTGTTTTCACGGAGCAGTGTACTGCTTCACGTGGATGATGATGTTTGTTTCCACGACCACTGCAATGAAAATGTTAGGCAATGCCTTGCCATTTTTGCGTCTGTAGCTGCTTTCAGTGATGAGGTACGCATCCTACTTGTTTGTGAATCACGCTATGTAACGATTTTTGTTTATTTCTGACATGCTTAGCCTACGTTTTTCCACACCATGGAACGTGAAGTTGGGTATCGCTTGTTTTTCTTCCTTCTGCAGTGTCAGCAAATGTTTTCAAATATAGGCTACTACTGCAAGCCACTAAAAGAAGAGACATGGACACGGCGACAACAGCGGTACGGCTACTGTCAAGTTTGTAAAACAAAGATGTTTTAAGTTTGTGGTTACTGATAAGACCCACAGGACGGGGTTTGAGTGCTAGTATGACAGGAGGGCAATACAGAGACCCCTATAGAATTAACAGTTGTACACTTCGAGAAAAGGGCCATTAAAATGGTCGGCGCCTGTATCAATGACGATTTCTGTCCCGTTAATCAAGTAGCATCTATATCAAATAAGGTGAATAAAAGGGAAATTTAAATATAACTGAGGATGCCATCGTGTGTTCCAGGAGCTGACCAGAAACAGCCGAGAATCAAGGTCCTGGGATGGTAAGTGTAAAGAACTCCTGCATCTTTTTGGCCGCTATAGACCTTAATGTTTTTGGTCATCTTGTCTTTCTGTCTTTCTTACCCGACGGTCAGTGTCAGCCTGATGGTTACTTATATCACTAGATACGTGACAGCCTTTGTCAGAGCCCTATATTAAAAGCATGGCGTTTGCATTGGGTGGAAATTATTGTTTTTGACTAGCTCACAGGTTTTTTTTCCTTACTTCCTGTATACAGTTGCTTACCAATCATAACCTGCCACAGTTTGTTGGATTGAGCTGAGTAGATATCTGACACCTTTTCTCCAGTGTTGGAAACCCTGACGAAGATATACCTCTTCACTTATAACCTGATTCAGTTCCTTGGCTTTCTCTGGATCTTTTCCAGTATTACTATGCATCTTGCTCTCGTAGGAACAGGTAAGCCCAGTGACAACCCGTCGCAGATTAAGCACTTTGCAGGGAGCCAATTCCCTTTTTAGTAATCAGTCAATACATCCTCACTTAAGGTCCTCTTGCCTGGAAGTTGTTTGTGTTTACCACTCCATACAGTGCCCTTGGTCACGAATCATTTGCGCAAGAGTTAATCTTATTTGAATCATGTAAATAAAGTAATGTATTCATGTTTTGAAGATTGTGTATTAAGCAAGTGTTTTGCCTCCTGTGTTTAAGACTCAGTTCACCATACCTTCGACTACTGCTGGATCATGATGTTCATTTGTCAAATACTGGCAGTGGTGGAGGTCATCAACCCTGCCTTGGGTCTAGTGAACACTGCAGTCTTCCCCACCATGGTTCAGGTACAGTGCTTTCTCTTCATTTTTCTTTTCTTTCTCTTCCTTGTCATGTCAATATCATGTCATTCAGATCAGCTCTTTGAACTCACATAAAGCAGATACATTTCTGCTCCTTGGAAAAAGCATGGACTGGATTGGACATTCATTGGGGAAAAGAAAATTCATTCTATGTCTGGTGGATGCTGACTTGTGTAAAGCTTCGTTTGTGTACTGCCCCTTTAAGGACAGATGGTGATTCCCTGTGCACTGTGTAAAGCTAATGTATCTTTAATGTGCGTCTAATGGAGCACAGACCATGGTTAAGTGTAGGGCCGGGTCATCAATATTGTACATTAAAATGGACGTCCTTCAAAGAGCATTTTCCTGTTTCTCTGTGATAACTGTACCCTATGTAAACAGGTGATGGGGAGGAATGTTATACTGTTTGTCATTTTTGGAAGCCTGGCAGAAATGCAGAACCGGATTGTGGTGTTCTTTGTCTTCTACACATGGAGTGCAATTGAGATCTTCAGGTAAGAGAATTGCTGAACTTTGCCATGGGGAATGAAGTCAAAACTGAAGCAGAGCAATGATGGATTTGCCTTAATCTGACTTAACTTCCCAAGTCCCAGCAATATATACAAATAAGAATACAAAACAAATATACACAACCCTAAACAGAAATTTACAGTAACAAGATATATAGATAAATAAGTGGAAAGTGCATACAGCAGCAAAAGTGTGATTTAAAAGTGTGTATGCTAGATGAACTGTACAAGGCTTTCAAATGTCTTCCTTTTGAATTACACTAACATTGCTGGTTGATATGTTCATGGTACTGTTACATCAGAATGCATGACAAAAATGACTGCTTTGGCACAGGTATCCTTTCCACATGCTTGCCTGTGTTGGCCTGGAGTGGAGGTTTCTCACCTGGCTCAGGTATACCAGCTGGGCGCTACTGTACCCATTGGCCACCTTGGCAGAAGGTGAGAGGGCACAGACTATTACTATCTTTTTGTGTGTGTGTCAACATACACTTCATCCCAAGAACAGGTCAATGCTACTGATTACAAAGGTGTTTCAATCCTCACACATCTGATGTGTTTTTACATCTCTGTCTTTCTGTCTATCTGTCTGTGTGTCTGTCTGTCCGTCTGTCTGTCCATCCCTCTCTCTGTAGCGGTGACAGTCATACAGTCTCTGAGCATTTTTGATGAGTCCGGTCTGTACAGCATTCCTTTACCTGCAGCTCTGGGCCAATCCATCAGCTTTTCCGTTACACTCAAACTCTATCTGTTTGTCATGTTTCTGGGTAAGGACACATGGGGACATTACATTATGTCATTACCCGTTACCTAGTATGTTGTAACAGTATGAGTCCTATGTAGATTGATTATTGTTTATTGTTGGGGAATTAAAGGTGTTTTTACGGTGGTTGTACACGCTAAAAGTATGGTAGAGAAAACGCCACACTGCTATATCTCCCATACGTTTTTATTGTGCAACAGTTAGTGTTGGTGAGTGACCTGTTAAAATGTTTATTCCCACAGGCCTCTTCATAAACCTGAGACACATGAGCAGCCAGAGGAGGCGCCATTTCCTGCGAAAACACCTCAAAGAGGACTGAGCCCCTGTGGTGACATCTTCCACATGAAGCACTGACTTCCTCTTTGGACTCAGGAACGGCAGTGTGAAGACTGATTCAGGAAGTCACAGTGCACATTCTCCACTCTGGTGGTTGTGTGTTTTTCCACAGCAAGTTTCCTCAGACTGTCTCTGTTATCAGCAGTGGTTTTCGTTTGTTTTATAATCCATGTCTCCCAATTTAAGTCCCAAATGCAGTAGGCACTGCACCATGCAGAACAAATACAGCATGGCAATGTAAACCAGAATATCCTTAATACAGCCCCTACACATCAGACTGACACTAGCATATCTAGGAATTTAATTACTACTACAAACCAAACAACAAATCAACTTAAAATATTTAGCTCTAATCTAGTCCCGATGTAATTGTGCTGCTAGTAGGAAGAGACACTGTCTTTTGTTATGCCGTCACTACACCCTTTGTGTACAGACTACAAATTTGAGGCGTACATAATTGATTTCTTGATGGGTTTCATTTGTCAAAAGTGTACTTCAGCGAATGAATGTCACTTAGTTCAGTTTCTTGACAAAGACATTTTTTTTGTTGTTGTTTTATTACGTTTATAAGATTGTCATTTAAGTTTTTAAAACTATTTATTTGATACAGCAAGGTTGAATATTTTGTATTCGCACACACAATTGCAGTAACTTGGGAAAAGGATTTAATCTCTTTTGTATTTTGCTATGCAATACCATTGCATGTTAGGTCCTTTTGGTATTATTCTTTAGTTGTTACATGTGGACACATGTGGGACAAGCTGGCTATAATAAAATATCCTTTTCTTGTAACAAAACTGCTGTGTAGGAAACAAAACAGGTAATTAACATGGGAGATCCCATTGACAAAAGAAAAAAAAAGGGGGAGAGGGTGTTGAACTGCTTGTCAGAGGTCTGCGCTCTGCTCTCTGGGTGCTTTTCTAGTTAAAATATGTATTTGTTTTTTTTTTTTTTTCAATCAAAATTTAATATGTCAAATCTATCTAAATTTGATATGTCTGTTTACTCAATCAAAGTGCAGTTCCTTTAGGATGGATTGCATTTTAAATATACGCACCCCATAATTCTTCATTGTTTGGCTACTTACTGCTTGCGAACTTACATTTTAGACATAGGTTATTCTTGGGGCAACCAGGCTAACTTCTGTTACCTGAACTAAACTGAACAGGATTAGGGTTGTTTTTATGCTTTTGGTCAGCAGATGGCACTGCTCTTGCTGCTCCTGTGCTGTTAGGGCCTGCCACAAGGTGCAGATGAAGGTAAAACAGGTGGCCTTATCCTACGGATGTGGATCAATGGAAGAACACGGTTGTCATTACTGGTTCTCCAATTTTTGTTTGTGATTTGGGGGGCATAAGCTGATATAATGTAAACTTAGGCACAAACTCGTTCAGCTAGTATATATTTAAACTCAGCTGGTCACAATTGCATTTTATTATGAGAGAAAGAAAGAACATAAATGTTGTATGGTGCCATTCTGAGCTGTATCAATGCTTTACTGATGTATTGCTCTGCATACCTGTTTCTTTTACTACACCGTAGTTCAAAAGGCCATAGTTGCTTCTAATTATGCGGTAGAACAGTGAAGTAAAAAAACAAGAACACTTATTAGCATTTGGCACATCCTGGAGGCACAAAGCAAGTTTTCACACGCTACCTTTCAGCATTTTGTTTATTTCTAGAATGTGGACTACCCCTAATACATTTCATTTCCGTGTAAGCATTTTCCAAACAGGTGGCTATGGAATTCTTCTTTAGATCTAATAATATTAACGTCACTCTCAGTCTGACCAAACCTGTTTAGAATAGTTAGAAATCAGTGGAATGGATGCCTCAATTTCTTGCTGTGGCTTACACTTATCAACGGCAGTCAGTCATGGCCTTTATGAAATGCGGGTTCCAGGCAGCTGCCCAGGTACATAAGGAATGCTATCATGGTAACTCAAGTCACATGATATTTCTACCCATGTGTTACCTGGCGGAATGTAAGAAGAGCCTGACTGTCCTCATGTGACAACCCCTGGTCTTTGTATCATTGATTTTTACAAAGTTGTCACCATACAACTCATCTTTCCTTATTCAAGGTTTACTATGTCATGAGTTTTTATTTTTCTTTGCCTGTGCAACCGTGAGCAAGCCAGTACATTGGCTTTCTCACATGCAATCTGTCATGTTTATGGCTGCAGGCCGGGCACAAGTGGATTAGATGTTGCTTGCAGACGAGTAGTTCCTTTATTGTGCCTTTTAGTGCAGTCTGTTATGGACATTGGTTAAAGTTTAAGAATAGTCTAAAGTTTAAGTCTGTGAATATTTATTTTCAGTATCTTCAAAAGGCAAGGAGGCAAGAGTGGAAATGATATTACTTGAAGTTTTTTTATAAAAATGATTTCATTTGTGCACAGAGGATTACGCTATCTGTCTTTGCACAAAAAGAAGCATAGCTTACTGCACATACTGCATAGTATACTGTGTGGTGTATATAATACTCAATATTAGAAAAGGGGTCCCTGTACAGTGTTTACAGCTGAGTACCAGTCATTGCCCTCTTTTGGGGTCCTCAAAACTTCATACTTTATGTTTGACAGTGTTTTCTGCCTGGGGCCATTTTAAGATGGAACCGTTTATTGATTACATGTGAGTCAGTCAAATTCATGTCTTCCCTTCCCAGTGCAAGCCACTTTGCTTCCCATTGACAGTGCACAAGGAACTGAGATTGTTTCAAATGCATCCAGTTACAGGAGGGGTAGAGAAATGCGATGAGGCTTTGGCTGAATGTGACAGAAAATGCAGCAGATAATATTTAAGGACTATACTTTTAATGAGACGAACGATGTAATACAATATATTCCAAAACAAATTTCAGGACTATTTTCTGTACATCATTGACAACTGACACAGACATACAATTACCAATGCCTCGTTATAAGAAACAATAAAAAAAGAAACATGAAAAAATGTCATTTTACCCAACACCACCACTAAGATGTACTGTATATATGTGATGTGTGGCATTTTGCAATTGTCTTCGAGACTTAATTAGAGGAGAGTACAGTAAAAACATACTGCTGGTTTTTAGTGACATGAAATACCCTCCATTTATCTAAACATATATGTTACAAAAAACTGCCAGTTATAAAAGTGACATGGGTTCCTCTTGCACCGAAATTCTGTGTAGCAAGTACTTGTTGGAGTCCTTGTCAGAAAACACTGCATCACTGTCTATGCTTTTCACAGTCATTGTCACATCCATTTCATGACTTTGATGTTAACAGTGTGACTTCGGAAGCCCCTGGATGTCTTTGGCTGGATCCACAACACAGTCCTCGGCTTGGTAATGTGCCAGGAGATCTTTCCAGAGCTTATTGCAGCTCAGAAGGTGACGGTTACCTGTTGGGTTAAAAAAAATAAGGTGGGTAACAGCATACTCAGTTCTGAGTTGTAATGAAGTCTTCCTTTTCTGGCAAAAGTAGATCAGAGGCCTCTCAAAAATTGTACTTTTTCAACAGATGAAGTTAGCGCAGCTATTGTGTTTTAACAACAATCCATGCAATATTTAGGACGTCTTTGCACACTTTTACCTCATAACTGCTCCTACATCCTTGTTAATATATGCACTGACTAGAAATCCAGTACACATCCTTATAATACGTCAGTTTTCTAGGCATTCACACCCTATTCCGACATACCCATTAGTCAGACATACCACTATTCAGACATCCCACTATTCAGACATCCCACTACTCAGACATCCCGCTATTCAGACACTTTTTAGTACCGCTATTCCGACAGTTTTTTTTTTTCACAGTTAATGATTGACAGCTGCTCTCAGGAAGCGGGGCTGCTTGATTAATTGGGTTCAGCTGGTTCAGAAAGTAGGCCTACTTAAATCCTACATTGAGTTTTGTTTAATAAGCACACTATTTATCAATATATATGCATATATTATTTTTAAACATGGCAGCGAAAAAGAAAGTCCTACGACATAACGAGCATCAACTCACTCACAAATGGTCACCTCCCGGTGTGCCTTCTTTGTGAACGTGTTTTCGAATGAGGCAATGAAACACGAAACGAGCCGCTGACCAAGATACACACTGCAAGGCATCAGAGGATAGCCCACGTTTTTTCCCCTAAGCCCTAAGGAGCATTCGCCTATTCAAAGCGCAACATTGTTACCTTGTTTTGTCGGAAGGGAAGTCAAACACAGAGCGGGTTGGTGTTACCACGCATTTCTCTTTTAATTGCGAACTCGGGATCACCGTTAATTTTTGGAGAAAGACTTGTTCTTCCTGTCAATGAAGAGGTCCAGTGCTGCAGAGCAAGATCCAGCATCGGTGTTGAGGGCCATGCCACTCAGCAATGTGGCACGGAGGATCAACGAGATGGCATCGGATACTGAGGAACAGTTGTGTAAATGTCTGCGTCAGTATCCATTCAGCATACAGCTGGATGAAACGACTACTGCAGACAACAACGCTATGCTGATGTGACAGACATAGGCCCTACGAGGGGAAACGATTCTTTAATTTGAGTTTTATTGCGCGTACAGTGCATAACTCCTTTTTAATTGAGCGCACCTATCCCGTTTACTCCTGCTGCTGTACGTGTCTGTCGCTGCTGATTATCTCTACGTTGTATTGATATTAAAAAAAAAGAAAAGAGGAAAAAAATCCCTTGCCTGCTGTCACACGGACCAGTTTTCCTTTCCCTAACTTAAATCCGAAAAACTAGTTAACAGGGACTTTGACTACAGTCGGTTTTGCCTCCAGGGTAGGCCTTGGTTTTCAGCGTCACAATAAAACTATTCATGTCGGAAAAGCGGAATGTTTCAAAAATAGCAACATGCCCCTACTCCGACAATGGAAAAAAAAATTGTCGGAATAATGATATGTTTTTTAAAAAATGATAATGTCGGTACTCCGACAATTGGACGCTAATGTCTGACTAATGACATGTCTGAATAGTGACATGTAACCAGTTTTCTAGTACATTTTGTGCCATGCCAGCAACCCAAAACTAAAATAATCATAAGATGTCCTGACATGTTCAGCTGCAAACATCCTGCAGAGCTGCACTGCTGTGGAGGTGTGTTTAGGTCATGTAGGGATCTGCATTACCTAGAATGCACAGGCCGTCCTGGGCCCGCGTGATGGCCACGTTCACCTGGTTGGGGTCAGTGATGAAGCCCAGGTGTGTCGCCTGCCAGGTCCTACTCTGGCTCGGACGAGCCTCAACATCTGACTGTTTACAGGACCGCACAGTCGAGAAGATGACATAAGGCCATTCGCTCCCTAACACACACAGACACATACAGTATATACACATGGGCGCATACAGTCACATTATGATATCTGCCACAACTATTCTTTGCCACTGGACATGTGTGTTTATGCTGTGTGTGTTTTTGTTTACATGCTGCTTGTGTCTCTGATGTGTGAGTATTCAAAATTATTGATATCACAATGTTATTTCTATGCATAATAATGTAGAGAGTAAAAGTACATCATTTGAGTTGTAAAAGACTAATGTTGGTCTCACCTTGGCTCTTCATAATGGTGCATACAGTCACGTTAATGCCGCTATTTCTTAGTTTTTCATTAATTTTGACCACTTGTGCATTATATGGTGTAAGAATGGCAATGTCCTCTGGTGAGACTTTGGACTGCTCTATCAGGAGTCTTGCAATGCGGACCTATCCAGACAAAAAATCATAAAAACATGACATATTTCAGGGTAATGATATGATCATCACCACAGTGTGTACTGTTACTAAAAGTAAGAAATAAAGTAAGCCTAATTAGTGAATAGTATTGCATATTTTGGAACAGTTAATCATTTCTTTACTGTGTTACAATGAACTACATGTTAGTGATAACATGTATATACAGCACATTATATTTTCTGTACATATTTGTGTAAAAGTATACATATGTACAATGTATTTTTCGAATAATATAATAATATGATAGAATGATGATGTTAAATTCTCTTTTGTTTTTCAACTTACTGCCTGTGCAGCTTCCTCTGGGTTAAACTTTGAGTTTTCATTCCCAGCTGTTGTTGAGACAACGAGACTGACTTCTGTTGCCTGGACATGACCGAACAAGATGGGAGTTGCCTTCCTGTGTTTGGTTAGCAGGTAGCCCTGTCCCCTTTTTGCTCCTGTACTTAGACGACCCTCATAAAACATTTTTGAAGGAAAGGCACAGATGGCCTCATGCTGATAAAGAAATACAAGGTTTAAACAAGTAGGTATTCAAACTAGTTATTATATTTATTCAGAGAGAGAGAGAGATAACAAGAGATAGGAAGAGAGTAAAAACTGTTGTACAACACCATTCTATATTGTGTGTCCAGCATCAGTGCTTCATCCATGTATCGTTCAAACAAGGATCGCTTCATCCCCATTTCTTTTACTGCAGCACATTCCACAATAGGACGCAGTTGCTTATGATCGCCAAGCAGGACAATCTGGCAAAAAAAATCATAGTTAGCATTATTCTGGGACATCCAAGATGTATAGTTCAATCCATTTCATGATTTTTGTTCCTAAAATATGAATTACCCCAATTCAAACATTTCCACATCTGTTGAAGTGTGAGTAATTATATATTTATCATTCTCAATATGAACAAACCTTTTCAGGATTATGAGAGACGAGTGGAATAAATGCCTCAGGTTCTGTTGCCATGGCGCACTCATCAATGAGAATCTGGCGGAAATCCATGGTCTGGGTAAGGATGGGATTTAAGGCAGCAGCACAGGTGCACAGGATGACATCGTGTTCACGCAATTCCCAAATCTTAGCCAGCTTTAGGGTGTCTTTATATCTGCAAACACACAAGAAGAGTCATTTTATCTATTTTGTGTTCAAATAACAATTCAAATAATAATTCAAATTCAAGGCGCAAATGATCATTGCTTCCCCACTTTCCCTGTAGGACCTGTACTCTATAACAATCAGGCAGCAGGCAGAGAAAAAACATCAAACATTTCTCACACTGGGCAGTACCCTTTTCAACATCCCATTGGCCGGGATTTAGAAAAGCCTAGAAACAGTCAAAAGTACCAGGCACAGGAGCAGCCTCTTTCACCCTCACAAATACCAGAATGGTATCATTTGTTATGCCATTTAAGCATCTTACTTGCTTATGATTGGTATAGCTTTCTGCTTCACATCTCCAGACCTCTGTATTGTAGGAATACATAGCATGACTACCTCATACATTTACTTTTCTATGTATTTGGTCTATATATATTAATGTGAATATCATGTAAATAATTTAATATTGAGTATTGTCTGCTAATCAACATGTTACATGCCAGTGGTCAAAAAAGTGTGTATGTTTACAACTTTGATCATTGTGCTGATTAAACCTTAGTTGGCCTTTTGACCTCTCTTTGAGTAAAATCAAAGGCTTACCTTGCAATGTCACTCTCCATGAGCATTCCATTCTTCCTGTTGTCATCAAAAGCTTTGATTTCTTCTGAAAATGGATTTGAGCTTTCTCTTATCCGATGCATCAGAGAGATTGACCTGCAGCACATTAAATGCTTAGGGCTACATTTCTTTTGATGTAAATTAAATAAGGTTCTCTATGTAATAAAACCATTATGGTTGCATATTAATATGACCAGTTCTTTTTGACATCTTGTTTGCATGTTAGCCTTACTGCATAGTGTATGCCTGTTTGAGGTCTCTTTTTGAAAAATCTCACACCTGAGTTCCCCTTTGGGTTTGTCCTCTCGGAAGGATTGCTTGCACAGCTTCAGTTCACTGCCAGGGTATGGGAACTCCAACATCTCCATCTGTTCACTGTAGACCCTCACAGGTTTCAGACCTACCTTTTTGTGTAACTTCAGGAGCTGTTCTGTGGAGGCAATTGAAGCTAGTAGTGTACATCGCTTTGTGAAAGCCTCCACACGTTTACACACACACAGTATAGTACAACTAGTTGTGCACAACTTACCAGCTACTATGTCCACTGACTTGTTGGAGGGCCCACAGTATAAAATAGCTCTTTTCTTTGGTGGGCTCTTCTCAGTGTCCTTTTTTACTTTGGAAATTGAGTGTGAGGAAGCACTTTTATGTTGTCTGTTCTTCTGAAAAAAATGATAAACAATGTGGACTCCAACCACAGTCTTTCCAGTACCTGTGGGTCACAAGTATAAACACAAATGCACATACTATAAATGGGAAGAAAAATCAAAACAGAAATGAAATGGCCATAAATCAATTATCACTTTGCACATCATTATATACCAATGTACTATGTATCAGATTAATCCATCTGTTTTATCTATTGTCTGAGCCATTTTGCCAGCTCCATTTTTGTACTAATTGTACTAATATAAGAGTATGCAACCACACATTAATTGTTAAGTGGGTATTCACATAATTTAATATCTGTATGGTTGCTATGTACCTGGTGGTCCCTGGATCAGTGTGAATTGCCTGTGCAGTGCCTGTTTAACAGCATCTTCCTGACTGCTGTTCAAAGGAGGCAAGCCCAGTTTTTCACCATTGGTGGCAAGTGTCTCACTGCTTTTATCTTTTACGACTGTGTAATGAACACAAAGTGATTGGTGATATGTGCAGCAATATGTGTTTCATACTTGATTGTTTGGTTGTACTAGCATATATGATTTTTGTTTGCTGTTAACTTGGTTTCATTTTATAGGGTAAAATTATACACTCAACATTGCAGTACAACATCCCACCATGTACTTACAGCTGTGGATTGTTGCATCTCCAACAGCAATAAGTTGAACCAGAAGATTAGCACGTTTCAAGTTGGCTACTGCATTTTCTCGAAGCCTGCAATCATACCATATTGAACTTGTACAGCTCATCCTCCCATTTATAAATGTGCTTAAATCTTTTAGGGTTAAATATAAAAACACCTCTAAAAACACAATGCAATAGTACTTACACATAAGGGATTTTTTTTGGAATAACCTCCACGGTTGGGGTATAGGTCATAGAGCAATGATTGATGCAAAAATTAACTTGTATGAGAGACAGGATTAAATCATCCTTTTTGTCTTTCTGGGTGTCCTTTTTTTTCTTTTTGGGTCGACGGGCCACACCGTGAGCTACCCAAGTGAAAGGCAGTTGATCTTGCAGAAAAAAGTCCTCAAATTTCTCACAATCTCTTCTTTCATTCTTAGCCTCTGCATCCTGGTCCCGAAGACGGATGCACAGGAAAGAATTGGTAAGGTCAAACTCTAATGCCCACTGTTTTCTCTGGGTCTGTGAAATGCGAAAATACCCCTTGAGGTCACTCTGGGTCTGTGATGTCCATGTTATTTGTACATCCTCTAGTATTATACTGTTATTTTCCTCTAAGGCATTGTGAGCGGTATCCATTTCACAAAGACGGCCCCATATCTCCTGGTACACCTGGTAGTTTTTGTATTTTGACTTTGATGGATCAAGTGCCAATTTTGAGAAGCATGTAGTGGGTCTTTTTGAGTGCTCCAAACAGACCTCGAATTCTTGGCTAATGTTTATTAGGTGTACCTCAGGGGTTTGACCGGGACCCATTCCAATTTGTACTGGAAGTACCTTCCCCAAACTGAGTTCCAGAGTAATTTGTTTGAAGTGGTGTTCATCTGTGTCCTCATCATTTTCCTCATTTTTTCCAGACCCTAGATTTGACATGATGCTCTGCAGAAAGTGTTCAACTTCATTCCATTTCTGATTTTGCACAGCCCTCATCATTTTTTGCCAGACTTCTACTGCAATGAATGTGCTGTATTTCCTTCCCAGAGTCTTCACGGGATTCTTTGCTGTGTTTGCAAAGGAGTACACTCTTCTTTTCCAGCGTAGTGTAATGGTATGCTGCTCCTTGTTGTATTTTGGCTGATCCACTACTCTTAAATGTCTGTACATTACAGAAATATCCTGTAATAGTGAGTTAAGAGGAAAAGAAATACAGAAGGTATCACCTTTTGGATCCAATGTGTCAAGGACAGCTGTATGTGCCACATGCTGTTTGTTTAGTTGAGTTAATATTTTCAAATCTAGATTGTAATCTGAGGCCCGATCAGAGTCATTCATTGCACATAGTTGGTCAATCTCAGCCTGTGTATAACTAACATTGTGAGCCTCTCCACTAAAAACACAGTGCAAAAGCCTCTGTAGGATGATGTCAACATATCGCCTCATTGGGGCAGAAGCCCTTGTGTAGGAATCTAGCTGTAAGTCAAAGTGGCCCATCCTAGATTCCAGTGATGAGCATGATCGCAGCATCACAGCTGGCCTGAGAAGCTCTCTGAAAGCTCTCTCTGCAGGTATCAGAGTCGGGTGAATGTCATCAGAGGCCATCAGCTGCTTTACAGTAAGGTGGTCCTTGCTTTTTGTTGCTTCCTCCAGTTTCTTCAATACAGCATTAAAGACCTCAAATTGCATCGGTAAGGTGCCAGAACTCTCACTGTTGACGTCATCTGATTGGTCTTGATCGCTGTCATCACTGCACTCTTGACCACTTCCATAATTATCACTCATGCCACTCTGAACACTATACTCACTTTTACTCTCATCTTCATCATAATCATCGTCATCCTCCCCCCCCCCTTCATCATCATTCTCTGCCTCACCATCACCTGTGCTTTCCCTTGCTTCCATCAGATTGCCAGCAAGCAAATCATGATCCAGTTCCTCGCTAAGAATGGTTTGTGACAGGAAAGGAGAGAGGGGAATCAAGGCCTGATATTTCTTTTTAAATGTTGAAAGACAATCCGATCTAGGTGGACGGTGGCATCTCAGTGGGGTGATTTGCCGTGTCAACGGAGAAGCAAGAAGATGGTTGGCCACCTCACTGTTGTACATGTTCATGAGTTCCTCTACCATGCGATATGACCTGCCTCCATCACGCTGCACTCTACTCACTCCTCCTGCCAGCCTTGACTCTCTGTGCACCTCAGTAAAATGGTAAGCGACAGCCACACAGTCCTCAACAGACACACATGTAAGAGTTCTGGATCCTTTTTCAAGATGTTCTTGAATTATTTTCTCAGCATCCTCGTAGGAAAGCTGACGATCTGATCTTACACGGGACAGAACTAAGCGACGCTCCACTATTTCGTTTGTTTGTTTATTTACAGATACCAAAAGGGATATAGCTTTGCGAATCTGTTTCTTACGCAAGCTTAAGTACCTGTGACGAAGTTCATCATGAAACATGGGGCAGGTTTCCTCTTGCCCATAAAATGTCTCTCCTCTATTTTTGGCAAAGTTATCTACTTCACTGTCCTTGGGTACAATGGCTGCCACATCTGTTATGTGAACAGCAATCTGGAAGGTGTCTCCCTGGTCAGTCACACTAATAGCATCATCCAAGTCTTTGGCATGTGGAGAGTCAATGGTAAAGGTAAGGCAGTCACACAGATTCTCCCTGATACTGTCAGTGGTTTGACTTTGTCTGAAGTATGGAGGCTCATCTCCAAGACCATACTCAATGTCCAGTGCATCATTTATTTTATCGTCATCTGGTGGTAGGATCTTGGTAACAACTCCAAGTGGATAAAAACAGGTCTTTTTCCATTTCAGAACTTGCACGAGAAAGAGATCATTGGGCCTAATGTCAACGTTCTTCTTCCAAACCCATTGTCCTTCTCTGAGTTCACGGATTTCTATAGAATTAGGTTTTTTTGAAGGAGGTATGCGTATCCGTGTCATGGGTCTTCTGATTGGGGTCATCAAGTGAGGGTTACCCTCTACCATCTTGCAGATGAAGGCAGGAAGAGACTCCCCTCTCTCTATCACTCCCACCACCCTTCCAGTTCTCAGTATGCCCTCCCTAGTTAATATCTTCACACACACTGCCTCCCCAGGAAACGCCCTGCACAGATCGTCCCGGCCATTGATTCTGATGGGCGCATTTGGCTCATTAAAAGGTATGGCATGTCCTTGATCGTGCCGTTCTATTACCAACTTGCAGCATTTGTAGTCATGAGGATTGGTTGTCAAGAAATGCATAATATCTTCCTGGCTGTCATCCTCATTAGAGTCCACATTGTGATCAAAATTTGGGTTCAACATCTTTGGCCTCAAGATATTTAGGGGCGCTGAAGAAACAGATCCATGGATACAATGGTTATACACTATACACACTGTAAAATGCCTATTATTCTACAACAGCAAAAAACATGTGCTTTAATGTTGTGATGACAATAGTGACACTAATGCAATGCTGTTGTGTGTTAACACACCCAATTCCCTCACTCCAAAGATTATCAGAGTTCTTCAGCCTGTAGGCTGTTTGCACCCCAATAACACCTTAAGGACACACATAGTATTGCCATTCATGCACATATACATACAGTAACTCATTTACATATAAATCTCACAAAACTAAGACATATTTTTTGCTTATCAAATGAAAATGAACACAACGATAATGTGTAAAGCAATTTACCACTTCCTTTATTTTTATGTCCTTCCTTTTTTATGTTCCTTCCTTTTTTTATTCCGTCCTTATTTTATGTGCAAGTCAATGCAGTAACATTGTTACCGGTTTTCTCAAAGAACACATGCTGCTTCAACCTACCTAATTACCTGTGATAATACTAATAACATAAAATAAACCATTATAATATATTATGTCACAACAGGGAATTGTGTAGAGGAAGTGTCTAATAAAGTCGAACATATTCAAGAGCATATACGCTATGCAATCACATACCTTCCAAGACAGGATTGACCAACAGTGGAGGTGAAGGAACAAAAAGGATGTAATTACCAATCTCTTGATGTCAGTGCTCACTGCTCAGATGTCCCAGTGCCTGGAAACAGTACTAGGTGAACCTCTGCAGAGCACCTCTGCCACTACCTTAAGTAACCAAGCATACTGAATTGTTAACTCTTTTAACGCAGACTACATATTTTTCAATAGATGCAGCTGTAGACCAGCCTTCCAAACCTCTGTTAAACCTTTCCAACAGTGATGACAAGGAGCACACTGCTATTCATATGCTGTTGCAGGAATGTTAAGTTTCATTTCCTTACTTTCAGGAAGTGTCACTGTTATGCTGGTTAGGGCGTAACACCCCTTTGTGATAGCACTCCTTCCATCATTCAGGTGCACCTGTCAGAAAGCAAGTATGCAAACCATTCACCCTCTTTGGTTAATCATTTCAATGTGTAAGCCACACCCACATATTTGTGGAGTCTTTTTTATTCAAACCAGTCAATAAAAAAAATTCCTTCACCAACAGAAATAACCAGTTTCTTAAAAATATATCATCATAACAATTTGTTATAATGGAGCAAAATGGAAAGGGTCAAAAAATGTGTATGGCTTAAGAGAGGGACAATGGACAGATGATGAAATGAAAGAAACACAATGAAAGAAACAGCCAGGACGTCAGAGGCGACAGGTAGAGAAAATAAAAATGACTTGCATCTAGAACAGATTGATGGATAGATTTTAAATTATACCCAGTACATTTTCATTTATTTACATTCCTCTTCCATGGAAAAAGTGGGCTGGGTTTGGGCATGAAACTCCCTGACTGAAAAAGGGGCCCACTCCAACCCTGTATGACTGTCCCATAACATTTACTTTCACTGGGAATAGTTTTGCTTGGGTACAAATAAAACTAGAGCTGATTATTCTGTTGTTTTAACACTTCAGTCGGTAGCAAAGTCCACATTCTCCACAACGGTATCATCCTTAACAGAGATACTGTACAGTATGTATGTCTCTGACACAGGAATGTCAAGCTCCCTGTAAACTACGAATTGGAACTGAACATTCTTGCATAATTGTACAAAAGGGAGTAAATGTCATTACTCTTTAAAGCAATATACTGTAAAACTGTATGGCAGCTTTACTCACTTGTTAATATATAGCTTGAATGGGTTAATATTAAATATGTCTTAACAGATTTGCTTTTCAAATAAGGTATGATAATGTATGATTTCCTGGTACAGCATGATATTAATCTCAAACAGGTTAAAGAACCTGTATGACTTCAAAGCACAAAGACCTCAGGCCTTAGGTCAAACCCTGCTTTTAGGGCAGTAGTGATTATTCAAATGTCACTATGAAACATCCACAGTAATGTCCATTAATTTCCATATGTTGTATTAATAATAGCCTCAATAAAAATAAATCAACAAGCTAACAAACAAACAATACATCAGTACTAAACGGGGTGTAAAAAATTGCACCACTTTTAAAATGACAATATCTCATCAATCATTGAGGCTACCCCAATTAAAAGTCTTGCAAGTTAAAGCTCCTTTAGTTGCGTTTTCAGTGACATCATGATTTGTGAGCATGAAGGCAAGGGGATGAACACTATGGCAATTTGAATAAAACTGCCCCTAAATTTGCATTTCAGTCCTGCCAGTTCTCAGATCATTTCATAAAAGGACCCAAATACAATAACAACAAGAAGCCGGAGTTAGGTTAAATCAAAATTTACTAACATTAGTAGAATTTTTTTCCCTCACTTTGGATGGGGTTGTTGTAGAAGATCAGAAAAAAGTAATGTTTAAGACTGTTTTGAAAACAACAACAAAAAAAGATATGTTGCTGACCTTCACAAGGATGAAGTTGTTAGCAGATAAAGTAGGTGACCTAACACTCTATAGTAGTGTGGTGAATGTGTGGGTGGGTATCCAAAGTCAAAAGGTGGAAAGTGAGAGACTCAAGGAGAACTGACCATGTGGCCAGGCAAAGTGCTCGAATTGTGCCGGTCGTGGTCAGTAGGGTCGCCGCCAGTATAGATAGCGTAAGAGGGGACTGTCAAATAGTATAGGTCCGGAACAGTGCATAGGACTGCTTCAACTCGCACTTGAACTCTGGGTGAACAGAGTGAGGTACGCTGGCAAAGCCGGAGCCTACAAACAAAACGCTAGTGCGTGGAAGCTACGGGGACTGGCGCTGCTCACTTGGACTGTCAAGGTTGGCCTCCTGCAGTCAGTATCAGCCCTCAGGGAAGGGTCTCGGTGGAACAGGGGAGTGCCCTTAATATTCTGTGTGTGTTTGTGTGTTTCTGTGTGTGTGTGTGTGTGTGTGTGTGTGTGTGTGTGTGTGTGTGTTTCTACGTGTAGTGTGTATGTGTTTGTACGTGTACTGTGTATGTGGCAGCTCTGGCCTAGTGGTTAGGGAGTTGGCCTTTGGATTGGAGGGTTGCAGGTTCAAATCCCACCCTACCCATGGTTGAAATGCCCTTGAGCAAGGCATCTAACCCCACACTGCTCCAGGGACTGTAGCTGAAACCCTGTAAATACCTGTAAGTCGCCCTGGATGAGAGTGTCAGGTAAGTGTCATGTAATGTGTGTCTGTGTGTATGAGTGTTTTCAGTATCTGAATGTATTGTTTTTATCCGTCTCGTGGTGGTGTGTTTGTGTGTGTGTGTGGTTTGCTTGTAAGTACCTGTAGCACTGAAATAAAAATTAAAAATAAAAGATTTGGTCTTTAGCGGAGATACTCAGACATCTTTAATATTGCTTATTATCACTATAAACTAGCACTATAAAAAAACAAACAACATTTAAATTGACAGTTTTTGTGACGTAAACCAATAAAATCCCAGGTCCCAAGTGAAATAAAAATTTAGAATGAAATGACAATTATATACAATTTAATCTATTTAATATATTGCTTTTAAACATATTATTTTTAGCATTTGCATCAAACCATATTGTAAATGCACATACATATGTATTCAAATATATACATTAAAAGAGACAGAAAAGAAAAGAAGTATTTTCCTACATATTGTCTGGTGACAGCTACAAATGTACCTGCATGATTTATAGAACCCATAAATGACTTCTGTCACAGTGGAAGACGACATTTCAAGATGGTCTTCCTTTTTTTCCAAACACATAAACTAACTCCAGTTATGAAGACAGCTAAGAGAAAAGCTAGGCAATATGATGTAATGTGATTGCGGGACCAAAAGCCCACTGAATTCTGACTGTTTAACCCAATAATTTCTGTCAAAGTATAAGTGCAAATTATTTGTTCTGTCATTTTGTCTGACACATAGTATGTCCCCAAATTGTATGCCATGATGGTATGTATGTAAATTTGAGGAGGGCTACTCATGTGTTTCCAGTTTTGCTCACAGGTGTTATGTTCACAGAGAGTAATGTTGGAATGATCCCTCTGGAAGTACACGTCAACTGGATTCACTGAATAAAGGTAAAGGGAGAAGCTCGTCTCAAGAGATACAGGAACAGTCCTCATGCAAGCTGAAAAAGTGGTAAGAAAAGGATATTAAGATACCATGATACATTTACACTTAAAAAAATTAGAAGACATGATGTTTAAAAACATAAGACATGAGAATGCATGTCTTCTACATAATTTCCACAAACAACTCTGACTAATAAAGAAAAATAGTCTGGTTACTTTGAATGGTCAATGATATTTTCATTTGACAGCAGAAGTAAGTGTAACTATAAGCACCATTGCTTTAATGTCAAATTAGTTGCTGTTTGCGGGAGTGGTCACACGTTGCTTTATCTTTCCCTTAAAAGTAACCCAAATGCATTGTAGTGCATTCAAGTCACGCATTGGGCTTTCTACAGCTGGGGCCCAATTAGCGAACAGACCAGCTAAGCCAAGAACCAGAAGGCCATAAATTCAGGGAGCCAGGGCCCCTTGATTCTCCTTGAAACACTAAAACTATGTCATACATTATATAGTGCAAGGGGCGTTTCACAAACTTGGTTCAGACTATGTCAGGGGCGATTTTAGCATCTGGTCTTTAGGGGTGCCCGGCCCCCAGTGCTTATCACACAACACTATTATTATATATAATATATTATTCATTTTGCACTGAGCCAGGGGGTGCCGAGCAGTTTCACGGGGGTGCCTTGGCACCCCTAAAAATGGTCTAGATTCGCCCCTGGACTATGTGGTTATAACGTAAGTGTTTCTGCAAACACTTGTTTGTGTGAACCAACATAGTTTAAACCAATATGGTGTGATCCATCATTGAACAATAGAGGCGTTTACCTATATATGAATGTTCAAAAACACTGTGGTTACGTTTTGTAGTTACAACTACAGATCTCAGTGCTCAGTTTGAACTAACTAACTTTAAGGGTGTTTTCACACTTGGTCCCTTTCAGCATTTAAAGCAAACACAGATTGCTAACTAAGGCCTATATGTGGCCTATTATAGGCCTATATGTGAACACTCTAAGCGCTCTCAGACCCCTTTAAAATGAACCAAACTGACATTTGGCCTTCACATCTCGGAAGGCAGTCTCAGTACGGTTCACTAAAAACCTAACCTGCACAGTATGAACACGAAGCAACCTGGGTTCACTTAGCCTTTTGGCAGTGTTTTATAACCTTCTACCTGTATTAAAGGTGACTGTGATTTCTTCAAGTAACCATTGTTCCAGGGACAGCACCATCAAGTTGTTCCAGATGTAACAACTCTTTTAACCATTTGCTGCTGTGTGATGCACAGCTTGGCGGCATTGTTCCTGGAACAACGATTACTTGAAGAAATCATGGTCACCCTGTATTAAACGTTCTGCATGTATCGTGGTTGATTCGCCAATGTCCGTTTACTTTCGTGTTGTATCAGTGGCGGTTCTATAGTGTTTTACGCCCCGGGCGAGACCACCTCTCAGCTTCAAATTGACAAGGCCTTTTAAAGGATAGTAAGTCAATCCAGCTCTTTGAATAGAATTTCTATGCACATTAAGAGACTTCATGAAAAAGTATAAGCATTCCCAGTCACGTTTTCTCATTCAAGTGGTTAAAATGTGCAGGACCCACTTTATGTCTATCCTCCTTTGCAACTCCTGCATTACACTGGCAGCATGCTAAGAGTAAGATTACATCCTTTATGTTATGTTATGCATGAGGCATATCAGCACACTCCCACACTGTCGTAGTTCTGGCCAAGTTCATGAAATAAATCCTTCAGCTCAGATGGGCTTCAGGATTTATATCTCAGTCTTCTCACAGAGTAATGGTCCTCAGTAATTACCAGGCTTGTTGTCATGTTGTTTTGCAAAGTTAGAACTTGCTTATTATGCTTTTTGTGTTTAAAATGTCCATGATCGTACCCCACTGCTCAACATAAGGGTTAGAATTCCAAAGTAATAACTTGACCAGCCAGTCCTATTTTACCTCTGTATTCTGTGTGTGAACCAACTATCTACATATAGCACACTGAAAATCATTTAAATGAATTTAAGCATTGTCTTCTATTCATTTAATAATTTTCAAACTTACCCTTTAGCTTGAGAACAGTAGTATTCTTTTGTTTACTACATCCATAGGTTCCAATGTCTGAAAAGTAAGTCTCATGAAATATAAGAGAGAAATTTCCCTGTTTTACGTCTGCAACGTCCACTCTTCGTGTGTCATTCTTTCTACCATTTTTCATTTCAAATACAGTTTGTTCATTTTTCAACCAATGGAATGATATATCATTCATGTTTGCTGTCTTTCGTGAATAACAGGGAATCCAGGCTGGCTGTCCAATGGTAACTGTAATTTCCTCGGCAATATCAGCTAGAAAAAAAAAACAGTTTGAATGTCATTTAAACATAGAACGTTGGGACTAAATAGATCAAAATGCTATTCAGTAACTCAGTGCATCATGCTTAATAAATATATATATATACATACATACATACATACATACATACATACATACATACATACATACATACATACATACATACATTTACCTGTAACCTGCAGTGTCAAAGATGCCAGATACTTTCGGTTGTAATAACATTCATACACACCATAATCACTGAACAGTGTTCGAGTTATGATAAGTGAATAATCCCCCTTTTCAGCATTTTCTCTGGACATCTTAACTCTGCCTTTGAAGTCATCACCAGGGATTAGGTTTCCATTGACAAATTTGACCACTGTTTGGTCCAAGCTTTTCCACTCTATCTCTGAATGTGCATAAGTTTTGAACTGTAAATTCCAGCTACAAGTCAATTTTGTAGGCTGCCCAATTTTCACTTTCACAACATCACTATGTCCAAAAGCAGCTGTCACTGGGTTGGGAAAAGGTAAAAAAAACCTGATGTTTAAAATGTAATGATACAATATATATGTGTTTATAGAAAATTATATTGTTGTACGTTTACTAACTCATGTTGTACTTAACATGTTTTTTTATTTCACTCAATTTGTTGGCATGAGATCATTATAAATTTAAACCTACCTAAGAAGATCAACCATTTCCACCCTGACTCCATTGTTGCACCTGTAAATACATTCTAATTTATATCTTATATACATTCTTATTAATATCTTAGGGCATTAGGGGTTATGTCTATAAACATGGGGGGTTGGGGGTTCGTAATAAATAGAAAACAGTTCATTCAACTGTAATCATTTCTTTAGTGAGAAGATGGGTTCACTTGTATCTGCTGCTGTAATCGCTTCTCATTGAATGTGTTTTTAACAACGTTCAAACTTACAGTTACATTTGCAAATTGAGAGGAGAATAATTGAAATAGGTAAGAATACACACAGAAAGCATCACTATAATCAAGATAAGCTTGACCTCCTGCCTCTCGACAATGGGAAGTACAGAAACCACATTGCTACATGCAGTCTCTTACTGAGAGTTTCAGCTTAACACTTGTACATTGACCTAGTAATATGTCTTGAAGCTTACCTGAGATGTTGCACAGCTTTATTTACTTATTTCCTTCATAACACCGACACAACGTCTTTGAATCTTCATGTCACAGCATTTAAAAAAGAAACCAACTAGTTACTTCCAGCAACAGAACTTCCTTTCCTGGTGACACACTGCAAGAGTGCCATCTACTGCCAACTACAGGAGTTTGATGACAGCAGATTGTGTATTTGTGTTGCTAATTTTCTATCTGTACAGTAGAGCATGTAGATCTAAATCTATTGGGATTGTGCAAATATATTTCAGCCTCAGTGCAACTGGACAGAAAGGGTAATCAGGGTGCTCTTAGATTCGGTCTTCACCTTTTCTGTTTTGCTATTTTTAGTTTCTTCATCAAGCGCCACAAAATATGAAATGCCGTTTTCTGTTAAACGTCATTTAATGACATCACCCTTTAGAAAAATGTCAATTAAAAATCATTAAAAGTAGGCCTACATTACGTACAAATGTATAAAATATATTATTTGTAAATCCACCCTATTCATCCAGCATTGTCAAGAACAACTTACTATGAATGAACCTTAATTTCTACCCAACACACTCAGTCTGTTTCTGTGTAGGTGTCTGACTGTGTAGGTGAGATTCTGCTAAAATGAAACTAATGCTTTTGCAGCTGAGAATCACACATATCCGGTTGTTATGCACAGTTGAAGCACACACAAGCAAATGAGTAGGGGACAGGTGATCAAGGAAATTCACAGAAGAAACCTTGCACTGCTCTACAAATAAGTGGTTAGGCGGTGTGGTCAGCTTGGTGATTTACAGGAAATGTGCTGCTTGAAGAAAATAGTTCTTATCATTATTATAAATTTTTGCAATTAAAATAATAAATCTTCTCCTCGATGTAGACTAAACTGCTTTACTGGCCTTGGTACTAGGTTTTGTTGTGGTTATTCAGACCACTTCCTTTTTCAGCATCCTGTCATGTCTTTAGATGACTGCTAACAGTTCAACACAGCACAACCTGAAACAGTGAAACTACTTTTAGTTTTTTCATCAAGCACTACAAAACATGATGCACGATACAATGCAGTTTTCTTTTCCGTTTAAAGTAAAAGAGCCAGGTTTTAGATTGCTGTACCTTTCACTGTCCCATTATCTGAAATGAAGCTGGATGTTGCACCAAACCTTTAGTGGACTTTTGAGGTTGAAGGGCTGTATAGGTCTACATTAAAGGGACATTCAGAAATCTTGGGCTACAGACGATAGTATAGTGTAATGTAGAAACTATACTGTCCCCATGGAGAGTTTTTTTCTCAGTAAGTGAGTCATACATAAAGCATGTTGTCCTCTGCCTCTGTCATCTGACATAACCAAACAATGTAACACGAAAGAGACACTTATAATATGAATATACTGTAATCAGTAGGGGAGATAACACACAGCCGTGGGGGAACCAGTGTTATTGATAATATTGTCAAAAAGAGAAAAGCCCACCTTCCCCTGTTGGGCTCTCTGGCTGTGGGTGGCAATAGTCATGGCTGTAAATTACTTTAATAACTGCCATGCTTGCCTGGAATTATCCAGGATCAAGTTTTTGCTTTACTTTTTGTTTAATTTCTTTGTGCATTTCTCCTTCCAATTTCCTCCTTCTGGATGTGGGCCCATTCCTTTGTGTTCAAAAGGGATTTCAGTTTTTTTGACACCACGGGTTTATTATTGGGGTGCACCTTGAAAGACTTGGTAGGCACAACTGAGTTCTCGCAAAATGTAATGTAGTCAGATATAACCTCAACCTGTTCATTTAAGTTCAGGCATTGTTTGTCTTACGTTTGTCCATTTGTTCCCTACCTTCTTTCCTCCTCATCACACTTATAAACTATGAGTCAAAGTTTATTTTTCCTCACCAGCTATTTTAGTCACAGTTTTTGTTTTATGGGAATTTAACAGTTACAATGTATTTTAACAGGATTTTTTAAAGAAAAAAGTATGAAAACAAAGAGGATTCTAAAGCTTGAGCTGATAACAGATGTTTAAGCATCAAATAAAAACAACAAGTGGTAGCATTGTTTTTTATATATGTTACAGAGATTGTAACTTAGTTGCATGGATAGACAGACACATACCTTTTTATAATTGTAACATCAGTGACTTACATAGCTTATAATTTAAGTTTCTATGAAAATGCATATAGGTCTTTTGTTAATCCAATTTTAGATCATTTTTGGCCTGTCTGCTGAGATTTCTTATTTATTGCCGTTTTTATGTGGACAAACAGAACAACAGATAGAAGTACCAGAAGCCCAATTGCCCGTACACAAGCAAAAAGCCAGTAAAGGTTGAAGTGATAGTCTTCAGGCTGAGATGGGGCTGAAAAGACAAGTCACATTATTAAGCATATGGTGTCAATTCAGGGCCTAAGATACTGAGAAGCAAAATCCAAAATCCAAGAACCAAACCATATAATCATATAGGTAAAATGTAAATCTGCAATCAAGACACCAAATTCTGTATTCATTTGATTGATGAAATTGTTGACATATGGAGTGTTAATCAGTAACCAATAAGCTACTACATCCCCCCATAAACAGTTCACACTCCCCTAACATGCATGACAGACAAACTGAAACTCACTCTGAAATGCACTGATTTCTGTTGTGACACATCTGTGCTAGATTTATTATTTATCATTGCACTGTATTAGATTTACAACAAAATACTTGTAAATCTAACAACATAGGCTATTTGTGGTGAAGTTGTGACTGTGTCCTTCAGCAAAGTCTATAAAGAGTAAAAAAAACATGTTGTTTTCAGAGACAAATGTCATTGTCCAGTAATATCACATTTTGTTTGATTCTGCTTACTGAGAAAGAGTCTGGTTCCTCTTCCAAAGGCTTGCTACATGCAGTCTCTTACTGAGAGTTTCAGCATAACCACACCCACCCAGTAATATGTCTTAAAGCTTACCTGAGATGTTGCATGGCTTTATTTACTTATTGACCAAATTCTGTATTAATTTGATTGATTAAATTGTTGACGTATGCCAATAAGCTACAACACCCCCCCCCCCCCCCCCCCCCCCATAAACAGTCCACACTCCCCTAACATGACAGACAAACTCAAACTCTATTGAAATGCACTGACTTCTGTTGTGACACATCTGTGCTAGGTTTATTATTTATCATTGCATTGAATTAGATTTACAAGTAACAAAATACTTGTAAATCTAACAACATAGGCTATTTCTTACCATTTGTGGTGATGTTGTGACTGTGTCCTTCAGCAAGGTCTATAAAGAATAAAGAACATGTTGTTTTCAAAGACAAATATCATTGTCAAGTAATATCCCATTTTGCTTGATTCTTCTTACTGAGAAAGAGTCTGGTTCCTCTTCCAAAGGCTTGCTTTCCAGCCACTCTTCCCATACAGTAATGCAGAGCCAGATCCTCTTCAGTCACATTGCTGATTTTCAAGTCATTTGTTTCACGGCTTTGGTCTGCCACTGCTGTGTACTGAGGGCTTATGTGGTCTGTGCTGTAGACTCTGCCATCAGGGTGATTTGGTCCTGCAACGAGGAGAATCACTGGCATTTCATCAGACTTGTCTCTTACCCAGGCTGTTTCTTGATGGAAAGAGATGTTGCATGGTAGGGTCACATCGTCTCCCAAATTCACCCTCCAGAATTCAAGGCACCTACTCGCAGGTATGAAACCTAAAACTACACAAGAGTTGCTATTATTACCTTTAAAGTTTTAACAACATTACTGCTATGGCAAACAAGCACACTTCAAAGCCTTATCAGAGTACTGAAGGCATTCAGTAATAGAGTGAGGAAGAGATCAAACTTCAAATCATAAAAATAAAAAAATAAAACCTTAATATATGCTTACTCAGACCAAAGGTGATGCAGGCAGACATTTTAGCTCATGTTACTTAAAAGAATTGTCTCCCTGCTTGCGCTCTTTCTCAGCAAAACCAAACTGTGCTTGCATCTTCATGCTAAACAGGAAAGACCACGCTGTCACCACATGATATAAGGGCAAGCGGTAGCCTCACCACACTAGTAAAACACATGGCACCTTTTTTTCTGAGAATTTGTTGTGTACATAAACGTGTTTAAAAACCAGTTGGAACAAATTTTGTCTGAGACTTATAACTTCTATATCTCTTTGACTTAGCTAATACATTTAATATGACTAATTATTACACTTTACTTACAGTTTTTTCTGAACGCTTTAACACTTATAGTGATTGTTGTAGCACAATTTCTAAAACTACTAATTCTTATAGCAAAACCCCTCACTGAGTTCGCAAAACTAATAGCACAAACTCTGCTTTGCACTCAGTTTGTAATTTTGTAACACACACTTCCACTGCACAGCACTATTTTTGCAAAACTGTAAACACAACTCACTGCTTTACACACAACTTGCAAATAATCAACACACTCTTAGCAAAACTATACACAATCATGGCTATTATTAAAACTATTTTGCCACTTTCTGGCCACACTGTCACGTGTGAAAACTCTTTTATATAAATAATTCACTTTGCAATCAGCCTGAACACTAGCAATAAAGTAAGCCACAGGTAAGCTTTTGAGGTGGAGTACAATGGAATAAAGAAGAGTGAGAGTTAGAGAGGAGCATGAGGATGTGGAGGTGAAAAAGCAAGAGGGAGAGGACGACAAGGACAAGGAGGTGGTTAGAGGAAGAGGATGAGGAGGTGACAAAGTAAGAGGAGGACGAGGTAGGGAAGAGGAAAGGGAAGGAAGAAGAGTAAGAAGAGTAACAAATATAATTTTTGATGACATCAGAGCTACTTTAGTGGACAGTGGAATGACCCTGAGGGAAGCTGGCCAATGTACAGTGTAGCAAGCATCATAAGGTATAAAGCTTAGAATTGGTACTGAATCCGGACGTGCATGGGCCTGCTGTGCTGCATTTGTTTTGTCTTTTCCAGAGAGTGATGGAGCTAAAGGCAGATGCCATAGGTCATGAGCTAATTCTTGTGGATAAGGCAGGTTTCAGTCTCACTATAACGAGGAACATTGTTGGACACCGTGCCATAATCAATGTCGGACAACATGGTAGCATAGCTATGTGTGCAGCTATAAGTCAAAATGGTGTGGTTCTCCTTGTCTGCCTTGCGCTAGAAGGTCTATGACCATCATCCAGATCAATGCATGGCCGTTCTACAGGCAATGGAGGAGGCATACAGGGATATTGTAGTAAAGGGGGAAAAAAAGTCACCCCACCTGGATTTGAACCCAGGCCTCCAGGGTATCAAACATGCACTTCGACCACAACGCCACAGAGCCAGGTTTGTTTGTATGGTAGTCAAAGCATACACACAACCCTAGTGATGGCACGCCATCACAGACATTGACTAGGCCTCATGTCAGGCCTTGATACTGCACTCCAGAGATATTTTCTTGTCAGTGCTTTTGACTAGAAAACATTACAGCTGATGTTGACAAAATGTTGTGGTTGGACCCAGAGAGACGACAAGATGTAGACTTCTTGTTTTTTTTTTTCTCTCAGTAAAATTACTGTATGTTTTCTTGTTTTCAGTTGGAAAAATGTTTGTATTGATGTGTGTAAATGAACATCCATACTTGAACTTTGAATCCCTGTGTGTTGAGTTTGATACCTGTGTATGACTTCAAACTGAAAATATCTTGTGCACAGAGAAACCAAAAGCCAGATGTGTTTTTCATTGATACCATTAGTGTGTAGTTGCCGCATTGTGTGCTAATTAATATGATGGTTTGTGTTAACTGTTTGGTACAAAAACACCATTTTTACAAAGGTTTGCAGAGTTAAGCAAGATGTGTTAGCTTTTGCAAGGTCTCTACAATGTTTTGCTAATTTGGTGAAAGGTTGTGTTATTTGTGTGTAGAGTTTTGCAAAAACAGCCAATAGGTGCAAAAAATGTGCTTAAGCGATCAGAAAAAACTGTAATAACAAACAACATCCCTTGGAAAAACACAAATTGGAATAACAATATTGATGTTAAAATATTTAAACAATGTGTAACATATAAATCTGCTACATCCAGCAGAGTGTCACACCTATCTGCTACTAGCATGCACAATCAAAAATGTGGGAGGTTGTGGTCAGGTGATCAAGGCAATTCTATAATGCAACTTAAACAGTGTGCTGATGGTTCGAGACAGTGTAATACAGCCTGGTGTGTTCACAAATATGCATCTTTTACATAAGACTATGTGCTCTTTGATATGGACAACACCATGTTATACACCGATGTTTTATTGTGGTAGAGACCACTTCCTCTCTATTGTTGTGCTGTGACCTTTAAAGTGAGCTGCTGCTCGTCAGGCGTGGGTGCAAAAACTCACAAGAAAGACTCTGTGCAATTTACTCAGCCTGAACAATGGTACAGGTGCAGTACACTTACAAATACTCCTACACAGTGTTTTCCTAGGCAGTGGCTTGCTCGGGTACAGAACAGACAATTTTAAGGGCACGGTACATGCGATAAGCTGTAAACCACGATACCTCTATATAGAAACTGAAACTAGAAACTTACAGGCACATATAGGCCTAGAGAATGCTGTATCAGGTCAACAGCCAATCAGAACACACTGTTCCGTTTTAACAACATACTCCATTGGGGAAAGGGGAGAGGGTAAATAGAACTACAGTATGTCACATTATGTAGTTGTCAGCAGTGCTTCCTGTAATGACATACGATGACTGATCACTGATAAACACAGCACAACCTGAAAACTACTGAGAGTGAATGTGTTGCCACTTCAAAGTAGGTTTGGCAGGGCTCAAAGTTTCCATTTCAGGGGATGCAAATTGTTCAGCTTTGCACTTCCTTACTTGGTCAGGTTTAGAGAGAGTTGCAATGCCTTTTCCTTAATAATCAAGTAATAAGTGTGAAATGTAGCAAGTTTGTTGTTAGGCAGGAAAAAAAATGGAAATGGCGTTTTTTTCTTTGATTTTGACACATCTGAATGCCATAAACAAAAAAAAAACAACTTCATGCTTGAACAGTGACCACTAGTGGAAGTTTCTATTCTCATCTCATTGCATGTTCCAACATTAAAGGTCTTATAGAATGGTTGAACAGGATTTTGATCCTTGTTCTGGGATGTGGCATACTAAACAAAATGCATAATACATACATAATAAAATTTTGGTTGGATCTGTAATGCCTCAGAAGCTTCCCGAGGAGTGGTTGGTGGTCAGTAAGATACATTTGGCGTCATTTGTATTCATTGTTAAGATTGGACCGACGATTCTAAAAGGGGAATTTCTATGAAAGAGTTCTTGAGAATGTCTAGCACTTTTTGTATGTTCTTAAATGTTACTTTACACATTATCTCACCAGTGGTGGTTCACCTGCAATATATGTTACAGGTCATGGTGGTATGGAAGAGAGACGGAAAGTTCAGGGGAAGGAAACAGCAAATTGGAAAAGCACAGGTCCCAATGATGAAAATGTATGGACGTTATTTAATAATAGTATATATTTTGTAATTTATTGGCACCTCAAGGACATCTCACAAAACAGGTTAAAAGATATATCAACACAAAACAGCATACAATAATGAATGAAGTACATTTAAACAATAAAAAGTGTATTGATTCAGAACAGAAGAAGAGATCATAGTGAGTATGTCAAATGTATGTTTAAATATGTGTTTTCAGACAGAATTTGAAAAGACAGAGAATCAATGTTAGAGGTGTCACATGGAAGGGGATTCCAAGAAGGAATTACAAGGAGGAAAGCAGATAAACTGTCTTTGCAAAAGGTGTAGTCTGGGGGCATTGAATATCAGTGGTAATGACATAGACACCTACAGAGAGAATATTTGTGTAGAGATGAAAGTACACAATACATCAAAATAGATATAAAAGTAAAAAAAATCTAAATTGGATAAAGATCACAAAACATTTTCCTTTTATTTATAGTTGTCTGAATGATAATTTAGTTTTGAAGTTTTTATTTAATGCTTTTAGCACAACTAATGCCCGGTGTTTTATGATGAACCAAAGAACTAAAAGTCCCAATATTGCATAGAAAATCAGGAACATTCCTGCAAAAAGAAAACATATACAATTACAAATATTAGTTTTTCTGCATGATGTGCTTGCCACTAAGATACCTCTATATATATATAATTAAAAAATATGAACTTACCTTTAGATGGCAATCTTCTTACTTCAAGAGAAATTTCATTGATTACATCTGTCTCTGTCATGTCCATCACCTTATATATACCTTCATCATTCTTTATTAAGTCTTTAAGGATGAAACGGCCATGCTGCACCACTATACGGTCTTCTACATTGTTGTTGCACTTTGCAATATGATCTTTTATATGGCAAACCCATTTTAGAATGTCTGTGTTGCGTCTCAAAAGTAGTATTTTAATATCCTGGTCAGGAATAAGAAATATGAAATCATCTTCTTCACTCAGCATACTATATCCACGTTCACCATGGTCTATGCCTAAAAAGGAGATAACAAACATCATTTTCATACAAAGGAAAGGCATGTATTGCACTGTTGTGTGTCAATATCCGAAGGACCAATTATACATGTTAAGTACCTTTAATTACACTCAGGGCAACTGAACTCAAGGCGTTTCCTTTACTGATGTCACAGAAGCACTCATAGACACCTTTGTCAGACATTTGGATGTTTTTTATCTGCATAGAGAGGTCTCCTTTGCGAATTTCATCTAAAAATATGTTTGCACGGAATGCAAAATCTGGATGATGGTGTGTATATCCGTTTGTTAGGTTAAGCACCATCTTGCCTTCTTTCTTCCACTGCACACTCACTTTGTCAATAGTGAGATGTCTGTCAACAACCCCATAGCAAGGCAATGTCACTCTACCTCCTTGATAGATCTGCACTTCTTTTGATGAGGAATCTTGTATGAGAGAAATTGTATAAAAATTACTTTCCCATTCCCACATGACTAAAATCAATGATGACACAAGACAGTAACATCCACTTAAACTCACCAGTAACAACCAGCTTCCATGTCTTGAGCAAGTTTTTCCCATGGTAACAACTATATATATCTGTGTCACTGAAGTGAATTGGATTAATGTGAAGAGAGAATCCTCCTTTACCATGTATGTTTTCAAACCTCACTCTGTTTTCAAAACCTGGGCCAGAGATAAATAGCCCCTTGGAGTACCTAGCCACCAACTGATTCTGGGTGTTCCATGTAACTTCCAGCTGGCTGGCTGTACTGCCTTTGCCATCACAATATAAAGTAGATGGTTTCCCAGCACTTGCTTTCTTCAACTGCGGATTGCTATTGACAGAAATAACTGAAACACACATGACACACACGTTAAAGATGTTCTTTTCATGTTCGAATAAATAGTTACCTCAGATAAACTCATGGAGGGCCTATGTGAGGTAGAATTTGACAATGTCTTTCGTATAACTTACCTGATATTAAAATGCCCGCTGTAACTGTTAGTAACCACAGTGTCATTTTTTTTCTAATGTCGTCTAACCTCCTGGACCACCATTCTATGAGTTACTTCCGCCAGACTGCTTTAAAAGAATGAGCAAAGGGGTCTTAGCTGGCTGTGCTGCACACTTGACGCGTAATACTTGATCAATTCATCTTCACAACTGATTAGATAGGAAAACAGCTTCTTAACAAAGGGTAGAATATATCGTAACCTGGTTAGCCTACCGTGTTCTGCTGGCGGCTGACTTTGATGGCAGACCGCTTTTGGGTAGACAACAATGTAGCCTGCAACAATAATAAATAAAACTATAGCCTATGAAACGTTAAAACATGCAATCCTAGTAAGCTAATATCAAACGGAACTGGACTCGCTTAAACTGCACGGAATATATAATACTTGTTCTAGAAAGTTTCTTGGCACATTAGAACCGCCCAAATGGCCAAATTTCACTTTCGTTTATGCGGCACAATGACGCAGACTTTGCTCCCCGACGAAAGGTTGTAGCCTACGCTAAAATGGGCCATAGTTATTAGAATTCCACAATAAACCATGATTAGGAAAATCATGTTTATTTAAAAATGGCATACATTTCTGGGTTTCTTGCATGGTGGGCTGTGGAAGGATTTGTTGTGTGAATAATATCACCGCCGACATTATCACACGTTACGGTTATCCTATTTGGAAAGTCATACAAGGTTTCTGTATCCTCGTTCTGCTAAAAATAGCCAGGCTAGCGCCGAGTAGTGCCTGCGCTCAATTACCTCCAGCGACTGAAACGATGTGAAAGCGGCTGATGCACCAGGCTAGGGAAAAAAAATACGTGCCAGGCCTAAATATGTGAATATAGAAAAATGGGATGAACACGATTAGCTTACTAAATATAGGGAAAGTGGGATGAGTTGTGCAGTTTTTACGCCAAGTTACTTTAAAGTGAGGTCATGACAGTAATGCCTCCAACTTAAGTATGTACATAGTCTATATTTCAGGATGTGGTGCATCCTTGGAAACAACAACTTTGGACCTGAAATAAACTGTTTGAGAAATATAGCTTTCGGGGGAAAAGTGGTCTCGTGGCACAACTTGCCGGGTTAAACTTGTACCTTTAGGGGGAATACGTTGGTGTAAATTGTGCCAGTGATGATTGAAGTAAAAACAAAACATTTATTCTCATTAACTAAATTCAATACAAAATTAGTCATTTAAGGTTTATTTAGATATAGTCACCCTATTAAACTACTGGCGTAAATTGTGCAGCATGACAAGTGTGTGGCATGAGGGGGTTTTCGTCTAAAATTAAGACTATCACATAGTTTTAGTGATATAATGTAAGAATACAATATATAACTGCAATAACCATAAATGGGAGTAAGTTGTGACACTGGCACGACTTAACCCAGGCCCTTTGGCACAAATCACCCCAGCCCCCCACAATTTTGAAAAACTAGTATGATCTAGCTGTTTACAGCTAACATCATGCTACCTGTAGATTCATTGTGTAGCCTGCTAAAGCACTAAAACCAGTGTGAAATGTTTTCAAACTTGTCTGTAATTGTTCAGACACCTTTGAAACGCAAACAAATGTTTTTAAGTTAAATGTACTTGCTTCCCATGCCATGTGTCTCCCTTCTTTGAGGGATGAGTAAAATTAATAGCTCTTTAAAAATATGTGGGCAAGTGACCTTTGCTATTGTTTTCTAGAAAAGGGTGGCACTACTTCCCCCCTGGCACAGATCACCCCACTCACCTTTCAAGCACCTGGAAACCCCCACCCCCCCAACTTCTGTCAACACACAAGCGTGAAGTTGTTACCAGGTGCTGTGTGGTGTCTTTGAGCCTTTCAGAGGTATACTTTGCCTGTGCTTTCGCGGAATATAGTTCCCCATCTAAATGCAGCTTGGTCAATTCATTCATGTTAATTTGCATTGTCATTTGGTAAGCTTGGACTGTTGGGACAGACAAAACTTCACCTAGGGGTGGCATATTCCTTTAAAGGACAAATCTGGTGTAAAATGAATTGGTATGTTTGCTGGGGAGTAAAACTACATTAGCTTGTTGCATTCTGAACTTATTTGGAGGTGGAGTAAAATCAATAGCTCTTTAAAAATATGTGGTCAGGTGACCTTTTCATATGATTTTCTAGAAACAATGGTGGCACTACTTCCCCCTGGCACAGATCACCCCACTCTCTACCAACCTTAAGTGCAGTACCATTATAGGTGTGTAGGCATAGGCTCCTCTTGTTTGGAAGTGATACAAAATAGCATCATGGAAAGTCCAATCAGAAAGTCTAGAGTTTACCATCCTGAAAGACACCCAGCATGGGACTGAAATGTGGTTATAATAAGCACATAGACATGTGTTCGCTATTTATAGTATACATGGGTTATTACACATGGTAGACACATCAAAGAGAAAAAATAATATGTAGTTCTTTGGAGGAGGCCTATTACTATTTTAAGGGGTCTGGTGCTTAAGGGATCATAGGGAGATAGTTCTTGACACAGTTACTGGATCCACCTGTAAATGTCAGAAGAGCTTTCAACAGAGTTATCTATTGACACAGAGGTATCTTAGAAAATCCACATGGCAATTAAGGTAATCAAGTCCTTTAATGTAAAACTAAAAGTAAAAAAATGTTCACAGCCAGATCATAGTTTCAACTCAAGCAGGCAAACACACAATCTTATTTATTAACATTAGAAAGCACTTGGAGAGTTCAGACCTCAACTAAGGCATGTCCTGTCTCTTAATAATAAATTGTTCTTAAAAGAAACCCACATCCGGGCAGTGACCTAGATCATCTCACATCTTCAAATTCACTTTTGTCAGTTATTTTAACAAGGGGTTTTCCTTTTCGACGTTTTTCATTTGACTAGCTTTAATGAGATAGCAGCATAGGGCTATACATAGGGCTATACAGACAGCAGTAATAGCAACAACAATGGAATACACATATGCAGGTTGAATTAATGTCTCAGAATCTGAAGTCACACTAAAGGTGCAAATCAATTTCTTGGTTTTACTGTCTACCACAGTATACATCCCCAAATCTTCCATCGTTACACTTTCCAGGTCAATAGTTAGGGTATTATTCTTGAAAGTCCAGCGGTGTAAGTGCTTGTGCGCAGAGTTTACAAGTGGGACAGGTTTACTGAAATTGTTCTTTTGAAAATACACCTCAACCGGATCAGTTGTGTAAAGGGGAAGTGACAGGTATTCCTCAAGAGAGACAGGATAATTCTTCGTGCAAGCTAAAAAGAATAGTCACAAGGCATTGTCAAAAATGTTATTTTAAAACACCAAATAAGTCTGATTTCTACAAAAAAAGATATGACACACTTTGTTTTTTTGCTGGAATGTCAAAATGGCCCTAATGTAAAGTCAAACACTGATCAAGCTAACAGTTGTGTGTCACCCTTAGGTGAAATTTTGTCTATCCCCACCTCAGCCATCATCCAAATCTGAAACCACTGAGTGCGTTCACATGGACAAGTCGAAACCGATTGGAACTGGTTTGGGATCGTACCGGCTTCATGTGAACGGGGATATGATTGGTTTGGAATTGGTTTTCGGAAGCCACTTGTGACGCCAGGCCTGGGCTGGTTCCAAACCACTTTTTGTTTAGACCACCTTATTGTTTAAGTGTGTAATAATATCAGGTGAAAGGAGGAGGCTATGTAAATACATTTGCTGTAGGCATATGTGTGCAGTGCTGTAGTTTGCTGTTGCGTATCTTACCTACATAGCAGCTTTGTTGTGGGCAAATGTTTACTCGTTTTATGTCCATTATTGTAGTTATGTGTCGTTAGTCGCGTTATGTCCGATTGTAGCAGCTAGCGTTGTAAATCTTATCAGCCTGGGTCGTCATGGCTGGGTTGGCACGGTTTGACCGATATCTTTGCCATTTTTTGCCCAAACAACACGAAACTTGCACTGCACACACTGGTAACATTATGATGACGCCCGCCAAATTTGAGATCAAGCGGATGAGTGGTTCAAGAGTTATGCGTGGAACAGACGTTCCTTGCATTAAAAGATAATAATAGAAAGATAGAAGTTGACTACAGCGCCCCCACCTAGCGTAGCGGAAAGGGCCAGGTCTCTGACCGAATCCGCTTAGACAAACTGCATGTGAACAAGGATTTGGGGACAGACCACCCGTTGGGAAGCAACACCCAAACCAATCCCAAACCAAACCAATCCCACCATGTGAACGCAGTGACTGACCTTAGGCATAGTCGCTGTAATCTAGCATTGGCAACTACACAATTGTGGTAAAAGTCATCAATTTTTTGTAATTACTTCTCGTGACCTGTGCATTCAGATCCGAGTACAAATAACAATGCAAATTAACAGGAAGGAACTGACCAAGCAGCATTTAGATGGGGGACTATATTCCGTGGAAGCACAGCACTTGGAAACCCCCATCCCCCGACTTCCATCAACACACAAGCGTGAAGTTGTTACCAGATGCTGCATGGTGTCTTTGCGCCTTTCAGAGGTGCTTCTTCTGTGCTTCCGCGGAATATAGTAAATTCCTCCGTGTTAATTTGTCATTTGGTAAGCTTGGACTGTGGGGACACACAAAATTTCACCTAGGGGTGGCATGTTCCTTTGAAGGACAAATGCTGTGTAAAATGAATTGGTATGTTCGCTGGGAAGCAAAACTATGCTAGCCTGTTGCATTCTGAACTTTATCTTCACAAGTTCGTAAGTGTACAGATAATTTAGCCCAGTTTCACAGTTATCGAAGACATCGCTATTTTTTAACCATTAAAAAAGCTCAAAGTCGCTCCACACTTCCTTGGAAGTATAAAAAGGCCCTGACATTGAAAACCAGGCATTGAGAACTTTGTAACTGTACAGATCATTTATTAAAAAGACTGTCTAAAGATAGGATAGGGCTGTAGAGCCTGTACCCAACATATAAGGTTATGCAAACATCAAACTACACGGCATAGCCCAATGTGAGTCATGCCGATAAAAGTGGTATGCGTGTGGTTTTTTAATGTGCATGTGCAAGACAGTGATGCATGTGCGAAGTAAAAGTGGTATGTGTGTGAGCTTTTGACGTGGATGTGCAAGTCAAAGATTTTTTTTCACTCTTAACCAGTGTACCATTACGTCGGAGAATGGT
This sequence comes from Setipinna tenuifilis, assembly GCA_030347295.1. Lineage (NCBI taxonomy): Eukaryota > Metazoa > Chordata > Actinopteri > Clupeiformes > Engraulidae > Setipinna > Setipinna tenuifilis. The sequence continues at coordinate 18,694,032 of CM059280.1, read as the reverse complement.
TTAGGACATGTTTCACACTCCCAAGTTTCAACAAAACCCTTCATGTACCATCGTGTTCCCACAAAAAGTACGAAAAGTAGTACATGTGTGAGCTTTTAGTGCATATGTCTGACTTACTCCTGATATTTTTCCTAGGGGACACATTGTAAACAACTCTACAATATTGACAAACATCGTCAAACAATACCAGATGGAGCTGCACTTGAAGTTCGTTGAAAGTGGCATGCGAGAAAGTGGAAGCACGGTAAGACAGCCAGATCCACGCTATGCTAAAAGCTAACACCAGCAGAGCAGTGCTTTAACAAATGATTTGTACACTTACAAAGTTCTCTGTCTCTCATTTTAAATGTCAGGGGCCTTGTTATACTACCAAGGAAATGATGTCTTCAAGCTTTTACGTGCCTTAATCCCTAGCATGGTAAGCCTTTTCAATAAATCTGATAAAAACACCAAAGTTCAGAAAGCAACAGCGTAGTTTTGCTCCCCAGCAAACATACTAACTCTAAGTTACATAAGTTAGTATACTGACTAATACTAACATACTCAAAGTTCACTTTACACTGTATTTCTCTTTTAAAGAAACCGTTAACAAAGTAGTGGGCTATGGCCTGATGTTTATACAAGGTTCTGTTATCAAGATAGACTGTTCGGCTTATTTACCTTGTACTTTGAGAATCGTTCCGCTTTGTTGTTCGCTGCAAATGTAGGTCCCATGGTCCGAAAAATATGTCTTATCGAAGACAAGAGAAAAGTTTCCCTTTTGCATGTCAGCATGTGACACACCTAATTTAACTGAAGGGTTCTTTATAGAACCCTTCTCTATAGAAAGCACCCTTTGTTGGTCTTTTGACCAATGGAATGTGATTTTATCCAAAATTGAGCTTTTGTCCACTAAGCATTTATTTACACGTCCATAACAAGGAATCCATGCTGGCAGTCCAACAATCACTGTACGCTCCTCTGGAATTTCAGCTATAAGAAAAACAACAAGAAAGAATGTAAAACATTTCAGGTATATCACCTTTAATGTTGAAATTATATTTAGTGGATAAGTTTATGAAATGTAAGTAAAACCTTTAATCCTCAAGGTCCAAGTTTTTAGATGTTTTCTCTTAAAGCGGCATTCGTACACACCATAGTCACTAAACTGAGTGGAAGAGATGGTGAAGGAAAAATTTCCTTTTTCAAAATGTTCTGAGATTTTTACTCTGCCTTCAAATCCACATTCTGACATTAAGTTTCCATTGACAAATTTGACGGCAGTCTGATCAGCAGTTCTCCATTCTAACTCTGAAGAATCTACGTGCTCCTTGTTCCCCTCTTCAAGGGCACAGTCAAGTGTGACAGGTTCCCCCACCTTCACTGTTTTAATTTCAGGACTGGCAACAGCAGCTGGAGCAGCACACATAAACCCTGTTATAAAAAATGACAGCATGAAGTATAAAATATGTGTTTTGCCATTGTATTGCTTGATAAGTTTATACTTATGTTCCTTGGATAAATGCATTAAAATACTTGCAGGATTTTACTCAGACCTAGAATGATGCCAAAGAGGCATGCTGGCATCAACTCCATGAGATGGTTATACCTGTAAATAAATATTCTTATATAATAAATGCTTATATTTTTTAACTTAAGTAGCCTAATGTTTGTTGATACTCAATATGTTTCACATCATTAAATGTCTGAAATGTCTGTTTATATGTTAAATATGTATAGACAACAATTACTAAGCAAGTATTGGACATTTCTATTGGCCTCCTTATGTTTCTAACTCATAGGAGGCATACATAATAAAGGCAGATGTGCTGCTAGATGCAATACACATGTACCGTGTATACAGGAACTAGCTGTACTAGTTCTTACTGATTTGATCATACATAGCACAGTTTAACCTCCAAATTGATGTGTATGGAAATTTCTGCTGAATGATTCCAGCACATAAGAGACTACCAGAAGACAGACATTTATGCTTACACATAACAGTTGGTTGTAGATTCAAAACATCTATGGTGCTCAGGATGGATGTAAAAACACCTTAAAAGACAATAAAATGTTTTTCATGTCAGCGGTAAAATAAGTGGATACTAATTGGCAGTATGATATTAAGTGTAAACATAGAGTGACTCAACATTCATTGTATTATTCAATCCCTACAACGATTAAGAAATACATTTCTAGAAGACACACATAATACAAGGCATACAGTACAGTAGTCCGTACTACTACCGTATAGTAATTTACAGTTGACATTCATGCACGACAGGAGCTTAATTTAGTAGGCTATACTGATTTCAAATATTGAGGACTGTACATATTAGGGTAAAATCATTCAACAAAATGCCTAAAATCGATATTTAAAATAGACGAGCGGTGGACAGCCCGCAGCATCAGATACTAAAAACCCTGTGTTCCTTCTGTCTGCGTAGGCTACATTAGTCTTTCGCCTAACTTTCGAATGCAGTGCACTTTTCTCCACCTCTGTTGTAAATAAAAAGCAAGCATGGATATAGAACAGAGTCCTCTTAACCAAAACACCACTTCCCAACCATTTTCCATACTGAAATGCAACTCCAGCATGACGTATGCGCACCCAAGCAGGAAACACCGCAACCAAGAAGGAAACACTGATACAACTTTTTTACACGGTCTGGGGGAAGGTAGTAATACATTGTAAAAGTTCAATTGAACTGTAATAATTTCGTATTGAGTATCTTACAGAGGTTCTTAAATCTTACCTGAAATGCTGTATGCTTTATTTGGTTATTTTTTATTTTAGCACGTCTTCAAATCTCCTTCTTACGGCTTTAAAAAACAACTAGCTACAAGTATTTTCACTTTCGTTTACCAAAGACTGTAGCCTACGTAACCCAAGATCGGTCACGATGAGCCATTTCCTGAAACCACGATTGCACAAAGCATTTGTTCCTCTACAGTGCAGAGACACACCCTGTAACATTAAGCTCTATGGCAGAACCCTATAGGCTACTGTATATCTCCGTGATTTCGGCACGTTTTGCTGCGTCCACTTGTAGGCTTTTCTCTCTCTCTCTCAGTTTCTCAGCACCACCTTGCGCTTTTGTGGTGTATCCATTTCCACAGACTTAACTCTCTAACTCAAGTTTTGTGGGCAAAATGTATTTTGTGGACGAAAGGCGTCTACAGACTCACGAAAGGAGAACACTCTGCATTTGGTGGCGCATACATGTCATTCATTTCGTGGACAAAATTACTGTTGTTAAAAAAAAACATTTATTTCGTCCACAAAAGTGAGAAGTGAATTGAGCCTTATGCCCACACAAGGAAAAGTCAGCAGTAAATTTCCCGCACGTAATGACTAATCTATTTTGTATTTCGTCCACGAAATGACGTGCTCTCCTATAATTTTCTGGACACAATGTCAACGTACTTGCGCATTTTGTGGACAAAAAGCATCATGGTGTTTTACGATTTCGTGACCATTTTATTCATTTCGTGGCAAAAAGAGATTTAGATATTTTCATCCACGAAATAAGGTGTGTGACAGTTGGCGCCCTATAGTCATTAGCCTTACCACACTGAGTACAAAACATGGCACATTTTCCCTTAGGATTTTTTGTGTGCATTAATGTATATACTGAATTACTAAAGCACAAAACCCTATTGGCTAAACAACTTTTTAAATTGCTTTGCTGTTTCTCACAACTGCTCACTCTTTGCCAGACTCTAAGCACATACCTCATTCTTAAAACACATTTTGCATTACTTAACAAATGTGATGCAAAATGGGAAACATCCCTCCCCACATTTAATCACTAATAGAGCACAAATGCCATAAAGTAAGCACAATGAGTCAGAATTGAGTTTACTTCAGCCTACACAACCAGGTTGTTGAAGGTTGCAGCTTGAAAATGGCTGCCAATCAGAGACAAAGAGGACAGAGAGTCAGAGTGTGAGGGACATAACAAAAAAGGAGGTAGAGGAAGAAGAAGAGTGATTTTTTTTACAAACCAAGTTAGAGCCACCGTTATAGATCACATTCTCATCCATGGGTTGACGACAATCTACGAAATGGAATTGGCCTGTGACCTAGGCAAGGAACAATGTCAAGGATGGCATTCTTTTCCTGTTGCCTTGCAAGGGACATCATTGCTTCCAATGTGAATGAGGTGCTGTGGCCTGTCCCAACTCAAAGGGATGATCAAGCCCAGTGATCTCTTGTCACTGTATACTGTATACAGCACGTGTAGTTTTCATTTGTGCCGCACTCCCAAAATGTATATTTGTTTGAAGTATTTCAGCAAATAATCTAAACCACTTTATTTTAGTCTATGTGCAGTACATATACATCTTCAATTTGTCTCAGTTGGAAATGCATTTTCAGAGGTGTAAAAAATAATTTATGCTGTTATATGCATCTGAACATCATGCTTTCCATTTTTTTTGGTGTAGTGTTTTCTAACTGCTTCATTTTGATTTCATTTTGACGGTGTTGTTTCTGTTTTAAGAATAGAGTTTGTTTTTGAGAACACGTAAAACTGTTTTGGGGCAGTAGTGCACTTTTGCAACAAGAGTGAGGAGTTTTGGGAAATGCATGTGGGCAATTGGAGTTTGTGTTTACAGTTTTGAGAAAATGGGGTAAGGTTTCAGAAACTGAGTTTTAGCAATTGTAAAAAACTGAAAAAAAAAAAACACGTGGAAAGGGGCAGACACCAGAAACCCATGTTGTAACACTGGTTGTGCAGATCCACCTCACCTCAGATCTACCTCTCCAACACTCCATTAGCCACATTCTCCTTTACTTTCTGCTAAACATAATGTAGGTGAGAGGCTGTTGATATGAATCAAATGCCTTTGCAGCAGAGTGTCACACATATCTGGTTGGTGTGCATATTTGCATGCATAATGGTTGTGTTGGTTGTGGTCAGGTGATCAAGGTAATTTTGTAATCAAACTTCCTTAAACCTTGTGCTATACCAAAAATAAGTGGTTCTACACAGTGTGTCTACAACACAGTGTGATTCACCAATGTGCTTAAAAATAGTTGTTATTCTTACCTTTTACATACATGACTGTGCAAATGCGCTTCGATATGGTGATATCACTTCCTTTCCATGTAGTTACCAGCACTGCTTCATATAATGACCTGAGATGGCTGCCCACTGATAAACACAGCACAACCTTAAATGGTGGAACTATTGAGAGATAACGTGTTGCAGCTTCAAAGCAGGTTTGACCGGAGTGCAACAAACTTTCCATTTCCGGGGATTGGCCTGATTGTGACACTTCTGTGTTGATCTGCCATTAACAAAAGAGCATGATTGAACAGGGACCACTAGTGGACGTTTTTTATTCTCGTCTCATAGCATGTTCCTGTATTACAGCAGCACTATGCAACTTTTTCAAGTTAATTAATTATCTTCATAAGTCGGTAGAGCCTTAAATGAGTCATTAGCAGGTGAATGAAGACTTTCTCAACTGCCCCTGCTGTCTGTGGAGTACCACTCTTGCTATATTTGGGTGTCTGTCTTGGCACCGTCAGACCACAGATCACAATACATTTTGAAGAAATTCTGACTTTACTTACCTCAGTGCACATGACTACTTATTGTATTCGCCGGTTACTCTTTGAATTCAAACATGTCCATTGTATTCAGAAAATGCAGAATTAAAGAAAATCTTTCCGCCATAGTTCCTTCTTTTACTAAGGCCAAATAGTTGATTTTAAATGTCCATGATTACAAGGTTATGACATTTACAAAATAAATCATTATGAGATGAGTTTAAAAAAACAATTTTCAGTTAGGTTTAAATGTCCAGATTCTTTTTGGGACTACAGAAGGTTTGATATGCTCATACTTATCAAACATGTTGGTTTCTAGTTTACACACATTCAGTTTCAGTTTTGACACAAACTAAAACAACAACTGGGTGTCTGGAGTGCAGAAAGACGTCAGAGCTAGAAACTGTGAAAGTAAAAAAACAGGTTTGATCAGAATGAGCAAATTTTGCAGGATGGTGACATTGGATGCGTAGCCTAGTTTAATTTGCCTGTTTTTTTCCTTTACAATCTAGAAAGGGCTTTGATTTTTTTGTGTTTGTAGAAACTCTCTTAACTTAATTTGAAGAGGAATTTATCATAGCAAGGAATTATTGTGGAGAAGGCAGAGTTTCCCCATTACATTGATATCACTGTCACGGTGTGGAAGGCTGTCTTTTTTACTTCAGTGCTAACACTTTCAGAGTATGGAAAACAATGTTGCTGTTTTCATGATGTGTAGTTAGGTTTCTATCTGCTCACATGCTGTGCAGTCTTTATCAACACTCCAAAGAAATAATTTTCCTGGTTCCCACTGAGGTGCACAGAGACAAGACAGGTTTGTTTGGATTTATTAAAAGAAACAACCATGACAGACACATCAAACAGACAGACACAAGGAAGCTCATACTTTTATTTAACTGCAACAGATGATATTTGGTATCATTTATTTATGATATTTAGATTGCTAGTACAGCCAAGTCAGTCATAAATAACACATAGGCATGTAAATTCACATAGGACAGGTCATAAGAACACAAATAGCAGTATAAAAGTGTAGAGGGCCAATTTCTGAAGGTTACCAATAGTCCCCTAATGTGACTTAGACAGTAGCAGTCTATTCTGAGGTACAGCAAGCTTTGTGTCTGAGAGGTAATAAAACTTACGTTAAGAGATGGAAAGGGAGAGAAAGAGAGAGATTGAGGTGTCCCATGGAGTCTGCCAAGCCAATTTGTCCCTTAATTTGGTCCCACCTGACCTAAGCAAAGTCATGTACTCAAACAAAAAGAAGAGGATGGTCAAATGGTAGCTCTTTGGCTATTTTCCCTTAGCCCCACCCCCAGCTCAATTATGTAAACAAATACTGTTGCATGCACAAGTACTGTACGTGCTCGTCAGAGAAAGTGTCAGACGTTTTCAAGATCAGTTAAAGGTAAATATATTTCCATTTTAATACAGCTATCTCAACTAATCCTAGACATTTGTTGTGCAAATTTCATATGCTACTTAATTAAACAATAGAAATAGCAGCAACTAATACTAATCAATTCAACTAGTAGTCACAGTTAACACCTATGGCTTAGTAATTGGGAAGAATATTGCAGTGGACAAAATGTGTCCCGTGATTCAGACAACTGATTGAAATATTTTCCTGTGCTGTTCTGCTACTTGAATCAGAAAAACTCTCTAAGTCAATGACATAAGGGGAATTTTGAACGTAAAGAGAAGGGCACGTGTAGTCAGTCAGTGCAGTCACATATAAACCTGTCTTTGCCTACAAGATACCATCAAAGGATCTATGTGGTCTGTTCACATGCCAGCGTCAAAATGTAGCATGGCTGGTTTTTGTCCAGCACTGAGTCAATACACTAGTAATAAAAGTCCACTGTGTCATCAAAGATGAGGGCTACTTCAGTTCAACAACAGCTATCAGACACCTTGTTTGGTAACCACAACCTCCGAAATACTAATGAGTACCACAGGTAGGCTAGTAAAAGCGGCAAAAGTGTAAAAGTAGTTGAGAGGTTGAAAGTGCCAGCTAAATGCAATGTATTATAATGTAAGGCAATGTAATGCTTAGAAGACAACCTATAGGGAACTGGCACAAATAATGCTTGGGAATGCCAGGAGCTGGGTAGTGTTAGGAAGGCCAGAACTCCAGGCTCTTCCCACATCCATGCTGAGGCAGCGTATACACCTCTGTCATTCAGAAAAGGCTTTTATTGTTATCTAGAAATGAATCCCTGGGTGTATGTAGTTTGGGGAGTCCCTTGGAAGACAACTACTACCTACTGTGTGACAAGCCTACCTAGACTCAGACTAATTATTCAAATGTTCAATTGTCAATAAGATTCACTGAAATTGTAAATGTATTTTGGCTTTTTTACAGAAATGAAATGTGTTTATGATCTCCTTATAATCATCTGTTTTTGTTCTACAACAAAAGGTGAGACTTATTTTTCTTTACTTGCATTATCTGGCACAATGCATGTATGAGAAAATGGGTTGTTACTACAAGCTTACTACAAGGGATTTCAGTCTTAACAAAAATGCACAGAAAGACATGCTTCTTTAGAATACTGCATGGAACATGTAGACACAGAGTTCAGTACACGTCTTTTGCCCTTTTAACATTATAGCTTTGGGTCACCTGGCACTCACTGGACCAGATCATGACATCTTTGCCTATGTGGGAGAGGAGGTGGTTCTGGACTGCTCTTTGGACTTCCAAATCCCCACTGAGAATCTGGAGGAAGTTAAATGGAAAAGAACAGACAATGATGTTTTAGTGCTGCTTTACCTAAATGGTGAAGTTCTGTCAGATTCCTCAGATGAGCAGTATCGAGGCAGAGCAGAGTTCCTTACCACAGAGTTCTCCAAAGGCAACGTTTCACTAAGACTGAAGAATGTCAGGACTGAAGACATGGGAGAGTACATGTGTCAAGCCCATACCAGCAATCTCTCTGGTAACACAACCATTGCACTGAACAGACTGGGTAAGTTGAGAAAATGTAGCATGGTTAATGAGAGTTTGACAGCTTGTGAAATTGTTAATGTTGTGAAAATGTTAATGACAGTTTTTAGCATTTCTCATTCAGTTCTTTTTCCATACCAGGTTTTTCCTCCATTCAGTCCATGGTGTTTGTACTGTGTGCTATAACACTACTGTTGGCATTTGGACTCTGTGTTCAACAGTGTAAAAACAGAGGTAATTACATGTTATATAGCAAAAAGGCTTTATGATTTAATTAGATATATGGTCATAAACTGTCCTGCATGCCAATCAGGACATTGGAGTCACTCCAAATGTAGATACTGTCTGGCAGAAAAAATGTCATTGGGGTCAGTAAATCTAAGTAATTGACAGGCACAAAAAGCCTTTAATACAAAGTCTAAAGAATAAATCCTCAAAATGCAAACAACAAAAAATAACAAACCAAAAGTTCTCAGCAGTAACTCACCAAACCAGTATGACAAAGACTCAGTACAGCAGTAGCAGACAACCAGGTTTAAATGCTACTAAAATACACTAATTAATCACATGGCAAAAAAAGATGAACTTCATGTGCCATATCTAAGATGGCTGATCACACATAATGAGAGGCAGAGAAACTAGAGCACATGGCACAACAAAACAGAAGACAAGGTTGTAGTGGCCACTAGAGGCCAGAAATGTCCCAAAAGCATAACACCTACTCTAAGTAAAGTGAGATGAGCTCATTATTACTCATAAGAATCTATTAGTGACACTAAGTCAAGTGCCAGTCCTGTTTCCCTATGTTCAAAAATGAATGAATGGTGGTAAAATAAGTAGACACAAAGGTTTACCTTACTGAACACTTTGGTAACACTTTACTTGACGGGTGAGTTCATAACACATTCATAGCAGCTGTCATAAACTGCACATAAAGCATTCATGACTGTTTCATGAGACATGACTCAACATTCATACCAGACCTTTCATGAATGTGAAAGACAGAACGACAAAAACTTGTCAAAATAAAAGCCCAGCAGTCACAAAGCAGCACTGCCGTTTTTCTTCCTAACCTCTTACCATCACGTCACATCTGAGTCAATGGGCTACTCCAGTGCCAGAAAGACAGAACATTGCTAAGCAAGCAATTTTTGTTTTGTAAAAAAATTTATTAGTTTAATAATGTAACCTTTGCTGATGATTTACCTTTTGCTAATGGGAATGTCCAACCGTTCCAGGTTACACAAATACGGGTCAGCTAAACGTAAGCTGGTTTACCTCCTAATGTTAAACTCAGTGATTACGAATACTTCACAACTTGTATAGTAAAGTGACATTCGATGTAGACTTCATAACATATTCATGAAATATTTACAAAGGCTGGAGATTACATTAATGTCATCCAGGTTGCACAAATAGGAGTCAGCTGAACGTAGGCTAGTTTACCTCCCAATGTTACACTCAGTGATTACGAATACTGCACAACTTGTATAGTAAAGTGACATTTAATGTAGACTTCATAAGACATTCATGAAATATTTACAAAGGCTGCACTGTAAAAAGTGAATCATTGGATCAATGTAAAAAAGCTGTTTACATTTTCACAATTGAAATTCTGCCAATTTCCAAAAACTAGTTTGGCTTAAACTGTTTGTTTTTTTTTAAATTTCCCTTAAACCACTCACTGGTGTATTGGTGTAAACCATAATGTGATGCAAGTCAACATTTTAAATTGGACCAAATTACAAAAGATGCTTTTCAAATGAATTTGGGTTTACTTCAATCTAAAATATTTACGTGTCACAAGTAATGCATTTGGATGTGAATCATAGTTCTAAAATGGCTCAAATTCAAGGCGACTTCCAACGGTCTTGATCTAAATTCTGAGTTTACATGAATCAAAACCTAAAGTAATATGAAAAGGTTTCACATTATCATAATCTACAAATTTTACATTAGCTTAGTGCATTACATTACCATAATCTACAAATTCACATTAACTCAATATACAAAACAAACCATTTAAAAAAAACATTTATTAAAACCACAATAAATATTGTATTGCAGCACAGCTTATACAATGAGTAGAGGTCCTCTGGATTGCCACCGGTAGATGGTTTTCTGGCGTCCTAAACGAACAAACAAAACAAGTGTAATTAATAACATAATAATGACAATACTTGAGTGTAACACTCGCTTTCCTGACACATGCGATGTTACTATCTGAAATGTAGCCGGGAGCAGTGTGGGGCCAACTATGAAGCAGTAAAGATTAGCAAATTGCCTTGGTAACAGAATGTACAGACAGATGTAACAAAGCACCTACAGCATGTTTTACACAAAGACATTTGTGTAAAATGCACTAGTTTAGAACGAGCCAGTCATCACAGAAGCGGGTTCTCCCTGCCACAGAAAGCTAGAGATCCTTCTTAACGGCAGGTCTTCTTAGGCTAAGAAGCAATTTGGGAAACGCGGTTGCTTCTTACGGGAGGGCCTAAGAAGGGTTTAAGAACGTTCTTAGCGCTAAGAACTTCTTAACTGCATCTGGGAAACCCGGCCAATGTGGGGTTTGGGACGTATATCTCACAATTGATAAATTACAGGCAAGATACACACAAAGATCCATTCTCGCCCAGTTGCTTAACTTAAGTGCCGGAATTTGGAGATATTGTACTCTCTACCATTTTACACAGGAATGCTAACAACCCTACTAGCAACAGGTGACATGCCAGCCAATGCTTCTTTGAAAATGCTAGCAGCTTGCTGATAAAGGACACGTTCACTAATCGAATGCCAACGCTACCCTACATTCCCGCAGTTTGTACATAAAATGCTACCAAAGACATGTATTCTGTAATGATTTGGTAAAACGATGCCAATATAGCTACGTTGATAATGCTATGCTTCTCCTCCACAGTCCTCATATTATCCCACAACACTCCGCGTAACATGTAAAACGGTGTATTTAACAGTTCACCTTATACAATTACGTTTGAAGTGTAGAAATACATGACAACGATAACAAAAGACCAGTAATTTGGTAAAATCTTACCTCACAGAGAGACCTTGCGTAATCTCAAAGAGTCGAGACTTTACTGGACTTTCTCGACGACGACTCAGCGCGTTCTCCAGTTGCCATATGTGCGCATGCGCGAATCGGGTTTATTGAATAGATGTCATTTGATCGAATGTACAATTGTCATTTTGTTCTTTCGTATTGACATTGCAGGACTCCCACAATTTAAAAAGTATAATTTCACTTGACAATGAAATAATTGTAGGTTTATGAGATTTAAAAAATCACATCAAATGAAAAACGCCAATTAAATTAATGGCATTCTTTGTGAAATATTGAAGGCATATATAAAACCGTTAACACATTTTCCAAATGTGAATAACTCATCAAGTCATTATTGAATGAAAGTTTTCTTTATTTTTTTATTTCAACATTTTTTTATTTTCCAAACTGCAAAAACAGGCTATTGTTATTGCAAAAGTTACACCACATCATTCCCATTAGCAAAAGATAAATCATCACCAAAGGTTACTAAATTATTAAACTAATATTTTTTTTACAAAACAAAAATTGCTTGCTTAGCAATGTTCTGTCTTTCTGGCACTGGAATAGCCCATTGACTCAGACGTGACGTGATGGTAAGAGGTTTGGGGGTAAAAAAAAAGGCAGTGCTGCTTTGCGACTGTTGGACTTTTATTTTGACAAATTTTTGTCGTTCTGTCTTCCACATTCATGAAAGGTCTGGTATGAATGTTAAGTCATGTCTCATGAAACAGTCATGAATGCTTTATGTGCAGTTTATGACAGCTGCTATGAATGTGTTATGAACTCACCCGTCAAGTAAAGTGTTACCAACACTTTCAATATTTCTATTATTGAGAAAATATTATTATTAGAATCAGATACCATAATCTATTTCACCTTAACGTGTACATTCATTTGTGGTGATAACTGGTCTGATTTATTTTAACCATTCAATTCCAGCAAGGGTTAAAGGTACAGCCCCTTTCCTGACTATGTTGCGTTCTTGCTTACTCTGTTCTTTTGGTGAAGTCATATCAGGTCTTTATTGTCGCTGCAGCCATATAGATAGTACATAGTGAGGAACAATTGGTGGAGATGAAATTCCTAGGTAAGACAGTTTTCCTGTAGGCTACTTCACAACTTTTAGCTTTAAATTGTTTACAATGTTTAATGACTTCTTATATTTTTTTAATTCATAGTGTAGTTCAAAATGTTCTTGGCTGTGTTTTCCCAAAGACATCTGTAATTAAAGTGCAGTCCAGTGAAATTAACCTCTATTTAAAAAACTCCTGAATGTCAACTTTACAACCAATATGATTGGAACTCTGTATGAAGTCTGCAGCACAATAAGTGAGTTTTAGGGAAAATGGCAGGTACATCATCACACCATACAACATTTTTTTCTTCATCTGTTATTTTATGCTTCTTCACTCACCACTTTCCCTTTGCACCTTAATGGCCTTGCTGTTTTTAATGTTGTTGAACAGGCAACTGTACAGTAACAATAAAGATCTTGAATCTTGAAGAAAAAAACAATGTGCCATGTAACTGGGCAGCTAGGCAGATGTATGTGTGTATCGGTTCACTCATGTATATGTCATATATTGTTTTCCACAGGTGCAGTAAAAGAAATAAAAAGGTTGCAAATCGTGTTGGCTGTTTGCCAGAACATTTCCATATCTCTTGCATTTATCCTTTGGGGAGTAAGTGATGGTGAGTTTTATGTGAATAATTGTGATATCTTTCAGTGTCATACATTTAAACAAAATTTTCATCAACTACCTTAGATGGGTAACAAGTTATATAAACAGCTGTTTGTGATGGCAATTTGATTTACTAGGTATTTCAATATAGCATGAAGTAGGGATAAACTATGCAGTCACCTCATCATACGATACGATACATACGATGAAATCAAGTAACTGCATGTGTGTTTGTATTATGCATTCATCTCTATATTATTGACAGGGCCAATTACTGTTACTATTGCTGTTTCAAGCCACGTTGTCAGTTGACAACCAAATTAATAACTTAGTTGTTAAGGCATAGCTTACTTATTAGACACTGGATTTACATTATAAAACAAACTGGTTTCAATGAAAAACTTCCAATGACCATATGAATGGGATTTTGAAAACATTGTCAGATAAATATATATATAACTGCATGTATAGGCTCTTAAAGAAGTGTAGAAGGAGGGGATTAGTGTGAAGAGCGTTTTTCCAAATTCAGTGCTAGGAAAATCTGTATAAGTCAACAATGGCCTTACATAATTTAGGGATAACAAATTTGAATATATTTCTCTCTCTAAAATAGGACTTTTTGAAGAGACTGCCACTTGTGTTGTTATTAACATCACCCGCTTCTTACTGCTGATGAAGGTGGCCATCTTTCCAGGTATTTAGTTAGGCCTACATTATTGCTATATATAGGCTGCTATATATTCTGTAACAGTAAACATGTTTGTTTAACAACATTTCATTTGCTGTATTTCAGAAAATATGCATCTTTGTAGAATAATACAGGATTGCGCCATTCCAGTACAGTATTCAGCAGCAGTAATGGTGATGGCTGTGGGTAAGCAATCTGTTGATGTACATTTAAGTCTTTTGGTTAATTAAGGTTACCTCCAAGGGTATATATTTTGGATGGGGGTCGATTAGGGGGGTGGGGGGGTGCAGTGCAGTTCAGTATCTGCTGGATGTTGGTGGAGACATGTCTGCACCATCCATATCAATGTATCTACCACCCCCCAACACATAGACGCACGTACGCACGCACGCACGCACGCACGCACACACACACACACACACACACTTTATTGTAAGCTTGTATAAGTGTTGTCTTTAGTTGTTGCAGTTGGCATGCATTTCAAAATTACCAGTAATGACAACTACAAACTAGAGAATGTAACTTCAAGGAATTACCAATACATGAAAATGCACACTTTTATTTTGAAACAGTTGTAAGGAGAGCAAACAGTTGGAGGCATATTTGATGACAACTGACAGTTTGAATGGCTGAATAGTTAAATAGGTCAATAGTTTATTTAATGGCGAATTTGAAACAGTTGCAGTATATTAGATCAATAATTACTTTTATTTATATTAGTTTATATTAGTATGGAACATTTTAAATTTTATGTTTGAGTTCTTTATCTGATACAGATATTTAACAGCATGGCAGTTGGCATAACAATGGGGAAAAGGGGAATTCACAAAGTTCCACATTCATTTTCAATGGGAAATGTTGATTAGTTTTTAATTGTTATCTCAAAAAGTATAAATGTTACAAAAATACAAAATATTCCTGGATAGCCCAGGAGAAGATCTATGCAATGCAGTTTGAATTACGTTTCTATGTTATGCAGTTTGAGACACTTTTTTTAAATTTTGGTTAGAAGAATAATGTTCAGTGTAGTTCATAGTGTTCAGTCATAATTTTCTGTTTTCCATCTTTCAGCTAGTTTTCAACTGACAGCTTCATCTGGGATTCTATGCCGTCAGTCCATCAGACCAGATTTTTTTAACACAAGACTTTTTGGAACATTTATGTTAATGGCATCACCATGTGTGGTTTGCACTTTCATCATGACTCTAGGTGAGAAAAAGAAAAAATCATTGGGGGGATGGGGGGCTTTTCAGCCCCTTTGGGATAGCCCTTTTAAGGCTGGAATGATGAGTGTTTTTTTGTTGTGGTCATTTACATTTAGAATAAACTTTAAGAGGAAATTGGTTGGATGACAGAAGTTTGTATCCCCAACAATAATGTCTGTATGTGTGTGTGTTATGCTAGAACTACCATAGGAAATACAAACAAGATGGTAAGCTTGAAAACATGCTATGTATTAAGAGTGGCCAGCAGTCTTCTGGCTTCTATCCTATTAGTCTGGGGTGCATTTCTACAAATGTTAGCGCAGTCATTGCTAAACAATGGTAGTACAATGCCAGACAACGACGTCTCACGACTGTGTCTAGGAAGTCGTGCTCCTAAATCGCGATACGCTATGTCGGTTGTTCAAACCATGTCACTTGAACAACATTATTGCTGATGCAGAGGGACATTTTGTTAGCAGTAGCTTTATACAATATTTTTATTGTATTAGGTTATCCGTTACAGCTGATATATTAAAAAATATTTTGTAAGCTTATTAAGCCTATGCAAAAGAAACACTTCTTAGAATCTTGTTGGTGATTGGCTGGAATGTGGTTTGTTATGTGTGCCCAGCCTGTGCCCGTAGTGTTTGTTTGACAATTACAGCCCCTCTGTTGTCTCCCAAGACTGGATGTTTTTACAGTGTAACCAGGGGGCAGGCAGCAAGCTGATCAAGGGGAGATGCCTACGATTTGAGACAAAAAATGAAATCACACTGAAACCATGCAGGAACTCATAGTGCACCTTTAAGTAGAAACCAGTGCAACCAAATGCCTTCAGAAGTCGCCTAATTAAAGGGGTCCTTCCATCGTTATTTTTATTCATATTTCTGTGTCGCCACTATGGTTGAATGCATTGTGCGTCATTTCTGTGAAAAATTATGTCCTAGTTCTCTTGTTTGACACTATTTTCTGTAAGCTAGAACAGGTCTAGTGGTTGAACGACTGACTTTTCCGGTGTCCCACATGAATATCCATGACGTGTCAATAAGGCACCTCTGATTGAGGAAATTCGCTGTCTTTCGCTCACCTAGCTTCTGTCCACTGTTCTTCCTCTGGGATGTGAGCATGCCATACATGGCTCTGGGCGGGGCTTACGACCTACTGACGTAGATAGGTTTAACCTGCTCTGATCCGCTCGTTTTGGTTAGCTTGACCCTTCAATGACCAGTAAAACCATGAGGGTCGAATTTCACGTCTTGGAATGCTGCGTGCATATAGAGTGTCCCAGTGACGCCACTTCCGCTCGATTTCATGGGACCTCTGAGCTCGCAAAAAATGAATGGGTTTCAATGAGACTAAAATAGCTATTTTTTGGTCCCAGTCGTTGTATGCCCCTGAAATGAAATATGTTGTTTGTGGATTAAAATGGTGTTTTTTCATTTAAAACGTTTTACCATTTGTTGTGCTGTTGTTCAGATAAAAGCTGTAGCGAAAACAAAATTGAGAAAGACTACGTCGCGTTGTTGACGTCACGTCCCATCATTAGCCTACTCTTTCTCCGATCTATGTTAGCAGTAAATATACATTTATAACAGAGATGCCAGTGTGTTTTGTGCCTCAATGTGCGCATTCCAGCAGGAATGGCTGTTCCTTCTTTCGTTTCGCACAATTTCAGTGATGACGTATTTCATTCGCGTCGACAGCAGCGAAGAACTGTAGTTCACAAAGCGGCCTCTCACAAAACCTGCCACCATCAAACTTCTTCGCTGTGAATCGTGGTTTTCTTCGTATGAAAAATTATATTTAAAACTGACAAATATCATATGTCCCATTCATGGTACAATTCATACGGGACCAGAAAATAGTTTTTTGCTCTCATTGAACCCCATTCATTTTTTCTGACTTCCGAGGTCCCGTGTAGCGGAAGTAAAACGGAAGTCACTGGGGCACTCTATACTGCTTGTTGTGACCCACCACATTGTAAATAGAGCTACTCAAAGTGGTTTTTAGCGGAAGGACCCCTTTAATAACAAAGTCCACCATTGTGTAATTCCATATCAGTTAAAACAGGTCTGACACCATGGTTGTCATTTTTATTTGATTTTATGTCCAAACATTCTTCTATGTCTTTTTTCAGAATCAAACCAAAATATATCAAAATTTCAGCTTGATATATTGTTTAGTTTCTGAGATATGGATCTACAAATATGGATAGATGTATCCTAAAAAAATCAATATCTTATGAACACCACTTTTTTATATATAAAACAATGAGCAACATGGTGTTCTTCTTACAGGGGTAGTGTGGTCAATTGTAAAGAATAGCCAGAAGAGCAGTAGTGGTGAGTAAAATCTAACCATTCTATGATACATTAGTGCAATGCATATTGGATTAGTGCAATGCAATTTGGATAAAAGCGTCTGCCAAATGCAATGTAATGTAATGCATATGGAATGGCATGGGAAAAAATGTATTGTCTGCAAATTAGTCTTCGAGTGGGGAAAAAAGTGAATTCTGAGGGGAAAAAAACTTTTTGAATATTTCTGTACAAATACAATTTCTATGTTTCAGGTGTTTCTCACTAGCCTTTATGGTAGTCGCTGCAAACCACTGACCCTTTGGCCACAAGTCCAGCCCCTTAACCGCTAGTCCATGACTGACCCGTGCCATATTACATACTGTAGTTCATTGTCAGTTTTAGGGGTGTTTTTTCTTAAGGCTCCCAATGGACACTTCATCCTCATCACCACAGAATACCAACACCCTCACATACCTAAAAACAAAAAGGACGCACAAAAAGGACGCACCTTTGCTTTCTCGCTTATCAGACTTTTTCCTCTGTCCTCTGTCCACATTCCTCTCTTCTTGTCTGAGAAGTTATACGAATGAAACATTCTTGATGATGTAAAGCACTCAATGATCTCCAGAGTGTATACACATTATGCACGTGATTCCTGCCCCTTAATTTGACTATAGGATGAATACCAATGAAGGACTAACTTATATTAGGTGAGATTTACATCTGACAACTGCGCAGCCACATGAGGCTTATGGTAGTATTACATCTTTTTAAGAGGAGCACACACAGGCATATTATATAGGTGAGCTCATCATCACCTGTTACTGTGCCATTTATGTTATTTGAGTTTGCAAAGCCAATATATAGGGTTGGACATAAAAACCTGTTCCACTTTGTAATTGACTATATCTCCTCATCGTTTAGGCTAGCACAATTCAAATTAAAAGCTCATTCCGTTCTGTTTCCATTGATATCATGGTTTATGACCATGAAAGCAAAGGAATGTCCACTATGGTCATTTGAATAAAACTGCCCCTAAAAAAGTTGCCATGGTCTTTCTTACATTTACATTTTAATTCTGCTAGTTGTCTGAAAGTGAGAAATGGTAAATGGACTGCATTTATGTAGCGAATTCCTATACTCGGCAAAGTACCCAAAGCACTTTACATTATTTCTCTCACATTCACCCATTCACACACCGGTTGCGAAGGCTGCCATGCAAGGCGCCAGTCAGCACACTGGGAGCAGGGTGGGGTTCAGTGTCTTGCTCAAGGACACTTCGACCTACTGTACTACTATCACCCCAAGTTCAGATCAACATCTTAAGCAGGGAGCAAAGGGGACCTAACTAGGGGAGATATTTGAATAATCTTCCTTGCACATGAGCCAAGTGCAACCCAATTGTTAACTTGAAAGCTTAAATTGGCCTTCCAGGATGCAGGTAAAAAATGCTGATGCCCTCAGCTTTAGTGATGTGGTGAATTGGAAAGCCAGGACAAATGATCAAGTTATTAACCCAAAACCAATTGGCAACTTATTTTCATAGGTAGTTTTTTTCAAATGGCCTGATGGTCATACTATTGCTTGCATGCTCATAAACCATGATATTACTAAAAAATAAATTGGATTGAAGAATTGGATTAGCTTCAATTTGCATGGTATAAATTGATAAAAATAAATACATTGATAAGTTAAATTAATTGTGGTAGCCTCACAGATTCATGAGATATAATCGTTTAAACAGTGGTGGAGTTTGTTTTGGCCCACCCTGTATGTTGCCATTTGTTTCACTGTGTCAGGTCAGTGTCCCTTCCGATGTCTTTTTCACCCTTTGTAAAACACTGCTTTTGGAAACCATACCTGTGTCTTTGTGCCTCACAGTTTGAGTCCATTATAGCCATAACCTAGTGATTAAAGCAGAGCCACTGTGCATGTAAACATTTGTTAATAAACTTTTTTTTTTTGAAAATTAAACAATTTGTCTCTGTCACTTGTTTTTGCAGGACCATTGTTGTTCCCAGATACCATCTTGTTTGTTACCATGGAGATGAGTAATGCTTCCCTGCTTGGACTCTTCCTCTCTGCTTACAATGACAATATTTCAAGTATGTGGCGTTCTAAAGATTTTACATTAGTTGTTTATGTAAAAGATGCTAACTTATAATTTTAAAATAAAACATATATAGCAAATCGTAAGTAAATCACATTAAAATCAAATCATAAATCCAGATACAGGCAACTATTCTAATAATGCTGAAGAAGTTTAATGTGTATGTTATTTATAATTTATAACGTTTATATTTATAATTTGAACAAGGTGTGCGATACTGAAAGAAAATGCAAATGGTTACTTTTTCATTTTGTAGATTCAGTGTCAGGCACCTGAACATTTTTATGACAAGCTTGTATGTGTTCTATTTTAGTTGCTCAACTGCCAGCAGTAATTATGGGATTTTTACTTTC
The DNA here is from genome assembly GCA_030347295.1 of Setipinna tenuifilis. Taxonomy (NCBI): domain Eukaryota; kingdom Metazoa; phylum Chordata; class Actinopteri; order Clupeiformes; family Engraulidae; genus Setipinna; species Setipinna tenuifilis. Next base: position 18,674,141 of record CM059280.1, on the reverse strand, counting down.
TTTCACTGTTCAAACCTACTGTGCAAAAGAGGTCCATTTTCTTTGTGAGTACTGCCATTTTTTACATTAGTCAAGAGGGGAATTACAGTGAAGCTCACAAGAGTGACTCACAAGAGATTTCTCAGTTTGGGATTACAAGTCCACCCATCCATCCATCTATCTATCTATCTCATTTGGTCCTTTCTAACATGTACCAGCTTTTGTATGCTTGTACTTTTTGCTACCATTGTCACATTTTATAATTTCCCATTGTGAAAAGGTGAGAATTGTAACTTCCATTGGAAATCCTGCATTTTATTTATACATTTGTAGATGATGTTTTCCTTATGTCTCCTATAGGTTCTGTTTTAGGTATTACAACACCCTTAGTGATGGCAAATGTTTTATTTTCCCTAATCGCTTTTGGAATTTTGTACCTCTCTGATGATCCCGATGGTAAGTGTGTAATTAGTTGTAATTAGTGTAAAGTTGAAATTTTGTCTATGTATTTATCTGTAAGGGTTCACATGTGCACATGTACTCATTCATGTGTGTTTACTTGATCTTTTGTAGCCTGGATACTTCTGTTTGAGTCTGGGATATTTACTGCCATCTGGGTAGCACTGATTGTTGTGGTTTACTGCTACAAGGAACGGTGCTTAAAGTGGAGACGTTGTGCATGTAAGTTAGACTGTTTTCAAAAGAAATTGCAGGGTGATTATATATAATATGTGATAATATAGATTGTATGTGAAACTCCTGTGCATCAGTTATGTATTAAATATATTTGGTACAATGTGATTTTTATAATCCAACATACTAGCTTTTAAAATATGTGCCATCATTATGGCCCACCCTGGACATACACACACTTTATGTAGTGTATGTACATAAAGTAAATGAGTACTGAGTCTGTATGTAACATAGTGGTAATGCACAGAAAATTCTCAACAGGAAAAAAAGTTGTTTCTAATAACTGCATTTGTTCCAGGGTAATGTCTTTTTTTATGGTATCTTCTTAAAGTGTTTGGGTTGACTATTTAAATGCCTTAAAATCCAGTATTAGGAGTATCATTATGCATGACTAATTATTTTTTTCTCCCTTTCAGATATCTTTTGTTCTATTATGACTCCAATCCTAATTCTTCTGGGTGCCACTATATGTATTTACCAAATTGCTGAAAATATGGGAATTCATAGTAAGAAGTGTGGCCATACTTTACGTTTAACAGTAGTAACTACTCAAAGTGTTTATCATAATATCACACTGTATTTCAATACTAGCATAACAGTATAGACTTCTTTAACAAGTTTTTTTGTTATTTTTACAGAGGCTGGAGGGCGTATCTCTACAACAGTATTTATTCATACGTTGGCAACTGTTATACTTTTTGAACAACCCCAACACCTACCAGGTAATTCACACTTTTGGTATTTGTTTAATATTAATCTCTATATTTGCTGTCTTTGCACACTGCTAATTTTAAGAGATCACCAAAGGGAACAAAACGTAGCTTGTTTCCTAAAGGCACAATCAGTTTTCCAAGAAACAGGTTGTTGATATTTTAGCTCAAGCTACAATGTTTGCCTTTTAAAAGGGTGGGACTATTACTCATTTTGAGTATTAATAAACAGGACTGTGGAAGCTTTAGGAAACTTTTTTTGGATTTAAGAGACCTTTTACACTTTCCTTCCATTACAGATTTTTCTCCCATTGTACACTTTTCTCCCATTTTGTTATTGTGTAATGTGATATTTGTTTATACGTGTTATTGTGTAATGTGACGTTTGTTTTGTGTGGCTTACATGTCAAAGGGAGTAACTGTTTCACCCACAACAATTTCACCCATTTTTATCCACTCTCTGTGTAGTCCTAGGTGATGCCACCCAACCTTGCACTACAATGAGTTTTGCCATTAAAGAAGACTGGATTTAATTGGACAATGCAAATTTGTGATTGTACAACTCAAACATGAATATTATAATCAGTGAAAACAGGCATTTGGTGCTGTATTTCCTTGCAAATTCAAAAATGGCACTTATTCATAATCATAGGGCACCACACCTACTTTTGGGGCAAGTTAAATAACTTGGATCTGAATCAAAAAAGCCTTGTAGTTCAAATGTAAAATGCCATGAATCTACAGAAGTAGAAATGTGTATGTATTATGTATGCATATGATTAAAGAATAATTTGCCTTCTGTTTTCCTTCACAGAGATGCCCCATACCCTTGTGTGTGCATTTGAAGCTTCTGGTCTCGCAGCCATAAATGCTATTACTTTGGCAGCAGTCTTATTTCAGAAATCTAGTAAGTACATTTTTTAAGTTCATGTTGCCCTGAAGTCAAGTGTGTTATCAAAACAAGATTGTATGATCTTATTTTAATATTTTTTAAATAAACAAATGGAATGACAAAATAGTAATTGAGGCAACATTAGTATTTTTAAGTGGGCTTGCTCAGCGAGCACACTCATTGTTCTACAAGGACAACTGGACAACTGGTCATTGTTAACATGCACCTATTGCTCAAGCTACCCAAGACTCGCCAGTACTGTTATAAATTGAATTAAATTGAATGTAAGACATATGCTACATTTTCTGTCATTTAATGTCGATCATCCTCATTAATGTATTTCAAATTATTTTCATATTTAGATATGACCCCCCCCCCCCCACACACACACACACACACACACATTTTTAAATTGCTTTAAATGTATTCATCTTAATTGGTTCAGTGTGGCTGACTCCCTATTATTTTTCTGCGGTTTTCTGTAGTTGTCAAAACTACCACTCTCCAGAGAGGAAAAAGATCATTTTGTGCACTTACAGTGCCTCCTATAGGTTGACTTTTTTAATACTTGCCATGGTTTTAGAGGTTATTCTGGTGATCGTGCATGGCATATTTTGTACAGTTCCCACCTTGTTTGTCAAAGACATTGGCATTTCTTGCATTTATTCATTTAAAAGAGTGAAAGGGAGTCATGTTTTTAGCGTCGAAATAACAGGATGTAACAGGCTTAACCAGATGATCTATATCTTACCTCCTTCCACCTCCTCTCTCCTCCTGCCTGCTCCTTTGCCCCTGTACAACAAGATGTTTTGTATGTCCATAGGATGGATGTGCACGATTACAGCATCCATCACACTGAGAAACCAGGCAGGAAGAGAGAGAGGTAGGCAGGCAAGCAGCGCAGTAGGTAGCCTCTGTATTGATAGGCTAATTGATGACCGTTCCAAAGGCATTTCAGACAGGAAAATCTCAGGATTAATAATCAAGATTTTATTTTATTTGAAGTTGTTGCCGTCAAAGCTGTGTAGCTGCAAAATTAAAGCTGCATGAGAAATACATGTTGCACTAAAGTTACTGCCACAGAAAATAAACATACAAGCAGGGAATAACAAAATTACCCCCATATCCTAAGCAAATCTAAACAGGTGGAGCTGGAAACAAGGAGGAGGGAGAGAAAACGCTGGGGAGGAAGAGGGAAAATTTAGCCCAGCAGACCATAGATTTTAACTAGTGCAGCGTCGGGCCAAGAGCTGAATGGTTTATGTAACAACTAATTAACAGCATCACTCAAGAGTTTCCTGTATGAACTTGGTCATGTGCCAACCAATCCACTATTTTTTCTGATATAGTATTAACCACTACGGAAAATGCAATAAAATTAATGAAAATAAAAATCTAAATGTCTAGATTAAACAATACTATATTATTGAAAAAATATTTACATGAAATTATAAAAACTTTAAAAGAGTCAAACAAAAATAAGGTTTCATTCTAAATTCGTTTTTCATTGGTGCCTGATTTTTCAGGCAAAGGAACTGAGAATAGACCAGTTGGCCAGACTGACTTAAACATTAAATTCAGTGTAGCATTAAAGTATGGGCAGGCCCAGGCTAATAGAACTCTCTAGTGATGCCATAATACCGATGCAATGGTAGCTTAGCCAAAAATGTTTGAAATTTGGCACACTGATTCAGGACAGTCCCATGATTTTTTCACCAAGTGTCATGTCGGCACCTCAACCTCTCTAGCACAACCAACTGGACAAACTTGGAGGTACATTTATGCCTGTGACCTTTGAACCATACACTACCGGTCAAAAGTTTTAGTACACCACACTTTTTCCAGCTTTTACTGAAAATCATTCAGTTTATTGTGTCATTGTACTATAAAAATGAAAGCACAGAACAAATAAACACTATAAGTTGAAAAAAATCATGGAATCAATTTATAAACCAAAATGTATTCTAAACTTTTGATTTATCAAAGTAGGCACCTTTGGCAGATATAACAGCTGAGCATACTCGTGGCATTCTTTCTACAAGAGAAATCAAATATTCTTCAGAAAGTTCTTCCCAAGTCTGTTGCAAAAGTTCCTATAAATGTGTGCCACTTGTAGGTTGCTTGGCATTCACTCTTCTGTCCAGTTCATTCCAAACCAGCTCGATGGGGTTTAAGTCTGGAGATTGTGCTGGTCACTTCATGTTTTCAAGCTTACCATCTTGTTCTTTTTTCCTGAGGTAGTTTTGGCATAGTTTGGACTAGTGTTTTGGGTCATTATCTTGCTGTAGGATGAACCGCTGACCAACGACGGGCATACCAGAGGTTATTGTATGGCACTGCAGAATGCTGTAGTAGCCATGTTGTTTCAGGATGCCGCTCACTCTGTACAAGTCACCGACCCTGGATCCACCAAAACAGCTCCAGACCATCACACTTCCTCCTCCATGTTTGACAGTTGATGTCATACACTGTGGAACCATCCTCTCACCTACTCGATGGCGTACAGAGGTCCTGTGTGATAAACCAAAGATTTGACATTTTGATTCATCAGTCCATAATACCTTTTTCCAGGCTTTAGTAGTCCAATGGCTGTGTTTCATGATCCAGGAGAGCCTCTTTGTCTTATTCTGATGTCTTAGTAGTAGCTTTCTTGCTGCAACTCGTCCTGTCAAACCTGCAGCTCAAAGTTTTCTCTTCACAGTTGAAACTGAGACTTGCTATTAAGTTGTGCTTGAAGTTGTTGTCCTGTGAGCCGCCAATCACACAAGCTGTTAAATCTGTGTAAATGTGGCTTTGGGTCTGCCAGACCACTTCCTGTCAGAGTTTCCCCCAGTTTTTGAGTGCCTTTTGATGGTGAAGAAAACTGTACCTACTAATACCTTGACTTTCTTTGCAATTTCCCTGTAGGAAAGACCAACACCTTTAAGTGTTATTATGGTCTGTCTCTCGCCCAACGTTAATTGCCTTTTCCTTGACATTTTTGTAGCATTAGACTGCTTTCTGCAGTACAATACTGTTCATCTGATGCTCCTGAGAGTCTGATACTACAGTGTGTGTTTTAACACTGCTTTTATATCAACATTGGGTGTTGTAAGTAATCAAGAAAAGTTGGAACACCTATAGGAATTAGTAGCACCACCAGCTATCAAGGCTGATTTAACCTTAATTGCTGCTGATCAGGTAACCCACTTTGTGTTCCCTGAAAAAGGCCTTTTTATATAATTCTGAAATGTACACTATTTTTGCTTTTTTTAACCTCTGTACTTACCTATGTACCATTTTAGGGTAGTCATTACACTTTCACTACTGTATGTCCAATTTTTTTCAAAAGCTTGATATCACTGGAATCCTTGGCTATGGCGAAGTTCAAAGAACGCTATTATGTCAATTTCTACCTCCAAATTCACCGCTATTCTGAAAAATGTCTCAAGTAAAATTCAATTATCATAGGTCACACTTTTTGACCAAACTTCAGAAAACATGACACACATGATCTTCAGATCACACATGACAAAAGCTATGAGCTAATCTCAGCAAGACTACAAAATATCCTAACCAAATTTGGGACATTGGCTTCTGATCCCATTCAAAGTATTCACAACTAATTTGTCAGTGTAATTAGCAAAAAAAAATGTTTCACCACATATTTGCTCCAATGATCACAAAACTGGGCACATGCAAGCACGCTTTATTTTGTATGGGAATGCAGTGTAGTTTTTTTGCATGATTCATCCAATCTTGCTAAACAAGATATTAATTCACAATTGTTCGTGAGATGTAGCAATGTAAATACTTTGTTACATCTAATAAAAAATACATTTACTCTTAAATTTAAATAAACTTGTCTGTTTATCTAATATCTGAGTTAAAAAATAAAAAAACCTTTTGTACATTGCTTGTGTATAAATGCTTTACCGTATTAGTAGATTCCTCCAACCCATGGTGAAATGTCAAAATATGTACATATATATTGTATATATTTTTTATCTGAAACATTACATAAACAATTACACACGTTGCCGACCTATAAAATGACAGAGACTATTTTCATCCAGCAACTTTACTCGCTCTACCACAGTCATGTGATGAGCTAATGAGCTGATGTCGCCACAAACACCTCTTCAGATTTTCACCTGCAATATCATGTTCCTAAAAAAGTTGCATGATTCTTAAAACCACAGGAACAGGACAGCGACCAGTCGCTGATCTCAGAACAGTTTTGCTGCCATTTGAATGGCTAGTTGTGGTTGGATGGCTTGCCCTGCAGATTCATCCTGCCTGTAAGTTATTAACAATGCATTTCTCTTACTCTGTCCTTAAAAGCACCTTCAGATATTTTTCTTGTGTCCAACACCTTAAAATCCTAGCCATAACAAATATTCAGCAATTCACATGTGGAGTGGAATTCTTGTAATGTTTTGATGCACCTACTGATCATGTACTTGAAAGTTCAAAGACTACTTTAATGGTATCAGTTTATATACAGTCAATGTTCTTTTCACTGCTTATTTGTCATCATGCTCTGTGATTTTCAATGTCTGACCTATTCATTGCTCCACCAATAGGGAAAAGGAACATAATGAGGTAAACACATTTTTTGTGACACCAATTCTTACGTTTGTGGTGCAATATGCATATATTGAAAAGTACTTTTGTTCTTAACCTCAGTATAAATAAATGAATATATTTTACCTTTTCTTTCTCTCAACAGGGTGAAAAACAACTTTAGAGACCCCAGTATTTCTCAGGTAGGCCTATTTATAAAGGTTTTGTGTGTTTAATTTGTCATAAATCACAGCTCAAATACAGTAAAAAGCATTAAGTCTGAGTATACTGCACTCAGGTAACAGGTTTAGAGCAGGCTCAGTAGTTTTAAAGTTCACATAAAGTATCCACCCACCAGGAAGTATTCATGTCTATTGAAAGTATCCAGACAAAATGAAGGGGAAGATTCTGGTCCACCAGGCTAATGGTTAAAGGCAGGGGCGAATCTAGACCATTTTTAGGGGTGCCAAGGCACCCCCGTGAAACTGCTCGGCACCCCCTGGCTCAGTGCAAAATGAATAATATATTATATATAATAATAGTGTTATGTGATAAGCACTGGGGGCCGGGCACCCCTAAAGACCAGATGCTAAAATCGCCCCTGGTTAAAGGTAGAAAAATACCTAATTATACTGTTGAGATGTGCTGTTAAAGTATATTAATTTATATCTTGTAGGATGTGAGGATGATGAATCCCATGATTGACAACCACCAACCCACACCTTAAAGAATGTCAACAAGACTTTTTTTTCTAACTGTCAGGGAATTTCTGGATATTCATATTATTTATTATTCTAAGAGTGTTTTATCTACTAGTAATATGTCTACAAATTATATGTACAGGTGGGTATTGCTGTGTGTTCTGTTGTATATATGTATAATATACATATATGTTATATGTATGTATGTACATGTTATACTGCTGGCTGTGTAACCACATGTCTCCCTGTCTCTGGGGACATTAAGGGTTACCCTACCTTTCCTATGTGGAATGGTTCAGTATTCACATATAAAGGGTCAGAATACACTCATATAAAGAGAAATGCAGACATACAATGGTATATTCATACCATGGTATGAGTACAGTTTGGTCTTGATACATCATGCATCAAATATTTGGCAGGTCTCAGGTTCGAACTCATGATGCCCTCTTTCATACATGTTATGTAGTATTAGGATGGTGATGGTTGAATACTCTTTATCTCGTAATACTCTTAATCATTCAAATACTTTTTTATGTGCGGGCCATAAAATCAACACATTTTTTAATAGACATTTAGAGATCAACTACAGTTTAAAAAAGTGATCTCTAGGACCTCTTGTAGGCTACATTTGATATCTAGCAGAGGGCAGCAGTACTCCACCCAAGATCCCACTCAAGCGTGGCAGACCAGTGCCAGGCTGTGGTCAGCTGGGTGAAACAGATATGAATGCAGCCACCATAAATACTCAGAGGGAATGGTAAACTATAGTTTCTGTGTATATCAAACTATATATATATATATAGATCCAAGTCTTTTCTCGTAGTTATTCATTTACACACATCCAAGTAAAGCAGAAAACAACAGTCCTAATCCACAGGCGGACTTGCAATTTAATAAAGTGACATGATGATGCATTAGTTTTCTCTTTTTGTAATATTGCTATGTGTACAATGATTTGAGTCCCTTTTGTTTTCCTGCTCGTTTAGACTGAGCACTCTGGTGTTGGTATTTTATTCACATTAAACCTCCAAATGAACCTGTGGCAAATGTATCTGGCCGTAGGCCTACATGGAAGGCCCTGTGGCTGAACAACAAATTCTAGAATGTTTGCATTAAATGTTTAGCACCTCAAAATGAACAGTTAACACTTTTTGCTTAATATTTCCTGACTTTTCCAAATGTAATTGGGTCTACTAGGTAAACTTGAAGTGAAGCTGAAGATACATTTTCAGTTTCCTTTAAGCATCTAATGCACATCTATATTCCTTGAGGTCAATTTAACAACCAGGCTGTTATGTAAATATAACTTATTACAAAGATATAGGCCTATCAAAATTATAATGCATTTGTTTTTAATCATACTGAGGTGCACCGCAACATGCAGTTTCTATATTATTTTTTTGTTGTCGTTGTTTTAAGTAGTAAGACATCTCAAACGCCCCTCGACACAGCCCCCCTCACCACACCCCGCCCGCCCGCCCTCATGCTCTCCCACTCCAGCCACAGCCACAATTCTGAAAAACAAAAAGAATCCTCCTATCTAAAAATCCAATAAAAGGCATCGTTGAGAAAGGCTTTTATTAACTTCCAAACACTGATGCGTGTACCATTTTGTGACTGTCATGCATTTAGATCGTAGCTTACTGCAACATGCACATAAAACAAAGCCTGTACCTGTAGCATCTTCATTTACAATTTCTTTTTTTCTTTCTTTTTTCAATTCCCCCTTCTTCAACGTTTCCATTTCCCTTCCCTTTTCCCATATGGAACCTCGCGCTGCACCTTGGAACATGTGCTAGTTTTTTGCATTTTATAGGCTAAAAACATGTATGTTTAAATATTAATTTTATATTAATTGTATATATATTTCTGTCTGACCGGAATCCGCGGGTGATTGCAGTTGACCGCTCATTTCGGATCAGCCCGCGCATGGTTCTCACCTCACTCACGTCAGAGAAGAGAAAGTGAAAATAATAGCCTACTCACTATCGACCAGAGGTGTGACCAGAATGTCATGCATGGGTGGGCAGTTAGCTTATTTGGGGGGGCAGAAAAAATACCTGCAAAATAGGTGGAAAACTACCACTACTACAACTAGGCCTAATAGCCCAATAATAATAGCAATAATAATAGTAATAATAATAATAACAACAACATGCTCACGTGTGTGATGGGTTAAATGCAGAGGTTGAACTTCGTTGTGTGCACCGTATGCTGTAACATGCCCTCTGATCACAATGACCAATGGGACTGACTTTAATTATATTATTATTATTATTATTATCATCATCATCATCACAACAACCACAGATAGGCCTAATTTAAAAATATATTATTTTGCCTAATGCATTCCTCAGTAAGGTCAATGCAAGGCATGTAATAGTGAATGAACTTGAGAATCTGTTAATCTTCTGCACAATGCTATATATTGACGTACAAGATAAGTATGGTATAAATGTCTAGGCTGTGAGGTGCAGGGCCAGCAGTGGGCTCCTTTTTCAGCCCTGGAGTTTCATGCCCAAACGCAGCCTACCTTTTGTGGGCATTACAGGTTTTTTTTTTGTATTCTGGTTCATTTTAACAGGTTGTTAGATATATCTTAATGTTATCTAAAGAAATAGGATTTTTCAGGAACATGAGCCTTGTAAGTAAAATGATGGGAAATAGACAAATGCACATTTATAATAAATTGTTATTTAGGATATCCTTTAAAAATAAACAAGTGTGCTCCACCAATGCAATTACGTTGCATTTGGTGTTTGTAGGCTAGGGTCTAATTAGGGCCCTGTCACTTTAAATTTCTCCTTGTGATCCTAACGTTAAAAAAAAGTTATGTTCTAACTTTGTTTCTATGCAAACAAATGCTAGTGAAATCAAAGGACTAGTGCAGCTGTGCATTCATTTTATTGTTTTCTATGGAATTAGTAAATATTGACTTTGAAAAGAATCTTTATTGGACTATGCATGCAAGAGTTGTGTTTTGCAAGGTGCATTTTTGTTATGATTTCGGCGAGTAACGTTAGGCTGCTACAAAGCTGAGAAACAGACTTTGCTAAATTAGTTTGCCAACAGGGACCATCTAGTTGTAAAATTTTGAAAATTGGGATGATAAACATACAATTTTAACATAGTTTAAGAATAAAAGGAAAGGATAACTCCATGACTCACAGGCCATGCACAAGTAGTTCGATGTTTGCATTAAAGATAGGATAGCCTGTGAACGTCTCTTCTGCCAAAGTGCACCACATACATCAGCAGCCAAAATGTGCCATTAAAATAGCCTATAGCTTATTAAACACTGTCATACTACACATAGACAAGAAAGAATACCGACGCTAAATAAAAATCTAAATCTGCCCATATAGCCTATATGGTCAGGTCAGATTTTCTTGCGACTGCCCGCCCAAAAAAAAACAAAACGCACGCGTGCTGTGCTGCAGGCTATGCTACTTTTGCTAGTTTTTCTACGAAGGGTCAATCTATATTTACAACACAACGATTAACCTGAACTTGAAGATGAATAATATGAACATATGTGATACGTGAACTACACATGAACAATAAACACTAGTGAACAAATCTAGTGAACTTCAACAACACTGCCACACGCCCGCGCACACACACGGGTACCACACTTAAAATGCCAGCTACACACATGGCGAACAACAAAGTAAATTCATGGACGCCTACAAAATTAAGTTGTAAGTTAACAGCAATCAAAAAGACTACAACCCCCCTGCCATATTCAACAGATTATTATTAGCTAAATAGGTTTACGTGCGCCGTCAAAAGTTTGTTAAGGTGGTGCTAGCTGTCAGACAGTGACTAGCCTGTCATGCTATGAATTTGACGCTAGTAGAAGCCACAATAAGTAGACGCTAAATCCTACGTCAAATGATTTCAGATGCAATGAAAATAATATTACTTGTGACTGTCTTGGTAACTAGTGCCACGGCAGGCATGTGATAAAGGAAACCATCTGTCCTACCTTTAGTTGATGCAGCTATGATCCATTTGTGCTCTTGCTAACCCGTCCTGACATCTTACTTAGTTTAATTTCACGATTGCAAGTGCACTTGTTTTTACATCAAAAGTTCTTTTATTGTAGGCCAAGCAGGTATATTCTGTATGCGAGCAACCCTCACTATTTGAGCAACTAGGACTCGGGATTCACCCTGTTGTGCATGTCTAGGAGTAAGTAGCTGACTGGAGGTAGCCTGCGATTTAATTCTTGACTGATGTATCATTTTTTCGTGAGTGGGGGAGGGGTAGCCAAGTGTTTGTATAAACTCTGTGCATTAAATCGCGTTCAGTTCTCTTACACAGACGTCTCTGTCTCTCTCAAACTCAATTTAAATTAAAATGTGCTTTATTCGCATGACAGCATTTGTTGCATTGCCAAAGCATCTATAGCGGTAACAATAATAATAATTAAAAACAAAAAAACTGTCTCCCCAAGACGCCTTGTGCGTACAGCCGCCACTGATCCGGGGCTATATAATATATATATATATAATATAATAGCCTCGAATGCCCAGGTCTAACAACGCCCCTGGTCAGTTTTGCAAACACATACATAAGGTGGCAAATGCTAACACAAGGTGGCAAATAAGCTAGTCTAGTAGGCTGCTCCCTGTCGAGCAGCGGTGCTAATCTCAACAGCGGAGTCAGAAGTTTGCGCAGTGACAGGGGTCGACACAGCAGTAAAGTTTTGACGATTATGGCCCTTACCATTACGGGATGATAGCAAATAATAATTATAGCTATAAATAGATGTTTTGTTTTATGAATACAAGACATAAACAGAGATCATAAATAGTGGCGTTTTTTTCTGCCCAGTTTTCTTTGGATGGAAAGGGCATTTCTCAGGGGGGGCAGGGCTTTTCCCTGGGGGGGCAGTGCCCCCCCCAGCCCCCCCGTAGTCACGCCCCTGCTATCGACACATTAAAATCCAGCCCTGTTGCTTGTTTTTGAGACTTCTTTGAAAGTTTGTGAGCAAACTAAACTATCAAACCCCTGAGGTAAGTTTAAGAATTTATGATTAAGTGACTGTCGCTGGTGACCTTTCACAACTTTGTATTCTTGTTGATTGTGGGGTAAAAATACATCGATGTAGTCAGGGATAACGGGGTAACGGATTTTTATATGAGGTAGCCTATAGCTGACGCCAACGTTAATCCTATAAGGCCAGCATGTCTAACTTTTAAGTATCACTCAACTTTGAGTTTCTTCTCGTATTGCCCTTGTAGAGGGTTTCACTGGGATGATATAAAAGTTTATTTTGTTGAACTTCGAGTATCTGTTTTAAGTTGTCCAGCCCCATACAGCAGAATGTTCAGTAATTTGTTAGGCTAGATAACACGCTATTATATATAGTGTTGGCAGGCCATAAGAAAACAGACACTACATGCATTTGTATGTGTTTTTGTTGTTGTTTTTGTTGTTGTTCAGTCTCCACCGAATGTTTTGTGAATGAGAGAAACGTCCGTAAATGTTCAATCTTTCTACGGACTCCCTTGTTATTGAGACTACGGTTTAACTTGGTGTTAAGTCACTGCTTTGCCTATAAAATGCCATCAAAGGATCTGGGGGGTAGTGTTGTGCATGAACGAGTTAAAAGCCGCATTCGAGTTAGAAACCCGTCTGTCTACACACGTCAACGAGAACTGCTGGTCACAGCATAGGTGGGCATTTAAAGTGTGGCAGTGAAGTCAAACACGAATCCTGTTCCTGCAAGAACGAGACTGAGCTCGCAGCTTCCCGATTTACGTGGCAGATGACACAGAAGTCATGTGTTGTGTGTGGGGGTTGTAGTGGGGTGTACTGAGAGTTCAAGTCAAGTCGAGTAGTTTTTTTTAATTATTTTAACAGCACAGCAGACCTGTCCCAAGTAAAGTGCTTCACAATCATGAATAATAAAACCAAGACAACAAATAGGTATAATACTGCCACTAGGCAATGAATTTGTCTACCTGCGCTGGAAAAAAAACAAGTTAGAACATCAACAACCTCGTTTTCGAATTTGAAAAGACACAAAGTATTGATGATTACAACTGACAACTAATGAAAACCACAAATTGGTAATCAGAAAATTAGAATATTGTGGAAAGGTTCTGTATTGAAGACACCTGGTGCCACACTAATCAGCTAATTAACTCAAAACACATACAAAGGTCTTTAACTGGTCTCTCAGTCTAGTTATGTAAGCTACACAATCATGGGGAAGACTGCTGACCTGACAGTTGTCCAAAAGACGACCATTGACACCTTGTACAAGGAGGGCAAGACACAAAAGGTCATTGCTAAAGAGGCTGGGTGTTCATTACATTCTATTACATTACATTTAGCAGATTCTTTTATCCAAAGCGACTTACAAAAAGGGGGACATAAACTCACAGAGGTGTAGAAGAACACAGAGTAAGCAGACTACCTTCATACATACAAGGAGATGCATGTGCCTAAGTAAGTTTCCCAAAGCAGGGACACTACAGACACACATACTTCCTATAAAGGCAGAATTATTCAAGCATGAGGCACCTGGGCAAAGACTTGGTTTGGTAGTTGTTCGTTTTGTTAAGAAGGGAAGCAGTCTTGGAAGAGAAGGGTCTTTACAAGCTTCTTAAAGGTAGAGAGTGATGTCGCTGCTCTTGTAGCAACTGGTAAGTTGTTCCACCATTGAGGAACAATGACAGAGAAAAGTTTAGAGTGATCTCATCTTGTGAGAGGCGAGGGTACGGCCAGGCGGTTTGTATTAGAGGATAGCAATGCTCTGGACAGGACGCAAGCCTTTCGTAAGATATTGAGATAGGCAGGGGCAGATCCTGATGTGACTTTGTAGGCTAGTGTCAAAGCCTTGGGGGGAGCCAATGCAGGTTACTGAAGAGTGGAGTGATGTGCCCAGTTGTGCTGCTGCATTCTGGACCATTTGCAATTGTTTGATTGCACAAGCAGGTAGGCCGACTAGGATGGAGTTGCAGTAAACAACAGGTACAGCTGTGTGTCGTCAGCATAGCAATGGTAGGAGAAGCTGTGTGAGCAGATAACATGACCCAGCGAGGTGGTGTACTGTAGATGATGAACAGAAGGGGTCCCAGCACCAATCCTTGGGGCACCCCTGTGGAGAGGGTGTGAGTTAATGACAGATGACCTTGCTATGACACATTAAAGGAGTGTCCAGCGAGGTAAGATTTGAACCAGCAGTGTGCTACGCCTGTAATGCACCTGTTTTTGAGTATAGTTAGCAGTATGCTGTGGTTGACCGTATCGAAGGCGGCTAATAACTCAAGCACGATAAGTACAGATGATTTGTCCTTGCATTCTGGCTGCTCTTAGGGCTTCTGTAACAGATAGTAGAGCTGTTTAAGTGGAGTGGCCACTTCTAAAGCCAGACTGTTTTGGGTCAAGTAGGTGGTTTTGGGTGAGGAAATCAGTAACCTGTTTTGAGACCACCCTCTCGATGGTTTTCGAGAGGAGGGGAAGCAGTGAAATCAGTCGATAATTTTCGACCTGGGAGGGTTTGAGCGTGGTGTTTTAGTAGTGGAGTAACCCTAGCCTGTTTGAAGGCAGCTGGAAATATGCCTGAGGACAGTGAAGCATTAATCACGGATGTGATCGGTGGGACTACTGTTGGGGCGATAGCTTTCAGGAGATTTAAGAGAACAGGGTCCAGTGGACAGGTAGTGTTGATGAGTTTAAATACATCGTCTTCAGAGAGAGGGGTGAATGAGGACAGTGTTGCACCATTGACTGGGGAAGGTAGCAGGTTGTGACTGGGGGGGGGTGTCTCAGAATTGTTTGCTGATGACCGTTACCTTATCTGTGAAGAAGGAGGCAAAGCTGTCAGTAGTGAGATTGGTGGCTGGAGGAGGCGGGAGTTGGAACTCTATGTTCCTCTCAATCCAGCGTCTGGCTCACATAGCCACCTTGACTCCTCAGGCCAGCAATCTGTCGGTGCCAGTAGATTCTGCTCCTGTGTATAATAGACTCCTCCTGCACACTGTCTGCAATGAGTTTGGTCCTCGTCGTTTCACTCCAGAAGAAATTAACTTCATCCACAAGTTTGTGAGTGTGATGGGTCCCTTAGCATGTGCACTAAACATGCATGTGCGGGGCTCTGGGGAGTGAGACTGAATGTGGTGGTGGGCAGCTTGGGCATAGAGAGGAGTGAGGAGCAAGTTCTATCCTGCACCCTAATCCGTAGCTGAGGTGCTCTTAAGCAGGGCATCTGACTCCACATTCCTCCAGGGAGACTGTTTCTGCCTAATTCACTGGAAATCACAACCCATTTTCTCATACATGCATTGTGCCAGCTAAATGCAATGTATGTAATGTAATATAATGCTTAGGAGACAACAGGGGGACTATAGGGGGCCATGGGAACTGGCACAAATAGTGCTTGGGAATGCCAGGAGCTGGGTAGTGTTAGGAATGCCAGAACTCCATCTAGAAATTAATTCCTGGGTGTATGCCATTTGAGCAGTCCCTTTGAAGGTAACATGTCTAACTACTGTGTGACAAGCCTACCTAGACCCAGACTAATAATTCAAATGTTCAATTGTCAATAAGATTCACTGAATTTGTAAATGTATTTTGGCTTTTTTACAGAAATGAAATGTGTTTATGATCTCCTTATAATCCTCTGTTTTTGTTCTACAACAAAAGGTGAGACCTGTTTTTCTTTACTTGCATTATCTGGCACAATGCTTGTATAAGAAAATGGGTTGTTGCTACAAGCTTTTACTGTTTTTTACCCTCTTGACATTATAGCTTTGGGTCACCTGGCACTCACTGGACAAGATCATGACACCTTTGCCTATGTGGGAGAGGAGGTGGTTCTGGACTGCTCTTTGGACTTCCAAATCCCCACTGAGAGTCTGGAGGAAGTTAAATGGAAAAGAACAGACAATGATGTTTTAGTGCTGCTTTACCTAAATGGTGAAGTTCTGTCAGATTCATCAGATGAGCAGTATCGAGGCAGAGCAGAGTTCCTTACCACAGAGTTCTCCAAAGGCAACTTTTCACTAAGACTGAAGAATGTCAGGACTGAAGACATGGGAGAGTACATGTGTCAAGCCCATACCAGCAATCTCTCTGGTAACACAACTGTTACACTGAACAGACTGGGTAAGTTCAGAAAATGTAGCATGGTTAATGAGAGTTTCCGACAGCTTGTGAAATTGTAGTATGGTTAATGATGCTTGTGCACTACTCATTCAATTTTTTCTCTGTACCAGGTTTTTCCTCCATTCAATCCATGGTGTTTGTACTGTGTGCTATAACACTACTGTTGGCATTTGGACTCTGCGTTCAACAGTGTAAAAACAGAGGTAATTATATGTTATATAGCAAATAACCCATGCAACACTGTTTTCTTAATCTTTTATTTTATGTTTCTTCACTCACCACTTTCCCCTTGCACCTTAATGGCCTTGCAGTTTTCAATTTTGTTGAACAGGCAACTGTACAATAACAATAAAGGTAATAAATCCTGGGATAAAACAATGTGCAGCTACCCAGCTAACACCAGCGGACAAACTTACATTGCCACGATGTAACCTCAGACATTGCTAAGTGTGACGTAACTTTTCGACATTCTCGGTCCATAACTGCGACGTACTGGAGACCTTGTGGAAATGAAAGACGTACTAGCGACGTTGTAGCAACATCGTATTACAGGTTGCCAAAACATCACCAGGACATTGCCAGTTCATAACCGTGACAACTTAGCAACCAAAATACCCACTGGCAACCTTCTAGCAACCTCCTTTTACAGGTTTCACCAGGATCGTGGGTTTTCAACGTTGCCAGTTTGTAACCAGAACATCTTAGCAACCAAAACACCCACTCCTGGTACCAAGTTGAAACGTCATCAGGTGAGCAGTAAAGGATGTTGTGGCAACATTATTCCTGGTACCTAATGGCAACATCACACAGCAATCATGTGGCAATGCCGCAGCAACGTGTTTTCTAAATCCAAATTGCAACATCACCAAGTGATCAGGAAAGGACGTTGTGGCACCGTCTGTTCTGGTACCTAATGGCATTGTTGCACAGCTACCATGTACACGTACCAGGCAACATGTTTTCTGATATCAAATGTTACCACACTGCAGCATGGCATAAAGGTCACTGAGGCTAGCGAATGGAAACTTCAAACAGTGACCACGACACAACATTGCAGCAATGGGTTTTGTTATGGCAACATCCCAGCAACATTGCTGCGGCGTGGCGTATAAGTGGCCATTACGCAACATCGCCATGACCAAATGGCAACTTTGCAGCAGCGTTGTAGCAAACATCTTGTGTTAGCTGGGTAGCCAGGTGTATGTGTGTATCTGTTATTTGATTCATGTAATTTTCATATATTGCTTTTCACAGGTGTGGTAAAAGAAATAAAAAGCTTGCAAATCGTGTTGGCTGTTTGCCAGAACATTTCCATATGTCTTGCATTTATCCTTTGGGGAGTAAGTGATGGTAAGTTTTATGTGAATAGTGGTGATATCTTTTAGTGTTATACATTTAAACAAAATTATTATCCTTAGATGGGTAACAAGTTATATAAGCAGTTGTTTAGTGATTTGTAATTTGATTTTATTAGGCATTTCAATATAGCATGAAGTAGGGATGAACTCTGCACTCACCTCATACGATGTGATACAATGCGATGTGATACTATGAAATCAAGTCAACTGCATGTGTGTTTTTGCATTATGCGTTCATATCTATGTTATTGAGAGAGCCGATTAGTGTTACTATTGCTGTTTCAAGCCACCTTGTGAGTTGACAACAAAATGAATACCCTAGTTGTTAAGGCATAGACCACTTGGTTCAACACACTGAGCCAGGCTAGCTTACTTGTTAGATACCGGATTTGCATTAAAAATCAGTGCATTTAAAAAGAACTGGTCTCAGTGAAAAACTTTTAATAAGCATATGAATGGGGTGTTGGAAAATAAATAAGTGGGCAAATAACTGTATGTGTAGGTTCTACCGGTATGTTGGATTTAAAGAAGGGTAGGGGAGGGTGTTACTGTGAAGAGTGTTTTTCCAAAGTCAATATTAAGCAAAGTCTGTATAAGTCGATGATGGCCTTTAAGCAATTTGAGGATAACAAATTTGAATATATTTCTCTCTCTAAAATAGGACTTTTTGAAGAGACTGCCACTTGTGTTGTTATTAACATCACCCGCTTTTTCTTGCTGATGAAGGTGGCCATCTTTCCAGGTATTTAGTTAGGCATACATTATTATTGTATATAGGCTGCTATATATACTAATTCTGTAACAGTAAACATGTTTGTTTGACAACATTTCATTTGCTGGATTTCAGAAAATATGCATCTCTGTAGAATAATACAGGATTGTGCCATTCCAGTACAGTATTCAGCAATAGTAATGGTGATGGCTGTGGGTAAGCAATCTGTTGATATACATTGAAGTCTATTGGTTAATTAAGGTTACCTCCAAGGGCACGAATTTTGGAAGGGGGGGTTGAATGAAATTTCTATGTTATGCTGTTTGAGCTGCATTTTAGTTTGGTTAGAAGAATAATAAGAAAGAAGACTTCGAAGAACAATTCAGTGCATTTTCATGCACTGTAATAACTGAAACTTCCATGAATAATTATTACTGTAAAAAACTGTATTAATACAAGTATTCAATTTAAGGATATCTGGTAATACTTTGATTAGTGTTCAGCCATCATTATCTGTTTTCCATCTTTCAGTAAGTTTTGGACAGAGAGCATCATCTGAGGTCCCATGCCGCCAGTCCACAACAGATTTTTTTACCGGAAGACTTATTGCAACATTTTTGTTTATGGGAACACCATGTGTGATATGCAGTTCTATCATCGCTCTAGGTAAGAAAAAAATATTGGGGGGTTGGTTTTTCATTTGCTGTGATCATTTACATTTAAAATAAACTGTAAGAGTAAATGGTTGGATGACAGAAGGTTGTATCCCCAGCAATAGTGTGTGTATGTGTGTGTGTTATGCCAGAACTAGCTTGAAAACATGGAGTGGCCAGCAGTCTCCTGGCTTCTATCCCATTAGTCTGGGCTGCATTTCTACAAATGTTTGCGCAGTCGTTGCTAAACGATGGTAGTACAATGCAAGACAACAACGTTCTCACAACTGTGTCTAGGAAGTCGTGCTCTTAAATTGCGATACGCTATGTCGGTTGTTCAAACCATGTCACTTGAACAACATCATTGCTGATGCAGAGGGACATGTTCTTAGCGGAGATAAGTTTCCGCAACTTTATACAATATTTTCATGATATAAGGTTATCCGTTACAACTGATATATTGAAAAATATTGTGTAAGCTTATTAAGTCTATGCAAAAAAACACTTCTTAGAATCTTGTTGGTGATTGGCTGGAATGTGGTTTGTTATGTTCTGGTGCACAGCCTGTAGCCTGGCTAACGCGACTTATCAATGCTCTGCGAACATTGGTCTGGCCAAGCTGTGTTGTAAACCCATTTCTCAGAGGGCGGGCTTAACCCACGTGTGTGAAATGCCTGTGTTTGCTACTGGACGAAGCTTCGACCAGTCACACCCCTCTGTCCTCTGACGTATACGCAGCGACGATCAAAGGTGAAATCACCACAACAACAGGGTTCTCGCAAAGCCCCATCGACTTGGCAACCAGCGGGGCTAACTGATAAATTTAACTTTTACCGAAGCCGGTCGGTAGCATTGCGAAAACGTCCTTTCTTGTAAGGAATGCTTCAAGGGCTGACCTTTGCTCTATTTTCAGAGAGAACTTCTCTTTGAATTCTTCCAAAACAGCAGCTACAGCTGCATTGAAATCTTGCCGTTGCTCCACGTTCGCCATGTTGACAGTGACTGAGGTAGATTTCCGGTCGCTAAAAGACAGCGTCATTGCCTTTTTGAAATGCTAGATTTTCATTGGTCCCAGTTTCTCTGCTAATGTAGAAACGGTGTAGACAGGCAGCTTGGCCAGACTTACTTGCATGCGAAATGCAAATGCAGCGGCACAGGAAGTATGGGCGTGCCCAGGCTACCCAGCCTGTGCCCGTAGTGTTTGTTTGACAATTACAGCCCCTCTGTTGTCTCCCAAGACTGGATGTTTTACAGTGTAATCAGGGGGCAGGCAGCAAGCTGATCAAGGGTAGATGCCTACGATTTGAGACAAAAAATGAAATCATACTGAAACCATGCAGGAACTCATAGTGCACCTTTAAGTAGAAACCAGTGCAACCAAATGCCTTTAGAAGTCACCTAATTAATAACAAACCACCATTGTGTAATTCCATATCAGTTTAAACAGGTTTGACACCATGGTCGTCATTTTTATCTGGTTTTATGTCCAAACATTCTTCTCCGTCTTTTTAGAATCAAACCAAAATATATAAAAATTTCAGCTTGATATAGTGTTTAGTTTCTGAGATATGGATCTTCAAGTATGGATAGATGTATCCTAAAAAAAATAATATCTCATTAACACCACTTTTTTATATATAAAACAATGAGCAACATGGTGTGTTTCTTACAGGTGTGGTGCTGTCAGTTGTAAAGAATAGCCAGAGGAGCAGTAGTGGTGAGTAAAATCCAACCATTCTGTGATACATTAGTGCAATGCATATGAATGGATGTATGGAAAAAATGTATTGATTGCCTGCAAATTAGTCTTCGAGTGGGGAAAAAAATGAATTCTGAGGGGGAAAAAAACTTTTTAAATATTTCTGTACAAATACAACTTCTATGTTTCAAGTGTTTCTCATAGCCTTTATGGTAGTTGTTGCAAACCGGTGACCCTTTGGCCACAAGTCCAACACCTTAACCGCTAGCCCATGACTGACCCTTGACTAGTTCATTGTCAGTTTAAGGGGTAGTTTTTCTTAAGGCTCCCAATGGACACTTCATCCTCATCACCACAGAATACCAACCCCCTCACATACCTAAAAAAAAAAAAACACTTTCACAAAGCACCGGTGCCTTCTCAATTACCAAACCTTTTCCTCTGCCCATGTCCACATTCCTCTCTTGTTCTCTGAGAAGTTAGATGAATGAATGATGTTGATGTAAAGCACTGAACGATTTCCGGAGAGTATATACATTACACACATGACTCCTGCCCCATAATTTGACTATGGGATGAATACCAATGAAGGATTAACTTATATTAGGTGAGATTTACATCTGACAACTGCACAGCCACATTAAGCTTATGGTAGTATTACATCACCTCTTTGTCAGACTGCACCTCTTTTAAGGAGGAGTACACACACAGGCATATTATATAGGTGAGCTCATCATCACTGTTACTGGGCCCTTTGTGTGATTTGAGTTTGCAAAGCCAACCATAGGGTAGGACATAAAAAGATGTTCCACTTTTTAAATAACTATATTTTGGAGTCAGTGCTTTAAAAACCACACATGTATGCAAGACATGGGTTTTAGCTGTCGAATTCCTTGTGTTATTTTTGAACAAAAGACAGCGTCAGAAGCGTCTCGCCTGGGCTAAAGACAAAAAAGGACTGGACTGCTGCTGAGTGGTCCAAAGTTATGTTCTCTGATGAAAGTAAATTTTGCATGTCCTTTGGAAATCAAGGTCCCAGAGTCTGGAGGAAGAGAGGAAATTAATTAATTAATTGTGGTAGCCTCACAGATTCGGGAGATATAATCATTTTAAAAGTGGTGCAGTTTGTTTTGGCCCACCCTGTATGTTGCCATTTGTCAGTGTCCCTTCCGATGTTTTTGTTGCCCTTTTGTAAAACCCTGTCTTTGGACACCATAACTGTGTCTTTGTGCCTCACAGTTTGGGTCCATTGTTGCCTTAACCTAGTGATTAAAGCAGAGCCACTGTGCATGTAAATATATATATTTATTTAATTAAACTATTAAACTATTTGTCTCTGTTGCTTGTTTTTGCAGGACCATTGTTGTTCCCAGATACCATCTTGTTTGTTGGCATGGAGATGAGTAACGCTTGCCTGCTTGTACTCTTCTTCTCTACTTACAAAGCCAATTCTACAAGTATGTGGGGTTATAAAGATTTTACATTATTTGTTTATGTAAAAGATGCTGATGCAGATCATTTTAAAAGAAAATGTAAATAGCAAATCATAAGTAAATCACATTAAAATCAAATCATAAATCCAGATACAGGCAACTATCCTACTAATGCTGAAGAGGTTTAGTGTGTATTTATAATTTATAATGTTTACATTTATCATTTTAACAAAGTGTGCTATAATAAAAGATTCAAATTCAAATGGTTACATTTTGAATTTTCATACATTTTCATTTTGGAGATTCAGTGACAGGCACCACACAATTTTTATGACAATCTTGTATGCATTTTATTTTATTTTAGGTCTTTTTGCTCCACTGCCAGCAGTAATCATGGGACTTTTACTTTCTTTCACCGTTCAAACCTACTGTGCAAACAAGTTTCATTTCCTTTGTGAGTACTGAGATTTCTTACATTAGCCAAGAGGGGAATTACAGTGAAGCTCACAGGAGTGACTCACAAGAGATTTCCCAGCTTGGGATCAATAAAGTCTGTCCGTCCATCCATCTACCTATCTATCTCCTTTGGTCCTTTCTAACACGTACCAGCTTTTTCTTCCGTGTACTTTTTGGTACCATTGCCAAATTTAATAATTTCTCATTGGGAAAAACTTACACTGTAATTCCCAAAGTAATTGGAAATCCTGCATTGTATTTATATATTTGTAGATGAATTTTGTCTAATGTCCCCTATAGGTTCTGTTTTAGGTATTACAACATTCTTAGTGATGGGACTAAACGTATCTCTCCTCATCGCTTTTGTAATTTTGTACCTCTCTGATGGTCCCTATGGTAAGTGTGTAATAAGTTGTAATTTGTGTAAAGGGGTAATTGTGTCTATGTATTCATGTGTAAATGTTCACATGTGCACATGTACTCATTCATGTGTGTTTACTTGATCTTTTGTAGCCTGGATACTTCTGTTTGAGTCTGGGATATTTACTGCCATCTGGGTAGCACTGATTTCTGTGGTTTACTGCTACAAGGAACGGTGCTTAAAGTGGAGAGTTTTTGCATGTAAGTTAGACCTTTTCCAAAAGAAATTGCAGGGTGATGATATGTATAATATGTGGGGTTGCAACGAGATGGAAAATTCCTGGAAAACTTTCCATGGAAACTTTGGTAAGGAACATTTTGGAAATATTCATTGTCATAATTGATAAGTTTACACAGGAATTGTGGGAATTTATGGGAACTAACGGGACTACAATGAAAATTTGGGATGATTTAAAGAAACATATGAGTCATATACCAACATAAATATAAACATTTTATTTTGTCATAAGCAGACATTGTTGCAAAAGGATACTATCAAACGTGACTCAGAGTTATTTGTAAGTAGAACTTTATGAATACTTAATTCTTTATTAACTTTCACTACACAACAAAAAGCATTTGTGTTCTGGGCTCAGAAAAGTAGCTTTAGTAGTTCAGAATTCTAAAAAACATTGTGCATGTGATGGAGGAATGCACAATTCATGTAGGGATGTGGCCTCAATAGCTGTGCAGGAAGTAGCGTTCTATAATTGAGGAATAGCAAATTAGTGTACCTGTACTCTTCTCAACTGCATTCAGATAAAATCTAATTTTAGCCAAAATTATGCTACAATAGTTTTTTCTCTACCAACTCTAATGTTTCGAACCTTCACCTTTAATAATTCCCTGTTTATTCCCATTAATTCCCGTAAATTCACATTAATTCCCATGGAAAGTTTCCAATCTCAAAAATTCCAGACATTTTGCAACCATAATAATGTGTGATAATATAGATTGAAACTCCTGAGTATCACTTATGTATTAAATATATTTGGTACTACAGCATATGTTATTTTTATAATTCAACATACTAGCTTTTAAAATGTGTCCATTCATTATGGCCACCCTGGACATGCACACACAATTTGTAGGTTTGAGACTGTAGTGGCAATGCACAGAACATTCTGAATAGAAAATAAAGTTGTTTCTAATAACTGCATTTGTTCCAGGGTAAGGTCTCCACTAAGTTTCTTAATGTATCTTCTTAAAGTGTTTGGGCTGACTATTTAAGTGCCTTTTTTAAATCCAGAGTTAGGAGAGTACACTGTTCCATTTCATCATTAAGCATGGCTAATTACTTTTTTCTCCCTTTCAGATATCTTTTGTTCTATTATGACTTCAGTCCTAATTTTTCTGGGTGCCACTATATGTATTTTCTTTATTGCCGAAAACATGGGAATTTATAGTAAGAAGTGTGGCCATATTTTATCATTATTATGTCTTACTTTATGTTTAACAGTAGTCAACGTGTTTGTGCAATTATAATATCACAACATATTTTAACACTAGCATAACAGTATAGACTTCTTTGATCAGTTATTTTTGTTATTTTTACAGAGGCTGGAGGGCGTATCTCTACAATGGTATTTATTCATACGTTGGCAACTGTTATACTTTTTGAACAACCCCAACAACTACCAGGTAATTCACAGTTTTGGTTTGTTTAATATGCACACTGCTAATTTTAAGAGATCACCAAAGGGAACAAGAAGTAGATTGTTCCCTAAAGGCACAATCAGTTTTCCAAGAAACAGGTTGTTGATATTTTAGCTCAAGCTACAATGTTTGCCGTTTAAAAAGGCAGAACCATGGAAGCTTTAGGAAACATTTTTTGATTTAAGAGGCTTTTTATGCTTTTCTTCCACTGCATATTTTTCTCCCATTGTACACGTTTCTCCCATTTTGTTATTGTGTAATGTGACATTTGCTTATACATGTTATTGTGTAATGTGATGTTGGTTTTGTGTGACTTACATGCCAGAGGGAGTAACTGTTGACCGACCATTTTTTCAACAATTTCACCCATTTTTATTCACTTTCTGCGCACTCCTAGGGGATGCCATCCAACCTTGTACTACACTAAGTTTTGCCATTAAGTAAGACTAGATTTATGGATAATTGGACAATGCAAATTTGTGATTATACAAACCAAACATGAATATTATAATCAGTGAAAACAGGCATATGGTACTGTATTTCCTTGAAATTCAAATGTAAAATGCCATGAACATTTGACAAGTAGAAATGTGTATGTATTATGTATACCTATGATTAAAGAATAATTTCTATTTTCCATCACAGAGATACCCCATACCCTTGTGTGTGTATTTGAAGCTTCTGGTCTTGCAGCAATAAATGCTATTACTTTGGCAGCAGTCCTTTTTCAGAAATCCAGTAAGTACATTTTAAATTGTTGTTGTCCTGAAGTCAAGTGTGTTCTAAACAAGATCTTATTATCAAGCTATTTATCAAGCTACCCAAGACTTGGCAGTACTGTATAAATTGAATTGAATTGAATATAAGACATACGCTACATTTTCTGTCATTCAATGTCAGTCATCCTCATTAATGTATTTGAAATTATTTTCATATTTAGATATGACCCCCCCCCCCCCAAAACACGTTTTTAAATTGCTTTAAATATGTTCATCTAAATTAGTTCAGCGCAACAGACTCCCTATTCTTTTTCTGCGGTTTTCTATAGTTTTCAGGCCAGTGCTGTAGTTTTGGCGGCCAGTGCTGTCATGTCATGGGGATGAATGTTGCTATGTAGTGTTCTATTTACTCACACTAGTATTAGTAACTGCTCTATTTCTTGTTAAAAGTTTTAAGGCAACCATAAAGGATTTATGATAATGTTTTACCTTGATCCAAACTGAAAACAGCACAATTATCTAAAAGTAAACCTAAATGTATCCATTTATCCATTTAACTAGGTGGTGCTATGTTATACGTGAGTATGTATGGACTGGGTTGATATATCACACAAATTTGATTTTGTTGAGTGAAATGGTTATCAAGTTACTCATGAAAAACTTTTGGGGGTCACCCCCTCTCTGACAGGCACTGGCATGGGGTGGGGGGCCCAGGGACCAAAAGCTTGTATTCGCTATGAGCCTACTAGGGCTACAAGCTCACAAAGTTTCATATTCCCCAGTGTTTCACTGTCCTCTTTGATGGAGAATTGCTGGGGGGAAAAAAAGTGAAAACGCTAACGCTAGCTTTGCTAGTGGCAATCATAATTAGCAATATGCTACAATGGGGCTGCAACTTGCAGTTAAAAGAGTGAAAGGGAGTCATGTTTTTAGTGTCGACAAAACAGACATTGGATGTAACAGGCTTAACTAGATCTTTATCTTACCTCACTCCTCCTCCCTGCTCCTCTGCCCCTGTACAACAAGATTTTTTTGTATGTCCATAGCATGGATGTGTATGATAACAGCATCCACCACACAGAAACCAGGCAGGCAGAGAGAGAGAGAGAGGCAGGCAGGCAAGGAGCGCAGTAAGTAGCCATTGTATTGATAGGCCAATAGATGACCGTCCCAAAAGTTTATTAGTGTAAGTACAAGGCAACCTAGATCTGCTGCAAAAGCTTTGAAGTTGTTGCTGTCAAAGCTGTGAAGCTGCAAAATTAAAGCTGCATTAGAAATACAAGTAAAACTTGAGTTACTGCCAGAGAAAATAAACATACAAGCAGGGAATAACAAAATCCCCCTTATTCTAAGCAAATCTAAACAGGTGGAGCTGGAAACGAGGAGGGAGCAAGAAAACGCTCGGGAGGAGGGAAAATTTATCCCAGCACACCATTCATTTGAGCTAGTGCAGCATTAATCATAGGTCACACTTTTTGACCAATTTTCTGGAAACTTGACACACATGATCTTCTGACCATACTTGACAAAAGCTATGAGCAAATTTGGTACATTGCCTTCTGATCCCATTCAAAGTATTCACAATTTTTTTTTCATTATTAGGCCACTAGGGGGCAGTGTAATTAGTAAACATATTAGCTCCAATGATCACGAAACTTGGCACATGCAAGCACACTTTTAGCTTTTTGTACAGGAATGCAGTGCCAGGTGCGCAGGAAGCTGTTTGATGTAGGGGGGGCTGTGGGGTGGGTTGTAAAATATGACGTCACAACTCTGTGTTGCACTGTTTATGGCAGACGTTTTTAGCATGTTCAGTAGGTCGTTCCCACCTATGGTTCCCACTCACTGTCATTTTAAACAAACTAAACAAAGTATGATATTTCTAATGACTTCAAGGAACACAAAGAATCAAAGTGTAAACCGAAACCTCATACTGATTGATTTGTCACAAGCTTTGCTTCAATTATCGAACCCTCCTGTTACGAAGGGACTTACACTGTTTTTGACTCACAATCCTTTTAGCTTTGCTTTAACACAGGCAAAACAAACAGCACGGTCGACATCTGTAAGATAAAGTAGTCATTGCCATGTTTTCAACCACCCCTGCTGAAATGTTCTCTCAAAAGTTTCTGCACCAAATGTCCTGCCTGGAAATTTCATAATGTGCTGTCAGGACTCATCGTTATCAATAGCCATCCTGTAGGGGGTGCTGAAGCCCGGCCAAGGGGAGTTGCAGCTGACGCAGCCCCCCATGTTCCTTCCCGCGCCTATGTGCAGTGTAGATTTTCAATCTTGCTAAACATTGACAGTTTTTCGTAAGACATAGTAATGTAAATACTTTGTTACATCTAATAAAAAATAAACTTGTTGGGACCTGCCAATATTTCAAGTTTATTTGCGAAAATGGTATGAAGTAGCACAGTTCCTACATAGTTTTAGACTCAGACATGTTCTTGGTATCAGTGGAAAGGTAACACTCACAGGTATAGTTATGAAGTATCTGGGTGATGCTGTGATGCACTGACACAGAGGTACAGAGGTTAGAATGAAGGTTTTACTTCCCATCCAACATGTGAGCCTGTAAAGTGACTGAGACCTATAATTTCAGTAACCTGCTGGCCAAACAAAGGTATAATGAGGCCACATACACAGGTCTTACCTCCACACAGTAAAAAATTGGAGGCAAAGGATCAAAACCTGATTTTTTTGTAGATTTTTATCAATAGGTATGTCATTGTGTTTTTCTTGTGTCCTTATTGGAGATTCCAATAGGACATTTGGTTACCAAAGCTGTATAACCAGAATCAAACTATAACTATAATAACACAATATAATAAAACTATAACTTGGGAACCCCTTTGCCTAGAAACAAAATCTTGGTCTCTACTGAAAGGCAAGACCTTGAGGTTTCTTGCATGGGTTTTGAAATGGATGTCAGTCATTTTGGAATAGAATGACAGAAGAATGTGTGCCCCCACGGTGTCCCAGCTAAACTTGTCTGTTTATCTAATATCTGAGTTCAGAAATAAAAAAACATTTTGTACAGTGCTCTAGTAGAAATGCTGTACTGTATTTGTCAACCCCTGCAAACCATGGTGAAATGACAAAATATATATAGATATATTGTATATATTTTTTCCTAAAAGATTGCATAAACAATTACACACGTTGCCGACCTATAAAATGACACCGCCTATTTTCATCTGGCAACTTGAGTCGCTCTACCACAGTCATGTGATGAGCTAAGGAGCTGGTGTCACCACAAACACCTCTTCAGATTTTCACCTGCAATATCATGTTTCTAAAAAAATTGCATGATTCTTAAAACCACAGGAACTGGAGAGCGACCAGTAGCTGATCTCAGAACAGTTTTGCTGCCATTTGAATGGCTAGTTGTGGCTGGATGGATTGCCCTGCAGATTCATCCTGCCTGTAAGTTAACTGCAATACCTTTCACCGATTACTCTGTCCTGAAAAGCGCCTTCAGGTATTTTTTTCTTGTGTTCTTTAAGATGCTAGCTATATATAGCTAGCGATATAACTTTGATTCACATGTGGAAATCTTGCAATGTTTTGATGCACTTACTGATCATGTACTTGAAAGTTCAAAGACTATTTTAGTGGTATCAGTTTATATACAGTCAATGTTCTTTTCACTGCTTATTTATCATCATGCTCTGTGATTTTCAATGTCTGACCTATTCATTGCTCCACCAAAAGGGAAAAGGAACATAATGAGGTAAACACACATTTTCTCTGACACCAATGCTTACGTTTGTGGTGCAATATGCATATATTTTAAAATGGTTTTGTTCTTAACCTCAGTATGAATAAATTAATACATTTTACCTTTTCTTTCTTTGTACAGGGTGAAAAACAACTTTAGGGACCCCACTATTTCTCAGGTATTTATAAAAGTTTTGTGTGTTTAATTTGTCATAAATCACAGCTCAAATACAGCAAAAAGCATTAAGTCTAAGTATACTGAGGTAAGGTAACTGGTTTACGGCAAGATTAGTAGTTTTAAACTTCACATACAGTATTCATGTCTGTTGAAAGTATCCAGACTCTGTGCACGGGATAAAGTGAAAGTGAAAGATTCTGGTCCACCAGGCTAATGGTTAAAGGTAGAAAAATACCAAATTATACTGTTGAGATGTGCTGTTAAAGTATTATAATTTATATCTTGTAGGATGTGAGGATGATGAATCCCATGATTGACAACCACCAACCCGCTCCTTAAAGAATGTCAACAAGATATTTTTTGGAACTATCAGGGAATTTCTGGATATTCATATTATTTATAGGGAGTGTTTTATCTACTAGTAATAGTATATGTATATGTATGTCGAAAGGTTCAGTATTCAAGGTTCAGAATACACTCATATAAAGAGAAACACAGACATACAACTCTATATTTATACCATGTTTAGAGTTTGGTCTTGATACATCATGCATCAAATATTTGGCAGGTTCAAACTCATGATGCCCTCTTCCATACATGTTATGTAGTATTAGGATGATGATAACTTTAACAAATAACCATTAATAGCACAATAATAATGAAACTGTTATCAGCGTCATTGTTTTAATGTTAATTCTAAACATGGAACGGACTCTAAATTGAAATTAAATATTTTGATACAGCGCATCATATTTCTTTTTTTTTGTAGGCCTACTTTGGCACTAACATTTCAGTTTGCATATTGAGTGTATACCAAAGTCGAATATGACCCATGTCAGAATCTTACTTTATCACATACTATTACTATTATGTTTGTCTGTGGCACAGAGCCTTATATCAAATGCAACTTTTACATTGTAATACATCCATGGTTTCTTTAGAGAAATAAATGTAATCGACCCTTAGTGTAAGTGTAATTCTATGGCTACATTTGGTATCTGCATCATTTCAACATGTTCAGTGAGTTTGCCAGCAGAGGGCAGCAGTACTACACCTGAGATCCCACTCAAGCGTGGCAGACCAGTGCCAGGCTGTGGTCAGCTGGGTGAAACAGATATGAATGCAGCCACCATAAATACTCAGAGGGAATGGTAAACTATAGTTTCTGTGTATAGTGAATGTATTCATTGAATATAAACATATGCCCACAACATTGACCGACTAGATCCTTCAAATATACAAGTCTTTTCTCATAGTTATTAATTTACACACATCCAAGTGGAGCAGAAAACAGCAGTCCTAATCCACAGGCAGACTTGCAATTCATTTAGGCAACATGATGACGCATTGGTGCATTATTTTCTCTTTTTATAATATTGCTCTGTGTATAATGGTTCGAGTCCCTTTTGCTTCCCTATATGCTTGTTCAGACTAAGCACTGTGGTGTTGGTTTTTTATTGACATTAATCCTCCAAATGAACCTGTGGGAAATGTTGTATCTGACCATGCAGCTGAAGACCCTGTAGCTGAAGAACACTGTTTAGTCCTTCTATAATGTTTAGCACCTCAAAATGAACACTGACACTTTTTGCTTAATATTTCCTGACTTTTCCAAATTGAATTGGGGCAACTAGGTAAAAGGTGAAGTGAAGCTGAAGATATTTTTTCAGTTTCCTTTAAGCATCTAATACACATCTGTGTTCTTTGTGGTCAATAAATCATACTGAGGTGCACCACACCATTCATTTTCTATATTCTTCAGGAAGCTTCCCTCTGTTTAGGGCTCCATCATTAGCACATACGTGGTACTACAGTGGCTACTGATATTAGACACTGCGTGGGGAAAGAGAACATGATTCACATGAGAAATGGTTTTTTTTGTATATTTGCCATGAAGTCATCCATGGTGGAGTATAGCAAGCATACAAATGTGCTGTATCTCTGGTGAAAGTGACGTGAAATTAAGATATAGGATGATGTTGAAGAGGACCCTGGTTAAAAGAGGACCACTGATGAGAATGAGAGCCTTAATTTTGAACCTCCCGTTATTCCAGCAGAGATTCGATTTTGTTTGGGTTTTTTTCTGTTTACAGTAAAACAAGTTATTAGTTGTATGTGGATGGTTTTGGGAAGGTTCTGTTTTATTTAATAGGCTATTTAGGTAGCCAACCAATAAACAAAAAGTAGCCTACCTGATACATTAAGTTGGAAACAAATGTAAATAGTATTTTATTTTTAGAGGGACTATATATCGACCCCAAGGATACATTATTTGAAGCTAAAAGAAAGAGCCAGCTAAACCGAAGTAGCCTGTTGTAACACCGTTTTGATAATGTCATCCTTTTTTGTCGTTGTTTTTAAGTATGAAAAGACATCTCAAACGGAATCATTACACAAACGCACGTGGGATGCAACATGAACTACCCGAAATGTACCTTACATTTCTTGCATTCCTCTAAAATACTGTCTTCAACGTCATGTCGGAATTGTCAGAAGTTAAAGGAAATTGTAACACCCCGTATAAATGCTGACAGCAAAATGTATACGTGTATACAAGCAGACAAATTAATGTGCATTACTACGCCATATTTACTTCAGTGTACTTCGTATATGTGACAACGATGTGGCCATTGAGGTTTTTACATATTCAGTAGTCACTCGTCCAAACTAGTGTCAAATGGTGGTGTTTAAAATGGGATTGTGTATGCATAAAATGTATGTCAGTTTTTTATTGTGTACATTTTTGAAATGCTCTGTATCGATGACTGAATGGATGCATGGTAAAAGATGATTCGCAAAAACGCATTGTAGCCTATAGATTTACTATGCTGTGTTCTCTGCAACCTCTAACAATTTTACTGTTAGGATGCTATTTCATTGTTTTGTGTTTTCAGCGAGGCAAAGTGTGTTTTGTAGGCCTACACCAGAGATGACGTGTAATGACTCAAATAAAGTTAGATCTTGTTAACCTAGGGTTAGCCTAGATTAGCCTATATCCACATTGCATCCTACTAATCTTCTAAATAGTTTAAATAAATAATACGTTTTTTGAGAAAAATCAGGGTATAAACTCAAAATATTTTGAAATCAAACTTTTTGTAATAGAGAGGTCATGGTAGGGGAAGAGGGTGTTTCCCCGTTTCCCCTCTCATTTTTAAATCTGTTTTTTTGCTCTCTCTCTCTCTCTCTCTCTCTCTCTTTCTCTCTGAAACACACACACACACACACACACACACACACACACACACACAGTGTAACGATGACTAGTTTTTAAAGACATCTTTATTTACAAATATGGACGGTTAGTTGTCAAACATCACATAACATGCAACAACACATTCTCTGCCCCTTATAGTATTGGTGGCATGTTAACATTTTACTCATAAGCAAACATTTTTTATTGAAAAAGTGATATTTTAGACCCACTCAACAAATAGGCTATCTCACTCGAAAATATGTCACTCACGATTTGTGAAATCCGATGATAGGCTAAAACGGATTTGCATCAGTCTTTAGTCGACTGCTTTGTGCTGTAGTTTTGTTGTTACAACTTCTGATTTTACTAATAAATTCAAGTAAACGAAATCCTTTCTGTCGTGTGTTATTAACCTATTTGCACACTGAGCAGAGAATCAGCTATCTTACTCATTAAGATGCTTACTTCGGAGGCCAATGGATGTCCTGAAAAGAGAGAAAAACAAGCACATCACACATTTTCACCACTAGAGGTCAGAATTTCACAAATCATTCTCTTCGCCACCTTCCTCGCACCATACTCTTCGAGTAGGACTGCTCAAACAACGCTATAAACTATTCCCCTACCTTCAAATAGGCCTACACATCAATTCTGCTACTAGGCTAAATACAAATTCATTTCATATTTAAAAAATAAAATGTCAGAAAATTGGCTAGTACGCAGTTAATTTTTCAAATAGTCTATATCCCAAAGAATGTGTTATGATAAACTCTTTAAACCCATTGTTGTAAATAACAATACAGGTAGATAACTTAGATAATGATCGGCGGATGGCACGGAAGACAGTTCGATGCCAAGCAAACGCTTAGACTTGGACGAGGCTATTTTATTAGCTGTAAACTGTTGGATAATACCTCCGTGACAAAGAACAACTGGTAACCATGATCGTAATGTGGCGATGAAAGGCTTCACGAGCACTTAAATTAACCCCTGGTGCACTCTTGTGGTTTGACAGACCGGACTCTCATTCAGAGAGGTCTTTGTAATGTCACCAGGGCCAGGGGTCACAACCCGATATTCGCTCAGGCTCCCACCGACACAAGCACCCAGAATATGTCTCATTATTGTTCGGCTCAAGTTCGTGTATGACGCGCATTTCAAAGAGTTTAGGTACATGTCTAAAAAATGCAGCCTGTACATCAAATTTAATCTGAGAATTTAGTAGCCGACGTGAAGCTCAATTAACGTTAATACCAAAGCAACATAATTTACATTAAAATCAAGAGTGTTCTCAAGAGTGCACGGCATTATGCTATATTGCTGCATTTAATGGGAAAACAAAATTTGCATGAAAAACACGGTATATGCCAATACATGCACTAACACAAAACATCTTATCACGCTAATAGAGACATCATTAACATAGGCGAAAATAGACAAACATTTCGTTTTCAGTAGGATACAGCCCATCCTCAGATCCAGTTACAAACTGATGTAACCGAAACACACACAAAAAAAATAATCCCTGGAGATGCGTTGAGCTATATTCGGCAAAAAAAGTTAAGGGAGAACTTTTTATTTTTAACTTGAAACGATTGTTAAACCCAAAAATAAAACCTGTTCACCTAGAAAATCTAGCTAAACATCACAGCAAATTTCAAGGATTAGAGACATTTGAGAAGCCTGTTGTAATTTGCTCCTCTGCAATCTGCGGCCAATGAGAACCGTTTAATGACGGCATAGCTTCTCTGAGGTTGATTGGTTTCTCAAAACGCATGCTGTTTAATTACGAAGGATTTCCTATGCGTCGTTAGCTAGCAGGGTGAGGACACAAAAGCTGAATGCTTGAACAGAGAAAGAATACCTGTTTACGGTTTTACATGTAAAAAGACAAGCCTATAAAAATATAATGCATCAACAAACACTATACATAGGGTTGCAAAATGTAGGCTAAGCAGCCCATGTTTTCAAACTATACAAATTCTACGTTTTAATGAGTACAATGGTGGCATGTTTGTATCATCTATGCCCACAAACTCTGAGTTGGCGTTAATGCAGTGCAATGTAAAGTCTTGCTTTTATATTTTTTACCATGACCACTGTCCTGAAGTAGTGTAGAACAGCTTTCTAAGTAATCAAAAATAATACCTTTGTACGTGATTAAGTATATCTGTCCGTATTGTTTTAAAATAACCGACCGACAAAACTATGCCATTCTTGCAAAGCGCCATCGCACCAGTAACACCATTCCTTGTCGAACTTTCAAATAAGAAATGAGTTATACACATGATTATAAAAACAGGTAAGGCTGATTTTCCCATTTATAGAGGCACTTCCATTTCATATATTATAATTGTTATTTGATTACTTCACCTTCTTCAGTCTTTCGTCACCACATGCTCCTATTTCACTCTTTCATAGTTACACACTAAAAGCTTCGCCTGATGCCAATGGTGTGTCTTATCGCAAACCCTGAATTACACAATGCGCCTTAGTCTAAACACAAACACTTTATATATAATTTGCCTTTTTGTTATTTTAATATATAAAAGTTTCTTCCAGATAAAACTGCAAGCAAGCCAAACAAAGATTATGGGAAGAGGCATACACTCTCATAATGAATTGGTATATGGAAGACTGTATGACAATGAGTAATTGCATGTTTTGGATTTATAAACTAGCTATACTATGGGCATCAAAGACGTAGGCTACATGTAGAAGTTTGGGTAGCCTACAAAAAGGAGAATATATTTTTTTTACTAATACACACAGGCGAAAAACAGAAACCCCTTTCTCCCTCTCCCTCTCTCTCTCTCACACACACACACACTCACACACCAACACACACTCCCCCAACTAGGTCGCACACGCGCCCAAAACACATAAACGGAGGAAGACAGAAAGACAGATCTTTCTTCAGTCTGTATCTGTGATTGGTCACTCGCCAGCCTGCTGTCGAAGTGACGTCACTGCAGGCGAGAACTGGCTGAGGAGGAAGCATTAAGGGGAGAAACTAGTGGCTTGGAGGGTAGTGCGAGCATCACAAGCGTGCTGGAGAGGAGCAGCGATACACCCCCTCTCCGCTCCTTAGTAATTGACTGCGGACCGGTTAAGCGCGAAGATGATATGTGTCACGGGCTGAGGCATTTCGGAGCAAATACTGTACGCTGACCTACCAGGAAGAATTCCCCATCTTGGAAATAAATTGCTACTTCAACATGGATTGTTGAAATATTAGCATGCGTTGACTGAACACCCTCTGCGCTTGTCAAGAAAAAAAACATCAGCTCATCTGTGCCTTGTAGCTGAAGCTGTTGGATGATTCCTACCAACAGTAGCCTAAATTGTTCTGATAACCCATCAAGGTGGTACGTTCTCGGCAGCAGCATCCACAGCGGAGCATCTCAGCACATCGCCTGCTTGATCATACAGCCATAACGGAGTGGAATAAACAGTTCATCATACAAAAAGTAAGCAGTGTCTCGAATTTAGATACATTCACCGATCAGTCTGATTCGCCCGGTGTTTTATTATTATATTGCTGAGCTGTATGTGCCGTGACCTACTTGTGAAATTGATTTCATAAAAGACTCCTCTTTTCAAAAGTTACACGGTATTCGGTTTAGTGTAATATCTTCAGTTTCTGGAGACCCAACGGTGTGACGCGTCTCCCGCTTCGATCAGCCGGCAAGGCCAAG
This sequence comes from Setipinna tenuifilis, assembly GCA_030347295.1. NCBI lineage: Eukaryota > Metazoa > Chordata > Actinopteri > Clupeiformes > Engraulidae > Setipinna > Setipinna tenuifilis. Next base: position 18,637,591 of record CM059280.1, on the reverse strand, counting down.
TTCAATTGGCGCCTCTGCGCTCCCTTCTCAGGGGCACCTGTGCCACAATCAAACAAAATAAATGGTGCTGACAATGAAATTGTAATACATTAAGCAAAAATGCCGGACCTGTTGTATTTGTTGTAGCTATGCACGTTGTTACAGAAAAAATATTAGCCTAAAACATAACATGCCGACGCAGACATCAAGTATGGGTTACTGTCGTACACTTTACCTGGGGATCTTGTGGGTATGCCCTTTTCTTTAATATTTTAATTTTTATTTACGGGCTTGTGAATTTGCTGTGATGTAGGAGTAATTGTGCGGTGTCTTTCGAAGTTACAGGGCCCCACAAAAGCCATAGCATGATACTGACATTTTTTCCTACCACATAGACTTAGGCCTATCTGTTGGTACTATCTTTCCATCATTGCCCGAATGAGTGAACTCTATTGAGGGATTTGAGTTTAATTTGTCGTAATGAACAATCTTGTGAAGTCAAGATAGACCTGAAGTCTGTTTTGTTCTTTTAATAGTCTATTTAACGTCCCATTCTTGTTATACCATTTATGGACAGGCTACTCCAAAGGCTACTCTCATCTATAAAAATTGTAAACTTGTGATTGGGGCCATTCCGCTTACACAAGTTGCCTAGCAAATGAGAGCAATTAAACTCCGTGACGTCAGACGTATGAAAAGAAAACGTGAGTTCATTAGAAGGATAGCAGCGCGCGTGGCAGTAATAGCACGAGATGGACATGGTGTTTCTACAAGGCACCCTCAGCATAATTTCTCCTGTTTTAACAGAAATACGAAACCGCGCCGTAAGTTAAAGAGACCACTGGAAAAACAATCTGGGAAAAGCACAGTAGCCTATTTGCTAATAGTAAAATCTATGCCAGATAATAAATGTTGTGTCATTATCCTACGTTCCTTTTGTCTTCTTAATAGTAATTGGGGTGAGTCATGCTGGTCCTTGGAATTAAAGTTACACTGAGGCATGGGTATTGAAATATAGGCCTACACTAGTTTGGCCTACTAGGCCTACCTGATGTGTAGGCTACACAATGCTCACAGCAGGGTTTACTTAAATTGGTACATTATTAATTAAGTAACAGAACATGCTCAGTTGCTTTTAAACAGGTGTGAAGCATTTTGTTTCATAAATCATGTAGTCTAAGTTATTGCATTGAGGTCTTTTTAAGCAAACAGTATGAACTCGTTGTTGAATTGCCAAGTAATATATTGCCATTTCCCTCTGTCCTGGCCTCTACTTTCTAACATATGGTCCATAATCTTTGTGTGCGTTATATGCGTAGTATGAACATGAAACATTTTATATCACGAGGGCACTGTGAAGGATGCAGGGTACAGAGGCATGGTGGAGGTCTGTCGCGGTGTACGTGTGTGCTTGTGTGTGTCTGTATAGGGGCGATATTGTTGTTCTCTAAAAACTCAATGTATAAATAATTTGTTTGTCCTTTCCGGTCAGGTGCTGCCAAATGCTATATCAGGCTTTGTGGATTACAAGGAAGTCAATTACTATCTTTGGTTATCTAGCTGTATGAGTGATAATCAGTCGTCATAAAGCTAGATCACCGAAAGTAGGAATGGCTTCCAAAACAGCGATTTTGACGAAAGATTTTCCAAAATACCAAGCGCAAATTGGTCATTTTGGGCCATTCTAAGGTCTACAAAGGTGAGTTTTAACTACGTTTTTTCTTTAAATGAAATGAACCCATAAATTAGGTTGTTTGGTTTTTGTTTAAAATATTATTGTTGTGCGCATTACTTTTTTCCCCCAACAGTTTTCTTGTTTAATTATTTTACAGGGTTCAGCAGACACAGCACGTGAAAGTAGGCCCCTGGGCCCGTTTACCATGAATGCTATTGTTTTTTATTCTTAGTGGAAAATAAGTCAGCTAAATCTGTACCTTCCATACTCCGCCGAAAAATCAGGCTATCATTTCAAAGCACGCCAATATGAGTCACCCATCCCATGTGAAAAGTAAAACGTTGACATGTCATGACCCCCTGATAGACCTTTTAGTACTAAGCCTAATTGTGTAGGTAGCTATTAAGTATCGATAAGATACTGGTCCTCAAACGCAGAACAAAATCTAACATCCGAAATGGCCTACAGTATTCATTGACCGTGATGTGTAAATGTGTTAGCCCATGTTGCTTCTGTAGCATAAGGTGAAATATCGTAGAAAGTATCTTTCTGCGACATTCCAGTAACATAAACGAGGCATATTTTCTACTGTCGTCTTAATCGACTGCAGGGTTTGATATCTAGGCAAGCAGGTGTGTGACTGTGGCCTAATCTGTTTTCATACAACATAACTAAAACGGATATGAGGTCACAGACTACTGGTAGGGAGCTAATATATAAATATGTTTAATATTTCGACATTCCCAGTGTAAAACTGCCAGCATTTATAAAGCCCTTTATTTCTTTCAGTTTAGCTCCAATCTCCTAATCGCCACGTGCCATTCACATAATCTATGCCTGGGCTACCACCCGTCTTCTGCCATAGTCTTGTATTGAACACGTATTCCGGGATTCAAAAGGACAGAGAAGTGACAACATGGTCGTGCGTAAGCGAACAGTTTAAAACATGCCTTATCTCATAATTTAACCGGTTTAACTCTCCGGTACTGAACATCTTAAGGGGCCTAATTATTCCAGACTGCTGTAACATGCGCTTTTGTTTTAAAGTGGGTCTTTTTCGGGGTCTTATTAATGGATTTTATAGGATGCTCTGCGACAATAAACATACACCGAACGATTTAAGTCAGTAGCCTTATGATTGCTAAAGAAAACCTAAATACTGTCCCTGTAGTAATAGTGAGCCATTGTCCCACCACGCGGCAAAATTCCCTTTCATTTTAATTTTTCTAAACGACACGAATACCCTCTTAAGGTGGAACTGAGACATGGCCCTTCAAGCAAGCCCGAGCTCAAACTCAAAAGACGAGTGCAATAGCGGAGCCTTGAGGACTCAGTCGGGGAATCCATTTACATTCAACCAGTAACCACTCTCAGCAATAGGCCCTGCAGCAGCCATCAAAGAGAGGCGTCTCTCCCAATGTCTAAAGCGGAGCTCTGGCTAATTGGCTTGATTCAGGAAGTTTGACTGGACTGTGAAAAGTCTGAACACCGTTTTCCCACGATCAGACAGGTTGTGCCTACAGGTTACAAGAGGATTTTAAGATTCCCTGGTCATCCTCTTGTCGCCTACCATGACAAAACGAACACTGATATTCTTTAGTCCTACGTGTGGTCCTTGATGAACCGTTTTGGTTATGCCTGGCCTGAAGCATACTACAACGTCAATGCCAGGCTGTAGCTAAAGAAGAATTCAGAGAGCGTTTTTTGTATTCCTATGCTTGGCTGTTGTATTTTAGTAAAGTATAAAATGTCAGATACTCCTACTCTATTTTAAAATTTACCAACATCCTTACAAGAGATTATAATCACAACAAATAGAAAAATAAAGAAATTCACTAATTTAAATACATAAAAAAAATAGTGGGCATAGTGCCATAATCCTTGATGGAAAAAATGTAGGCCCCTCAACTAGATTGAATATGACAGCAGTTCAAGTACTGGATTTTTCCTATTCCAGTGCCAAAATTAGGTTTTTAAAAGCACATATGAACTTGTCTCATGCCAAGAGCAGGAAGTCAACAGTATATATGGGGGTTTAATTGAACTCATCCCTGAAATGTAATTGAACTTTAACTTGAAACCATTCAGCATTGTGTGCAGTGGGTGTCGGACTGGGACGCTCAGTGTTTCATTACGCCTGTATTTTGCTTTGTAGTATGCACAAGCACACTTGTCGACAGTAAAAAAGATGTGTTGAGATTTCATTATGGGATGGCACAGTAGGGATGTGTTTCCATTTGCTAACACAAATATGGTTGAGGGATATTAAGGATCAAAATCAATACCCCCCTGTAAATTTGATATAGTTAAAGATTATGGATGGATGCACAAACCATATGTGTACATACATCATTTGTTTTTTTTTTCTGTGTCTATTATTTCCTAGGTACAGTCTAAATCCCCCATCAAACAACATCTGCAATGACACACAGGCCAACAGAAGCAAGTCTACATGGTACGTTGGCACCCTCATGACATGCAACCACAGATCTGTGTGCACCTGTGTCCTTATGCTTATGCCAACCAATCCAATGACTTCAAAGATCACCATGCGCTGGAAAGACACCTAACAATTAATCACGGCCATACCAATGAGGTAGATTATATGCACTAACCACTAACTTACTGGTATACAGTCAGACACTGTTTGGGGTGATGCATGCAGCCGAGATGCACTCTCATCATGGATTTTTAAAAGATGGAGTGTCTCCTATACCCTGTGCACTTGAATCAGGTGAGAGGAATGACAAAAGGCATCCTGTGATATCTCTGCCACTGGCAGTAGCATGACCCAGATTGGCAGAAGAGCAAGTGTAGAGGCTGCTGTTCACTTTGAGCTGAGCTGAAAGAGAGACAAAGAAAGAGGGAGAGATGGATAGAGATGGCGAGAGAGAGAGGGAGAGAGAGAGAGAAAGAGAATCTAGACTATGGAGAGAAAAAGAGTAGAAAGAGACAGAGAAGGAATGATCTAGACTAACAATACAAAGAGTCAGATAGAGAGAGACTAAAGAGAGGAGAAAGAGAGAGAGAGAGAATGATCTAGGCTGATAGGTATAGTGATGGTGAGAAAAAGCAGGCTAGGGATGACAAACACGGTCTTTGACGCTGACAGCGTGGTGACTTTGTTCGTCAGCGGCGGCTTTGTTTGCCCCAATGGCGTTGTCGTATTCATCTCGACACCATATTTCTGTTCTGGTTCTGACGGTTTGGTTCGCTTCAAATTTTGTTTTCCTGCATCCCCACCATCTCACCCCACAATACACACTCACAGACATCCAAGCAATGTCTAATCCCCCCCTTCAACATGAATGCACACACACACACGCGTGCACTCACACAGTCACACACACGCACGCACACACACACACACACACACTGGACCGGAGGACAGCTGTAACTACCCCATTTACGAAGTAGACTGAACAGTGCTCCACTTCATTTTGCAGGTTTATGATGGCGTACATGCAAAAGTCACACAGGCATGATGGATAGACCTAGTAATATTTATATCACCTCATTTACGGTCACATTTATAAAATTGGTCTGAATTGTTTTCCTCTTGATGAAGGAAATGTGTAGCTGTTACAACATACACATACACAAACCTTACTGGTCTTATCGGCCCAGAACATTTTTTTTTCTGCCATCACTATGATGTCTATTTCATCCTTCTTTTAATTTATGAAAATCATCTTGATTTTTCTCCAGTCATCATCATCAAGGTAAGGGGTTTTGCATCAGAGTGTTATTGAAAGTGCAGTGAGTTCGACCTCCAATTTTTTTTCCCCCATAATCCACAACATAAAACGACATCCCCAAATCTCTGATTTTAACCGTGACCAGCTGTTGGTATAGTTTTCCTACCTTATAAACTAAAAGAATGACAGTTAATTTCCCTGCATTTTGTTATTTTTGTCGAAGGAAGATTATATGGCGGTTGCCATGGCATCGGTTTGGCAATAATGAAAGGGTTTTGTTTTGTGCTTATTTGCCTGTTTCCTCACAGTGGCCGCCTGCCACCCACTCCGGGGCTCGTTGGAGAGGAAGAGGGCAGGAGGAGAAGGAGAAGGAGGAGGTTGTGAATGGCACAGTTGTCTAAAAAGAAATAATAGTCACCCTCTTACACTCCTTTTGACCAGCACCCAGCACACACACACACACACACACAGAGCCTTCTGCCCCTCCCCTCCATCAACGGAAGCCTTCAGTGCCATCTGTGCCCTCGGGAGGATGGAAGAAAGAAAGAGGTGTGAAAAAAAGGACGACAAGCTCCAGCCCTGGTGCCAACATAGGGACAAAGAGGCTGATGGTTTCCACGCTCCTGGCATCTTCGAAGGAGACAGAGGAACGCTACTGCTAGCCCTGGCTGAGACGGTTCCAGAAGCCATCTTGATGGAGACTCGCTTCCCGCCCTAACTAAAATGGCTGTGTTGGCATGAGGTAGGTTTCGCCATAAATATATATATATATATTTTTTGTTTTGTTTTGTTTTTTTTTTGTCGTGGTTTTCACACCAGTCACCTAACCCCCTCCCCCAATCACCATCACCTACATTGGTGTGTCGCAGTGTCGCCTGCTCATTTTGGCTAATGTCGACTTGATAATTAGCCCAGCAGGTCGTTACACATGCAAAATGTGTGAGCAGACTACCACAATGCAGTATGGAATGAGGTTTGCTCGATGTAAGGAATGATTTTACGTACACACACAAAATATGCACACACACACCTACATGCACACACGGGCACACACACACACACACACACCCATACACTAAAATCTTTTGTGTCACACACACTTTTGTATGTATTCACCATGTATGCATCATAAGCAAACACATCCAGTATACATACAAGCAAACACACACATACATGGGTGCATTTGTTTCCCAAATACACACACTCCCCCATATCCCTGTGTATCTTCATGTACTTTCTTACCGTCTTAAAAACACAGCAACTAGATCATAAAAATTAGCTGGAAACCATTGTAAAGGATAAATATATGATTGAATTTATGTATTTTTTTTACGTTACCTGTTATTTGGCAGAACTACTGTACAGTAATATTAGCCTACATCAAACCATTACACTGACGCTATACCTCTCAGCAAGGCCAGCCTGAGCTACCACCATCCTCACTGAAAATATATTCTGTAAATGATCATTTCTTTATTTCATGGGTCTGTGGTCGTTCATAAAAAATCCCTGGTTACGTCATGTTAAAACTATTTGCACGTCGTCTATAATTTAAAGTAATTGTACATTCGTGTTAATCAGATGTTCATTCAGTGACAAGAGGTCCTTTGACATATTATAGATTGTGGTTTGAAAAATGTAACGTCAACGATTGCATTAGGGGGAAAAAACGTATATGCGCATGGGAGAACCCTGGTGAAGGTGATGGAGAGAGACTCGGTCTCAGCTTTGGTTGAGAGACATGCTGGAACCGTTATAGCTCCTCGTCCTCACATGAGCGTTAGTGTACCTTACTCGAATGAGGGGGGAAAATGGTGGGATGGATTAATGCGTCATCAGAAAATCACCAAAGCCCTCGATATCGTAATGTACCATATTAATCTACACCGAAGAATAGAAATCATTCGCATACTTACTGCCCGAGGAACCTTGCCTGTTTTGTTTAACACCGTTGTCCTTAAAAAACGAAAACGTTGCGCATTAGCAGTCATCCTGCTAACCTATTAACGTACGAATTTAGTCATTAGCCCTCGCAAGAAAAATTTACATAGCCATCCTCAAAAAGATTACTCGCTTTACAGTCGATCTTTGCTCTTACAGAAAACCACTGCATGCAAAGCATTGCTGGTGGATTTGCTTCACAGAGATTGCAAATAAAGGAAACAATGATGCAAGCGCAGCCGTTAATGAAAAAGACCAGACAGCATCCTGGTATTAACATAATTGCATAGAAACGAGCTGCGAAGGCCGAGCCCCTTATTAAAGGAACAGCAGCGCCTTAGCAGACGGCTCTTTTCTGCACTGGCTTAAAATTACACAATGAAGAGGCCTAAAGATTTAGGGCCTCCACACACACACACACACACACACACACACACACACTGACACACACACTATTCAACGTATCAGACGATAATTCTAAACTCTATAAAGGCTATACAATTAGATGTGCTATTTATTAGTACAGCTGTTTATCATATTTAACAACTTAAAAATGTAAACTGGACATTTATTTTTTTTTAAAAGATTAACCGACCCTATGTTTAAAACAATGCACATTAGGACATAACATAAAAGCCACAAAGAGACATGGCTTTTTTGACCTACACATTAAAAAAAAAAAAAAAAAACTTCAAGTATTAATCTCAAATGAGACAAAAGGAGGCAGTTGTGTGCATACTATTCTGTGGTCAGTCTGTTGTATGAAACCCCTCCGTCTTTAATCGACTGTCCCTTTAATGGCCAGCTTTTAATTAGGCGGCATCTTGCAGCATAAGGGGGGAGTGGCCTCCTCTAGCCTCATTTGCATTTCTCAAGGCCTAATGAAAAATGTCTGCATAAACAAGCGCGCGTGCGCCATGGAGAAACAAATGTGAGTAGAAATTAGAGACTGCTTAGGGGCTGGGCTTTTGTGTCGTCTTGTGAATGCTGTAGTGCAGGGAGCACTGGTCTGTTGTGGCCATGTTAGGTTGGTTGATCATTATTATAACGCATTAGTAATATGAAGGTTAAGACTCTAGGTGACTGCACTGTGTGTGTGTGTGTGTGTGTGTGTGTGTGTGTGTGTGTGTGTGTGTGTGTGTGTGTGTGTGTGTGTGTGTGTGTGTGTGAGTGAGTGAGTGAGTGAGGGATGGAGACAGAAAGAAAAAAAACACACACTGGATAAATGCTTGTAATGCTAAATATTGTGCAGTCTGTGCTGAAAAACATTAGTTTTGTGCTCTACTGTGCATTTTGCTACAGATAAGAAGATTCTGGTTCTTATCTGCAAAAGGCTATTTCTGTTTTAGTGCATTTCAAGATTTTTTTGTGTATTTTTGTCGTAATTAAATTAAGGTGCACGTACCCTTGGTATTTTACGTCTTAACCCAAGGTGAAAACGTAGACGTACAACATGAGACATCTCCAGTGAGAAGTTATACATTTATATACATGTTTTTTGTGATGTGTAATATTTTTATGCACACATAGAACACAAGTGAGTATACAGTAGGATAATAATGATATGATATTATGAGATTTTATTTCGGTGTCATGCCTCCTGCTTATTCCTATGTTAATTGCATTCATCATTGCTACGTGAGTTGATCTAATGATAAAGCTTAGAGAAGTGAAAATGGCTTTTTGAGATTTGCCCTCCACATGTCATTTGTTGGGTGCCCGAGGTGAGGGTGAACCGTTTTGGAGACTCTGTGATGAAGGTCAGAGTAACCAGCTCTTTACTGCAACCATGGGGTGTGTTTTTAAGAGAGAAGAGAGGATTATGTCAAGAGAACTGCCTTCTCGGTCGGTAGAAATACATGTACAATGCACACACACACATACATTACAAATATGTAATTTAAGGCGTTGATCCTAGTGCATAGTGGCAAGGTGTATGATTTAGTAATCAGAGAAATCGGTGAGTGTGTGTGTGTGCCCGTGTGTGTGTGTGTGTGTGTATGCGTACGTTTTAATATACCTGCATGTCTGCCCATACTGTGTGTGTGTGTGAGTGCTCTTGCGTGTTTTAGTAAACAGCACATGGCATGAATGTTCTGTCCCTACTACAATTGGGGCATTATGCTGGGTGGAGCGGGCTGGGGTTTGGTGGGGTGGGGTGGGTGGGGGTGCTACTTTAGCAGGGAGCACAATTCCGTTCCCACCCATTGTCTGCACGTGTGCTGGTGGAGGTGAAGGGGGGTGTGGGGGTGGGGGTGTTGAGGGGTAGGGTGGGAAAGATATTACCGACCAGACAGAACCAGATGCCTAAATTGGCGTCAAAGCCCCCAAAAGTATTACAAAGAATAGAGGGCCTCTTGGTGCTGTTCTCTCCTTCTCTCTCTCTCTGGCATGTATTTGTGTGTTAATCTCTCTCTCTCTTTCTCTCTCTATCTATCTATCTGTCTCTTTCTCTCTCTTTCTCTCTCTTTCTCACTGTCTGTCTGTCTATTTTATGGTGCATGTATGTAAATGATTTTGCATGTTAATAGACAGGCTTTTCATCAAGCATAAATGATGAATGGGACATATGGAGTATGTACAGTGAGCTTAATTGCAGCAGTTGCCATGATGTCGCACATGCACCGTACATATAAGACATTAAACAGCATTTACTTTATTCGGTTATGGATTCATTTGCATTTTAAATCCTAGTATACAGTTTTCAACTGGTTCACACTGAGTGAAATTTTAGTTGAGCTTAAGAGAACTTCACTGCATTTGTTAGACAAGAGATAAGACATACAATCACTTTCCGTATATGATATGCACAAGCACAGTGCTGTGTTCCATAAAACACATTGCAATGCATGTTATGCCATAATAAGTGATAGTAAGTCCTGCACATTGCTGCAAGTTTTTTTTTAGCTGATTATTTTATTTGGGTGAACAACCCTTTTCGGTGTTGCTTTTTCAGGTCCTCCACTTTCCTAATTGCATGTTAGGTTATGTTGTCCCAGCCATGCTTCATTTTCCATTTGTATTGTGCACCCTCCACCCCCCAACCCCACCCCCACCCCACCACGGCCCCCCCTCAGACATGTGCTTACACCATGCCCTATTCGGACGAGGTGAACAGACGGAGAGTAGCTGTCTCTTCTCTCGCTGTCCAACCCCAACAGTGGGGAGCGCAATTAATTAAATCAACATTACAATATATTACCCGCATGGTAGAAGGGCTAGCGATACAGCAAGGCCCGGAGACAGATGGAAAAAGTTTACACTGGGTGGGGGGAGGCGAGGACAGTATTTCACGCAAAACAAAAGAGCGGCAGTGGGAGAAAAGGAGATAATGTATGCAAGGCGAGGCAAGGCAGCCCCATCATGACAGCTCGTGATATGTGCACCGCGCTGAAGGAGGACAGAAATGTAGGGAAAGGGTCACTGGAGGAGAAGAAGGGAGAGAGAAAAAAAAACAGGATCCTCGGATGGCTTTCGATGAGACGCCATGTTTGAATCTTAGCTACACTGTCTTTACCTTAAGCGAGTGAGCAGGTGGGATGGGGATAGAGAGAGGAAGAAAGAGCGAGAGAGAGAGAAAGAAAGAGAGGGAGGGAGGGAGCGAGACAAGAGAGCATGTTTGCCACTCTCGCAGAAAAAGACGAGGTAATTTAAACAGACACGTGTGGATATTCTAGAGAGAACACAGGAATCGAGATAAAGATGGCGGGAATGGTGCGTGTGTGTGTGTGTGCGCGTATGTGTGTGTGTTTGAGCATCACAGCTTGATACATGTGCCGCTGTGTGTTTGTGTGTGTGTGTGTGTGTGTGTGTGTGTGTGTGTGTCTTTGAATGCCAGTGTGTGTGTGTGTATGAGAGGGGGAGGGGCATTACTGTCTGCCTGTGTGTGTGTGTGTGTGTGTGCGCGCACAAGTCTGATGCAGCAGCTGGCATGTGAATAGTGCAGGCCAACCAGAGTCTCGCATGTGGGTAGGACGTAATGGGCAGACAGACATGTATGGCAGCCATTAAAGAGCTCTTTTGCATGGCATTGTTCTTGCTTTTTAACGCGAGAGATCGTGCATAAACAGCTTGTTGTTTGGTTTCCTCAGTGAACACACACGCTTTTTCTGATTTACTGAGAAAGCAAAGCATCTTTTCTATGTGACAGTGTAACAATGGGCAAATGTGAATTGTTTTGAAAAAGAGTATTTTTTGAATTTTGCCAGGGCACTGAATAATACAGGTTCCACTGCTGATTTTGTGGTGCTGACATGCAAGAAAAATGAGCTGTTGCGAAACGTAAACAAAATATCCATCTGACGAGAAAACATTCTAGCTTTCTGACCAGACCTCGACTACAGCCTTTGAAATGAGTTCATTTTATGCATTTAATGGTCACCAGCTGCTCAGTAGAGCAGTGGGTCAAGTGCTGCATCACGTAAAGAAGCAAAGATACTAACAGAGAGAGAGAGAGCACAGTCACAAAGGAGCCCATGAACAAGCTTTCACCGGTCTCCCTAAATATGTCCAAACATCCTTAAAACACCTCTATGCCAATGCCCTACACTATCCACCATTAGTTATGCACCTAGACGACATAACAGCAGCAAAAAAAAGGACAAACAAAAACCTGAATGCTTTCACGATATTTGTTTAAAGTCAATGGTGTGCTTTCTGTGAATGATACGACCCCCAGTGTGGATTGCTCAGCTGCAGATTCATTCTTAATCTGGGGGCTAAGCGAGATTATCCGCAGAAGGGTTGTTCTCTGCTTTGTAGCATCAACAGGGGAGCTTTCAGAGATTTTTTTTCCCTTCCTCCAGCTCCCCTTTTTCATCTATTCTGTCGGTGTGCGGCTGAAAGACTGGGGACTAGGGGATTCCCAGGCCTGAGTCTGGCTCACTTTACAGGCTCTAAAGGAGGCAGCCAACACACCACAGGGTGACTCTGGCCCAAATGTGGTGGGACTGCCAGTTATTGTGAGTTGCTTTTTTTTTTTTTCCTTTTCAGAGAGCGGGAGTTTTGGCTATGTTAAAAGGGTTGAGCCCACTCTGTTATTTACAACTGGTCAAGTATACAGTATCAGTTGATTGGCATGTTACATTATCAATGTGCTCAAGAAATTAAACCTAGCAGAAAACAAGTCCTCCATCTGACAATGTTAAAAGGGTTGAGTCAAGTCAGGTATTTACATATGGTCAAGAATGCAATACCTTTATCAATGTGATAAAGAAAAGCTAGTCTTAGCAGAGAACAGGTCCTCCTTCTGAGGGCTCTCCTCTCTTCTGAATACGCGTTTCTCTGTCCTCTCGTTACTGAGAGTGGTGAGACAGACGTTTGAGTAATCGGATCCACGGCCAATTGAAGAGTTATTGCACGTTACTTTGTGATAAAGCAGTGGAAAATTAGACAGGACCTCCGACTTTTGCCAAGTCCGAAAGGCAGGAAATAAATTGAACAGCAATTATGCTTTTTTATGCAAGAGGGTGAGATCAGGCAGAGAGCGAGCGAGAGAGACACAGACAGAGAGAGACAGAGAGAGGGTGAGGGAGAAAGAGAGATTTAAAAATGAGAGAGGAGACTGGGGAACACTTAAACTCCCTCTTCCCCACCACCATGACCTCTCTATTACAAAAAGACCTTGAGATATGGTTGTGATTAAAATGTACTCTATTTTATATTCCCGGGTCATATATATTTCAATAAGCTCGGTACATTTGGTTCCTCTTTATGACTTGGAGTTCCACAAGTAGCTTGAGTAAGTAACACGTGAATACCGTATTTGCTTCCCAAACCTGCCAGTGTGCATTCAAATTGAGAAGTTTTCTTTGACTTGACTTAAAACCACTCTTTTGTTTGACTTCTTTGTTTATGACTTCCCTCAGTGATTATTTTTGAACTGGTGTTTCCTCGTAGCAAGGCTGCGATGCCACCTCAGAAATAGATTGTGTTTTTTTCTATGATATCAGGAGGTAGGAGTAATCTCATTAGCAGGGCTGAAAACGAGGATCTCAATCAAGTTCAAGTTCACTGCAGCCGACGTCTGGTGGGGGTAGAGTCAGAGCAGGGGGTACTTCTTAATCCACTTCTGTTTTGTATTCCACCCCTCCTCACCTCTTTTCTCTCTCTCTCTCCCTCCCTCCCTCCTGTGGCCCCTGGTCGTCTCTTGGATGCAGGAGAGAGAGAGAGAGAGAGAGTGAAGAAGGGAAGGAGAGAGGGGTTAGCGGGCATTTGTGTTTTGTGTGTGTGTGTGTGTGTGTGTGTGTGTGTGTGTTGTTGCTAGGGGAGTGGGGCCGGCTGGCTCAGCAATGTGCTGCTGAAAAGGCCGAGGCTGTCAAAGTGTCTGAGAGAAGTCAGCCCGCTTCCCCCCGCAGCTGCTTGTGTGTGTGTGTGTGTGTGTGTGTGTGTGTGTGTGTGTGTGTGTGTGTGTGTGTGTGTGTGTGTGTGTGTGTGTGTGTGTCTGTGTGAAGCAGAGAGCCTGGGAATGTCAGCCTTCAGAGTAGCACTTTATATTCATCAGCCAGGCCCCCTTCCCTCCCCATGACTTTAGTAAACAGGTCCCCCTCCTCTGTTCACACACACACACACACACACACACCCTCTGTGCAAGTTCACTTTCAACCATGAACAATGCGTCTAACTGGCTCTTTCTTATTCAGCGGGGAGCCCTGCCTCACTCCGCCTCCCTCTCTAAATCTCAGAGCCCTCAAACCCCTCACTCTCCCACATACACCCTAAAATCACCACGCAAACACACAAACCCATCTGTCTCACACACACACACACACACACACAAATATGTCTATACAAAAACACACACAGATGTGTGTCTATATGCACATATATAAACATGCTTGCTTACACTCCTTAACATATCTATTGCATGCAGTCACACCCACACACACACACACCCTCATCTATCTATCTATCTATCTATCTATCTATCTATCTATCTATCTTAAGATAGTCAAGTTTTGTGTCACACCTTCTGCAGCTTGGTTGGAATCTCTCTTAGAACTTGGAAAATAGTGTTTTTGTCACACAGACAACTGTGTGTGTAGTCAGTGTATGAGGATGAGGTTAACGTCTGTACATGTGCGTGCGTGCATGCGTGTGTGTGTGTGTGTGTGTGTGTGTGTGTGTGTGTGTGTGTGTGTATGCATGAATGTGTGTGTATTCGCGATAGAGACAGAGAGTATGAGTGTGGGTGAGAATGAAAGGCCGGTCATTAGCATAAGCTGCATGCCGTCTAAGGGCCTGGGGCGGGAGGAGGCAAAGAAGAAACGAGGGAAAATAAAAAAAGAGAGAAATAGAAAGGAGGAGAGAAAGAGAGAAGGGCCTTGAATGAGGTAGAGGGTGAAAATTGATGGAGAAAAGGTCCTGCCAAGTACCCTAGAGAGATTAAATTGTCCAGAAACTGCTCTATATGTAATTTGGTGAAATGGGTAATACTGAGGGTAAGGGCACAGGCACTTGCACGTGTATTCCATGGATGACGAATGAGAGGCGGGATTAGAGAGCGAAGACAAGAGATTTCTCTTACCCAGAATTCACTGCATGGATCTTACCTGTGGGGATTGCTTTTATTAAACTCCTCCAGCATGGCAACCCCTCTGTATATTTTTCATAGTTATTACAGCGAATGTGTTTATGGTATATATGTGTAGTACAGGGCTGTATTTGATTATTTTTGCTCTTAAGTCAAAAGGTAACACTTACCTACAGTAGCGTCATATATTCAGGTAAACCGTTTTTCTTTATTGCAAAAAAAAGTATATCAGTATATTGTATTGGGTAGTGTGTCACTGTCATGTATGACAAAATATCTCTGTTCCTCTTGAAACTGCACTCAGTGTTTCTGTGGGCTGCTGGACATGACAAAATCTATTTCAGTTGTTGCTCCCATCATGCCTCTGTGACTGTGGTTACAGACATATCACACCTGTGATACAGTAGCCTAGTCCCAGCAGTATGGGGGCCAGATGAGGCCTGTGCAAGTCTGTGTGTGTGTGTGTGTGTGTGTGTGTGTGTGTGAGAGAGAGAGAGGGAGAGAGAGAGAGAGAGAGACCGAGACAGAGAGAATGGGAGAGAGTATTGTCGTTTTGTTTACTGGTCTAGTGAGTATGGGTTTGTATTTACATTTTTGAGTACTTTGTGCATGTCTGTGTATCTATCCAATTGTATGTGCCTCATTGTTTGTGTGTGTGTCTGCGTGTGTTTAAACAGTAAGGTGTGATGTAGCATGTCTGGTGACACCCCTCCCTTCTGTCGTTCTGACCCTGTATGAGCTCTGGGGAAACTCCAGTCTCTCCCACTCAAAGGCACCAGATGGCCGGAGTGGTGTGTGTCTGAATGTCTGAACACACATGCCGTGTCAAACATTAATCTGGGATTTTCTCCCCAGTGGTGTGTGTGTGTGTGTGTGTGTGTGTGTGTGTGTGTGGCAGTACTAGCATGGGGAAGACACTTGCATTATTCTGTGCCTTGTAATAATCTGTTAGTTTGGAAGCTCATTGCGTATTTCTTTGATTATTTGATTATTTATTACTGTCAGAAAATGTTACTGGTCATTTCAGGAATTACATTTTCGTTAATCTTTTTTATATTTTTGTTTTAGATCTTGTTCTGTCAGCAACTAACATGTTCTTTTATTTTTTTTGCATTTTCTAGGATTTAGGAGAATGCTGCAGTTAAGCAACAAGAAAGGAAGCAAACTGACAACTTTTAGAGTCACCCTTCATCCTGTCGCCATGTCAACGCCAACATGTCAACAGCCAGTCAAGACGCTGTCACCAGGGATTTTACTTTCAAAGGCATTTCTCGTTTATGTACCTGCTCACCACAACCCATCAGACACATGTAATATGCAGTCATCTGTCTTTCTTTTTCTCTCTCTCCTTTTCTTCTTGCTGTTTGAAGCAAATGTTTAGCTAAATTCATTGACATGTTTTAGCAGAAGAAAGATTACAATGTCCTGTTGTAAGAGGTCAGCCCAGGGTTCATGGGCAGCCAAAGTACAGCAGAACAATACTGTATGATACTCAAGGAGGCGAGTGGAGGGAAGGGTGGGGGGGGGGGACTCTACTGATGAGTCAATGCTTAAAGTGCCTTAATGTGTGAGCTGTTTACCGTCATGCTAGTCTGTCACAAAAGATCAATATTGAACAAAAAATGTGAACTGTCTACTGCTTCCACTCACTCACTCATAGCTCTGTCACTATGTATGTCAGTGTCGCACATCATGGTTTAGCGTGAATGGTTAGCATAATATTGCAAGACAAAACTGAGACTAGTCATGACTTTTGGTTTCTACACAATCATGTACAGGTTTAGACTTTTGTTTGTGTGTGTGTGTGCATGTGTGTGTGTGTGTGTGTGTGTGTGTGTGTGTGTGTCCATTCCGTACTGTACATTTGCAGTGAAAAGTAAAGTATGTATGAAGTAAAAAGAAAAAATAAAGATGTTTCTTTTGGTCAACTTCCTTCTGCCTGTGTCATATATTCTTCTGCCTGTGTCATATATTCTAGTTATATAATATAACCTAGTTGATCTATTTGGAACAGAAACACAGAATTTTAAGTATGCACTATCCAGCTTCCTTCCACACTTACAGGGCTAGATTGCCCAGCACCTTGGACAGCACACACAATAGAAAAACTATTTTTACAGTACTTCAGTAAGTGGCATAGGACTATATAAATGATATTCAAACTCAAACAGCTAATAGTATTTTTCAAATACATGTTGTTCTTTTATCTGAGCTTGGTTTAGTGTAAAACATTACATAAGACTTGCAGTTTTACATTGACCTATCACATAAAGAAAGAAATACAGTGAACACCTCTTTCTGTAATGTATTTACTTTCACTAGCCTATACGAATAAAACATCTATATCAATTTTCAATCTTTTTCGTGCGCTTACATTACTCTACAAGCATGGAACATTTTAAATCTCAACAGCCCAAGTCCCATCAAAATAGGCGTAGGCCTACTACCTGGAGAAGTGACTATTTAACAGTTTTTAAAGCTGCTAAAACACGTGCTGAACAAACCCACCTGAAAATCCTGAAATTGGGCGCAGAAATCCACATGGTGATAGTCGGGCTGGGACACACGTGTATAGCTGAAATAAGGCACAGCTAAATCGTTTGGTTCAACTTTGTGAGGGGATGTGTATCGAGTTGCCGAGTTATAATAGGCCTAGCAGTCTTCCCATGCGCTTGGTAGGAGACGACATTTTTTAGATTTGGTTTCTTTGCCCACATGACCAAAGACTACAACAGCTGACTTGGCTGTAGGCTCCGACAGTTTTGTTCAGTGGGCGTATTTGGCTTTCGCTTCTCCTGTAACTAGTTGGCAGTCTATGGGCAGCTCGGCAAATATATGCAGAAACAGCGCACAAAAGTCATTTAAGCTCCAAATAGCACAGAGTAAAATCGGGATAAGCACACCGTTGTCACTCTAGGATGGGCAATGCGACATGCCCCAACGAATGAGGAAATACAAGTTCGATGCGTAATTTCAAAATGAAAACGCCGAGTTTAACACGAAACGAGGTAAGCAACTTCCGTCATGACTTTTTGTTTGAAGTCAACGAAGATGATGTATGGATCTCTGGGGGATCGCGACGTGGGGCATAGGATATAGGCTATTTGACAAGCATGAGGGCAAGGGTAAAGGTCAGTGATTTTTAAAACACTTTGACCCGAAGCACACCCTTGAGGACAGCTATTTGCTTGTGTCACAATACATCATCGACTGCAATACCAGTGGATTTCACTTTACGACACGCTTTCACTAAACTGTCGGAAGCTTTCAAATATTGTATATGCCAGTGTGCCGTATGCCGTCGAGAGATGAATTCTTATATTTGTACACGGTGTCGCATGGAATTGCATGGTAGTGGCTCTTGAAACTGGCCAAACTCAGCCCTGCCTTTTGACTATTTAAACGGGTTTATTGGTTAAAATGCATTGCTGCAAAGGAACTTCTGAAAAGTTGGGGTACTATAATAACAGTTCTTTTTACGCAGAATAGGACACTTCTCATGCAGTTTACTGGCCACTTAGCCGTAGAAATATGCTAATGACTCTAACTTCGACGGAATAATTAACGCTGTGTTTGCCACGTGAGAGGCGGTTTTGTAGTTGTGCCAACATGGTGGTATTTTTCACCTTCTTCAGAGCATTGTGGAACCGCAGTTTAATGTGTAATAAACCAGTTATTTACTTTTTTCCACACGGAAACTGAAATGTACTTTGCTTATAAAATGTCAACAAATTTACCATCTTTAACAGATACGTGTGTTTTCGGCCCAAGTGTTGGTTATGCGGACAGCTTTTAACCAAAACAGACTTAGTGACTTTATCACTAACACTTTGGGTCCAACTTTGACCATTTCCTTATAGATGTTTACATACACTTATTTTAGTGTACATGTCATTGATATTACGTGTTTCGCTTTAAATTGAACACAGCAGTACATTATTTGAACCCCTCAGTGAAACAAACCCAACTACGATATGCATTTTCCGTAGTCATCTTTTTTTTATTATACCGTCAAACAACTTTTTGTATTGTGCATGGACTGGGTGTAGAAAACGGACAAAATCACGTAGGACGTGGTTCCAATTTACTACCAATAAAACACGGTGGACCTCTGACCTGTTGTCCCTGAGGATTAGGTCCAGTGAGACAGAAGGTCATGACCTGTTGAGGAAGGGTCAAATAGGCACGTGTGAGTGTAGGCATACCACTTCCTCTTCAATCACCCATGACCTCTGCTCTGACCAGACAGCATCAGTGGTTCAAACAGGCACAGAGATGGTGGGTCCAGCAGTTCATTAAACATGGTTCAGAACTGGTTCAGAAATAGAATGTAAAGCTTTTAACTCAATTTGTTCTATTAACATTTGGGAGTCATTTTGAAGCAGTGTGCAGATCCATTTTTACCTCTTTGCTCAGTTTACTTTTTGATCTGCCACCTGTCAAAATGTGTTTGGATGTGCACAGCCCATACTGAGTTTTGTCAATTTCAGAAAAGAGATTATTTATAAGCCATATTGAATTTGAATTGGTGAAAGTGACGGAGGATCACACCAAAATACAGGTGGGAACAGAGAGCTAAGCCTTAATGCCTGGGCAGTGATGCTAATAGTCTCCTGAGACCAGCCTGTGGTTGAGTTCAGGTCAAAGGTCAAGTTCAGGGTTAAAAAAAATGTTGTCCAGTAATTCCCTAATGGCCAGTAAGAGACCCGACTCCTGAGAGGCCACATCATTTTTCATCAAACTGGTTAATAAAGCAGTAAAGCACATTTTATTTTTAAATTGTGGATTGAAGTGGTTTACTAGTGAACTAGTGTACATTTGAATGTATTTATATAAATTGTTGTATTACGCTATTTGTGTTTTATTTGTCAGTAATTTAGTGTGGACCTAAAGCACAGTTTTCACTGAGGTGTATTTTTTAATTGGGCTATGACGAGACATTCAACAGCCAAACAGCCAATCAGAGTTCTTTTAGGTAACAGCACTGGGCTGATAGAGAACGTGAGAACTACGCGCACTAACAAACCCCCGTGCGCATTGCCCGCGCAAACCTACTAGAGCTTGCCTGCAGGTGTCCTGTCACGTGGCATGTCATTTGTATTCATTCTTATATTCTGGTCAGATTTTATGCCTGTCATAAGGAGATAAATGGCGCCTATTGTACAGAGAGGCGGTAAGGGTCCATCTACTTTAAAATACGAAGAAATTAATCTTTCATGCTTCCCGCAAGAGAACAAAACAATCCATTATTCTCAGTGTTATGATATGTAAATAAATGGAATACTTGTCATGACAATTTCTTCTATTCATATTACCGTCTATTAAAGAGCTGGTATCTCGCCTAACAACAGAGTGGTGGAATCTTATAGCATTTAAGTCTAGTAGGCTATAACGTACACAGGCCTATATGCAAGGATCTGGTTCTCCCCGGGAAATTTAAATATTGCAGCCGATGATAAAATAGGCTATAGCCTACTCTCAATTTAAATTCTTCGGAGGAAACAGAGGGCGTAACAGCGCGTGAGAGTAGGATTAAGCCTACACGAAAAGACGAGTTTCTGAAATCTTAACAGGGGAAGACTACTTTCTCACTCTCTCTTTCTCACACAGTCCCACGCCAGACATCATTACGCCAGATTCCCTGAATTGAAAAGCAAGCAGTCAGCAATTAGCTATAGAACCTCTTTCTACGGTGCGAGAAGGGCCTGGGATTATTGCGGAATCATTTATATCTTCCAAGCCAGTAAGCATTAGGTCTTGTATTATGTGTTAGCATAAGAATGGGAACAGGTCCTGTGAACTCCGCCGACCTATTGACCCCTCTTCCCAGATATGAATAGCTGCACTTTCAGGACCGCCAGCCTCTCCAACAAGCTTGAACCATGTCTAAATTGCTAATCATGGTAATTTAATATATCTTAAGCCGCTGGCTCCTGTAGTTCTCTTCTCTTATAGTTTGTTTTAGGCATTCACGTGTTCTCGCCCCGTCACTACACATCCTTATTTGCCAAATTGGAGGGTCTACCATCGCCCCTTTTTTGGTTTGAAATAAAAAGCCCTTCCGTGTGCTCAGAATGCTGTCAACCATCATCGAATCCTTTCCTGTTAACGAAATACACAGCATAAATTGGTAGTCGGTAACTCTGGAAGACTAGTTTCAGTGATAAAGTGGTCACATCGATCATACCTTTAAAAAAAACAGTTGATATAAAAATGTCTTGAGGAGAGGACGGATTTCAGGACGGATTTCATTCAAGCTGAGATAATCATACCTAAAGTTGTCGTCTGAAAATCATTATGATGGCATTTGGCAGCAAAACTAAAAAAATATCAGACTACAACAGAAAGAAAACAGTTGTTTTGTAATTTGTTGTCTTTAGGACAAATGGCGACCTCCTCAGGCGGAGAATTCCCTTAACAGACAGCGACCAGAGGGTTCTTTCACCCTTTGGCG
This sequence comes from Setipinna tenuifilis, assembly GCA_030347295.1. Lineage (NCBI taxonomy): Eukaryota > Metazoa > Chordata > Actinopteri > Clupeiformes > Engraulidae > Setipinna > Setipinna tenuifilis. The sequence continues at coordinate 18,616,313 of CM059280.1, read as the reverse complement.
TTATACTTCAGCCCAGTCCATACCCATAATATAGGCTACTTGTTTCTGTGCATTCACCTGACCGATAAGTCATAATACCACAGGCGTGTAATACTGCTGCTGCATTAACTCCCCGGAGGACAGCCGCTGCTTGACGTTACCCTCTGAGGGCCTCCTCTCAGCTCTGGTAGCCCATAGCCTATGTGGCGTTGGCTTTTGATGAGACTCGATGCCAGTTGAACTTTTCAAGCGAAAACTTTTGACGAGTAGATGGATATTTGTAATTATAATAAAATCAGACTATTTGGTTTTTGATAAAAGTATCTTATAGTCAGACCGAGATTGCAGTATCTAATGAAGCATGTTGGATAAAACAATTTGTTATTACCTTGTATACTATGAGTAGGCCTTGCTTTTGTCTCTCTCTCTCTCTTTCTCTCTCTCTCTCTGCGTAATTTAAAATTTTATATGGTCCATCATATGCATGTATGCACGTGTAACAGAGGTGATATGCATATGTAAATTAACTAGGCAGGCATCCTCTACTTCATTTGAATCCACAACGTTGAGAAGGATTTCATCGTGAAGCCTGTCATGGCAACTATAGGTCGAACATATGAATAATTTTGATGGTTAATTCTATCATTTTGTTGTAGCCTACATGCAACGAAATTTCAGCTATTGGGTCTAGAGGTTAGGCTACTGTTCGAACTGTTTACACTTACCAATTGCCAACGCTTCTGCACATAGGCTATGCTGCGCAATTTAATACTGGAGTGTTAAGGTTCCTGCTGAACACCAATATGTGTTTTCTGATTGTTTGTTCCATCGTGTAATTTCATTCTGGGAGTGCTGTTAACGTTGTCGCCAAAGCTTTTACCACACTGCGTAGCCTCCTTTCAAACATAATTACTCCTTCAGCAACGACAGCTAATGTATGCCATGCGAGGAGAGAAGAGGGGCAGCGCCTGGCAGGTAGCCAGGCCTAAAAGCCTCTACCAGGGGGAGACAACCACGACACAACCACGTTTTTTTGTTTTTAGAATAACTTTTAATGTTGAATAGCATTGGCTGGAAGACCATTGTTTACTTCATTGATTACTCTGTGCAGCCATTGTCAGACAACTTCAAACAACTGTCGGCCAGGTTGTAGCGAACATCCAATGAAATTGCGTTGAAAAACGGTTTTGCTTTGCACCAGCCTACCACCGAGAACACCACGAGCCAAACCTGTCCAAATGTAGCCTACGTGTCAGGTGTAATGCAGTAGGCCTGTTGCTTTTGATGTGTATGCTGGTAACGAATTATGGACACGGTGTGACATTTTGTGTGTCAGAGGGCTACAGTAATTGATCACTAAAACTGAAAAAATCCTCTTATGTTCAATATAACTGACAGTTGTAGTGGGACAAGAAAGGCGCTGTTCACTTTCCGGTGCTGAAATCAGACTATTCACGACTAGTATTGGCGTATTCATAAAAAACAGGTGGACGGCCGAATTGATTTAGAAAGTTAAGTCTCGCATTGAAAATATTATATTTGTGGCCTCTGGAATGGTAAACAGTTAATTATGGCATGCCCATGTCAGATCAACAGTTTTCTCCGTCACGGCTCTTTCTAACTACATGCCTACGAAATACCCAGTTCCTATTCTAGCTCTTTTATAGCCTACGAAGTACAGAAAAAAGGTGAAAATAGAAAAAAGACAAAACATGAAACGTAGATTTTTTTGCAAATGGGGTGCCTAACATAGTGCATTTTGACAGTCTAGCCAAATGCATGCATAAATCAACAAACACTCAGACACACGTCATATGACCACTGTTGCTTGCAATGCACAGATCAAATAAGACCAGAACAGACAAAATACTCAAGTACAGTAAATCTCTTTTTTTTAAATTATGAAACATGAAAGCTTAAAATAGGTAAAAATCTTTCTATATAATCTAAATAGCTGAGCATAAAGTAGTTAGAACAGTGTTTTCTGATAGATCCATTGTCCTTGTCATTCCCTAGCTTCAACGATAGCCTATAGTATACATTTGTTTATAGTTATTTACTGACGGCATTTCTCCCCTCTTTGAGTTTGTTTAATTCAATGCTTTATTGTCGTAACGTGAAGAAAAATTGTTGTTCATAATAGTCTCAAAACCTATATAGTTGGGCAGAAACATGCACATTGAATAAAATGTATTAATCAAAATAATGGTCTCAGTGTGTCAATCTTTGGCATTTAGTTGGTTAAATTCTCATAAGCTATATTTTGTAATAGTTATTGGTTAATTTTGTACCGTAGCTTTTGGGATTGATCAGTGCTTCTTTAAGATTCCGGCTAACGGGTTGGAGAAGAATAATCCATGTTTATCACATACAGTGGTTATTAGCTAACGCCATAGTCTTGGAAATGATTGTAAAACATCTGTATCTTACTCTTGCGCTTACATTAAAGAAACCAATAGCTTTTGCAGTCTTGCGACATCTAGCGTCAGTAAAGACTATTGTGTTCATGCTGAGACCTACCTTCTACTGAGACTGTATGATCATACATTGTTTCACTATCGTGAATTTTTCGTACAGCTATTTTATTGTTGTTATTATTTGTTTGCTTGTTTGTTTGCATTTAGGAAAATGCCAATCAGACTGTTCTGGTTTCCACATTAGAAACTATTTCAACGTGCTTTTGTATAATGTGATCAACCACCTTTTGGGGCGTCTGGTTGAGTTTATACAGTGTGGGGGGTAATCAGGATTGGCGGTGGTAACTCTGGGGGCCTACTAAGAGGAAGTCCCACAGTAGAGTCATTGTGTGGCTGCCGATTCCTGGCAGAGCAAGCTTCAGCTTCGCTTTTCTGGACCTGGACGACCCCAGCACCTCACCCACTCTAACACGGTCGTAGCATGCTAATGGGAACGACCGTTGAGGCTCTTTTATGGCCCATGTAGGTACTCAAGCAGTGGCACCAGTTTAAACCTAGAAAATGTTTACACTTTCCACAGAAAAAATATAACTAGGACACAGTGTTGAATTTGGTGGCTAACTGTTGCCTGCCACTATAGCCTAGAATCACCATTCATAAATCGCATTTCTCTTTTAAAATTAGACCAGAACGTTCCACTTCTTATCTTTACCGTGGGTTACATTTCAATTTCAATCTAAAAGATTTCATAACTGGTACAACGACATAAAGAAATAATAATTATTAAGGCTATATTGTAGTTTGTGATAGATCATTTTTTTCTGTATTTTACATAGTTCTCTTATAAATTGTTTTATGTAGGGTGTGTGTGTGTGTGTGGGGGGGGGGGGGGGGGGGGTACTAGTATACCATATGTATTATATGCCATTCTATAGTGTTTGTAATCATATGAGTAGTTCAGTTAAATTGAACGTGAATGTAATGATCACTATGTGACCCACTGTCATAGTAAGGAATAGTTACAAATAATTCAATGCGATAAAATAAAATAAAAGAGAAATGGTGTGTGTGTGTGTGTGTGTGTGTGTGTGAGAGAGAGAGAGAGAGAGAGAGAGAGAAGGAACAGAGAGAGAGAGAGAGAATGTGTAAAAGTGTGCATAGTGTGAAACAATCAAATACTGTTCCAAAAAGGCAGGTCTTACATCAAAACATAAGAAATACAATTTTTTGCGATATAGCTGTTTGAAATTTGATTTGGCCCTTTTTGTTAATTTTAAATATATGTATAAAACAAAGTGGAAAACACCTGTTTTACTCCTTGGTAGTTGGGAGTCAATGGGATTAAACTAGTTCGATGAAATGAAAAGTAAACAAAGACATGTAATATTATGTACCAGAATAGGCAAAACTAGTGCTCAGAAGCAAATTGTTTTAGGTGGTATTATTTGTCTGAAAAGAGTTTTTTGTTTTGTGCTGTAGTCTATTTTTTTAGTTGTCTGTGTTCTGGCATGGAGCACAAATGTAGGGACTGGTTAGAAAACCTTAGAATCACTGTGCTGATAAGTAATTATGTTAATTATAATGTGAAATGATAGTATAGTGTTAAACCTAAGGGTAAATGTGTTGTTACACCAAAGTCCCCAATGATCTCACTTCAGGATTTTGCAAACTTTGCACAGTTTTCAATGACTAGCACGGTTTTAGTCAGTGCATTCTGATCAGGCAAACCACGTTAATGTAACTACAGAAATTTCAAAATACCAATGGACTGCATAGCTGACGTCTTTCTTAAACCTAACCTAAAAGGTGTAACTGTTTAGCTGAGTGTGTTTTCCCATTATCTTGCCAGACACACAGGCACGCGCGCACACACACACACACACACTTGGGTTAATATCATTTTTGAGTGTTAGGAAGCTTCCTTGTATGTGTATGTAAACTTAAACATAATTTTAATGAGATAAATGCCCATTTGCCTTTTCATTCTGTCTTTTACCTTGAAACAGAGTACCAGGTTTCTTTGTAGTGGACTGCCACATTGGCACCATCTTGTGGTGAGGTGGGCATCAGTCTTTGCCATGCCACCCTTGCCATCCTCCATCATCATTAATCTGCTTCAACTGAAATGGCCGATCCTAAAACCTGGAAATGTTGCTGTGTTAGAGAAATCGCTCATTCATTCGCACACACACACACACACACACACACACACACACACACACACTTAACACAAACAGAGCCCTGCTGATTCCAGGCCCATTACAGTTCCATTGTTGGCTACCCGTGTGTGCTCGTCATCTTGGACTGTCGATCAGCGTGAGATGTGCTCGTCTGCCGTAGTCCTTCCCATGCTCTCTCCGTCAATGCCCACCATTGTTTGCCATCACCGAGACCTGCGTCGAGGGGCATACAAGCACAGAAATGGGGAAACGGACCGCTTTTTTCACCGGGACACACAAACAAGGGGACCAGTCACAGGGACAGGGAAGGCCCCGCAATCACCGCTAATCGGGAGTTTACTCGCAGCTTTTGTAGCACAGATGAAACAAAAGACAAACATCCCCCTCACCACCACCACCACCTCATCTCATTGTGGCCCCTGCTTCTTTGTGCTTGTTGGTGCCTCCAATTAAGCCCGAATGTCCTCAGCCAGATCAAATGGTCGCCATTATCTGTTGGGGAGCTTTTGATGGCGTGGACGACGGGCATCATCGTCGGTATGATTGGATGCACATCGATGAAACGCATTCCTTGCAGGTCGTCCGATGAGCGGCACAATGAGACCGGGAACGACCCAGTGTTCCCGGAGCACGGGAGGATGCGTCCGTGGATAAAGAAAAATAAAAACGAAAAACAAACACAATGTTCAGGGAGAGGCCCTCACTCGGTATCATGGGTCATTTCACATGCATTCTGATGCGCCAGAGCCACCATGGGGGTTTTCAGGAGAACCAAATGGAACGTCATTTTGTTCACAGACATAATTGGGGGAAAAAACCCAAATGTCCGGCACTCTCGTGTCACCAATACATTTTTATTTGTTTTTAAGACACAGTGATCAACATCCATAACACAGTACTGAGTACTAAGTAATTATTAGCATTCACTAATTATTAAGAATACTACTCACTACTCAATACTCACTCACTACTCACATGTGCACATTCACACACACACAGAAACAAGCCCACTCACAGATATGGGTGCACACAAAACATGCATGTAAACACATGCATACACAGACACACACACACACACACACACACATACTAACACATATAGATACAAGTGCGCACAGACACACAAACACATTCACACATGCATGCAAACACATGCACACACACACACACACACATGCACACAAACACATATCTATACACAGTCAAGAACAAGAGTGAAAAGAAGGTTGCATGGTTAATAAGAAGGTTCACCACCATCACCCAGGTCTTGAGAAGAGCCATGAGGAGCCAGAGCGTGAGAGGCCAGGGTTGGGTAGGGATCAACATGGGTAAGGGGTTCAGGCCCGGGTAGGGATCAACATGGGTAAGGGTCCAGACCAGGTAGGCAAGGATAGGGTAGGGATCAGCATGGGTAAGGGTCCAAGCTGGGGCAGGACAGGATAGGGATAGGCAAGT